>OZ018326.1:115734721-116934721 GCA_963969495.1 Ceratothoa steindachneri
CTCTCTTCCTCTCTCTCTTCCTCTCCCTCCTCTCTCTCTCTCTCTCTCTCTCTCTCTCTCTCTCTTCCTCTCTCTCTCTTCCTCTCTCTCTCCCTTTCTTTCTCTCTCTTCCTCTCTCTCTCTCTCTCTCTTCCTTTTCTTTAAGGGCAAGGCGTTCCTAGCCAACCTCATTCAGGATGTCGTGGAGCGCACCCAAAGGAATGTTTGGCCCATTGGAAAGGCGGACTTACGCCATTACGCCCGAGTCACTCCCCAAACAACCTTCTCGGACGTTGTCAAAAATGGTGCCACGGGACAAACAAGAAGCCGGGAAACGGAAGATTATAGGGAGTCCTACATTAGGGGACTCCCTGAAAGTTCTTCTGTTCAATGCGAGGTCAATCAGGAACAAGTTTCCTGAGCTCCGTGGCCTCGTAGCGATGGAAGAACCCGAAATGGTAGCCATAACAGAATCGTGGACAAAAACCTCAAACCGAGACTTTGAAGGCGAATTCACGGTTCCTGGCTACCAACTCTTCCACAAAGATAGGCCAGACAGAGAGGGTGGCGGTGTAATGTTGTATGTCAAGGATACAATCAAATCTACGAACTCCAACGTTATATCCAACCACGAGCTCCTAGGCGTTGACCTAGAGATCGGTACTGTCAGATACAGGACCCTGCTGCTTTACAGACCCCCTTCCCAACCCGTTGAGAAGGACAGGGAACTGTACCAGCTGCTGAGTGAGCTGGTTCAAGGCAGAGTGTGCATCGTTATTGGTGCTTTCAACAGCCAAGTTGACTGGGAAACCAGAGCAGCCTGTGGCGAGAGCGCGCTACTCATGGAGTTCGCCAACAACGAGTTCCTCACTCAATGGGTCAGAGAACCAACGAGAGGAGACAATATCCTCGACTTGGTTTTACCTCTGAGGATGATATCGTTGAGGATATCTCTGTAGGCGAAGAGCTCGGTGGCAGTGATCACCAGCTAATTATATTTAGCGTCAAGATCCCGAATGTAAGGTCTGTTGCCAGTCAATCAAAGAAACTTGACTTGAGAAGAGCAGACTTTGCAAGCCTTCGAGCTGGACTGACTGACGTGAGGCTAGAAGTTTGCGATGCCGTTGAAGACTTATGGAATAGTTTCAAAACCACATTCATGAGTCTTTAATTGGAGATCATCCCTCTGAAAGGCCCCCGTTTATCTTCTGTTCAACCTAAGTGGTTTAATCGAGAAATCGGCCAACTGCTTAGGGAGAAGAGAACTATGTACCGGCAATCGAAGATCTCAGGTGACTTTGACGAATACCGGAGGCTAGCCAGGAGAGTAAAGTCCAGCATAAGGGCGGCTAAGCGGTCTGAGGAACTCCGAATGGCGAGACTCTGTAAAGAGAATCCCAAGGAGTTCTTTAGATATGTAAACAGCCGTAAACCAATTTGTCGAACGATTTGCCCTTTGAGGAACGAGGAGGGGACATTAAAGCATTCAGATGCAGAAAATGCTAACCTCCTCAACGACTACTTCTCTTCAGTGTTTACTAAAGAATGTGGTCCCGTCCCCCAGCCGACGGATTCCTACTCGCAGGAAAAGTTGGAGGATATGGACTTCACCGAAATTGAAATCAAAAAGAAGATCAGTGACCTAATGACGAATAAGTCACCTGGCCCAGATGGGTTTCTACCTGAAGTGTTGAAAAAAGTGCGCGATGAAGTATCACAACATCTGTGCGCTATCTTTAACATGTCAATCCGGACCAAATGCGTTCCTAGAGACTGGCGTGAGGCGGGGGTGACTCCAATCTTCAAACAAGGAGATCGTAACCAACCGTCGAACTACCGACCTATCAGTCTAACTTCGATAGTCGGTAAACTCATGGAAAGCATCATGGTGGACAAATTGACGTCGTATTAAGAGTCAAACCTGCTACTGAGGAGTTTCCAGCACGGCTTCCGAAGGCAACGGTCTTGCCTGACGAACCTTGTAGAATTCTTCAACGTCGTTTTCAGTGAGCACGATCGAGACAAGGCGGTGGATGTGGTCTACCTAGACTTTCAGAAAGCCTTTGATAAGGTACCACACCACCGCATTCTCCGGAAAGTGCGAGCGCTGGGCATAGACGGTAAAGTAGCCGGCTGGATCGAGAACTGGCTAAGTGGCAGACGGCAACGGGTGGTGGTAAATGGACAGTCTTCTGAGTGGGTGCCCGATACTAGCAGGGTGCCTCAAGGTTCTGTCCTGGGACCACTACTATTCATCATCTACGTCAACGACATGGACGGTGACATGGTTGTGAAGATTTCCAAATTTGCCTACGACACCAAGCTTGGTATAAACGTTGCAAAGTATGGAAACACTGCCCGACTGCATGAAGATCTTGGGAAGATTGGGGAGTGGTCGGACACGTGGCAAATGCCTTTTAACGTGGGGAAATGCAAAGTGATGCATTTCGGCGACAGAAACCCCCAATCTCAGTATATCCTTAAGGGCACTGCTATGGAATCCACCGACACTGAGAAGGACTTGGGTGTAACAATCACTAGTGACCTCAAGTTCTCGAAACAGTGCATTGAGGCGGAGAAAAAGGCCCAAAGGATGCTAGGCTATATTAAGCGCCAGTTTAGTTATCGGAACCAGGAGATTGTACTGTGCCTGTACAACTAACTTGGCCGACCGCACCTGGAGTATGCCGTACAATTTTGGAGTCCTTCATTGCGAAAGGACATCGCGAGATTGGAACGCGTACAAGCCCGGCAACCAAGCTGATTCCCTCTATCCGACATAAAAGTCATGAGGATAGACTAAGGGAATTAGATCTGTTCTCGTTGGAAACCCGTAGATTGCGTGGTCAGCTTATCGAAGTTTTAAAAATACTTCGAGGGTTCGACAATGTTGACTACCGGGATATTTTCACACTGAGTGAGACCAGAACGCACAATCACGGCTTCAAACTTGAACTGAAGCGTTAAACCTGCAATCTGTGTAGAAATTTTTTCACTTACAGTATCTGCGGTATGTGAAACGCACTTCCAGTGGAAGTTGTCAACAGTGAATCTGTTGACCAGTTCAAGTCAAGACTAGACAAGGTCTAAAAAAGTGGCCGTTTAGGGACGCAAAACAATTGAGCAGCCTTGTGCCCGCTCGATTGCTAGTCCAAAGGTACCCTCTTTGAGTGGACCGTAACGTCTTCTAGGGTCCTTTATTTTCTTGTTGTTACTCCTTGTTGTTGTTACTCTCTCTCTCTCTCTCTCTTCATCTCTCTCTCTCTCTCTTCCTCTCTCTCTATCTCTCTATCTCTCTATCTCTCTCTATATATATATATATTTATATATATATATACATATATATATATACCTATATATAATTATAATTAAAAATCACATTTCACGTCATATAGGGATGTATTTAAAGGCCCAAGGAAATGTAAATTGGTAACAACCTATTTCCATTTAGTTGGACCTTTATATATATATAAATTTTATATATATATATATATATATATATATATATATATATATATATATATATATATATATATATATATATATATATATATATATATATATATATATATATATATATATATATATATATATATATATATATATACATACATATATATATGTGGAAAACTTACAAAGTTTTGCGTGAGTAAGCCATTAATGCAACAATGTCCACAAAGAAAATTAATACGAGGATTCCAAGTACTTTCAAACTTTATTTCGAGTTCTTTATTAAGGAATAACAAAAGTATTGAAAATTATAATATACTCGTATATAGGGTCTTTCAATAAGGTCGCTCTATTTTTAAATGTAAATAAAAAAAGTTGTCTGTGATATATAATCTCAATTTATTTTAAATTTGAAAGTACATTTTATGGCATTAAGTGAAGAATAAAAGGTCTTTCAAATGTTCACCCGTAGCTTCGCTTGGTTGAACGTATTCGAGAGGCCCAATTCTCGATGACTTTCTCGCATAAATTTGGCTACATTTGCTGGATAGTGTTCGTTATGTTGAATTTGAGTACATCAACTGTTTGTGGATTATTCGCATAGACCTGCGATTTAAGATAGCCCCAAAGAAAGTAGTCTAATGGCGTTAAATCGTATTATTTCGGTGGCCAGTTGACGTCACCGCCACGCGAGATAACCCTGCCCTGAAATGGCTGGTGAAAAATGTCTATAGGGCGTGCACAATGTGGCACGTAGCGTCGTTCTATTTGAGCCACATGTCATCAGTATCCATATTCGGCATATAATGCAGTTTAGGCCACAAGAATTTGCTTATCATCGATCTGTAGGTCTCGCCGTTGACAGTTATGACAATCCCATCTTCGTTCTCGAAAAAATACGACCGATGATTCCGTTAGACGAAAATCAGCACCAAACATTTACTTTGTTAGGATGCAATTGGTGCTGGTGTATCTCATGTGGATTTATTTCGTCCTAAATCCGAAAATTTTGCTTTTTCATAAATCCATTCATCCAAAATTGGGCCTCGTCGGTGAAGATGATTTTTTGCGTGAACGTTTTTCGAACAGAGCACCGATTTTGATAGTATCATTTGACAATTTGCTCACGCTGTTCAACGCTATAACCTTTCCTCCTAATTTGCCAACTACTACTTAACAGTTCACAGTGAGTTGGCCAGATGTCGTTTGAACAACTTGGCCACTATCGCTTGAGAAAGATCGAGCGTCATTGTTGAATGACCCTTTATAACGATGATACAATTTCACGAAATATCAATAAATCTAACTTTATTAGTAAATTACCAATTTTTAATTCAAGTCTTGGTTTATATAAACTCGATTGTTATTTTTTAAATTATATTCACAATACACTGTCGAAACTTTTGAGTAAATATTTATATTGATCTTAATAAACTTTTTAATTTTTTTGTGTGCATCTATGTAACCTTATGTTTATGTCTGTGTATTTATTTTTGTTTGAGTCAACTCTTTAGAATATTTGTACTTATTCTACCTTGGTTTCCCAATCCTTACCTTTGATGTTTATCTCTTGCTCAGATTTTCTTCCTCCTTAATTGCTTAGGCGGTAATTTACTCCTCTTGTCAACCTCTAGTAGTTTAAATATACCTGATTTAATTATCTTAGTTTGTATTCATCTTCCTTTTTCTTTTTTTTCTATTACTCTTCGCTTCTCATAATGTTTCCATTTTATATTAATTCATTTTGTTGATCGTTTTTTTTATGGGCGTTTCCTCTCCTCTTTATCATCCTTATATATTACAATTTTCAATACTTTTGTAAACACCTTATAAACAACTCCAAATAAATTTGAAAGTACTTGGAATCTTCGTATTAATTTTCCATGTGGGCTTTGTTGCATATATATATATATATATATATATATATATATATATATATATATATATATAATAATTATATATTTAGACGGACTGGGCGGTCAAGGTCAATTGAATGACTTTTGCTAGTCTCCCAGCAGCGGCTAAGTAGGGATGGGAGCATGGAAGAATTTGTCTACAGAATCGTGTGCATTGGCCGTTAGTATTATAAAGAATGCTGCGGTACTCTGGGGCTATGAAAAGGAGGGTACTAAAATAATCTTTAATAATTACATTAGGTATACGAGATATGCATATGGTAAAGTTTGAAAACGGATTAATGTTTACATGGAACAGACTAAAGAAATACCTGGAGCGAATAGAAAGACTCAATAGTGAGCCCACAAGCGGCTGCTGTTGAGCCAATATATGCACATACACTTTAGGGGTTGACTGGTCAAGAACCATAATTGAATTGCTGGAGCCTAGCTTGGGGGTTGAGGCATTATAAGACGAAGCGGAGGATGAATGATTGAACCAGTAAAGCATAATCGATGGAGTTTAACCTCGAGAAGAGAATTCGAAGGAATACTTGCACCAGACGAGGTTAAAAACGAATCCAAGGGGTAAAACGAAAAAACGACGCGTCTCGTGCAGAAAGATGGGCCTACCCCGCTTTTTCTAGGTTGTGTCTAGCATTATATATAATCTGGCTGGAAGCGAAAATGCCCCAGGCCATTGAGACGCCTCTTCTTAACCAAACACTCCACCGGGGGATAGGGATGAACGCATGTGCGCTTGGAATTCCTGCTCCTGCCTTATCGGCAGAAATGGCTCGATTCTTTCACGGTTTCCACGACTTTGGTCTGCGTTGCTCGACCTCGTGCTTAGCATCATGTCTTCTCGGCCTCATGGCGGTATTAATCTCTATTCCCGACAATATATAAAAAGCATTTGCACACTAAACTTTTCAATAGTTCTAAAAAAAATATTTCCAACTTTCTTCTAGTTAGAAAACAATAGAGAAAGAAATGTAAACTTATATTTCACAGAAGAAATAAAATTGAAAGATTTTCTTTGTATATAACTACAATTGCTATTACAACAAAATTTATTAGGTGAAAAAATTATTCACTCACTCTAATAAGATTAGAGAATATTGTTATTAGATAAAATAAATATTATAAACTGGATGAAATGGGTATTATTAGCACCATAATTCAGTCATACGAATCAGTAGAAGGACGTTTGCTACGGGCAGAGTCGAAGGTCTAAGAAGCTCCTCAAGTTATTCAACAACGAATAACAAAACTTCAATCAGATTGATTATCTAATATGAATATTCCTGAGTGAATTGAAGTGCCTTGTGCTACTGTAGTTTCTACATTTCATAAGAAGCATCCAGGGTAGGGAAATACGTCAATTGCCAAGCACTGGTTCTCCTCCAATATTAACCTTAGTCTCTTAAATTCACGTGCTTCGAAAGCTAAAGAATAAGCTACTGATTAGTATGAATGATATACAAAGTGATCTGAAATTGTCAGGGATTAAAGTGAGTAAAGAACTATTAGTAGAGAGCTCTACCGCAATCATTTGCATTCGTTCTCTCCAAACAAAACTCCATCTCTTGAAAAAAACATGTTACCAACCGTTTTAAGTTTGCCAGAGAAGATCTTAAAAGGGTAAGTCAATTTTCGAAGAATGTTTCTGGTCAGTGAAAAGTAAAATATAAGCTCATGGTTTCGTGTTGTTTTAATACCCATAAAACACGAACACTGCATCATTGATGGGAAAATGGATGGTGCCACTTTCGGATAAATTCTGAAGGAAAAGCTACTTCCGAGTGCCAAAGAATTCTTTTTCTCACATCAATAGATATTTCAGCAGAACAACGATCATAAACACTACTCTGCCAAATTAAGTAAGGATTGGTTTAAATTCAATCGTCAAACCTCATTCCTATTGAACATTTGTGAAGGATACTGGAGGCTTCCCTCCGAAAGATTAACCTACAGAATCTTTTTCCTCTGAGGGAGATTTGCGTAGAAGAGTAAAAGAAAATATAAAGGAATGTTTGCGTAAAGTTAAGCCGAGAAATATGAAAAGACTGAGATTTTTATCGTTTGAATCATTTTTTCACCTGATATATTTTGTTTATTAAGAATTGTTATATATACAAATAAAATATTTCCTATGTGTATTTTTCTGTTAAATATATATATATATTTATATATATATATAAATATATGTATATATATATATATATATATATATATATATATATTCCAAAACTTTTAAAAGTAAATATACAAGTTGCCATGAATTTTAGAAAAAATTCACCACACTGGAATGTATAAGAACTTTTTTAATGGCGGATGCAATATAAGGAAATATTTATTTCTTTAGACGGGAAATGAATTAATTTCTCTTACAATATTCAACTGAAATTTCCAGTCAGTAAGGATTATTTTATTACTAAGCAAATTACCTTTCATCATCTTTGTTATTTTCTATCTCATTCTTAAAAAAACTAGTATAATTTCCAATATCTCTTAATGTTTTCCTCATGAAATTAAATTTAGATTTTCTCCCTCTCAGTATTGAGTAGTTTGGCCACGGAACCAAATTAAATTTAATTGGCCCCGAAATATCGTTCATTATCTTGATTGCTTTCTGATTTTTCCCCGTTCCCATTACGCTTCCTCATACCCGACTTCTCAAAGATCTCCCTATGTCGGCTCCCTGTGTGCTACGCTCTCTGGAGTTTTTCTCCTGATAGCCTCCTACCTTCATATAGGAAAGGCAGATTTACTTCCTCGTAGCACAAGGACTATTCTTCTTTATCAGTCATTTTGGGTGTGGTTCGATTAATCTGAGTCTCTCTTACCATCGCCTCAATTTATGGTTTGTGGTTTATATTATCATTAACAAAATTGCTTTGATGATGACGTTGGCTAACGATCGTGTGACAGGCCGAAACTTTTTAATGATTAAAAAGGCGGTGTGAAGGGACGTGCAGAGACGTGCCTCATAGAATGGAACGGGAGGGATAAGGACTCCCTTCCTCTCGGTGATTTTCTTTTCCAACCTATGAAAAGGACGAAATATGTCAACAATCTGCAATTATCAAACTTAAAATCGGCAAACGACTAATTAATAAAGTGTAGTTGCATTAAAGTAGGTAATTTTCTTATTATATGTTTTTGAAAATTAATTCAGTTAATATTACTAGTAAGTATCTTACGTCGTGAGATGTGGAGAGGTAAAAAGAGAATAATAGTTGTGAGAAATAAGGATAAAATAATTTAACTAATAATTATAGAGAAAACAAGATAAAGAGCCATTACTTATAAAAATATAGTAATTCAAATTTACTATATCGTTGATTGGCAAATAATATTTTTCTTTTTTTATAAAAAATGAATCCATGCTAAATAACGTCCTTATTATTATCAAATAAGTTATGCACGTCATCCATTTACTTTGCAAGTGTTATGGATATATCGCTGATCATAGATATATTTCAGGGCAAATTTTTAAACAATGGCCAAAGTCTATTTAAGGAAACTGAAGACAAAGGCAAAGGCAAAGATAGATTTAATTAAATTAGGAAAGGTTAAAAATATCCTATTGAATAACAATTTTTAATTTTCCTTGCTTCTGGACCACAGCAAATTTCGATATGACATGCGCTCAACGTTGGCCGGATGACCATCCACAGAGTGGATAGTCATGCTTAATAACAGGGAAGACCCAAAAGGTCGATCGCTTTCAGGCATACCTCAAGTTTTCATCAATTTAGCTGTGAAAAAATCCTTCGAAGTGCTACAAAGATCAAAATAACTGCGCTCGCAAGAAAGAAAGAAAAATATATCGGGGGCAGGGTGGGCACAGTATCCAGTGTTACGAGCAGGGTTAAGTACCACAAAACTAAAGGAGATTAAGAAGAAACTTCGTTATGAATACGAGATAGGCTAAGCTGGACTCAATTTCTGGATAGCATATCCGCAATAATATTATTTTTCCCCTTTATGTGATGAATATTTACCTTATATGGTTGCAATGCTAAAGACCATCTCATTAGACGTTTGTTAGAATTTTTTATCTTATTTAGGAATTTGAGTGGATTATGGTCAGTATAGACATCAATAGGAAGCCCTGAACCATTTATATATACATTGAATTTGTCTATGGCAAATAAAGCATAACATTCTTTTTCAATAGTACTCTAATTCTTTTAATAAGGCTTAAACTTACAAGAAGAATAACATATTGGATGCAATGCATGATCGCTATGATGAAATAACACTGCACTCGCTTCAGCATCGCTAGCGTCGACCTGAATGATCGATAATACCGGGGAGACTTCAGAATAGGGGCGTTGGTAAGAAGGGTACGGATCTTCGTAAATGCTTCTTGACACTCTTGAGTCAATACAAACTTTTTCTTGGGACTCAGAAGGTCAGTCAGAGGTGCAATGAGGTCAGCAAAGTTGGAGACAATCCTCCTGTAGTATCCTGCCATGCCTAGGAAACGCATCAGTGCCTTATGGTCTTGAGGAATCGGCAGTGACGTTATGGCTTCCACCTTGACTGAGACAGGGCTAACCTTCCCCATGACCAACCACATGTCCTTGGAAGACAACGTTGGCATACCTGAACTCACTTTTAGCCAAGTTCACGGTGAGACGAGCTTCTGAGAGTTTGCGAAACAGGGCATGCAGTTGACGTAGGTGTTCCTCCCAGGAGGGGCTGTAGACAATCAGATCATCCAGGTATGACTGCACCCCAACTAGCCCTTCGGTCACTCGATGAATCAGTCGCTGGAATGTGGCTGGGGCATTAACCAGCCCAAATGGCATGAGGATATACCGTTATTAACCTGTCAGGGGTGACAAAGGCAGAAATCTTCTTGTCTTGGTTTGCCAACATGACTTGGTAATAGCCACGTAAGTGATCAATCTTGGTGATGAACTTTGCGTCTCCCAACTGGTCTATTAGGTCATCTATGCGAGGGAGGGAGTAACAATCTTGGCAAGTGAGTTGGTTGACCTGGCGATAGTCCGTACATAAGCGGAAGGATCCGTCAGGCTTGTTTACCAACAAGCAAGGAGAAGCCCAATCGCTATCATTCTTCTCAGCCAGACCATTCTCCAACACAAATAGCACCTCCTTTATGGCATCCCTCTTCCATGGGCTGACTCGATAAGGATGCTGCTTAATGGGTCGAGCACCATCCACCAGTACCACATCATGCTTCATCAATGGACACTGTTGAGGCATTTCACTGAACAGAGTCACCACCTCGCAAAACATGTCAGACGGCAAGTGCTGGAATTTTAAGCTCAGATTAAACATGACATCAGAGTTCCGAAGTTTATTGTCAGAAGGCAAGCGAATGTCATCGTGCTCATTAGAATTTACAGGATTAGGCACAATAGTCACATTGCTTACAGGGAAGTCATTATCTAAACTTCTTACATGATAAAGCTCAAGATGATTCACATGGATCAACCTCTCTGACTTTGTCCTATCAGGAGTTTTGATTACGTAATTCACATTACCTCTTTTTTCTTTGATAACAAAGTCCAGAAAATTTACTTTGTAAGGGCGAGGGCCTCTTAGGAATGGGAAAAAAGCTAACACATGATCTCTTAGTTTAAATTCTCTAGAAATAGCCTTGTCAAAATTGCCTTTTATCTTAATTTGGGCATCTTTCAAGTTACTCATAGCATGATTAACTTGTTTGAATTGATGTACATAGGTAAAAAGAGGCATTTTAGGAGGATTACCTAACCATGATTCCTTGAGAACTTTACGGAGACCTCTAACTTCATGTCCATATACCAATTCAAATGGGGAGAATCCAAGGAAATCCTGCACTCGACTCCTTACAGCATATAACACAAAATAGGTACTTTCATGCCAGTCTACATTATGTTTTATACAATACTTAGTAAGCATAGACTTTAAGGTTTGATGCAGATGTTCCAATGCACCCTGGGATTCGGGTCTACAGGCAGTGGAGTGGTACTGGTGAACTTCTAACTCATCCATGGTCTGTTTGAAAAGGTTAGAAGTAAAATTGCTACCAAGGTCTGACTGTACCACCCGAGAAATTCCATACTGAGTAAAAAACCTGCTTATGGCTTTAGCAACATTCTTGGAAGTTATTCGTCTTAAAGGAAAAACTTCAGGATACCTAGTAGTGAAACACATAACGGTTAGCAAATACTCATTGCCACTACGGGTCTTAGGCAAGGGACCAACACAGTCTATAATGACCTTACTGAATGGCTCACCTGTGACAGGAATACGAGTCAAAGGTGCTGGTGGGATTGGTTGATTAGGTTTTCAAGCTATTTGACATTCATGACGGGTCTTACAATAGTAGGCAACAGACCGTTTCATCTTAGGCCAGAAGTAGTCTCTACAGATATTATGGTAGGTTTTGTTAACACCTAAATGTCAACCACTGGTATTATGGTCTACTGACAGAATAAGTGAGCGGAATTTTACAGGTATTACAACTTGATGGCATTCATGCCATGTTTCATTAGCAGGTACGTTAGGAGGTCTATACTTCCTCATCAGGATACTATTCCTAACATAAAAACAAAAAGGAAACCTGGAAACATCAGAATCATCCACTGTCCTGTGAAAGGAAGGTACTAAGGTAGAGTCTTGTACTTGAGCTTCTTTAAGAGTGTCGCAATCAATGGGTACATTACTGAAGTTCCTCTGGGGAATCTAACACCTGAGGAAAGTCATTATCAGAAAACGGGTAAGAAACATCGATTCGTCACTTTTTTTTCTTTTTTCTATCGTAATTTTATTTGTTCACACTATTCGATTATTCTTTATTTTGTCTCAATTGTCGTTTCTTCCGTTATTGTGTCGCTTAAGCCACTCTACTTATATAGTTAATTTGCTTTTCTCCCATTATTGGGTCGTTTAGCCACTATGATTGATAGGTTAACGATTCTTGCCCTCAATGGAACTGCTACCACTGTTTCTCAAAACACCCTTACTCACATTAATGCATTGGGAATTTCTCGTTCCCACTGCCAGACTGAACGTGGTTTACGTTTAGCTCCTGCTCTTAGAAAACGTTTTTACTTGAATAAAGCCTCCCCCACTGATCCCCGATTCTTCTTCACCTCCCCCTTCACCCGTTCTCTCAGAGTCTCTCCAAAATGTCAGAAGTCTCTCGAAGAAGGCTGACTACATTCATGACCTGATCGTTAACACTCGAGTCACTCTTTTTGGACTCATGGAAACTTGGCCTGCCCCTTCTGCTTGCTGTTTAAATCTCGCTACTCCTGATGGTTACGTCCCCTTCCATACCTCCCGTAACTCCCGGGTGGTGGAGTTGCTCTCATTCACAGTGCCGCCTTCTCTCTGAAGAATCTGCCTTCTTCCCCTCTTCTTTTTTTTGAGGCGCTCATCAATGTCTCTGATTCCACCCCCTCTCTACCTATATTAGTCCTCTACCACCCCCAGCTCCTCCCTCGAGCTTTTTCTTGATGAATTTAGTAACCTCCTCGCTGGCCTCTACCCCACTAGTTCTCTGCGAATCCTCGGCGATTTCAACCTTCCAGGCCACAATCCTAATTTTAAAGCCTTTTCTGAAACCCTTGATCTCTTCCCTCTCACCCAACACGTTTCTTTCCCTACCCACTCTCACAGTAACATTTTAGACCTTGTAATCTCTGACTGTCTCATTTCCAACCTGACGACTACAAATTTGTCTAGTGCTATATCTGATCACTTCCTTATCAACTTGAAATTCTCTATCCTATTCCATATACCGCCCCAGCTGTCTCATAATCCTAAGCCTTTTCGTCGACTAGCCTCCATTAATATTCCCTCCGTATCTAATGATGTGGCTTCCAATCTTTCTCCCATTGATGCTTTTGCCTATTCTGACCAGATTATCTCTTCTTTGGAGCAACCCCTTCTCACTTGTCTCGATACCCACTCTCCCCTTGTCACCCCTTCGAACTCCCGTTGTCACCGTGCCCCTTGGTACTCTATGGAACTCCTCCGTGCTAGGCAATCCATGCGTGCCCATGAAAGAGTCCTTAGAAAGGCTCACACCCAGGGCAAGACACGACCCCTCTCTTGCTGGCGTTTCGACTTGCGACAGCTTCCTACGTGGCGAAATTAAAAACGGCTCATGAAGCCCCCTCACGTAATCTGCTTACTGATAATAGGAATGCTTCCCGTACCGTCTTCCGCCTGCTCTCCCGTCTTACTTCCCCAGCCCAGGTCTCCCCACCCATTAGCCCTGTTACTTTCTAGAATTTCTTCGCAGATAAGGTCACTAACCTCCGTGCCTCCCTCCCTCAGCCTTCTGTCTTGGCTCCTGCTATTCTCCCTGACTTCCCGCCTCAGCCGCTTATCGTTTTCCCCGCTGTGACCGCGTTGGAGCTTACAGCCCTGCTCTCGCGTTCTAAGAAATCGGGCTCCCCAAAGGACATTTTTCCGCCTAAACTGTTATGTAAAATTCTGCGTGCTATCCTCCCACCGCTTCTTCACCTGTTCAACACTTCACTTGCAACTGTTCTTATTCCCTCTTCCTTCAAGCGTGCCCACATCCGTCCGATTCTTAAAAAGCCTCAACTAAACCCCACTGACCCTTCTAATTATCACCTATTTCGCAACTTGCTTTCCTCTGTAAGTTTCTGGAGAGAGTAGTTGCTTCACGCATCAACAGTCCCATGGTGGCCTGTAATATTGATGAAACCTATCAATCTGGTTTCAACTCAGGTTACTTCACAGAAACCGCCCTTCTCAATGTGTCCGATTGTTTACGAAGAGCCGCGTACAGGGGTTGTGTCTCCATCCTCGTTCTACTCAACCTCTCCTCTGCCTTTGATACTATTGACCATACCGTCCTACTTGATCGTCTCTACTCTTTTCTCGGCATATCAAGCACTGTGCTTGACTGGTTCCGCTCTTACCTCGTCTCGTACCCAATCGGTTGTGATTGACGACGTTTCATCCGACTCTACCCCCATTCGCTTTGGAGTGCCACAAGGGTCTTTCCTTGGTCCTCTACTATTTCGTATATCCCTCTTAGTTCCCTTCTCCGTAATTTCGGTCTATCCTTCCACCTTTATGCTGATGAAACTCAAATTCCCCACGTCTCTTGCCTACTCTATAACTGACCCCCTGGCTGCCTACTCCTCCATTTATGTCTGGCTCTCTACTAACTTCCTTAGGCTTAATCACTCCAAAACTGAGGTCCACCTCTTCGGCACCTCTGCTCTTGTCAAAAAATCCAAATTTCTTCTTCCCTCGCTTACTATGGGTGGTTATACTATCATTTTCTCTGACTGCGTTAGGAATCTGGGCGTTGTTTTTGATGAGCATCTTTCCTTTTAGCTTCATATTCGCAATGTCAGCGAATCCTTTCTATGTTTCCTTCGTAACTTCTTTCGCATTTGCTCTTAATTTGATCTCCAGAGTCTTGAGACTGCTGTTCATCCCTTCATCACCTCACGCCTTGACTACTGTAACTCTCTGCTTGTGAATCTGTCATCCTCCTCTCTCCGCCCCCTTCAACTTGTACAGAACTATGCCGCCTGGCTTCTTCTCTGTAGCCCTCGATTCTCTCCCTCAAAACCCTTGTTGCATGAACTGCACTGGCTTTCTGTCAGATCCCGTACTCACTTCAAGATACTTCTCTTCACATTTATGGCCCTAAACAAAAAGGCCCCGTCTTACCTCTCTTCTACCCTCTCGCCACGCCATGTCCCTTGGGCCCTTTGGTCATCACATGCACCTCTTATGAATATTCCTCGTTCATCCCTCTGCTCAATAGGGGACTGCTCCTTCTCAATCTGCGCCCCTAAGTTGTGGAAGGCTCTTCCTGCTGAAATCAGGTCTTCTCCCTCTCTTACCACATTTAAGCGTCTTCTGAAAACGCATCTTTCCAATATTGCCTTCTCCCCCTCTTGAATTTCAATTGAATTTACATTCTCATCTAAGCACAACTTGCGCTCTGGGAAGGATTCAGGCCTTGAAGAGCGCATTA
Source organism: Ceratothoa steindachneri (assembly GCA_963969495.1). Lineage (NCBI taxonomy): Eukaryota > Metazoa > Arthropoda > Malacostraca > Isopoda > Cymothoidae > Ceratothoa > Ceratothoa steindachneri. The sequence continues at coordinate 115,750,049 of OZ018326.1, forward strand.
CAAAATACTTATTATTATTATTATTATTATTATTATTAATATCATTAGAATCTGTGCTATCATTAAGCTAACATTGTTGAGCAGTAATATTCCTTGTTACTACACAAGAAGGGAACAAGTGTGGATAATCCTTCTCCAATTGCTTTGTATTGTTACTGAATGAGGGAGATGAAGCTAATATAGGACCAGGCACCACTTTACCACCTGCAATTTCCTTCCTCTAACAAAGGGTTCACACCTTGCACAGGCAGCGACTCTTGAACTCCCACAGTGAAGTACTCGCTAACTAAATCAGTGGTCAGGTAAACCCTAGCCAGAGGGACAGCAATACACCCACTAACCCCTTGAATGAGAACACTTTGACCCCAAAAACAATCCTCTAACTCGGGCAACATACCTTTTAACATGACGCCGTGAAAGGCTCCTGTGTCTAAGAATTTGAATTGGATACTTAGTGGATAAATAAGAAGAAGAAACTGTCCCTACTGAGCGAAATGGTTGAAACTGATCACTAGAATCACTAGAACAGCTAGAAGGGTCACTACCAGTTACAACCCTGTCTTCAGGTTGCTTTAGGTTTATTAGGACAGCCACTCAGAGTATGCTTAGAAATAGAAGTAGCTGGTTTACTAGTAGGTAATAAGGTAGGAATGCTAGAAGTAGCTAGAACTTGTTCTGGACCTCTCTCCTTGCCTATAAGCTTGGGACAATCCCTGATGTGATGTCTTAGTTGCTTACAATATGCACATGTGGTAGTGGATTTGGATGAGGTAGGGGTTACAGTCTTACCAGTACTCCCTTGTGCAGTCCAAGTGGTTGTCTTGGAGACACCAGAACCATATCCAGCACCTGAATACCGTGGTTCTCCTCCACCCTGGAAACGGCTACTATATTAACTGGAGGGACCGGTTCCCTTCTTTTGTCTAGAAATGAAAATTACTATGAGTCAACCTATAGTTTTCAGCTAGAGTGGCAACCTTGTTTACAGTGTTAATCTTGCTCTCTTGCAAGTATATCTTAAGGGAATATGGGGCTTGGCGAAAAATTTCCTTAAGCACCATCAGTTGACGGAGTTCTTCAAAAGTTGAAACCTTGCTAGCCCTGAGCCAAGCATTGAGTAGCCTTTCTTTTTCCTTTGCAAACTCTAGATACGTCTGCTTCTCCTCCTTCTGAAGGCTTCGAAATTTTTGTCTGTAGGTCTCGGGTACTTTATCATAGGCTTATAAGATAGCTTGCTTTACGCTATAATACTGTAATTGATCATTAGAGAGGTTAGCGTAAATCAGCTTTGCTTTACCAACCAAGCTGTCTGAACAAAGAAACCTCACTGATCTCGTGGCCATTTAAGTTGAGTGGCTATACGTCCAAAAATTATGAAAAAATTCTCAACATCAGTCTCACCAAACTTAGGCATGAACTTTAGTGAGCTACCCAATTCAGATATGGGTTTTTGACCATTTATTTCTTTCTCATTCTGATTTTTATTCCTCAATCTCTGTATAGCAAGCTCATGTTTTTTTTCTCTCTCTATTTCCTCATATTCCATCTTTTTCAACATTATTAATGAAGCACTACTACCATCTGAAGCACAGATACTATATGCATCAACAGTTAGTAAATCTTCTTTTACTAGGTAGTCAATCACACCTTTCTTCACCTCTGCCTTTGTCATGCTAGACTGGTGAGCAGTTTCATAATGAGCAGCTAAAGCGATCCAGTCAGACTTTTTAATGTGACTTGTAGCCAAAATATCTAATGTGGGTTTACTATTGAATTCATCAATACTAAACTCCATAATTAATGGTTATAGTTACAATCAATAATCTCACAAAAATGAATTGAAACAAGTAACTAATAAGTAAGAATACAATGGAATTACAAACAAAAATAAGACGATTACTAAAAACGTGACTAACTAGTATAAATGAACACTGATTCAATAAAACAAACGTACACAAACGCAAGCAAGAGACTCCCGGACAGGCCTCCACTTAATGTTACGAACAGGGTTAAGTCCCACAACACTAAAGAAGATTAAGAAGAAACTTCGGTAATACTTTAGATTCGGGGCACACGGTAGATGGCGCTGTTAGTCGGCTACAGTTTTGGGCTACAGCATATCTCTTATGACGTCAGACGGTAGCGTCAGATGTGACAATCACTGCGTTATATTTTTTTGGTTGTTTTGAGGATTTGTAACTTTTAGTCTATTACTTACTAAATATCTGCGCTTGCTCGGTATATTTTTTTGTAAGTTAGGTAAGGTTTCTTGATGTCTTTTGTTTTTTGTTTTGTTTTCGTATTTTTTGTTTGCCCTGAATGATAACAGCTTCTTACTGGCAACATTGAAGCTTATAAATACGACCCGTTTTGTGGGATGTTTTTCTTTTGTTATTGTGTTTTCGTGCTTTCTATTTGCTTCTTTGTTATTCGAATTCGACTTTACTTTGTATAATCGCGAAAAACTTTTAGATTATCTAGAGGCGCATAACTAATCAAGAAAACTATAAAAGTATGAATTGTTTGTTATTAGGTTAGGTTTTTCTGCCAGTAAAAAGCTGTTGGGGAGAAAACCCCCAGGAAATTCAAGGGGACTGCTCGTGTGGGAGATATCACTGTAGGGGAACCACCCTGCGATGATCTTGAGTTTCACTCAATTGGGGGGGTCTGGGGTGCGCAGCCCCCCAGTATATACTCAAATACCCTCAAAAATATTACGCCGTGATTCTTCACATCTGACGCTACCGGCTGACGTCATAAGAGATATATTGTAGCCCAAAATTGTAGCTGACTAACAGTGCCATCTACCGTGCCCCCCAAATCTGAAGTGTTACCGAAACTTTGTTATGAATACAAGATAGGCTAAGCTGGACTCTATGCCAGTTATAAGAAACCCAAATGTGGAGTGATGGTTAAGTAACTTAAATCAGAGTTAAACTTATAGCACAGCCTAGTTTTGGCAAGGCAAAGCAAAGAGAATATACAAAATGATATATTAAGGTTATAAATGTATATATGAAATCATGAATATGATATTAACAGTTTATACAATAAAATCTTAATAGTACTTATCACACGCGAGAGAGAGGTCTGGGTACATAGGCGCCCAACTTAACTATAAGCGACTTACGTAGCAGTAGTAGTGCACTGAATAATAACAAAACAATAGAGCACATTAATTACACAGTTACACCTAATCTATAGCACATTAATTTAACATTCACACCTAATCTATAGTACATTAATTGAACAGTTACACGAAATCTCTAGCACATTAATTCCAGTAGCAGCGCGTTAAGTGGTTGGAGGTGAACTGTCTAAAATTAGGAACTTTAAGCTTAAATAAGTATCGGTAGCAAGTTGGTTGGTTGTGTGGGAGGAGGTTAGTTGGTTGCAAGGGAGGAGGTTAATTGGTTGTACTATGGGCAATTAATTAAAGAGTTGGAGATTATTGCTCCGATATATATTAAACGTTATAAATTTAGATTAGAAATATACAGTACAAATATACATATTAAACATTACAAATATATACAAAATTAAATAATTTTGCATTACTAGTAGTATACATAACACCAGGTACATCAAGGAGGAGGGCAGTAAAAGCGTGAGCTGCGTGAAAAGTCATCTGCTTACCAACCTTATGCGTAACAACGTCTGCAGAGCTGTCGTCGCCTTCTCAACCACTTGAAGCTTCTTTCTATTCTAATTTTTTGGAGAACTTTCCCGTTGATCCTGTCATCAAGAAGTAGAACGACTGCATGCTCAGCGTCAGCTAGGACTTCTCCGACGTCGGTTATGTGTCCACAGCCAAATACTCGGTCTACGTGATGATGCTCAGCGCCGTGGAATCGAGTTGAGAGATGATGCCGCCGTTCTGATTCAGAGTAGTTTACAGGCTATCCGCGGCTGAGTACAGGAATAACTTTGCCACGAACAACCTTTATTGGGTAAAAAAAGATCATGAAGAAAGCAAACCAAGTCTTTCAGCAGGACGGTGCCCCGGCCCACATTGTCAAGACTCTGTAACAGTGGGTAGGATCGAAGGACTTTTGGCGGCCATAGTCGCCCAACCTCAATCTCATTGACTACATTTTGTGGGCGCATGTCTAAGGCAAGGATTAGAAGGTGCCCCACAGCAATGTCGACGAGCTGAAGCAATGCTTCAACCGCGTTGTTCTAGAATGAAAAAGGACTTTGTGCGCAAATTGTGCGCGTCCTTCAGGTCTTGCCTGTAGTTCGGGCTCGCTGCCGAGGGCGGCCACATTGATTAATATTACAATTTAAATACATATTTATTTGTTAAAACAATACAAATATTTCTCAATAAAGAAAACTATCATTGTTTCCTTTTTTGAGAGCGTCGTTATGAATGTAACATGGTAACGAATGTCCACTGGTTACTAAACTGATTCATTAAAAAATGAGAACTTTGTATTTTACCCATCCAATATATCGAAATAGAGATGCTGATGTTCTTATAAAAGATTGAACAGCATTTTAATCGATATGTTATCGTTTTCCATTCTATGCACACCCCCTCTGTCAATTTAGGATTATAAATCTCCCTGTTTCTTAAAATATATTCGTTTTGAATGGAAAATCTTAAACTTGTTATCTATTTCTTATTTTACTCTCCTAACTTTCAGCGGAAGCGGAATTATATTTTAACTTTTACGAATACCTTGAGGATTTTACTCAAAAGTTAAATTAGTTTCCTTCTCAACTTTTTTGGTATAAACGGTTGCAATATTAATTCATTGGGCCCTTTCAGTCTTCCTTGCTTCGTGCCAAGAAATATGCACTGCCCTCGGATGGATTTTGAAGTTGAAGGGTACTACTGATGTGCCCTAAATTTTGTTACATAAAGCTTGTAGACATTTTCTTATTCAGTACTTATCAAACTTAAATCTTTCAGTATTTTTATTAATCTAAATAGTCGCTTCTTAAATCTTTTCTCCTTCCACATATAATTTAATTCCTATTATGTAGGAATAGTTTTGGTGGCTACACCGGTCAATAAGTAAATCTTTTTTCATAGATAATTCTCTCTCTCTCTCTCTCTCTCTCTTTCTCTCTTACTCACTCTCTATCTCTCTCTCTTAATCACTCTCTATCTCTCTCTCTTTTGCATGCGAGAGAAAGAGAGAGGAGGGGAGAAAGGAGGGGGGGAGGTATGGATGTGGAAAGGGAGGGAATGAAAGAGAGAGAGATTGAGGGAGGAAGAGAGTAAGGTAGGGATGGGAGAGAATGAGAGAAAGCATCTTGTGAATCCGATCCATTATAGAATCAATTCGTCCTACATCTCTAGGAAAGAGCTAATTGCGTCACTTCCACATATCATGAATATTTATTGCCCCAGGTATCCTTTATCCTAAAGTACTTGAAAAGCTGTGTGCATGTCGTCAAAAAGACGCAGATATTTTCTATTTTTTCCCAGTATACAGAAGCTCCTAATATGATCCTCCAGACACAAATTGTACAAACACACTACCAGGAAACAGAAAAATGAGTTGAATTTTTATTTTACTTTTTTAATGGAAGACGAACGTGCAACCTTAGAGGAGCTAAACAATCGCATTGTTTTAACCTTTAATTCTAAATGGAAATATTGCGGACTTTTTAATAGGTTAAATACCTCATATCAAGGATACATTACCTCAGAAAGTGCAAAGCGGCCTCGTAAACTGTTCTCCTTTCCTCGTTGTGTTTGAGGAATCTATGTTCCTTTCCTCGTTGTGTTTGAGGAATCTATGTTGTTAGCAATGTCGGGTTCCTTGAAATGAGAGGGAGTTCTCATTTTCGCATTAGCAATACAACCGGTAAATCATGAAATTGTAAAGAGCTTTAAGTCATCCAAGAGAATCTTATTATATGCTAAATTGATGTAAACATCATGAATGATCCTCGCCCATTGAAAAATCAAAGTTCCTTTGTATTCAGAATCTCCCTCTAATTCAAATTCTTACCCTCCCCTCCTTTTTAATTATTCCTATCTCTGTCTGCCCATTTATCTCATCTTTTAAGTTCCCTCTTTTGTCCATGTTTCAATTAATATAAAAACGAATTTATAATCACAATGATTTATTATTTTTTTCAACCATTTAACGTTTTGTACCATAATATTCCTTTTTTAAAAATTTTAATAATTTTGTCAAAATGAAGTTGGTCAAGGAACAGGAAACGCTATCAGTAAAATTTGAGGATTATAAATGCAGGCTTATTTTTATTCCTCTTATTTATTTTAAGGCATATGTAAATTATCCTTCATGAGTAAATATTACTCAGCAATTGAGAGTCGATGATTTGTAGTCGAGCCCGTACGACTCACTGGCAAAAATGAACGTGAGATTGTTGTGCAGTAAGATTGTTTGATTAACACCCTATTGTAAGTAAGAAATATGGGTGGTAAACATGGACTAATTAGAATCTCTATTAGTAAAATAAATTCCTGGACGTTCCAATTATGTAGTTTCAATATGTTTTTTGCGCTCCATCACGTCATTACACACCAGAAGAGTGCCGTCGGTTTATTCATGGTAATGGATTTTAGATTATTTTGGGGTTAATCATATTCAGAGGAGAAAATTTTTATTTTTTTAGTGAAAACAAGTGGCATTTTTCTCTCATTAGCGTTGTTTTCTAATCGGCTCACATCATTTTTGTACCGAATAAAATAAGTCAGTGTCCATCAGGTTATGTCCCGAACTATCTACTGAGTTAATCCGTTATAATATAACACATAACCTACATGAGTTTGGATTATTTGAGCTCGGATTAGTTAATAATTAACTCAGTTATTAGTTCATGATCTAACTTCAGGGATACACTACATTCTTTTGCATGAAAACGATGCACGATGATTATTTAACAACTGTAAAGAAATTGACGGTTCTAGAGGAGGTTTTAGTAAATAAAACCAGGGAAAACCTCTCCTAGAGCTTATCTTACCAATCACCAAGATAACTAATGTGGTCAGTTCTTTAGAAATTTTGCTATCTAAATAGAATACTGCATATCTACCTTGCGTTGATTCGATCCTAGCTTTGCTTGTCTTCATTATGTAGTTCTGTTGAGCTATAATGATCTTAAAAGATCATTATAGGTTTGATGACCTGCTGCACTGAATTTTACGCCCTATATTTATCAATGGGCAGATATCGTTTAATGTGCACAGAGTATAACAGCTGCTGTCCCGTAGACCCGAATCGAGAGTCCAAATTGTGCTCTACGATATAGTTTAACATCACTGTAATTGAAAGCGACGTTGAGATTCAGCCACCCTGTAGCTCCTGAAGATTTATAGAATTATATTAGTCAGCCTAATAATTTTTGGGGGGGTGATTGGAAAGGCATAAACTTCGTCCGTATTTAAAAATTAGAAAAAATGATTTAGCTCTTTTTAGGAATACATATATGGCGATGGCTAATGTTGCTAGTGAGATATAAATGTAGTCAGTTTATTAAGCAATATTTTAAGCATTTTATATATTTTGATTTTGATAAAAGTTGGGATTTTCTCAAATATTCTCACTTACAGGAACCAATAGAAAATGCTCACTAATTTAATTCCTTTTCTTTACTTTTTCTTTAAAAAAGAAGTATTTGATGAATCAAAAATAAAGTCCATTATAACTTCTTTTGCCCCTCATATATTTATACCTAATGGAATACATTAATAGGCGTAGTAAATGATACAGGATAGTCAAAACTCCAGTACCCAGGATATTAAAAAATAATATATGATTATAGTGGTAAGAAAAGTAGTCTAAAATCGAAGAATTATGGTTATTTCTTAAACATTAGGATGAAAATGCACTACATTTATCATATTCACTTGGTAGGTAGATGTGCAGTAAATAGCTAGAAGGGGAGAATAGGCCAAGTTACAGTGGGTGCGGATGCATGTTTGCCAAGGCATTAGTGATAGGATACAGTTCGCACCAGGTATTTGAAAGGACGACTCTATAAATGCACCAAGCTTTAACGTGGAGAGAAAGACGAAGGGAATAACAACATCAAAAGATAATAATAAATTGTTCGTAAATGACGCTACTCTCCAAGAAACACTTCCGACTTAAAAAGACTCCTCGGTCCCTAACAAGATGTGCGATCAGTATTTCCAAAGTTTACGGATGTGAACCAAGAGAACACGTGATAATTTGACATTTATTTAACAATGATTTGAGGACAGACAAAAGATCATTGCACATACATTTACTTTTATTTAATGAAATCTTCAGGATACAGCAAGAAAAATAAATTTAAAATCGAGTATCCTTTTTTATCATCACCTATACGTACATTACCACATTCAGCTGAAAGTTCAGTGCCAACTTTCATTCAACCAAATTCTTTTAAAGATCTGGATCATGAATATGAACTCAGTTACAACAATGATGCAGATTTTAAAATTAAAAGTGACTCAGCTCGTAAGGGATTTGATTAGCATGAGTTGTATGATTTGGCCTAAGCTCTGGTACTATCAAATAAAGTTTAGAACTTTTAAGCTCAAGACTTAATGAAAAACTACTTGATAAAGGAACGAAAGTATCTTACATTTGACCCATAGAAGTGTATTTGTGCAATACTTTTGAACTGATAGTAGCTTTGTGTATTGCCATAACATACAGGGTATACTGGAGGAATTTGGAATTTCGATCGACAATATAATCGAATTGAGACTGTTCATCAATACCTCTAAGCGAAGCATAATGTGTCTTCTCATCCACAATGGCAATTGATATAGTGCAGTCACAGTTCGGTATTCAGTTAGTCTTTGTGGATAACAAACACAATTTGCTAACGTATCTTGTCCTTAAAATGATATGCTTCATTCGTTGTCAGCAACGCGGTTGCAGGAAGTATCTCTGATTTCTGTGCATGAGACAAAAGAGCTCAAGGGAAGCATTAAGTGGAGAAGATATAGCCTCCAAGAACTAACTAGAAACTTGGTGATCCTAACATTCTACATGGCCAACTTATTGACAGATAGAGAATTATATTCCCTCATCTGCACAACAAACATGATCTCATGATGCAATTCGTTAAAGCATTCATTTTTAACTGAAGGCAACAGTTTCAAGTACCTTTTTGCTATTTCCTGGCATGTCATTTGAAAAAATACAGGCCTTTGTGTCTGATGGTCCACAGATTCCGCATCTCACCTAGATGAATATTTCATCGGGGCAATGTCAGAACTCAAAAAAGAATGCTCTGTTATCATTCAAAGACATTTTTCCAAAACATTCTTAGAAATGCTGGAGTAAAGAATAGCATCGAAATTGTTCAGAACGTTTGGAGAGCTTTAATCAAAATGCTCGTTTCTTACATTAGAATCAAGTTTGATTTTCTGCCAAGGCATTTTGCTAACTTCCCTGAAAACTTTGGTGAGGTAAGCGATGTTGGAATTAAACAATTACACTAAGTTTGATACGTCATGCAAACACGCTAACAGAGTAGATGGGATGTAATATGTTAGTTCACTACTGTTGGATATAAAGCGAAATTATCCTCGTATTGAACATTCCAGGAAAAGGTAGGAGCAGAAATTTTTACCTTAACTGCTCGGACAAAATTTGACTTACAGAACAAAATATATGGTTACAAACATTACGGTCATTATTATTTTCCATTTTTAATCAAATTTTTAGTGTATTCTATCAAATAAGCACACATTTGTTAAAAGTGATATTTTTATGGCTTTTACCTGCGGCGAAGCGACAAATCAAGTTGTTGCTTTTTCTCAAAAGGAGTAAAGTTTAATTATACCCAAATGACCAGGGAACATATGGTTATTTCCCCTGGAGATTTCAAATCTGCCATCGTATTGGGCGCTGAGTGGCGCAATTTAGTGGCAGAACCCTCATTTATCCATTTAGTCATTCAAAGACAGTTGTAAGTGATTTGAACCATGGGAAACCATCAATGCAATAACTATTTATCTTCTTATCACAAAACCCTGACGGTCATTGGAGAGACTTTCTCTCTTATTGATAGAAAGCGTGGGTATCCTGTAGCTCAAAAAACATTGGGATACAAAAACAAGGTCTGCCGACCAAAGTCACATGCTCTCACTTGTTCTTGTTTATGACCGTACAAACTTCAAAACTTTAAATAATTCCCGGACTAACCTTGGGGGGACATTGACAATTATATCATTCGAATGAGAATGTAAAACAACATAGAGTTTTAAATTTCCTTAGAATTGGCCAAATAATTACAATGTTATTACCTAAACAACAAAAAGCAAAAGGGAAACCGACCGTCCGATCAACCGACATAGTGAGATATAGATTCACACGCGATTAAAAACTGGGGTAATTTTAAGATTTAGTGATCAAAAGTTAGTGAAAGACAAGCATCAGATCGAACTCAATGAAAATTGGATTCCCCACTGCTATCTATAATTCTGCACCAGTTTCAGGGTCAAACAAATTTTTGTGATAATACTAACCAGCAATTTCATATAAAGAGATAAAGGGATAACAAGGTGCAAAAGAGGAGAGAAGAAAAAAGTAATGACAAATAATAAAAAGTGAGGGATGAAAGGACTAGCACCAGTGTGTAGTAATTTACACACACATACATATAGTACATATATGCGCATGCACTCAGTCTATCACCTATATACACAAATATGGAAAAAAATAAGGATTATGCGAGCAACAAGGAAAAAAAGAGGAAGAGAAAGAGAAAATGAAGAAGAGATAGAATAACATGGCCCCAAGCAACATCAAATTAGGGAAAATGGTAGAAAATAATGGTAATTATCGTGGTATGAGCGAGAGTATGCTGTATACGCACACTGGCCTCTGGCCGACCGAAATTAAGGCTTCACCTGGGGATGGCTTTAAGAGTGCTTTAAATACACAGTTGCTAGGCCAAGGAATATTCAAACACGGCTATAAAAATAAACTTTAATAAGACTAATGATTACATATACATATAGGGCAAGTTAAATGGCAATGCAATTAAATGTTGACGGTTCACTGCTAAGATGATTAACGCTATCAATTAAGTTGAACCGAGGGATAATTAATTAAGTAATAATTTTAGAATTATGCAAGTTCTAGAGCAAAGGAGATCCTTTAGGTTCGAGGCGGTAAAGGTGAGAAAGCGTGACGAAGCTGGGCTTAAATCCATTTTACCTAGATGTGTGGCGAGTAAGACCAGGTAAGTAAGTTCGACTTTGAACTTGTGGGTGTCTCACGAGACGCTCAATTCAACTTCGGGAAACTGAAGTTGGAGGGGGGAAGGCATTTTATCCTTAAGAGGAAAGCAGAGGGTGCTTCGGAGATGGCTTTTTCGATCCTTAAAATCCCGAAGACGTGGTGAGTAGGGTTAAAACGCGCCTAAAACTATCTCCATGAACAAGACTGAGTGACGATTAGCTCTTCCTTGGCTCTTCAACAATCACTCAATCCTTCTCTGGCCGAGAATGTAGTCGATTCCCTCTCGATTACGAAGACGTTACAACTAACGTACTGGACAGCGGCTTCAGATACAATAGACTTGTGAATTCTGAACTGTCAAATATATACCCCGAAATTATCTAGCCGGAGGGAAAGATTCATCGCCAACAGACTTCCTTAATTGCCTTGGGTCACGATAAGGTTGTTCTAACTTTCGCAGTTTATAAGGCAGACCAATTTAGAGCAGTCAACGGCAAACTAGGTAAGTAAAGGCAAGATTCCTTATCTCTCTCATTATTCTACAGTGATATATAGATAGGGAGTTTGATTGAGTGGGAAAAATAGAAGCTTTATGATGATGCTAGTCTCATCCGGTTGTCACTTACAAATCTGCAGCTGAGTTTGCTCACGAAATTAAGTAGTTCGCCTTTGAACACATTAAGAGCTTAAGAGAGGAATCAATGAAACAAAATGATAAAGGATTAATAGAAAGAAGAAAAGAAGTAGACAAAACAACAACACAGACATATAATATTGATAGAGATATTAATATAATAATATTATTAATGATAAAGAAAAAAATGTACGCACACATGCCCGCACGAACATTGAAAAGAAGAGGCGAGTGGGGTTGGGCATTTGAAAGAGCAAGAGGGCGATGGGAGAGGAAAAAAAAAATAGAGAGAAAGGCAGAAGAGAGAGATAGAAGAAGAATACCCAGAAGTAAATATGATTTTGCAATGTCGAGAAAAGAATAAGTTTCGAGGGAGAGTGCAAGTGATACAAATAAGTTAGGCAGGAGGTAAATAAAGAGTGATGAAAACAAAGAACATTATAAAATCAAAAGGGAATGAAATATGAAAAGAAACATAACGAACAAGAAGAAGAGATAACTGACAAAAACATAAAAAATAAATGTAAGAGAAGGGTGGAAGGAAAGAAATAGAAATATGATTGCATCAGTGGCGTCAATCCGAAGTCATTATACACAGACAACTTAAAATTTATGACAAAAATATTCAAAAATAATAAGAACATTGAACATATTCGTACACCTTTATAAGATGACAATAGGAGTGAAAAAAATGATGCAGGAAGAGAATCTTATTCAAAGAACACTGAAAAAATTTGTCTAACATAAACAAAGAAAACAGAATAAACGACGTGGAGCTGGAAAATCAAATTGGAGAGAAACTCAACGGAAAAATGGGAAAGATACTTTATTGAAGAAGTAAGGAGTAGCATCGGGGAAAAGGACTAAACCATAGAAATTGATGAAATAAAGGGAACCATTAAGAACTTCCGATAAAGAGCCCGGGGAAGGTCTGGTTTCTCCAGATTAAGTTATCGAGAAGTGCTAAATGATCTTTTCTGATGGGATTAGAAATATTTTCAATGTGGAGTTAAATAAAAACTAAGTTCCCGATGAATTTAAGGTTGCAAGGATGATCTTTATCCCCAAAGTGGATAAACTTCTAGATATAGTACAAAAGTAAACTACGGTCGCTGATAGACTTTATCGAGAAGGTATTGGAAAAGATACTCAAAATAGACTGACGAACTATCTCGATAATAACGGTCTACAAAAAAACTGCCAATATGACTTCAAAAAATACACAAGCACCAAGATAGCCGTAAATGTCATTATGGAAAATATTGCGAGGGCTAAAAAGTAAAATTAGGCTAAGCTATCGTTTGTAGGAACATGTCCAAGGCTTGTGACAAAGTATGGCAGAGGGATATGCAATAAAAAATATTGAATATAAGAATAAAACAATCAGATAGAAAAATATTATGTGATTATTCAGTGGAGTGATACGCATTTATAGAAATTTTCCAACCTTCAAGGATGAAAGTTTGAGTTCGTTGAAGGAATCACCCAAGGTTGTTATCAAAGCCCATCCCCCAATTCAATCTAACACTCAGATATACCACCATAAAGAAATGAGAGGTACCTTAACAACTAATTCTTCCTCTATATCAGCCAGCTGATTATTTGGACCCTAAAAAAAGGTGGCGATACAAGGTAGAATAAAAGCAGAAGTGAAGGGAAGGATCAACGAGTACGAGGTACAATGTAAAATATAAAGAGCGGAGATAAATTTGAAATTTTACCTATTTATATGGAACTCTTATCAGATGTAAATATGTATATATATATATATATATATATATATATATATATATATATAAAAGAGAAAGATACAGGTACGATAAAACTTGTAAGGTGCTTGGACTAATCATTACAATGACAGGTTACACAAAGCAAGTTACGGAAAAAGCAAGTAAAACGAAAACGGACTTAGACTATTATAGAAACTGAGAAACTTTAACAAGAAAGGTGAGTGAAAGATCTAACTAGTAATTATTTAAACTGCATTAATTTATCCACCATTAGATATGCACACTAAATTTAGCCAATCGGATAGCCGAAAGGAAAGATGGTAGAAAACATAGTTTTTAAAAGCTTGCAAAGAGCCATGTGTGACCGCTTCATCGCGCACAGTGCGCATAGACTTTAAGCTTATATCTCAAGTCGAGAAGAATATTATGAAGCAGCTCTAATTTTGCAGGAAAAATAAATACTGGAGTGTTCAAGACTGGGGCAAAGTGATATAATTTGATAAAGATCATTCTTGTTTGGAAGGTCTAGAAGATCTCTCGTTGAGTAATAAAGGGTATTTTCTGCGAGTCCTGTATCGTGGGAAGTATAAAGCATCCGGACACTCTCCCTTCCTGTGGCTGCTTTTCTTCTAATGGAACTGGATCACTAACAATTGTTCCAAAATAATACTGCCATGAACTCTAAATGGTACCAAAACGTGCTTAATTACTACTTTTTCCCAATAGTTTGCGACCAATTTACGGATGATAACTGTATTTTTCAGTTTGATGACGCACTTTGTAACAAAGCAAAAACAATAACAAAGTTCCTGGTTGAGATTAATCTGGGAATTTTGGGAGCTTGCCCCAATATTTCACTCGATGTGAACCAAATAGAGAATTTTCTGGGCGATAATCAAAGTGATGGTTGATAAACAGAAGATATCCAATTGTATGCAGTTACAAGAGGGAATTGAAAAAAATAGGGCAATATCGGTCAAGATATCCTTACAAAGTGGATCTCTAGAATGCAAAAAATAAATGAAGCATTCTTGAAGACCAAGGGATCTCATGGTAATTAGTGACTACGCGCATCAATTCACTGTATCTATTAATCAAATATGTTTAAACTTTATTTTCTCTATATTTTACCTTCAATTTATTATGCAAATATACTAAAACAAAATATGTTTAATTCGTTCTATTATTTTCCTTATATTAAAAAATATATTAGTCTCAAAACACTTAGCTATGAATGTAAAAATAACGGTTTGAAAGCCTGCAAAATCTGAATAATAAAAAAAGATACTGAGAAATCGAGCACTTTTACAGAATTACAAGATTTTAGGAATGATTTAATAAATGAATATGTTTAAGATAATAGGATCCGTCTTTTCAATATGTGCCACAGGCATTGCTACCATGAAGCCATATGTCACATTAATTAGCTACAACACGACATTTAAGATCTATATGCATCCAATCACCATTACATATAGTAAGCATGTTTGGACATTACTGTTCATGAAGCAATATATCTCCGTAACTTCATCCCTATTGATATTTTAGACGCAAACATGGAAGAAATGGAGGAATAAAAGAGATGATTGATAACAACGATGAACGTGGTGGACGAAAGAAACATTTTGAGGATGAGATTCATTTATCTTCCTCACCCTTAGTACAAGGAAGAAATGAAGATAAAAATCGACAACTAAGCGGAATGTACGATCAATTAAAGGTCTTTGAACCAACAAGAGAAAGATACATGCACTTATAAGAAGAAAAGAAGAACTATAGCATATTATAAAGGAGTAACTATCCCATATAAGAAATAACCCTATAGAAAAAATAAATTTATAAAAAAGACGTATTATATCCTCGGGGATAATAAACAAACCCAACGACAGACCCGAGAAAGAAAATAATAATTGAACATGAACAGGAGAAAAATCCAAGAAGAGAGCACTGAAGAGAATTATTTCGCACTCAGTGTAACACTGCATTCTCCATATTATCAGAGGATAAGGATGATTTTAATCTAAAGATAGACGAAATGGTTCACAACTGTGAGGAAACATCTCCAAGATAACTCCAGTAGAAACAGTAGTGCAAGGTACTGAAGAATTTCTGGGTACGGAGGCATATATAACAAAAAAGTAAACTAAAAGCATAATCGAATTCTCCAAGCAAAATGTTCCACGCTCCACAGCTACATCTAACCAGAATACATCTTATCAAGACAACGAAAAATATCATAGAAACATCAATGAACATCTATAACGCGTGCCTAAACACCGGTTACCTCCCTGAAGTCTATTAATTACCCAAAATGATTTTCGTTCCGAAACCTGGAAAATTACCTAGTCTCTGCAACTGTTACAGGCCTATATCGGAATTTGAGCTTATGTGCAAAGTTTTTGAAAACAAAACAATCAAATACTGAAAAAATATCTGTAAGAAAATAACCCTAATAATGATTACCAATTCGGATTCAGAAGCGGCAGAGACTCCACGATACCACTTGTTATTATAACAGCAAAATAGCCAAGGCAAGAACAGATAAATCTACTTTGATCTGATCCCGAGAGATGTGGAGAAAGCAAGTAACAAACAACAATCTGGAGATAATCCGTTGCTATTATCTCACTGACAGGAAAGCATACGTGGTAATCAATGATGATACAGAACCAGAATTCAAAATGAAAGCTGGACTCTTACAATGCGGGTATCTCAACCTCACGCTGTATTTAATCTACACGGTGGGCCTGTCACCACCATTATTACCAGATGGTTTGAACATATAGTTTGATGAAGACATAAAGCTAGCTCGTTGCTATACAGTACAGGAACAAATGCAATCAGGCTAGGACTACAGTAATAGAGATCAGCGACATCATTAATTTTGTAAAGAACTGGAAGATAAGAACTAATATGGGAAATTTAGAATAGTCCCAATATCCAGAATCAAGGTTACAGATATCAAACCTTACAACCATATCTACATTAATCACACAAAAGGTACAGATTTAGGATTAAAAATAACAACATAAGGCATTAAACGATATATAATGAGGAGAAAGAATAAGGCGACAATAAGGCTAGACCTTTTCCATTTGTTCTTCATACTTAAACCTTTTAAGCTGCATAGTTGATAAAAGGTTTCAGGATGAAGATCAAAAGGAAATTATATTTGGAACGAGGACGGATGATCTCTTCTACCATACTATGCCAATCAACAGCGAGTCAACAACTAAAACAATGCAACAGCAATAGATTGATAATAAAGCTTACTACTTAATTACTTACACGCAAAGAAGAGATCAAAGAAGTAAGCTGAGTCTGCATCAAGATGCAGAAATAAAAGCGCTCATAATCAACATCAAGTAAAGAGCATTAATAATAGTAAGGAACATATAAGAATTATCTCCAACGTTCGCAAAACACACTAACCTCAGAGCATAAATGCCAAAGTGAAGATAAAAAGAAAAAAGTGAAGTGTTATTACCAAGTTAACTTAAATGTAAGTAAATAAATAAGTGAAATACCAAAAACCGCACAAAGTGGAGTGAAACGTGAAAAAATATGTGAAGTTCTATGTTTAAAGTGAAATAGGAGTAAGTGTAAAACTAAGCTTAAAACGAAACAACTCTACTGAAAAATGATAAAACATACAAAACAAACACCGCAACATATACAATATAAACAACAAACAAACAAAATATATAATCTCAAATAGCTTAAAACACACATACCGACATGAATGCCACTTTAAACACACAAATGAAATAAACTGTAAAAGGTAACAGAGATTCGGTTGTTCTCCCACTAACTTTATGAAATAGTAAGAGTAAAATAAAATAACTAAAAGAAATCAATCCTTGGTTCGGAATCACTCTATCGGAACCATTCTATCCAATCTTTCTACTAAATGAAGAAGGTCAGATACATTAACTTCGATTCCCTAATTCTCTGCTCACTTGAAATACTTTACTCTCTCTACCTTCATTCGTTCCCGCCGTCCCTTCCCGATCTGCGTTCATTTGGATCCTTTGGGGATGGAGAGAGAAAATCAATTGAAGGATTTACTATGGGCCAGTATCCACCCTCTCTCCCACTTGGGTGAGGGACATATGCCGGCGATAAATCTTTCCCTTTTACTCTAAAAATTAAAAAAAGCGAGCGGTCTAGGATGCCATTTAAACAGTAGGCTTGTTTTGAGGCAGTGCGATTTGCATTAAAACTGCGAATAGTGGGCAAGCCGGTTTCTTGTTGGAGCTGTACGCTTAATCTTGCTTTTTTTTCACTATCGTAGTGGCATCAGCCATGCTTGGTCATTTGCAATCACTCTCCAGAAGAAAAATGATAGTTTTTATATTGAGCATTTTTTCCGGTTAGGGTCGAATGGTGCTTCGGAGTGTGGCGTTTATTCTCCAACACATTGCCTCGCCTACTGACTTCGTTTACTGTATTTTCTTTACCGATCGCTGAAATGAAATAAAATAAAAATGAAAGCCAGAGACTAAGAACTGATCGTCTTACCCTATCCCTTCATCCTATGAGTTTCTAAGGGTGGGGACGGTGGCACTTATTCTTTCATTTCATAATAGTTCACCAATTTGAACATTATTCCATCAATATAAATTTCATTACATTCTCCATACATACAAATAATAATCACTATATATAATAACCATCACAACCAAAACATACGCCTACACAACATAAACTCCTACTTAACCGCATCTTATAATGCGTACAGCTAGTTCGGAACCGAAGGTGGCGTGTAATGACCCGCATAGTGGATGATGCTCGCTGCACCTACTCTTCCATCTTCTGGCGACGCGTAAAGAAGGTGCTGAACATGGATCCGCCCAAACCCATAACCAAAACAATAAAAATGCACTCAACTGAGAGCAACGATACCCTTGACGCATTTAAGCCCAACTGGGGCAACGTACATACACACAACATACCGATTCAAACGGAAAATATCACTTCCATGATGTCCATTAATGCTGACAGGTCAACGCGAAAGATTTAGGGCCCGGCCACTTGGTACGACTGGAGGTACTCGATAACCTAATCGTAATTTCAACTCATATCACACTCCAGCCATTTCAGCCATAAAATTCCAGCACCTACTTGAAAACATATTACTTACAATAATACATCTATTTAATGCCTCACTCGCCTCTGGCTATTTTCCAAACATATTCCAAAGTTCAGACACCATACTTCTCCATGGCCCTTCCTCTGCCAATATGCTTTCAAGAGAGACCCATCCACAAAGACGGTTGTAAGCATCATACATCATATTATACAAAAAGCAGGTAAACAAGATTGAAGACATTCTCTATCAGCATTGATGTGTAGAAAGTGTTCGTCAATGTGTGGCACGAGGGACTCCGTTTGAAACTAGACACCTATACGGAGCTACTTCTCTTCACTTGAAAGCTTCTCTCTCATTGTACTACCGAAAAGAGTTGTCACATAAAATACAATAATAAAATATCCTATCTATCTACACCATGCGCGAGCGTATCCCGATGTAGCGTGCTGGCGCCTACATTATACCATAAGTACACAAACGACACCCTACAAACTCTATATAAAAATGCATGCAATCGTACACACGCTCATACGCTAATGGCGTGATTAATATCATCTCCTGGCAGGCTCTAAACACAATCGTGCTTTGAGCACAAGTAATAATACTAAATGAAAAGATAGAGTACGAGGACAAGTGTCTCATGCCAGCACCCATCTTCTGGGCTAAAACAATGAAATATATATATAAATAATTGTTACTATAATAAAGATAGAAATGACACGAATTACAGATTAAATATGAAAATGTGAGAAATAATATACAAAATAAAAAAATAGAAAATGAAAAAATAATGAATAAATTGAATATGAAGGACAAATTTCAGTACTTGAGTAATAACTAAAAATACTTAGTAAAATATCAATTCAAATGTCATTAATGGGGGTGGAAGTGGAAGAAGGGGTAAAATCAAAATAAATACAATATCAATTATTATCTGATTCGGAGATAGCTGCTCTCACTTATTGTAATTTATGAAATAATGAACTTTAAAACTTTAAATATTTTCTGGACTAACCTTAGGATGACCTTGATAATTATATCATTCGAAAGAGAGTGTAAAACAGTATTAATGTATTAAATTTCGTTAGAATCAGCCGAATAGTTATGATGTTATTGCTAAAACAAAATAAATCCCGGATAAACCTTGGGAGAACCTTAGAAATTATATCATTCGAAAGAGAATGTCAAAGAACATAAAGGGTTCCAATTTCGTTAGATTCGGCTAAATACGAGGGGCGGTCAATAAGTTTTGCGAATCGGTAGGGCAAAACAGAGGAAGAAGGATGGCTGTTTGTGGGATTGTTATGAAAAGTTATGAAAAGTCAGGACCTGCACCCGCACGCTACTGCCTCGTCTATTTAAGAAGCAGTAGCTGATCGCATATCGTCAGTCACAATTATTTCAACAATGGAGAAGGTTGAGCACCACGCAGTGACCAAATCTCTGTCCAAGGAAGGCAAGAATGCAAAAGAGATCCATGAATGCATGGTTGCAGTGTACACCGACACCGCCACTTCCTATGCAACTATTGCTCGCTGGACTAGGGAGTTCCGCCATGGTCGTGAGTCCCTTGAAGATGACCCCCGTCCAGAACGCCCGTCAGACGTGACTAACGAGGACAATGTGGCCCGTGTGGAGAGGATGACACTCGAAAATTAACGGGTGAAGGTCGAAGAAATCGAGCGATAACTTGGAATATCACATGGAAGTGTTATCAACATCATTCACGACAATTTGGCCATGACCAAGGTCTGTGCCCGTGGGGTCCCTAGAAACATAACGCCCCCTGATCGACTTTAACGTCGTCAAAGTCCACAAGGCCAGAGTTGCACAAACTGCCCTGCGCGAGTGCGGATTCGAGGAGCTCAACCATCCCCCCTACATTCCAGATCTGGCCCCTAGCGACTAATTTTTATTCCGCCAGCTCAAGCCTGCAGTGCGTGGACGCCGGTTTGGGGACTATGAAGATGTCTAGCTCGCCGTCCAGGAGTGGATTGAACAGCAGTCGGAAGATTTCTGGTTGTCGGGAATTCAAAGTTTCAGGGACAACTGGCGCAAGTGCATTGAAGTCGAGGGTAGTTCTATTGAAAAATAATAAAACACTTTTCCTCATATCTCGTTTCCTTATATCCGAATTGCAAAACCTATTGAACACCCCTCGTAGTTACAATGTTATTACCCCCCAAAAAATGCAAAACGGGGACCGACGGATGTACTGGTGGACCGATGGACGAACTGGTGCACCGATGGACGGACGGATGGACTGACCAATTCTACTGACCGACGACCGACAGACCGATCGCCCGACCAACAGATATAGTAAGATATAGAGTTGCACGCGATTAAAGAATATAGTGTTCGTTAGTTGGTTATTTGTGACGTAATGAATTAATGGCAAGTAGTTATACAAGAGTTTCATTATTTAAAATTAATCAATCTATAACAGTGTGGAAGTAGAGTCCTTATTTAACTGAGGTTGATTATACTTAATTAATAGGGCCTCAATTATCAAGAAGTAAGATTTAGATTTTGAGGAAGTTAATATTTTAAATTGATTATAATCTATAGGGATTTTACATAAATGGGAATGAGATGGGATAAGTGAGTTTCTTTTATATATATAACATAATAATACCGACTCTTAGGTTTCAATCCCAAAACTTACTTCAAATCAAATAATGAGAACTATTACATGATAAATTACAGATATCAAATAAAATGGCTATTAGTTTTACCTACATATTGTTCATGTAAGGTAAGATGGGGAGATAAACTGAGGGTTACGTGCAAAAGAGAATTTTTCTTCCAAAAATATGGTGGTCAAAACAGCATAACTCTGTTATTTCTATCTTTAAAATAACCAACAAATTTAGTTTAGTAACTTTCTTCCATGAATTATTAGCACTTCAGCCATTACTTTATCAAGGTCAGATCAGTGCAGCTAACATGCCTATTGAACTGCCTACACTTTCCTATATTAGGGTGATAATTGTTAAGCTATGTTAAAAGGATCATCTCTCCATCCTAGCAATAGCTAAAAAGGTCATTCGCCCCTAAAGTTTTGTACATAATATTTTCTTACGTAACGATACCACAGCCTCATGTATTAGTAGGATTTCTACTGGTAAGATTTGGAAAAAATCAAATAGAGATGAATAAGCCATCGTCCTATCTCAAATATGGACCAATACAAGACCGCAGTAGTAATTTCCCGAGGCGATAATGAAACAATGGGCATTATTGTCTCCAGCAATACAGTCTCAAGCCGCTTGACGGAAATATCCCTAAAATAACGCATACCAGCAGTTAAGGAGTTGATAAGCCCTATAAAAAGAAGGGTATTAAACACTTTTATGGGCATAAAACTTAATTTTCAAAGGTACACTTTAGCTATGAATCCAAGTACAGATTTGATGGTTCAGAAAGTAAGAGGTTCGTCCGTCGAGGAATTGGCAAAATATTATCGGTGAACTGCGTGAAGATCACCATCTAGTTTGGTAAAGAAAGCATTATGATGTGGGGCATAATTTTAGGCGAAAGTTACTGGCACAATTGTTTGCTTATACGACCCATTGAATGCTCAAGTTTATAGAAAACTTCTAAAGGCACATGCTGTTTCCCATATGACAACCGTCACTGCCCAACCTGCCATTTATATATGGGGTAATGCACCTTGACAAACGGCACATGTAGTGAAGAAGTTTGATGGATCAGAAAGAAGTAAGTGTTATGGACTGGCCTGCTCAGAGACCGGACCGAAATCGGATTGAAAATTTGTGGAGGACGTTGGAAGAGAACCCCAAGCACCGTTCAAGAGAAAAACAACAGAAGAATGCCTTCCTTTAATGCGCTCTTGTTTCAGCAGACGTAATTGTGTAAGTGACATTAAAGTGCTATATACCAAGTACTAATATATTGTAAAAACTGCAAATTATTTATTGAGTAACTTATATCTTTGTATCTTCTCATCTAAGTCTGTTCTCTTATTGTCCAGATCAGGGGTCTCCAAACCAACGCCTGCGGACCAGATCATCCGGCCCGCCGCTCCATGTTCCACAAATGAGTTAAAATATACTTGTGCAATGCAACTTTGCATAAAGTTAATTTTTTCTAAAACATTTTGGATAGAATAGTCGATGCGTAGAGTTCTAAAGACTTATAAGTATTATTGGAGCCGATCTATTTGCAAGCAAATGTCTTGTTGAAAGAGAAACACAGAGAAGGAAAACTTGTTGAATTTTATCGCTGCTTAACGGATGATGTGTTTTCAAAGTTGAAGAGGTTTGCCTCTGATACTCGTATGGTATGACATCAATGTTTGGAACAACTTATATCTGTGAGCAAACTTTTTAATTAATGAAGTATGTGAAGTCAGCAGATCGAACAAGGCTGACTGATGAACAATTGAAAGCAATTCTCTTGATTGGATGCAGTATTTACACCCCAAATATTCTTGACATCTTAAAAGCTGAACGCCACTTTTACAAATCTCACTAACCTTTTTTGCTGCTTAATTTGTGAGACTCGGATATGTGCGCTCTGATTGTGATAATATTATCATATTTCTAACGACGCCTTCTTCGATAACTTATTGGTAATTAAATATATTTTTCATCTTTAGATTTTGTGTATTAGTAAATATATATGTTGATTGTCTTTATCTTTTGTGTATTCACTATATTGAATTGGAGGAAATGGTTATGCGGCCCGCGGTCGTCATTCTCTCAGTTATCTGGCTCACTGTGAAAAAAGTTTGGCGAACCCTGGTCCAGATCAATTTGACGACCATATTTTTGGAATAAAATGCTATTTTCCACGTAACTTGAATTTTCTTTCCATCCCAACATGTAAAATATACATGTACAATATATAGCCATGTTTAATTTACTCGTATATCTGTAAGTTATCATGTATTAATTAAAACTATTTTGTTTGAAGCTATTATAACTTGTATTATGGAAACCTACCTGTCCAAATTATTATGCGTATTATAAGCATAATTTTAAGAAGGTGTGGAATTCTAAGAGGATTGAAATTTTTCATTGCCAGTAGTTAATGTGTTAACCACAAAATGTTAGTAATGGTTGAAATCCCCTCTCAAAGCGTAAGACCATAATACACTTTAATGGATCAGTTGAAAAGCGATCTAAACAACCTATCACTAAAGAAATCTTTTATTATAACAGATAACTAACCTTAAAATATGTACAATTTCTCGCCATGCAGCAATAAACTAGTTATATCGGTTTGATTATTATTAATATCTAGCAAATATGAATCCTATTGTGATCACTGTTGAAATATAATGATTTGTTCACCGACGTGATCAACTATTCGATTGATTTCGATATTAGTTACAAATCACGCTTTATAAAGACAAATTAAATTAAGGCTTAGTTTACAAAGAGACAGCGGTTAGGATTCTTGATATTAGCAAGACAGTTTCTAATACATTTGAGATGCAGCTAGATCCCCCAAATTGTCGAATATTTGTTAGAATTTATGAGACTTTGATGGCGAGGATTTTTAGAGAATTTGACAAGATTAATTCATGTAAAGTAACTTTCGATCCTTCATAACAAAATTCAGACTGTAAACAACAGGTGTATTAGGGTGGTCCCAAAAAACGGGGTAAAGTTTCAAATTGTACTGATCCTTCCTCCACACCACTACCTCTTTTTTGTGTTGCAAACATTTCCTTGCGGGCGAAATTTCATCACAATACAATGATATTTAGAGGTCACGACACTCAATCTTTTCTTTTTTTTTGCTATTTTCATCTTATGGCAATCAGTACTCGTTCGAGCCCCAGGGGTTGGCCATTAGGGAAGCCCTGTTGATTCCTAGTCATGTGACCATCTTCGAAGTAAGCTAGAAGTCCTTCCGTCTAATTTACGACCACCGAATGGCCATCCTGACACCCTCAAAGACTAACCTGACGAAGTAAAGTGAAAAGTGGGGAGACCACTAAATGATGAGATAAAGAGGCAAAGTTTTACGTGTACTTCCTTTAGGTGAAGTGTAATAAAATAAGCATTTTGTAGAGAAAAAATATAATTTTCAGTTTTTTGCACCACCCTAGTGCATCGCATGGAATGTAGGATTTTGGCCACATTACTAAAATGCCTAATTAGTTGATCGAAATTTCATTTAATATGGAGACAGATTTTGACCTCTTCAGGACGTCCTTTATAACACATATGTTTAAAAGAATCATTAATTTAAATACTTAAAATTTCCCAAGGTAAAAAGCTTACTGAATCGTTTTATTACGTTATCAGAAATTTCCTATCTAAACTTTTCAGATCTCATTAATACATAAAGTCTTCTCCAGATAATGAGTTCCAGTGAACGAGAATGATTTGAACTTGATAAAAAAACAGAATTAACCTTGAAATGACTTGAACCTGAATAAATTTCATTTCTTATAGAATAATAAACTAAAAAAATGTTTTAAAAGAATATGATCCTATTTCTACACTAGGCTATAATATCGATTAACCTTAGTCTCGCAGCATACAGATTATACCTCAAAGTTTGCTATGTAGTAAAATTTCAAATAACATCTTCACATTCTCCTTTTCATTTGGTTTATTTACCCTAAGAAACTATAGCCGGAATATTTTATTTGAATGCGGTTAAAAGCAACTACATACATTGCTACCTTTGATTGCCCCTTACATTCATATTATCTTTTCTCCAAAAACCAAATGAGGAAGTTTCCTCCATTAAATAACTTCAGTATACTCGTACCTTCTGAAGTAGCCAATTTTCCTCGACTTCATTGTCATAAAGAGTCTGTTTCAGACATTAGATCTCATGTTCCATTCGCCCAATTAACTTTATTTTAGCTATTAATCAGAGTATGTAGTTCCCATTCAAGTTTTCTCTGTAGTCCTTAAATATCCACTTTTTGGATTTATTAAAAATTGCTCGTCTAACACACATACAATCAATAAAATAAAAAGTATTTTGAACATAAATAAAATTGCTAATACAATTGATAAAGAAAAGCTTGTCAAGCAGATTATCATTCCCATTGAATTTTCCTTTGAATAATTTGGCATCGTTACGAATTTCGAGAAAGAATTTTGGGGTGCCTCAGTTCGAATATCTTTCCCCACTTAAATTATTCTGCAGTTGTAAATAACTCAAATTTCCTTATTATATGCCCGAAGGGCTAAATAAGCAGAACGTTACTTAAAACTAAATTTGGCCTATGGAGACTTTATAAATGAAACTAATTATATGTAAAGTGAAACCAAGCAATTAAATAATGGTGAGTTCATTAAAGTATTTTGGGAGGTAGAATCATTAAAAATTACGATGTAATTATTAAAATCACGGATAATATTTTGCAATTAAAAATAAGTTCTTTAAATTGGGGAAATGAAGAAGGAACGGAGTCTTTAATTTTAGATTTTAAATTTTTGTGATATTTTTAAAGGTTGTGCGCATTTCAAGATGTTTGCCTAGAGTTGGTATAGAAGCATATTGTCTACATATGTAATAAGGCTAAAGAGGAGCATGTAGTCATAGCTAATTTATTTGACCTTCAATCTTTCATTTTTTTCTCATGGTAGAATTGAAATAACATGTATTTAATTAAAGAACTTCACTCATACAGTGAGATATCTTTTCATTATTAAAAAGAAATTAAAATATAGAAAGCCATTGTAACTGATGGGAACAAACTATGAGAAGAGAGCTATTTCGGTCAATAAATATATTTCATAGTCTTTGGTTAAAGGTTTGGCAAAGACAAAGGCGATTTGAATAAAATAATAATTCTCTTAATAGAGCCAGAAATAGAACTGAGAAATTTGTTCGTATTTATTTCATTAAGAAATTGTCTAAAACAATAAAGAAACACATTTATGTACCACTAAAATAATTCTCCACTTTTATGGACGCTTTCTTTCGATAATTAAATTTAGTTTCGGTGTTTTTTTTTGTGTACTGTTTTGGTAGATCGTTAATTCATATTATAGGATTTAAAGAAAAGGTAATATTGAGACTGCAGGTGATGTATCTTGATAATTGTTAATAAGTGTAGAGAAAAAGAATGATAGGTCCTGACTAAACATCAATGAAGTATGTTGAAAACAAATGTTTTGATATATCAAGAGATTCTATGATGCTTGCATGAAAGAATAAGCAGTTTGCTTGAGGGCATTCTGAAATATATATGTACCTAAAAAAAAATGCGTAATGGAATTTATGATAGCAACAGCATTTACATTGGTCATTAGTAATTATGTTTCTTCCCAAAATAACATTGTTAAAAGGGAGTGGCTACATTTGCAGTTGGAAATATACAAGCTTCGACCTTGCTGAACTTCTTATTTTTGGTGTTCAGTTAATTAAATTTTGACCCTATATATAATCTTTTCTTGGGGAAGATAAGTGTCCTAGAAATCTTTTGAATGCTCTGTATCCAATAAATTTTAATACATCCAATAATGTGGACATATTAAAATCTCTCATTACATAAGGTTGTACGTCATATGTACATCAGAGAAGAAATTGTGAGATTGAAGTAAAAGATTAATGATTAACGGATGAAAAAAAAGGTTTGTGTGCTTATTTCCGATCAAAATATAAGGATTCGTAATTTGCAGCTACAATATATAATTCGAGAAGATAAGATATTTTATTTTGTTCCATTCATTGAAACTTGTTTGGGCCTAACTCAAAATTAGTGAAAATCTTTTACGATTCATTTCTTATTTTTTCTTTCTTCTTATATCTTTTAAAGACTGAGGATGGAAGTAAGTTAGTTCCTGGAACTAGTTACGCCTACAAGTGAGAGACGACAGTGTAATAATTCTGGATTAAATGCAAACAATATCACACCGTCAACAAAAGAAAACTAGATTTCTGACTATCTTTTATTTCCACTACAATTACAACATTATTTAATGTGGTTGCATGACTTCATATATAAAAGTGTAGGTTTTGTTATTTCCTTATTTTTCTAGTACTAAAAGAACTGAATCGGTGTTTAGTGAATGGAATAATTTTTTATAGGCTAACAATTTTCTGTAGTAAGCAAATAGGTATTCTTTAGTTTGCGGCAATAATTTGTGCAGAATTTAAGGCTTGTAGATGGTTATATATTGTTTTTAATAATAAAACGTTCACGTTTGCGTGAATTATTACGTTCCTTTGATGTATTAGCTGTTAGTCATGTTGTTCAATACGTATCCCTGTAAGGTTTTCCAAAAATGGTACAAATGGTTGTTTGGAACCTGCCATTTGAATTTTGCTCTTGCTTAAACAATATACAGGATGTCCTCAAATCAAAGATCACACTGGTCTCCTCGTTCACTAGATCTAACCATTCTTAACTTCATTTTCTGAGGTATGCTAAAAAAGAAGGTGTAGTCAATGAAAATTAAAGCAACGAGACCCCTGAGTGACCGCATAATAAATGAATTTGCCTAAATTTGGTGTTAATGCATCGAAAGTGCAACATGCATCGAAATATGCATCATAAATAGTGAAGATCACATCATCAAATGTTTGTATAAAATTATTTTAGTGAAATATGTGGAAAGCATAGTATCTATGTCAGCAACCAGGTTGTTCCCACCTTTTATATGTTCAATTGTTGCCACACAATTGACAGGTAATTTACCATTAAACAGTTTACTAAATACATTCCAAATATTGTCCTTCTCTCCTGGTTATGCATCTTCTACATTTATTGAGAACTTGTCAATTTGGTAATGACGGTTCCTCAATTTAGGATTATATTCAATCATTTATCCTTTTTCTTTGTTATGTATTTTAGGTTATATTTTTAACTATTGTTTAGCAAATTTAGCGATCTGTTTTCCAAAAGTTTGGAAAACAAATTATTAATTCTTCTTAATAAGCTTAGTGAATTTAATATATTCGAATCTTTCTCCCAGTTTTCAATCTTCGTTCACCTTTAGGTCTTCATCTGGCATTTAATAATCTCACATAGTTTTTAACTAGACGAACTCGTCTTATTACGCTTTGGCTTATTTATTTTATATTTATATAGCAGTTTTATAATACTACACCTCTCTTTATTAATAATAACTTGGTTAATTTTGTTTGCTAGTTTAATTTTAAAGTTCTATGTCATAAGATCGGCTATCTCGTGTTTCAAATCCAGAGTATTTTGTTCGTGATCGATCCCTGTACTTACACTCTTAAGAATTGGCATGTGATTAAAGAAAATATTTCCGCTAAAGAAGATAAAACGAGCTCATTTTTTCCTTTGTGTCCTACATTCGTCTATCTTTTCAATTTTAATAACGGTTGAATATCGCGCAACTGTTTTCAATCCTTGGTGTTAAATTTCCTTAATAATATGTAGAACACAGGATTTCCTTCAATATGTTAATTTCTGAGAGCTAGATAAATAAATGATCATAGCCTCAACCTGGTATAGACGATGTAGATTTGGACCTTTTGTCAACTTGTATGTATTGCAGATTTAATGCAAAAGTACAAGTTGATAAAGCTAATGAAATTCGCAATGTGAAAGTCTCGTCGATAATCTTTAATTATATTAATAAAAGAGTATTCAATTGTTCTTGAATTGTATAATTCCTTCTCCCTTCTTAACTTTTTGAGACAATTAGAAGTCTCTGTTTGTTCTTAGTTCCTTCTCTAGTTCGTAGAAATTATTTTCATTTAAGATTTTCCGAAACTTTTATCTAGTCAGAGGTATCAAACGTCATTATATGATATTAAGGAACAATTTAACTGTAACTCATTGCATTTGCTCGTTTTGACAGTGAGTACTTTTGTAACGTTGTCTTAAGTAAACAATGATATGAGAAATGCAAAGATTTCTAATGCTTCTAACACTCAAAAAACGCATCTTCCCCTGGGATTTTGTTTATATACAGGCATTTATGTATGTATTATGGTAAAAATATCACAAAAGGAAAATTACACATTAACATCCCGCGCACTTTTCGGTAAAATGATACTGGGTAAAAGAAAATAATTAAAGAAAGAAAAACAAATGCGTATAAGAATCTAACACGCCCAAAACCAGCTAACAAGAAAACATATTGAGTCCCCTAAAATTATAAGAAATAAAATTTTCAGAACCAATAATAAATAATATTAATAAAATATATCATATTAGTAAAATCAAATTATTCAAATAAATTAAATGTTTTATTGAGATAAAATTTTATTACTCATGAAGATATCCAATTTTACAAATCTTTGCTTAAATTAAAATAGTTTTCTTGCCAGAAATTTATAATGATGGACTTAACTAAATTTCATTCATTAATTTTTAACAGAATAAAAATTATTTCGCTGCTTTAGGTCAGTCAATTTAATGATGAAATGTGGACTAGAAATTTATTCCTGTGGATTGATTCTTTTATCTCTTCCTTTACTGGTTTGACCTACGTAACATAGAATACGATTAACATGGGCCCCTTTATATGCAGGCTTTATTTAAGGAAAAATTTCTAATAGGTCAAAAGGTTAAAAATTGGATTTTTAGCAAAACATCATTAAAATGTCTCATTAATTTAAGTACAGGGGAGTTGAAATATTGTTCGAGTTAATGCTATCCTTTTTCATCCATAAAAGGCATATTATTCTCGTTTAAAGAAGCATTTTCTAAAATACAAAGAATAATTTTAATTAATTTATGTACTCAAAGTATTTATTAATCAATTCAGAATCACAAACGCGAGACAAGAATATCAGTTATATTTCCTATTAACTTTATATTGTCCCTCTATTTTCTTGTTATCTTCACGACCCCTCTTGATCTGATTTTAAATTGCCGACGCTTTCGTTTTAAATATATACATTTGTTTTTCAAATTGTCATATGTGAGTACATCATGGGCTTATGTTGACAATATTTTAACCTAATTTACAAATTAATCTTGTTTCATAAAGCTCAAAAATTTAAAATAAAAGCATTTATTAATTTCATTTACTATAAAAAAGAATAACTCGGTAAAAAAACAAATAATAATTTATCAATTTTTGCTAATTATATGATTGTTTGGACAACCTAATCTAGGTCTATCGTTCAAACAGAGAGACTTCATTGCACCTCAATTATTAAAAATTTAAAATATCATCAAAATAGTTCTACGGGTTAGTGAGAAATGGTTATTTGGAAAGTACAATTTTATTTTATCTGTCGAGCACCCGATATATGTATGCATATATTATCACAAACTTATTGTATTTTATGTACTCGTACGTGCTAGACAAAGGCCTATTAAATACTTTTTTATCGATGATAGTCACAGGCTAACACTAGTATTTAAAACGTTATTTCTGCCATCGAGTAAATAACAGCCAACTTTCTTTGTCCTCTTTAATCTATGTATTATATAAAGATGTCCAATTTATAAGACTCTTTATCAATATTCCATGGATTTTTATAGTGCACTGGCTTTCCATTGCAGAACTAAAATTATTTAACAGCCTAGATGCCATTCCAGTAATTTATAACTTAAATACGTACTTGAATTTGTACAGAAAGTATCTCTTTAGTCAAATCCGGAAACACTCTGAAATGAGACAACGGTAGCTAGTTTATCTAGAGTTCCCTAGATAGGTTCCTTTGAAAAACCTTCGAGGCCAGTGCAGGATATGATGATATTAATAGTGTTTTCTAGTTGCTGCTGGTTTCAGCAAGTCCCTTGATGGGGAGGATCATCTAATTTTTGTATTAATGAAGGGATTATTGGTATTATTTCGATAAATGGGCTAAATAAAGCCTGGTTTTGCGACCCAGAATGGATTTGGGATGGTGATTTGATATGTGAGGATATTGAGTAAATCATTTGGCAGCTGCTTTTAAGTGCTATCTGCTTGTGAATTATGGCTGTTTTATTGTGTTATGGTAGGGAGAGTTGGGAGACTTGCTAATACATGTATGTAGAATGTGGTGGAGCTTATTTATTTTACTATTGGTATAGGAGTAGGAATAGAAAGTGTATTTATTGGAGGTGACGGCCAAAACAACCTAATACAAATTCAGGACACGCTAAATTTATCTTCTATGGGGAAAGTTTTTGGTTTCAGCGTGGAAGAGGTGTATAAGGATGTTGTACTCTGCGTATGATTGATCTGAATGGTGCCAAAGTTACTGGTCTCTCATTAAGCTTGTGCTTCTAAAAATTATATAGTGTGTTGTTTGTGTGGAACGAGAGGGCATGTTTGGGACTTTGCCTATTAGTGTGTGGTTGAGGTTGAGCAGAGTGATTAAACGAAGAGCATGCAAAATGGGCGGTAGTTTGTTTTGCGATGGTTAGGATTAAAAGGGGGAATCTTTAGTTTGTGGGAGGTGGACAGATATAATGATTTAAATGATCAAGATATGAAAATGTTTTGTATGATAAAGCTAAAGTTTTTGGAGACTATGCTAGTAAAGGTAAATTGGGGTGTGTTAGATTGACCATTTATGTTGAAATTTAGTCGGAGATATTTGATACTGAGAGAAGGATCTAGGGACTGTAAAGATTGGAGAAAGTCTGAGAGAGAAGAAATTCTTAAGGAATCACGTTTGAAGGTTTTCTTTTTACATCTGATACTACGTTGAAGGAAATTTAGTCTCCTTTGAGGAGCAAATCAGTATTCCTTTCTTTTCATTGGTGTCGTACGAGTATTTGGTGTTTATAAATATGGCGGGGGTTCAGTTTACTTAAAGCAAGCTTAGATATGTTTTGATGTGAATATGTATTCTGATTTTCATCGTTATTTCTATTTGTTCTATCATAAAAAAAGACTCTTTCATCAATTTCTCAAAAGATTGTTTTCCTTTTGATGTAGATATAGGCGTATTTTGGATCTCGTATCAACGAATTCCATTCTTGAAATGAATTAAAAGTATATAGTAGTAGAATAAGGTCAAGGGGCGACTATGTGCCCTTATGTACCCACGTGGTCCTGAGATCATCGCATGAAACTTTGAAAGCACAGCTAAACTAGAGTGAGGGTGCAGCCTATGCCGTCATCACCTTCCAGCTGTATTTGCTTATGGGCCGATTTTTTCGTCTCCCACGGCCACCTTTCAGTAAACATTCCTGCCTTCCGTCATAATATCAAAATCTGTTGAACATTCCACGCCACCGTTATCACAATTCCCTCCGCCCTCCTCTGAAAAAGTTGCCGACCTTCCCTCCAAATCACAGGCGTGTGCCTGGAGTCGGCTGCCAAAGCCACCAAAGGCCACCGCACTAAGCGTCTATATAATCCTTCGACTCAGTTTAGTTTAGCAGCACTAATAGAATTCCTCCCTACTACGGCAAATAAGCTGAAGGATGCTCGCCTCCTTCCTTCGGCGATTACGATTCCAGACTAAGTCTAAATCAACATCCTTGAACTCTGCCATAGTAAATCGGCGAGTATCTGACGAGGATTCCCATCTCCGAAGGACATCTACGAGTGCTCCCTCATCTGAAGATAGAGCTAACCCGACTTCCCCTTTCGCAGTCATAGTATCTCAACTCGCCCGTTTTCTGCAACGAGCATGTAAGCCATTGTAACCATTGCCACCTGCAGATTGATCTAGAATCTGGCTTACCCAATCGAGCCATTTTTTGTGTGTGCGCCCGGGTTTAAAATCCTTCTTTAAATCAGCGACCTAAATCTGACCTCCTTAATCCTGTAAGTAATACACCTGTATCTCGCATAGACATTTAACTCCGTCTCTACGACCATTCCCTTTAAACCTAATATTTGTGTATATTTAAATACTATTTTGTTGCTAGTAAAGATATATTTTCGTCATTGTTATTTTTTCCAATCCTAATCTTTGGCCAACTTGCACTCTGAAATATTTGTTTTAAAAAAGACCCCGCAAAGTTAATAATAAACCATCCCTACTGGACTCATAACAATTTCCCCATTCATTAACGGTCTTCAACCAATTTCGGCCCCAAACCGTAAAAGTATCTATATAAATAAAGGAAAATAGCATACGCTCAATTAATGAAAACTCTCTTTGTTCTGAATGAGAGGTCAAGAAGTTCTCCTATAGTATTTCACTATATAATTTTGAATGAACTGTGGGAGTCATGTTTGCTTAAATATTATAGTATTTTAATGAAATTAACCAATACGACAATATAGGAAGAAAGCTATGTCAATGGAGCTCCGTTTAACCCAATATTGATATGTTGTTCTTAGAACTGAATCTTTGGTGAGTGAGTCAATGGATTTTCGGTCTAAAATTCCCATGAAATCTGGAATTTTGTGTTAAATATGTAGTTTAATGAAATAATTGTTTGAACAAAATGCAGATTATTGTATATTTAAATGTTAATTCTAAACCTTCTTCTTGTGAGAGCTAGTATTTTTCGGTTATTGTGAATGCTGTTGAATATTGTTCTGTTACCCATGCTGTAGGTATCTGCTAAAAAAAATTGGTTGACCTGTATTTCTTTTTATTCCCACTCACTTTATTTAAAATGAAAAATGAGTGATATTTTATACCGGATGCCAGCAAAAAATGTCTTTTTTTTTCTTAAATGCTGTACTTTGCTAGCTAATAAAGCTTGAAGCTACGAATAAGTATCATTACAAAGAACAATATTTGAAATTTCACTAGCGAGCTTAGGTAGCTTAGACTTGCGGTGAATAATCTATCCGAGTCTAGGATAACCTATCAATGCAGATATTAAACAATTCTGTTTTAGGTATAATGAAAGTTTCCGGTGGCCAGCAAGGCCACCTGACTTGTCACCTTAAGATTCCTTTCTATAGAGTGTTGTAAAAAATAGACTATTTTGAGCTGCACCAGGTAATATCTTAAACTAAATAATGGGTTTAAGAAATCAGAGCATCTATCAAACTCAATATTTTGAAGAATGGCATAAGAAATTTTTCTAATCTTATGATTCTGTGCATCGTGTCCAGTCGTGGTCATTTCAAATGTCAAAAGCTAGGTAATAAAATTTCAAATATTGTTTTTTGTAACAAAACTTACCTCTACCCTAAACCTCAACTGAGTAACAAATTAAGACATATTATAAGTTAGAGGATATTTATGGCCTTCACTCGGCATAATCCGAATGAGGTTTCTTTCTAGGCATTATTAAACAATTTTTTAAAGTTTAAACGGTTTGTAAAAAGAATGACAGGTAAGTAGGCAAAAGCTTATAACCTATTTTTAATTATCTTAATAGATTTAAACTTTCGTACTTGTTTAATACTGAATAGTTTGATAAATTATTGAGACAATTATTTCTGTTATCTAGCGTTCATTGTAATCGTATTGTTTCAGATAGTTTTTTTCAATCTTTCAAATATATTTTGTTTCTGCAAGCTTATATTGTCCAATTAGTCTTTCAGCCATTTCATTGATCGATTGATAAATGTTCTTTCTTGTTTTTAAGTGATGTATTGTATTTTATGTGCCTGAAGCTGCCTTGAATCGTTTATTAATAAGCCAGTATTTACACATTTGGAGGGATTTTATATTTGTTACAGGTGGTCTAAACTTTCGTTTCTTCTGAGTATTTTCTATGATAGCTTGACTAATTTGTGCGTAAAATGAACTCATCTCTATAATGACATTTAAAATTGTTTATGTTATCCTTCCTAGTGTATCATCTATGCAATAAAATAATTTGCCGATTTTCTGTAAATGTGCTTCAATATTTTTATCATTTTATTCACAATCTTTTCTCTCGTGGCACTAAATTTTAGAATTTTTTTATGTTTTTTTAAAAAATATTATTGGTCTTGATTTTAGTTTACTTTTAAAATTATTGTGTGCAATACTATTGAATTTAAAAGAGTCTTTCTTCTGATTATTCCCATGATAAGTGAAGACTAATTTAAAATTCACATTACTAGTTGGCTGATTATTTTGAAATCTAAGATATCGAGAATCATTCATAAAACTTCAGTAAGCATCTCAAGAACTTTGCCCGTTCTGAGTATTTAGTGTTCGCTTATATTCTAGTCTTATGATAATTTACAGCGAGTGTTTAAAATCTAAGCAGAATATACACTGTATTTACACATTCTATATCCTTTTAACATTTTCTAAAAAATTATTTATTTTTTTCTGGTTCGAACAACGATGATTTGGTAAAGACCTGGATACACAGCAATCTAATCTGCAAATTTCCTTTAATCTGCTTCAGGTTGTAGTTGGGAGGCATTTGTTCTTTGTAAATGGAATAATTTACGTTTTGAGAGAGAGTGAACTGAGGAGAGTTGTGTCAGGTTCAAGCTCAGTAGTGGTTTGAGTAGACTCCACTTCAGTTACTGTGAAAAGGAATCCATCACACATTTTAAATGAAATAAAGAAACAAACTTTTCTAACCTATTTTTTGCCAGAGTTACTACCATGGACTTTTTTTAAAATATAGAACCACTAGTTTTTAAATATAAGCAATAGTGTAATCAAAATCAGCTTAGCAAATAATGTACATGATTGTAAAATTACATAAGCACATGCGAGCTAAAAGCATTCGAAATGTAGGATGTAATGAAAGATTTAAGAAAAGAAGTCTGATTTCCTTTTCTCAATTTATTTTACAGGCAACAACAGCTTATGCTTAATCCAAATCGATTTTAGTCTGGATAAAAAACCCCCCCATTTTTTGGCCAAAATCAAAGCTTTAATGTTAATTAAAAATAAGAAATTTAAAATTCTATCAATCTCTTAATTCCAAATGCGGGAAACAAATCATATGCTTATCTATGTTTTTTTTTGACAATTATAAAAGAAATGTTGCATTTCCTCCTCCTGGGATGAATAAAGTATTATAAAAATGATTATTTACTATTCTTGCAAATGTATTCTAGTGAAAAAAGTCAAGAAAAGAACAAACACGCGATATTTGGAGTAATTAAGCATGATTTTTTCCAGCAGGGTTGATTAGATAATCTTTCTAATTATTTTGATTTAGTTCTAATTCTCTTATTCGATTCGTATGCATAGTGTTTGTAGGCAATTCTTGAATTATTTTCATTTTCTTATGCCATACATTTAGTACGATATTTAGCGATAAATACTTTGGATACAAGTGCCGGAATTAAGATTGATTTCGCATATAATGAGCAATTAGTCTCATCTATGACTGATATTTTGTAATAATTTACAGAATGATTTATAAGACTAATATTGGATTATTAAACAATACGCAATACGATTTATAAAAAACCCATTATAATCACCATCATAAAGTACTGATCAAAGTCCAGCGCTCTACTTTGTACCGTTAGTGATGCGACTGTTGGATCTAGCAATGTGCCAGAAAAATTTAGTTTATTATTTTTACTTTATTGTTTCTTGATGTTTTATTATACCATTATTTTTTGGCGGGGGAGGTGGGCCTGCTTATCATTGACATTGCTTGTCTATAATTCTATGACCTTTCTTCACCCATTTGTTATTTATTAGCCAAGGTTCAATGGTATAAGATTAAGAGGAACGAAGCATTGTGTAAAAATGTACTTTTTCTCATCGTCTTTTTGCCATTAAAGATAAAGCTAAGATATCTTACCGCTGTCAAGGCACATTTTCATCTTATTATGATTCCTCTCTCTTTGATCGCATCAGTAGCTTATATCAATTACAGCCAAGAAGTGGAAAGTTTAGTGAAGCATTGTATTCGCCTAGAATTGATTTCGTTAAATAGCATTTGGTTATTTTTCATTTTACTAGGCCAGGCGTATACTCGTAGGGTGGAGCGAAAAACATTTTTTCTGAAATTTATTTTCCCACCACGAATTTTTGTATGTGGCTATCTGACACTTTAAACCTCTTAAAAGGCTTTCTTTATATAATAATTTCTAAAGGTTCCTCAATGGCATTTAAAATTGAAAATAATGCGATTTTTATCTAAATTTTGAATTTCTTGGATTATATTTGAAAATTAAATTCGCATTTTTAATTAGTATTTCCAAACAAATGATTCTTGTATATTAAAGAACAATTAAATGAAATTTTATAGTAATCGACTTATCTTTAGAGGTTTCTCAATGACATATAATAGCGGCGTACGTATCAATTATGTGTCAGTAGAGCGAAGGATCTCGTTGAGAGTAGATATGTGTGTGTATGTGTGGCTGTGTCTAGTGTCTATTGTTTTGATCACAATCTTCTCTTTGTATTTAAGAACAGTTTTTTATACTGTAAAATAAATATTTAGACACGTTTTATTATATTTCAGAGCTAAATAATATGTAAGAAAAAAATTAAAACAATATTTAAATATGGCATTTAAACCTAGAATGCGTTAGGAAATTGAAAGCTCTTTGTTAGGCATACCCTGCGCCATTAGTAAAGGAGTGTTGTCATATATAAAGATGTTATAAAATATGTTTTGTTTGGCGGAAAAGGAAAAGAACAGCAATTGAAAAGACCTGCCAATTATACAAATGAACACATTAGTAGGGCAGAAGCTAATTTATATTTTGACAATAAAGGCATTTAGAAAAACAATTTTAATTTAGTATTCAAAATATCAGGCTTTAATGAGAAATATTAGCAGGAAAAATGTAAAATCATTCCAACAGAAATGTAACGATTTTATAAAGAATGCAAGACAGATGCTTGATATTTCGTGTCGTAAATGCGATAGCTTTGAAAGCTCTTCTTGTAGAAAATAAATAGAAGGTACCGCAATTGAAGCAAACGTTTCTGAAAGATTAGCGAACAAGTAGGAAAAGGGCAATAGGTAATATCGATCAAATTTAATAAAAGAAGAATATTCAGAGTGCATTTAGGAAGAATCCTGAGTATTGTCTCTTTATAAACCATCTACTTTGACAGATAAATGAAAGTGATTCTTCCGTGATTTAGCACAGAAACGGAATCTGCTAACGAAGGCAGCGACTATGAGCTTCCTTTATCCTTAAAACGCAAAGAAGTAAACAAAAAATTTGCTTCCCTGGCTCCATCTAAACGAATAAAATTGTCAGAATTTGCGTTGGTATGTGACCGCATTGGTCTGTCTGATCGAGCTGCAGCTTTAATAATAAATTCAATCTTTAAGGACTTGTCGTCAATTGGAGTCGATAAAACTTCCATAGTAGTGGACAGGTTAAAAGGTAGAAGAGAGAGTGTCAAAGAACGTACTACACTACAGCAAGAAATTAGATCGGATAAGCCATTATATTCTATTTATTTTGATGGTAGAAAAGATAGCACATTTTTGTTGAGACGATGGAGGGAACTCATCACATGAAGAAGATAATGAAAAAGCACATCTCGATGATAGTAGAACCGGGTTCGGAATACCTTGGACACCTGACAATGAAGACAGGCTCTGTAATAGCTATATGCAACGCAATATATCACTGCATTGGTTTATTTGCCATCTCCATGCAAGTAAGCTCACATTGCGCCATATCATCAACAATTTGGAGGTGAAAACAACGGGGCCTCGTGGATTTGTCAGACCTATAGGGAAACAATTGGAGAAATGTGAGACTATAAGTGTTGTTGAATTCGAGCCAATTCCGATTAACTTGCCATCTGCTGACAGAAGAAATCTGAGCACCGAACAAAAGTATCTGTTTGATATCTTTTTATCGATCTCACAAGGTAAATGTTCCGCTGAAAAGTCTCGTAAGGGTCGTGGAAAAATGTCGCATGCACGATGGCTTACAACGTCAAATCGTATACTTCGATTATATGTTTTGTTTCCGACCCTTCTGACACGCTGAAATCCATTGTCTTGTTCATCATGAAGGTGTATGTACCATGCTCGTTTGAAATAACTCTTCTTCGCAAGATGGAGCATCAACCTCTTTAAGTCAGTGCTCTCACTGAAAGGGATGAACAATCAGATTAAAGATATAGTTGCCTTAGTGATTCAAAGGATTGCTTATTTTGTACATGTGGAAAATATTCTTCTCTGTATGCTGCAAGATGAAAGAAATCATATCCAGAAACTCGCATGGAGAAGAATTATGAAAGCACGATAAGATTATAAAGAAAAATCAATACGCACTTTCAAGATACCAAACATAAACTTTGAAGCTGACGACTGCATCCACCTAATTAATTAACAGCAGACTGTTGTGACCGAACCTCCGCTGACGAGGACGCTCTCTGATGATCAATTTGAAAAATATATCTGTCAACAACTTAAGTTGGATATTCCGAACTTTATTTATCACACAAAAGCGGTTGAGAAATGCATCAAACTGGTCAGAGAAGCATCATTAGCAGTTTCAGGAGAAGAATTGAGTCCAGGAGAAAAATATCCTCATTTATGTAATATCAAGAAGGACTTCGTAGAGAAACGTAATAAAACTACAAAAATCTAACTGTATTGAATAATAGTGAAAATTTAAATCTTCGACTGTTAATTGTTCAATTTCTTCTATTTCAGAGTGAGGATGATAAAAATCTACAGGTTGCTTGAAAAAAAATGGAAGAAAAGGAAGGAAAACTTATCAAGTAGTTAATATATTTTTTTTATTCAATAAAATGTAAGTAGAAGTATTGATTGTAAATTTTTATGGAAATATATTTTTTAAAAGTTTTATGGAAATCATATACCCCGTATAGAACATAAATGTTGATGTAACAACTTAAAGTGTGGAAAAAAATAGAGAGAATTTTTGCTTTTTTTATCAACAGTTCAATTGCGTTGAGGAACCTGAAAATATTAATTTAAAAGTCTGACATTTCAACACAATAGTTTTAGATGTTGGGTCCATAAAAAAAATCAGGGTAGGAAAGTGAATTTCAAAAATATTTGCACCCTTCCCCTTTTTCGATCCCCTTAATGCAAAGGTGTACAAAGAATTGCTGTAAAAGAACTCTTTGCAACTTTGCGAGCGAGAGAAGGAAAACCCACTAAATTAATGCAGTTTAACCCCACTATGTCACACGGCCAAGACGGTGAAGACCTTCTTGGTTGACGAAAACATGTCTGTCATGAACTGACCAGGACAGATTACGGACATGCAACCCATGAAAAATGTTTTGAAGACACTCGAAAGAATCCGAAAACACTTTAAGAACTTCAAGATGAATAAAGCAAAACTAATGCAAAAGAGTAATGAAAGCTATTTCGTTCTCTGGTAAAAAGATCCCAAAGAATAAACGTGAAAAAGGCCTTAACCGTAGAAACTATTACCCTAAAACGTTTACAAATGTTTACGACTGCTAATTAATTAATCATTAATTTATAATAGATTTTTTATGTTAAATGCAAAATTTCCTTTACTTTTGTTGAATAGCTTAAATCAATTCTTATATAAATTGCGTTTTCCAGAGTCAAATCTTTCCTTAATCTGTAGTCAAATCTTTCTTCCTTCTGAATTAGTTTTATTCTTTAGCTTATTTCACTTTCTTTGGTGTCATCAAGCTGTCCGACTTTCTACGTATCATTTTACCTGCTCTAAAATTCATGGTCATTTAAACTAAGATATTGGCGTGTTCTGGATCTGCTATCAGCAAATGCAGTGCAGCCTTTGAGTTAAATGTACATCGAGAGAAAAAGCAAGGTAGCATATTTTCCATTAATGTCTATCATCTTTATGGACGTTCGAAAGGTCATGAAATTCTCCTCCATCATTTCTATATATGACTATGAACAGAGTTGAGTCATTTTTGCCTAATTTTTATAGTGTTTTTTACGGACATAACGAAATGATGAATTTGGGTGACTATATATACAGAAAAATATGTTGATTCAGCTCTCTTTAATTCATCATTAACGTTTTATTTTATAACTAAATCCTTCGTATCTAAATAAAAAAAATTTCGCCTTAGGATTTCCATGTTGCTTAGAATTTTGTGTAATTATGTAGTGTACTGAAATAAAAGTTTGAACAGAACGCAGATTATGGTGTTTTTAAATGTTAATTTTAAACATTTTCCAATATTGTGAATATTTACTGGATATTGACGCATGTTGTAGATAACTGATAAGAAGCTGATTGGCCTGTAGTTCGTTTTTCACGTTCACTTCATTCAAAATAAAGCACGAGTAAAATTTTATATAATGCGATTGGAATTTTCTTTCTAGGCGTTATTAATCACTGTTTTAGAATGTATAAGCCTTTTGAAAATAGAATGGTAGGTAGGTACGCAAGATCTTCTATTCTCTGAGATATAAGGACGATATTTATCCGATCTTCTTTTGGTACGGTATTATTTTTAAATATGTATCATAATACATCCCAATTTTTGTACCTTTTAAAAATGGCTCAATTTTCAATTATAGACAAAATAATATCTGTTTTCTACCGTTCATCGTAATCATAATGCTTCGGATATTTTTTCAAACTTTAAAATTACACTTGCTCTCTGCAAGATTATATTCTCCAATTCGCTTATGAGTCATTTCAGTGACCGATTGTTAAATGGTTCTTTCTTATACTTCAAAGACATGTTGTATTATATGTTATGAGAGCTGCCTTTAATCGTTTATTAATTAGCCGGTATTAGATATTTCTATGGTTTGTATAATTGTTGCACTCGGTCTATATTTTTTATGCTTCTCTGTATTTCCTATTGCAGCCTCAATATTTTGACTTCCGATGAACTCGTCTCTATGATGATGTTTTAAATTGTTTTGTTTTTTTAGGAAATTTCCTAGTGTTGCAACTATGCTATAAACTAATTTGTTTGCTGTTTATTGAATATTTTACTAATTTTGTGAATTTGGGTCAATATTGATCTTTTTATTTACAAGGTTTTCTCTCGTGCAAGTACATTTTAGTAATGTTTTACGACTTTGTTAAAAATATTATTGTTCATGATTTTATTTTTACTTTTATATTTATTGTGTGCAGTACTAGTTACTTTAGAAGCATTTTCTTTGGATTCTGTCCATAATTGGTGTATGTCGTAGAATGACTCCCGACGATACTATATATAACACTATTCGTTGAGGGAACTTCCTTAATTATCTCTAGAGTGCGTTTTACTGTCTTGGCGGCCGATATTATGTATCTTCAAAATGCTTAAGAAGTGGAACTGAGCTCAAGGATAATAATATTGCTATCATTAATAAAATAGAGTTTTATTAATAATAACTATAAACAAAACACAAAAACGGAAAATATTGACAAACAGAATGGAAAGGGTCATGGAGACTCGGGCTAATCCAAGGATTTAAGGGATCAAAAAAGGTAAAACAAATATGGAGTTAAAGAGATGGGATGGTTCGATAAACCATTTAAAGCACAGGATAGAATTGACAAATAAGGGATCAATACTCAAAAGGTGACGCTTGGCTTACGTAACTTCGTTAGGGTGCAGTCGAAGGTACTTGAAGGAATATTCGGTCCGCTGGCGAGTTCCAGCAGAAGGGGAGGGGGATGAAAGGATCCTGACGTGGCGTCTTGGGAAGGAGAACCGTTCTCGACGAACGGCTTGACGAACAATGGCTGTTCTAGGTTGTTCTCTTCTGAACAAAGGGGGGGATGAGAACCGTCTCTTGTCTACGGGCTCAAGAACAATGGCTGTTCTAATGTTGTTCTCCTTTGAACAACAGGGGGTGTGAGAACCGTTTCTTGGCGAAAGGCTCAAAACGAACAATGGCTGTTCTAATACTGTTCTCCTCGAACAATAGGGGGGGGATGAGAACCGTTTCTTGGCGAAGGGCTCAAAACGAACAATGGCTGTTCTAATGTTGTTCTCCTTGAACAACAGGGGGGGATGAGAACCGTTTCTTGGCGAAGGGCTCAAAACGAACAATGGCTGTTCTAATACTGTTCTCCTCGAACAATAGGGGGAAGATGAGAACCGTTTCTTGGCGAAGGGCTCAAAACGAACAATGGCTGTTCTAATACTGTTCTCCTCGAAAAATAGGGGGAAGATGAGAACCGTTTCTTGGCGAAGGGCTCAAAACGAACAATGGCTGTTCTAATACTGTTCTCCTTGAACAATAGGGGGGATGAGAACCGTTTCTTGGCGAAGGGCTCAAAACGAACAATGGCTGTTCTAATGTTGTTCTCCTTGAACAACAGGGGGGGATGAGAACCGTTTCTTGGCGAAGGGCTCAAAACGAACAATGGCTGTTCTAATGTTGTTCTCCTTGAACAACAGGGGGGGATGCCTTGGGGACTTGACGTCACTAAAGGCTCGAACCTTTGGCACTCAAGGAATATTGTCCTCCTGGACAAGTGATGGTGAATCTCGAGGCCGAGGTCCCTTGGCGCACAAAGGGAGAGAGGGTCGTGGTGATGTTTCGCGACGAAAATCTGGATCTCCAATCTAATCTTAGTGGTAAAGTTTCCATATATATAGCCAGGACATCTCCTTGGCGTGGGGGAGAATGGGGTGGAAGCTTCGAGGGAACGCACAGCTGGGCCGGAGAAAAATGCCTTATCTGTCCATAAGCCTAACTCGATCTGGCGAGGTCGGCGTATGGGGGCGAACGGGGGGACGATAACCTCCTTGTTTAAACATTGACGTCCGGCAGCTGTTGATAAGACTCCAAGCCTCGAATCGAAGATGCACGTGGGCCTCCTCGAGGTTTTAACTAATATGGGATAGGAGTTGAATTTAACACAGATTCAACTCGTTCTATCACACCCCTCCATTCCAGGGGAAGTTGTCACTTCGAAAAAAAAGAGAGAAGGGACAACGATAGAGCTCCGTTGTAGGGAACTCGTTTTCTTGTACCAACCGTATCTTCCTGCACCTAACTAGTATTACCTCAGTACATGATTATTTTGATCTTTAGATTACAGGGGAAAATATCCTTTAATACAACTTAATAAAAAAAAGGGCATGGAACAATGAAATGTTATAAACTTAGTACATACGGGACAAAATAATTTATACGTAAATTAATAAGAACAAATATATATACATAAAAAAAAATTAGACATTGAGCGTTACAAAATTCAGACATACATTAAATAACTATATTACAAAAGAATCTTAAATTAAGTCGTACAAGACGGTATATACCTACATGGAGATACTAATCCTATGAATACAATTGTTCTACACTATTCGGTAATGCATTCCTACTGAGTGCGTCAGCGACCTGGTTATCGGAACCTTTGATATAATTTATTTTAAATCGATACTCTTGCAAGAGTAAACTCCAGCGCATGATGCGGCCGTTTGAGTGTCTCACATTCCTAATATAGGCTAACGGACGGTGGTCGGTTCCTATTCGAAAATCTTTACATATCAAGTACAGCTTGAATTTGTCTATGACCCAGATAATTGATAGAGCTATCTTTTCTCTAGTGGCATATCTCTTTTCGCG
Organism: Ceratothoa steindachneri; assembly: GCA_963969495.1. Taxonomy (NCBI): domain Eukaryota; kingdom Metazoa; phylum Arthropoda; class Malacostraca; order Isopoda; family Cymothoidae; genus Ceratothoa; species Ceratothoa steindachneri. The sequence goes on from OZ018326.1 coordinate 115,794,861, forward strand.
TGGTAATAATAGATGGCTAGCATATGCAACTGGATGACTCGTTCTGTCATCCACGTATTGAAGGAGTACACCTCCAATGCCCTCGTTGATCACGTCGGTCTTAACCCCAACGGATTTTTCCGGGTTGGGCAACTTAAAAATGGGGGCAGAAATGAACTTACTTTTGAGCTGATTAAAATGGGAAACAGCGACATCATTCCAACGTAACCGATCGGAGAAATTCTTTTCCTGAAGGGGGCATAGGGGGGCCGAAATTGCGGCGAAATTCGGAACAAATCGCTGATAGGGAGAAGCTGATCCTAGGATCGATCTTAATGGCTTCTTTGTAATCGGGATGGGCATGTGGGCGATTGCCTTAATCTTGTTCTCGTGGGGACCTGACTTGCTTTGTCCTATCTTGAAACCCAAATATTTGATGGTTTCTTGGGCAAACTGGCATTTGCTGGGGCCAATGGTGAGGCCATTTTCACGCAGTTGCTCGAAAAGAGCTAATAGGGTGGATAAATGGTGATTCCATTTAATTAGTTCTTGGAGCTGACTCTTCTGACGTGGTGTCAGCTGCGCGTCACTATCCAGGTCAGAGGGTTCCAAAGACTTGCCTGGTAGGGAAGGAGGAGGGTAATCGGCATCAGGTTGGATGCACACTGTCTGGATTACCTTAAGGGACTCCGCGGGGCAATCCTCTTCAAGCGCCGATGCTTCGTCTAGTTCTACGAAGGTATCTCCATGGGCGCGTTGGGGGTTCTTTATTTCTTGGGGTCCAGGGACAGTCTCCGTGTCCTTGTCTGGGGCCTTATCACCTAAGGGTTTTAGTGAATCACATTCCTCTTTTTCCGTCCTAAAGTCCTGGTTAGGGGTCTCCGAGAAATCGGACGGTATCGGGGTTCTGATGGGGACGGGCTCCTGGGCTTCTTTCTTATCTCGGCCTTGAGGAAGGGCGGCCTGAAACACAGGGTCGAAACTTACTTGGGGGCTCTGTCCTATAAGTACGGAACAGAATTTTATGGGTGCTACAATGACTTCAGCCCAGCCATTATAATATTGACACTGCAGGTAACATCTAGCGACGGGGAATCTGTTCGCCCGCCCAAGGTAGTCACGTACCACCGCAAATTTTTCGTGGTTAGAGGCCACTGGGAGGAGTTCGTCGGACACGATGAAGCACGAACATCCTGTGTCCCTGACGAGAGTCGATACTCGACAGCTGTCCACGCTGCCCTCCTCATATTTCAAAGTTCCCGCTGAACTTTTATTCCAAAAAAAATTTACCTGGTGGCCTGACGGATGGGGAGAAGTTTCTGCTTGGGTCTGCACCACCGAAGGAGCCGGGGTCGCATTAATCTGGTGAACTTGGTTGCCTGGTCCGCTTTTAAGCCTAGAATTTTGGGGGCAATTCCAGCTCATGTGGTTTTCTACACCACAGGTGAAGCATATGGTTGGTCGCTTCGGGAAGAGAGATGGAGGAGAAGTCTTAACGGGAGGTTTGGAGTCCCGTTGTTGGTTTTGGGGAAAGAAGTTTGGGGGTTTTACGGGGCTCGGAAACTTTGTCAGCTTTCCTGGGAAGGGGCGCGAATCCTTCCTTCTTTCTTCTCGTTGGATTACTCTTTCCCTTTCTATTACTTCCATTTTTCTTTGAAATTCTGCTTCAATCCGAGCTAATTCAATCTGATGGTCAGCTTGTCTTATCCGTTCCTCTCTTTCTTCTCGTTGTATTTCTCTTTCTTCCTTTCTTCTTTGCTCCTCTCGAATGTACTTAATTAGTTCTTTTCCGGAAAGTCCACAGGACTCTCCTTGTGCTTTAAAGATTTCAAACTGAGTCATCTTTGCACTTGGGGGCGCACTAGTCAACCAACTAAAATTCCTTGCAACAAGAATTATGCCTCTATAGAATTAGCCTACCTAAATATGGGCACTGACCTATTCGTACTTGGTTTCTCGATCTAAATAACCGCTGACTAAAATCACAAAAAAAACAACAACAAATTATTATAACCGTTCCTTGAGCTACTCCAGCTTCTTAAGTTTCAAAAAAAAAAGGGGATAGCAATCGTTAAAACAAAAGGGAACTACTATATTCTATTATTATAACGAATAACACTATGCTTTACTCGACTGAGACCAGTGTTTGCAAAGATATAGCGTTAAACCTTACACACCTGATACCAAATTAAATAGTATATATATATATATATATATATGTCGTAGAATGACTCCCGACGATATACATATATAACACTATTCGTTGAGGGAACTTCCTTAATTATCTCTAGAGTGCGTTTTACTGTCTTGGCGGCCGATATTATGTATCTTCAAAATGCTTAAGAAGTGGAACTGAGCTCAAGGATAATAATATTGCTATCATTAATAAAATAGAGTTTTATTAATAATAACTATAAACAAAACACAAAAACGGAAAATATTGACAAACAGAATGGAAAGGGTCATGGAGACTCGGGCTAATCCAAGGATTTAAGGGATCAAAAAAGGTAAAACAAATATGGAGTTAAAGAGATGGGATGGTTCGATAAACCATTTAAAGCACAGGACAGAATTGACAAATAAGGGATCAATACTCAAAAGGTGACGCTTGGCTTACGTAACTTCGTTAGGGTGCAGTCGAAGGTACTTGAAGGAATATTCGGTCCGCTGGCGAGTTCCGGCAGAAGGGGGGGGGGGGATGAAAGGATCCTGACGTGGCGTCTTGGGAAGGAGAACCGTTCTCGACGAACGGCTTGACGAACAATGGCTGTTCTAGGTTGTTCTCTTCTGAACAAAGGGGGGGATGAGAACCGTCTCTTATCTACGGGCTCAAGAACAATGGCTGTTCTAATGTTGTTCTCCTTTGAACAACAGGGGGTGTGAGAACCGTTTCTTGGCGAAAGGCTCAAAACGAACAATGGCTGTTCTAATACTGTTCTCCTCGAACAATAGGGGGGGGGGATGAGAACCGTTTCTTGGCGAAGGGCTCAAAACGAACAATGGCTGTTCTAATGTTGTTCTCCTTGAACAACAGGGGGGGATGAGAACCGTTTCTTGGCGAAGGGCTCAAAACGAACAATGGCTGTTATAATACTGTTCTCCTCGAACAATAGGGGGAAGATGAGAACCGTTTCTTGGTGAAGGGCTCAAAACGAACAATGGCTGTTCTAATACTGTTCTCCTCGAAAAATAGGGGGAAGATGAGAACCGTTTCTTGGCGAAGGGCTCAAAACGAACAATGGCTGTTCTAATACTGTTCTCCTTGAACAATAGGGGGGGATGAGAACCGTTTCTTGGCGAAGGGCTCAAAACGAACAATGGCTGTTCTAATGTTGTTCTCCTTGAACAACAGGGGGGGATGAGAACCGTTTCTTGGCGAAGGGCTCAAAACGAACAATGGCTGTTCTAATGTTGTTCTCCTTGAACAACAGGGGGGGATGCCTTGGGGACTTGACGTCACTAAAGGCTCGAACCTTTGGCACTCAAGGAATATTGTCCTCCTGGACAAGTGATGGTGAATCTCGAGGCCGAGGTCCCTTGGCGCACAAAGGGAGAGAGGGTCGTGGTGATGTTTCGCGACGAAAATCTGGATCTCCAATCTAATCTTAGTGGTAAAGTTTCCATATATATAGCCAGGACATCTCCTTGGCGTGGGGGAGAATGGGGTGGAAGCTTCGAGGGAACGCACAGCTGGGCCGGAGAAAAATGCCTTATCTGTCCATAAGCCTAACTCGATCTGGCGAGGTCGGCGTATGGGGGCGAACGGGGGGACGATAACCTCCTTGTTTAAACATTGACGTCCGGCAGCTGTTGATAAGACTCCAAGCCTCGAATCGAAGATGCACGTGGGCCTCCTCGAGGTTTTAACTAATATGGGATAGGAGTTGAATTTAACACAGATTCAACTCGTTCTATCACAGTGTAGACAAATTTAAAATTCCAATTACTAGTTAGCTGATTATTTTTAACTCTAAGATGTTTAGAAATCTTCCTAAAATTTCGGTAAGCTTCTCAAGAACTTTGTACGTTCTCAGTATTTCGTGTTCGCTTATATTCTAGTCTTATGGTGAATTACAGCTAGTGTTTATTTTTAAGAAGCTACTCCACTGCATTTATACATTTATATTCTCTTATTTTTTTCGGACTAATTATTTATTAAAGTCTGGTGAGATCAAAGATGATTTGGTGATGAGCTATTGGCACTGAATCTAATCTGGGAATTTTCTTTTCTGCTGCTTCATGGAGTACTTGCGAAGAATTTGTTCTCTGCAGAAGGAACACTTTAAGGTTGCGAGATAGATTGAGGTGAGTTAAGTTCTGTTACGACTTAGGTCAATAGTGTTCTGAGTCGACTGCACTTTCGGGTACTCGAGCTAGCAACCCATCACATCTATTCACTTACAATAATCTACATCCATTTCACAAACCTATTTTTTTTTTTGCCTGAGTTAGTAATATGATCTTAGTTTTTAAAGAAAGAATCCCAATTTTTTAAAGTTAAAAATTAGTTTGCTCTGAAATCAGCTCAGAAAAAAATTGTATATGATTATGAAATTACATAGGCTTATGCGAGCTGAAATCATTTGAAAAATAAGATGGAATAAAGGAGTTAAACGAACAACGCTGATTTCTTCTTTTTGGTTCCTTCTTAAAGGCGACAACAGCTTATGTTTAATAAAAATCGACATTAGTCTCGAAGGAAAAAGAACTTCTTTTGTTTTCAAAATCAAAGCTTGAATGTGAATTGAAAATAAGCTATTACAATTTTTTCTTTTTTTCATAATTATAAAGGAAATATATTTAATTATTAGATATGACTACATTATATAGGATCGATTTCTAACTATTTCTGCTAAGGCATCCTAGTGAATACACTCATTAAAACAACAAACACGCAATATTGTCAGTAATTAAGATGGATTTTTTCCAGCAGCGTCATTCGATAATCTGTCCAATTATTTAAATTTCCTCTGAATTCTCTCATTTCATTCGTATGTATCGTGTTTCCAGTCAATTCTGGAATGCTTTTACACTCGTCCCACTTTAGAAAACGTTGGAATTAGACATTTCATTTGTGATGTGGAACATTTAAATTTACGTTCATAATTCTTTAATCATTTCCGTTCATAATTTTTGAATTATTGTCATTTGCCTATGCAATAAATTAACTATGAGATTTAGCTCTAAATACTTTGGATAAATGTGCCGGAATGAAGATTTATTTTGCATATAATGAGCAATTAGGCTCAACTAAACCTGATGTTTTGTGATGATTCACAGAATGATTCATAAAGCTAATGTTGGATTATTAAACAATACGCAATGCAATTTAAAAAGAAAACACATTATAATCAACATTATAAAATAATTTCGTCTCTAAGCATGGCAAAGGCCTCTCGTAAGAGGTTCTACTCATCAAATTCCAGCGAGCTTGTTTGCAGCGTTAGTGTTGCGACTGTTGGAATTACATCTTCCACCTTCGGCATAGACGTCTTGAAGGATATTCTTTTGTTTCAAAGGTATGAGTTTCAAATATGTTTTGTCAACCTCGGTTAAATTTGGATCTAGCAATGTTCCAGGAAAATTTAGTTTATTATTTTTACTTTATTGTTTCCCGATGTTTTATTATACCACTATTGGCGAAGAGGCTCCCGGCTTATCATTGACATGGTTCGCTCTATAATTTTATGCCTTTTCTTCCCTATTTGATACATTTGGTGTTCATTAGCCAAGTTTCAATGGTGTGAGATTGAAAGGAACCAAAAATTGTTTAAAAATTGCACTTATTTTTTATAGAGTCTTTTTGCCCTTAAAGATAAAGCTAAGATATCCTACCACTCTCAAGGTAAATTTTTATCTTATAATGATTCGTCTTCCTTTGATCGCATCAGTACAACTCAGTAGCTTACGTCAATTGTACCAAAATAAGTGGAAAGTTTGGCGAGGCTTTGTATTCGTCTAAAATTGATTTCGTTAAAATGCACTGGGTTACTTTTGCTTAGATGGAGCCATGAGAATGCAGATGTGTACAAGGAATTGCTGCAATAGTACTATTTTCCAACTCAGTGGGCGCCACTTGTCAAACCTGCTAAATGGATGCAAGATAATCCCACAATGTCACACGGATAGAGGGTGAAGACTTCCTGTCGAAACGATCCCACTCATGAACTGGCCTAGACAGATTACGGATATGAATCCCATTAAAAATTTCTTGAAGACACTCGAAGGAACCCAAAAACAGTTCAAGAACTTCAAGATGAATGGAACAAAAGTGAAGCAAAAGAGTATCAGCAGCTATTTCGTTCTTTTATAAGGAGATGTCAAAGCATAATAGTGAAGAAAGGCCTCAACAGTAAAAACAACTACCTTATAACATTTACAAATTCATTTAACTGATAACACTTTCCTACAATGATTTTGCAACATAAATGGGAAAATAGTTTTCTATTGTAGTTTTTGCGTAGATTACAAAAATTACCTTTATTTTTCCTGAAATCACTTCATTTTTTTGTAATCTGTACATTTAGTTTTTTATTAATATTAGATTATTAAGTATATAGAGGTATAAAATATTTGTAACTATTTTTAGTTTATTTGACAAAAAGTACAAAGATAAGTGGAAACAAAAAGGTTATTCATCAAATGAAATTAATAAGTCCTTTTAATACATTTCAGATTATGGTATTATAAAAATATATTTAAAAAAATAAAGAAGATTTAAGATTTTAACAAAATTGCTGAAATCTATATAATAGTCATATATTTTTAGAATATTTAGGCCTCTTTTTATGTACAACATCTTATCTGTCTCTGTTAAGGGTCCAGCAGAAGTTAGCAAGCATTGCAGGACACAATTTACCTTTATAGCGATTTTTTTCTAGTAGCAATATCTTAGTGGAATCTTTCACCATGCACATCGTTAAATTCTGCTGGAATCTCTAGAAAGAAAGACAGATGGGAATGCTAAAAGTGCACTTTTAGAGACCTACTACATCTCAACTCCTTATAAGACCTAATCAAATTCTGAACAAGAATCTAGTACACATTTGGTTGGGCCTTCCGAGGAGACCATTACATACACCTCTGAAACTATGTCAGGCCACAAATTCTGGCTTGCTCAATTTTGCCTCAAACTCAATAAGAGGGGTGGTCAATAAGTTTTGCAAATCGGTAGGACAAAACAGAAGAAGAGGGATGGATGATTGTGAGGGTGTTTAGACAAGTTAAGATAAGTTAGGACCTGCAGCCGCACGCTCCTGCCTCGTCTATTTAAAAGCACTAGCTGATCGCATATCGTCAGTTACAAATTTTTCAACAATGGAGAAGGTTGAGCACCACGCAGTGATCAAATCTCTGTCCAAGGAAGGCAAGAATGCAAAAGAGATCCATGAACGCATTGTTGCAGTGTACACCGACACCGCCCCTTCCTATGCAACCATTGCTCGCTGGAATAGGGAGTTCCGCCATGGTCGTGAGTCCCTTGAAGATAAACCCCGTCCAGGACGCCAGTCAGACGTAACCAAGCAGGAAAATGTGACCCATGTGGAGAGAATGATCCTCGAAAATCGACGGGTGAAGGTCGAAGAAATCGAGCGGCCCGTTGGGTCCCTAGAAACCTCACGCCACATGATCGATTCCAATGTCGTCAAAGTTCGTAGGAGCTGCTCCTCCTGTACATCCAAGACCCAGCGAGATTCGACTCACGCATAGTGACAGGTGATGAAACATGGGTCCATCACTGGCATCCCGAGACCCAGCTCGAAAGCATGGCCTGGAAGCACAGGAGCTCTCCGACGCCCACCAAGTTCCGGACTAAACCCTCAGCCGGGAAGGTAATGGCCACCATCTTCTGGGATTCTGATCAAGTGTTGATGGTGGACTATGCGCCTCGTGGAAGGACCATCACAAGCCAATATTACGTCGAGGAACTGGCTGGGTTAAAGAAGTGCATCCGTCAGAAGCGGTGCGTCAATTTGACACGCGGTGTCCTGCTCCTCCAAGAAAATGCCCCGGTCCACAAGGCCAGATTTGCAAAAGCTACTGCGCGATTGCGGATTTGAGGACCTCAAGCATCCACCCTACAATCTAGATCTGGCCACTATCGACTACTTTTTATCCCGCCTGTTCAAGGTTTCACTGCGTGGACGCCGGTATGGTGAGGATGAATTCCAGCTCGCCGTTTAGGAGTGGATTGAACAGCAGTCGGGAATTTAAAGCCTCAAAGACAAATGGCGTAAGTGCTTTGAAGTCGAGGGTATTTATATTGAAAAATAATAAAACACTTTTCCTCATATCTCGTTTCCTTATAATATCGGAATTGCAAAACTTATTGACCTCTCCTCGTATCTAACATATTTTCGAATCTGAGGCCCAACAAACATTCCTTCTTTGATTTTACCGCCACTAATCTTAGGAAATTTTGTTTTTAAATATAGAAAGGATGGCTAGTCATGCTCTAAGGCTTTCACAAATTGTTTCATTAAACCTAATTTATGTTCACTGTATTTAATGCGTTTTAAAATAATATCTAAATTCTCAATAGAATGACCTATTAGTATCCATGGTAGTTTACTACTATATAAAGAAGCGTCAATGAAATGTCTCCATCAACTGGGTTTATAATGTATATCCAATTCTTCAAAGAGATGTGAAATAATATTAGAGTAGCATAAATTGTTGTCTAATGAAATTTGTCTTGTAAATTGTTTGATCGAATGAGAAACTTAGTAATTCGAACATCTTCTGCTACTAAATTTCTTTCTTTCAATCTCTATGCCGGTAATTCACTATGTTGCTTTGTTAAGTTTAGATCTCTTACAAGATCATCTAGATCAATTGCGAGAAAGGCTTTGGAGTAGTATCAACAGTTGCAGGAACATAAATTTCAGTTTCTGGTTCACATTATTCCCTATCTGATTCATCACAGTTAGAAAAAACAATTTCTGCAGGTGGTTAAGGGACTGGAATGGCTTTTGAGGGATTTATAGGCCGAATAACAGATCTAAGGTTGGGATATAATATAACTGAATCGCGCTTTGTTGTTTTACTGAAAAGTATGGAAATTTTATGTATAAAACTTAAAGTTATGTACATATGTATGATTACAATAAAGTGTTTCTAAACTTCATTAATTTTACATTTAAAAAAAAAATGTTAAAGTATATTACTTCAAAAATAGGTAGAGTGGACAATAAACAATTACTTACTTTGTATGTCTACCAAACAGAAATAGCAGTCAGTGGCATGTTCTTGGGGCTCACACCATACCATTGAAACACCAAATTGAAGGCTTTTTATTATTCCTTTAGACCATTTTGATAAAGAATTAAAGCATGTCGTTCAACAGATATGTGGTTCTCATGGTTTATCTTGGTCGCCAATTTAACATCCAAAATACAAATTATATAGTTTTTTTACTAGAGAAGGAATTTTTCTTTGAATTTTTTAATGTTACTGAACAACATATATAGCAGAATTTATCTGGGCTATTTTACACTGTCATCTTGCCATTTTAATTAAAATTGTTGTTTTTATTTAGTTAAATAACTTTAAAATAGGAAATAAAAGAAGGAAATTCGTTAAAATCTTCAAAATTTGACAAAATTAGTAATTGGCAACTTACAAAAAAACTGGAGTCATTTCGATAAAAATTACTTCCATTTTGAAATCTCTACATAAAACTACATTAAAAATGTTATTCTAATCTTTGTAGTAGACAAAAAGTTAATTTTGATTAGGCAGGGTAATTATATTATAATATTATATTATAATAGATATTTGTTTCTCGCGTTCTTTCGGATCATTTTGGGCTCTTTAATATTGCTAGGACATTGCTTATCTTCTATTCATAACTTTCATTTTGTCCATCCAACTTTGCATAATTTTTACCCATAACCTTAGCTCAACTTCCATCAATTTTACTAACATTGGATATTCTCTGAAAAAAGATATGGAAGATCGTGTAATAGGAATATTTATCTATATCTATCTATATATATATATATATATATATATATATATATATATATATATATATATATATATATATATATATGTAAAAAGCTCACAAAGTGCACGTGAGTCAAAGTTATACAGATACACCTACAAAGAAAAAGTGAAAAACGATTCCGAGCTCTTTTGTCTTTATTCTTAAAGCCATTTTAAAGGAATGAACAGGAGGCTGGGCATACATTGCTTTAAATAGTGGAAGGGGAGATTAGACTACCCACCTCTGAACCTTAATTAGGGGGTACAAAATCATGAAGCAACTTTACTTGAGATTTTATTTATGTAGTGATAATTGGGTCTAGCGTGAACAAACCAGGGCTAAGGTTGAAATTTGAGAACGCGTTAATGGAGATACATTCTAATATATTTCTCGAAATATAATTACTGCATTTTATTACTGGTTTGGTACTGTTCAGTTAATGCTATGGTTAAGATTGTACATATGTAGAAAAAGCGCAAATTGTTCACTGTTGTTATGTACATTGGCTTGAAATTTTGACAAGGGTGCGATGAATTGTAGTCTCGTACTTCAAATTAACATTTATGTTCAGAGGCCTAAGTAAACGAAGTAATAAAATGAAAATTTCGTTATTGGATGAAAATAATAAGTTTTTAGTCTCAACCTTAGGGATATTAACATTAGTTTGATAATAGGAACGCTTGGCGAACTTATAACAATTGTTGAGGGAGTACAGAGGGTAGCACAAATATTTCTCTATTTTATATATTCTATCGTTTTCTTTGTCTAGGTATTATGACGAGATAATTGGGAGCCTATCACAAATTTTCACATATTTTCATTTATAATATCTTACATCTTTTTCACAAGCCTATGTTTGGCCAGAGTTACCCCTATGGTAATTGATTTTAAATATTTAAAAATCCTTATATTTTAAAAAATTACCTATTAATGTGAGAAAAATAAGCTAAGAAAATACTGTAATTTATATGAAATTAAAAAAGCCTAGGAGAGTCGAAAGAATCAGAAATATAGGATGTAATGAAAGAGTTAAGAGAACAAGCCTGCTATCTATTTTTTGACTGCTTCTTGTAGCCAACAACTCCCTTTGTTTAATCAAAATATACTCTATTCTGTATGGATAAAGCATCCCTTTTGTTTTCAAAATCAAAGCTTGAATATGAATTTAAAATCAACTATTTAAAAATTTACCATTCTATTACTTCCAAGTGTGTGGAAAAATCATATTCCTATCTTTGTTCTTGTTCTTACAATTATTAAGTAGATGTTACATTTCCTCCTTTGATATAAATAAATGATTATAAGGACGGTTCTTTAGCATTTCTGCTAAATTATCTCAGTGAATAAAGTCATTAAAAGAACAAACACGCCTTATTGTAAGTAATTAAGCAGGATTTTTCCATCAGCGTTGATTCCATAATCTTTCCAATTATTTTAATTTCCTCCAAATTCTCTCATTTCATTCGTATGCATCCTGTTACTGGGCGATTCGGGAATGCCTTTACACTCCTCCCACGTAGAAAACGCGGAAATTAGACATATTTCTCTTTGTTCTGAAAGATTTAATTTTCCCTTCATAATATAAATTCTTGAATTATTGTCATTTGGTTATGCAATATATTTAGTGCGAGATATTTTGCTAAATATTTTGTAGACAAGTGCCGAAATCAAGAGTTATTTCACATGTAATGAGCAATTAGCCTTATCTATATCTAATATTTTGTGATGAGTTAAAGAATGTTTTATAAATCTAATGTGTATTCTTAAAGAATACGCGATGCTTAAAAAAAACCCACTATAATTATCGTCATAAATCATTTCTTTCCCCTTCAGGCAAAAGGCCATCAAATGAGATATAATTTACTGATTACGGTCTAGTCATGGATTTTGCAAGGCTAGTTTCTGAATGTTGAGAATACATCTTTCATCTTTAGCAAGGCGAGGATATCTTTAATCATATTCTTATGTTTAAAAGTGACCAGTTTCTTAGAGGATTTGTCAACTATGGTTTTGTTGGAATCTAGCAATGTGTCATGAACATTTCAAGTTTATTCTTATTGGATTATTGTTCTCTCGCGTTTTATTCCTTTTATTTAAATGGTATTGCTTATCATTGGCAGGTTTCGCTCAATATTTCTATGAGTTTCTTCCCTCTCTTATCACATTTGGTGTTCATATTTGGTGTTGCCAGTAAAGATATTTCAAGATCTCCTACCGCTCTCAAGTTAGAGTTTGTTTTATAGTAATTCATCTCTCTTTGATCACATCAGAAGTTACAGCTTAGCAGTTTATGTTAATTGCACCAAAAAGAGTGGATAATTTGGTGAAGCTTTGTCTTAGTCTAGAATTAATTTCGTTTAAATTCACTGTGTTACTTTTGTTTTTACGAGGCCATGAGAATGTGCATATGCAGAAGGAATTGCTAAGACAGAATTCTTTGCCCACTTCACGAGCTCTAATAGTCCAACTTGCTATATTAATGCAAGATAAACCCCATTGTCACCCAGCTGAGACGGTGTAGGCTTTCATAGGTAACGAAAACTTCACTGCTAATGAAAAGGCCTGGCCAGAGTACGGACCTGAATCTCATTGAAAATATTTTGAAGAGACTAGAAAGAATCCGAAAACAGATCAAGACTTGTGGGAAATTCTGCAAGATGAATGGAGAAAGATTGATGTAAAAGAGTGTCAACAGCTTTTTTGTTCCTGAGAAAGATATGTCAAAGCACTATGGTGAATATATACCTCCACATTAAAGAATAATTCCTTATAATGTTTACAAATATTTTCCAATAATAATTAATTTAATTGTTTCATTAATATAGAAATTTGTTTCCATTCTCGTTCGGATCATTTTATTCACTTAATTTTTTCTAGTAAATTGCTCATCTAATCATAACTCGTTTGCTTGATCCATATTTGTGTGTGTGTGTGTGTGTACTTCCCCCAAATATGCCACTTTTTATATCTTGAAAAAATAATTGCAGTTGTTTCTCTGAATTTTTAGAAGAAGAAGCGAACTGCTCGGATGAGCTTTCATATCCTATGTAGGGAGTTTGTTTAATTTAGAAAACAAAGTAAAAATTGTTTAGCAATTTCGTATCCAAATTCATAGGAATCATTTTGTGGCTTAGCAGCCAGATATTTGTACTTTATTTTTCACTTGTTATTACATGTTATGAAATTAGTCTGGACTAGATGAGGGGGCCATGCCAGTGTTAGGAAGGATGAATGAGTGTTTAGGACGGGCTAAACGGATGTTCAGTGACATTTTTCTGGGTATTCCGCGAGGACTGACATCAAACTGATCCCAAGTGCCCTATGCTTGCAGAAAAAGAACTTCTCTAGTCAGTGTGGGGTAGGGTGGTTAAAGTGTGAAATAACAGGGCTCATTGGATCTTATGTTAGAGCTCATAATTAAGTGTTATGTTCGAGAATAAAGTCGGCATAGCTTTACTACATCTTTTCTTAGTAAAATGTTCCTTACCGCAAAAATAAAGTTGGATTTTCCTTGGTATTTCATATTTCAATCAATAAGAAGAAACCCTTGGATAGTTGTGGCTGAATTCCAGATGAAATTATTCAGAATTTGGAAAACCCATGGTTTGAGACATTGCGCTATCAGGACGCCAAAATTCCTGGCTAAAATCCAGGATTTTATGAAAAATTAACCCGGAAAGTCGATGAGTACCATTGCAAGGGAGAAATATGTAGATGAAAAGTTCATCAGGCTGGTGGTGCATAAGGATAATTGCTAACTTCCATGATAAATACAGTGTAAGATAACATCTATTACTAAATACATACTGGTTATATTTCTAATATACTGGAGAAAACACAAGCAATTGTACACCTTACTATATATTTATGGAAAATATTTTCACTTGTGAGAGTGTCTGGAGTGTTGGATGTCTACACAGTCTCGTTGAATAATCCAACAGTAGTGTACCATCATGTTTGTGTACCATCAGCCTTGATATCTCTCCTCCATAATCTTGATATCTTGATAAAGATGCTTTCCATTTTCATCACTCACGTTGCCAAGATTAGCAAGAAATACATCAAGATGATTCTTAATGAAATTAACTTTTATGCTCATGTTGCAGCCTAAACGATGAAAGCTATCAAGTTATGCCTGTACCAAATCCTTGTAATTAGCAGCCTTTTTGTTTTCAAGAAATCCTTTCACAACAGCCACAAATTAACCGCATGCTCCTTTTTCTATGTCAGTCATCGAACTCAAGAAGTTTTTGTTTTCCATTAACTTTCTGATTTGTGGCATAAACAACTCCAGCCTTCATTTTATCATAACTTAAACCAGGAAATATTCCACATATGAATTTGAAACAGTCATCCTACACATTAAGATCTTTCACAAATTGTTTCATCAGCCCTAGTTTAATATGAAGGTGTGGGAAGATGATTTTCTCTCGCTCAATAAATGGTTGGTGTATATTATTCTTCTCCCAAACAGTCAAACTTTTTCTAACTGGCCAGAGTTTCTGTTTCCAATGTTTGTCCTTGGCTCGGTCGTCCCATAAACACAGAAAACACGGATATTTTGTATAGCGTATTTGAGGGCAAAGTAAAAATTTACCATTTTCAGATCCACACATATGAATCATTTGTGTTTACGATATTTGAGTAAATCTAATACAGATCATATGTGTTTATGCTTCTATTTCAAAAGCATAGAGTGGCCAATAGGAATCGCCCTGAACAAGTTTCCGTTATGAAGTAATACACATTTTAGACTGTTCTTTGAACTATCTATAAAAAGTCTCATTCACTTGAATCATACACTGAAACACAAGTCGCGTTTACAGTCCAACCACGTCACAAAAGTAAAAATAATCTTCTTTAGTTTAAACAATGCCGAGAGATCTCTCTCCCTGTTCCGAAAAAAAAGTTACATTTGTTTTTATTCTGCTACAAATTCTTCTGTTTAAGTCTAAGAACTAACAATTCTGCTAACTCTGTTGACAAGCCTAGGTCTCTAACTAAATAATTCAGTTCTAATTGGCTGAAGTTTTTACGTTCATGAGTCGATGTATGTACAAATTCTAGATCACTGTCTAGTTCGTTGCTTACATCTGATTGACGTATATCACTTACATAGTCTAGTGAATGAAGTTTCTTCAATAAAAGAACATGGAATTTTCATCTGAATAAAGCACTGAGCGAATTTCTGAATCAAGATTTGGGTAACTTATTTTATGTCGTGTTTTCTTGCTATAACCAGAAGTCTTTGTGAAACAGAAGTAGCAATCGTTTAAATGTGTTTTGGCTCCCGTCACACAATAAGAATGCCAAACTCTAGTTATTTCCTTGTGCCCTTTGTCCATTAGCGTAGATTTCGACACAAGGTTCACAAACATTGTGCGGTGCCCACGTTTATCCTGATCACCTAATTTGATCTTAAAGTAAGCTAAGTATGCTCTTTCCACAAATATACTAATGTTCATTCTTTGAGTTGGTACAGTAAAACAACCACATTTATAGCAAAATGAGTCAGACGAATTCAAACATTTTCTTCGTACTGAGGCCATACTACTGAATGTTATTTCATAAAACAAATCTGAAAAAACACAAAATTATATTATACACAATTGCTTTATATATCTAGATGTGTATAAAGAGCAGTCTAAATACATAGATAAAATAAAATAAGAAGAATACCAAACGCCTCCACTTCCGTTCAATTGGTCGTAAGATAGCCTGCTACTATGAGTGGGACCAATATGGACCAGTCAATAAAAAAAATCTTTACGTGATAGAAGAAAATTATTGCCATTTTTAAACTCGATAACCACGAATTTTCCAAGAACAGGTCTCGCAGAAAAAAAAGGTAAAATTTGTTGACCAGTGTTTTAGATCGAAGTAGTGATGTGCTGCCTCGAGCAAATAGATAAAGGGAAGCTTTAACTGTGACAGGAAGACTCTGCACCATGCCACTGTAGCCAGTAGATACTGAACTGGCTGTAGAGAACTTCTTCGATCGTAATACACCTGACATTAGGGCTCCCAAGTCGCCCTACTACAACTCTCTCTATTTTTTTGTCTGGAGCGAAGTGGATAGATAGACCATCAAATCTAGCTGTAACACGAAGAGAAAGCTGAGGGCCAGTATTACTAAGACATTCAAAGAATTCGTATTTATTTTCTACCTCGTCATACTGCCGTTTCACTTTGAAAATGAGGTTCAGTGGCTAATAAAAAAAAATACAATCTCTTTCACGTTTTTCGTGATCCGTAAGGTCGCAAATACAGCGCTCGTTTTTTTATATCAGGTGGCATTCTCAGAAGTAAACCGGTATATTGTTATCTATATGAATGCTAAACTCTTAATAAATGTGTCCAAGGTCAGGTAACCTACATTGCTGCGGTCATTATCCCTTAGGCACACTTTCAACTTTGTTTCGATTTATCTCAAACGTATTGTTTTTGATTGAAGGAGGGAGTAAATTTGTGGATCGTTTGAAGAGTAACTGTCTGTATATTTTTCTCTTCTTCAATGTCCAAGTACTTTGCAGCTTATCTACTCTAAACTTCCCACTTTTCCACAGAGATAGATAAAAATTATATCGTTGCAACAACACTTTAATAAAAATAATAAATATGACTTTATAAGGAATTTAACAATATCTATCAGACCATTTAACCACTTTATAATTATGGGATTTCAATCTCGGCACGATAATGGATGGAGAGTGGATGCAGGATGTACTTAGAGTAGAAATTCTAATAGAAATCGTTCGATTCTTTGTAAACACTACATCCATATATAGCTGCACACTGCAATGATGAACAGGTATTAACGACTCACTATCATAAATTATTTCTAAATTTCTAAATTCTGTTTTTTTTCTATTACGAAAACAAAGGGTTTAGTTATAATTACTCCACTTAATTGATAGACGGAACTTAGTGACGTCAGATTACGAGATGCTATGAGTGTGAACAAGTGCAACTAATGTGTGCAGTTGTTTGTATCTACAGATTGATTAAGTACCTATAGTTTTATATTAAGCAGGCTTAACAGTAGGGATATGCTCTAGTTTTTTTCCCACTCAGCGAAACTTTGTGGCGATTCATAAGCATTTAAATGAGGGTGTTTCTTGTGAAGATTGCTTGGTTGTAAAAGAATTAGTGGCATCAATGACCGTCTTGAAATAGGTGATAAAAATATATGTTGTATCTGTCAACAAACTTTGAATTGTTTTCATTGACCTTGAAACCTAATGCCAATTTTAAACATACCTTTATTTGTTTTAATCAAAATAATAGGTTATGTACAAATGATGGTGAATAATATACCTTGCTCTCCCTAATTCTCCCTAAATCTCCATCAGAATTGCAAAGTTGATAATTCAAGTAATTGCTAAAAAATCAATGAAGTGAAAACTAATATTAAATGTTACCTATATAATAAAATTGCTCTGATGATAAAAATGTTACAAACGAGGGTTTATAAAAAGGATAACCGGCGAAAATAGAGAACAATAAAATTCTTGTTATTTAAAATATGGTAATGGTAATAGTAATATATACCATACATGTAAAACGATTGTACAAAATACGTCCAATTTATCTAACATACTGTATAAACGTATCTCCTTTCAGTTGCAAAAAATATAAATTTAATATAGAAATTACTTATTAACCGTGAACAAGGATTCTCAGAACAATTATTTTATAGATTTCAATGTGATTGTTCAAATCCTTTGTTTTGTTGTGTTTGCTTTTAAGTTCGATCAGTGTCATTATCCGTTATGTATGACGAATTTTATGTTGAATTGTATGTGATTGTTATCTGTGTTACATTGCGTGATAGTTTCTATGTTTGCTTACTGAATGATAGAATGCGTATTGAGCATCATTTTTTTCCGGCTATGTGACGAATATCATTAGAGAGTCTGTTTAGGAGATTGCTTGGTTGTAAGGGGCATTAATGATCGTCTTGTCGTCTTGATACAGGTGGAAAGAAAAAATTTAGTATCCTTCAGCAAATGCTCGAAGAGTTTAATTGCAAGAGCTATACCGGTTAATTATTTGATAATGGTGGATAGATTTAATTATGGACTCTTAAAAGGATTTCGAAATAATACTAATATCTCCGAGTTACCTTCCCTTAATAAGTTTTTCTAAAAAATTCCGTCCTCAAAGTCAGACGCAGCTGTAATTAAACGTATTTCTTTTTGTGTGAAGTAAAAGAGTGGCTTTTAATCTAGCGTCTTTTGTAGCGCAAAAAACGAATCTCCGCAGTGATCGCAATAAAATAGTAATTACACTTTCCAACAATGATTTAGCTACAGAAATGAGAAAGTAGTTTTCTACTGTAGTTTTTTGAGTAGATTACGAAAATGACCTTTATTTTTCCTGAAATGACATCAGTTTTTGCAATCTGCAAATTAAATTTTTTAGTAATATTAGATTATTCAGTATATATAAAGGTATGCAATATTTGTTATTATTTTTAGTTTATTTGAAAAAAGTACAAAGATAAATGGAAACAAAAATGTGTTTCATCAAAGGAAAATAATAATACATTTTAGAGAATGGTATTATAAAAATATATATACAAAAATAATAAAGATTTGGGATTCTTTCAAAATTGCTGAAATCTATACAATAGTCATATATTTTTAGAAGATTTAGGCTTCTTTTTATGTACACCATCTTGTCTGTCTCTGTAAAGGGTCTAGCAGAAGATCTTTCCCCATGCTCCTCGCTGATGTCTGCTGGATCCTCTAAAAAATAGACAGGTAGGAATGCAAAAAATGCTCCTTTAGTGACATACTAAATATATATTCAGTGTATTTAATGATTTTAAAATGAAATCTAAATTCTCATAGTTTCTTTCAAAACAACAGAGTAAGCTACTAGTATCGATGGTACTCTAACACTCAAGGGTCTTTCAACAAGGACGCTCGAACTTTGTCAAACGATAGTGGCCATGTTGTTAAAGCGACATCTGGCAACCTCACTGTGAACTGTTGAGTAGTACTTAACAAGTCACGATTGAAGGTTATAGCGTTGAACAGCGTGTGCAACTCAACGCTGTGTGTTCGCTAATTGGGTTCTAGAGCAGTTGGAAGTTGTCCCAAATTTTCCCCATAAATCATCTTTAGCTCCGAGGCCAATTTTTGGATGGAGGGATTTATGAACAAGCAAAATTGTCGGATTTGGGACGAAATCAATCCCCTTGAGATACACCAGCACCAATTGCATCCAACAAAGTCACTGTTTGGTGCCAAATTTCGTCTAACGGAATCATCGGTTCGTATTTTTTTGAGAACGAAGATGAGATTGCCATAACCATCAACGGTGAGACCTACAGATCGATGATAAGCAACTTCTTGTGGCCTTAACTGAATTATATGTATACTAACGACATATGCTTCCAACAGGATAGCGTTTTGTGCCACACTACACACGCCACGATAGACATTTTGAACAAACGATTTCAGGGCAAGGTCATCTCGCGCGGCGGCGACGTCAACTGGCCATCAAGATCATGCGGTTTAACGGCATTAGACTACTTTCTATAGGGCTACCTCAAATCTTATGTCTATGCGAGTAATTCCTAAACAGTTGATGTCCTCAAAGTCGACATAACGAACACCATCCAGCATATTTAGCCAGATTTATGCGATAAAGTCATCGAAAACTGGGCCTTCGGAATACGTTCCACTAAGTGAAGCTGCTGCGGATATTTGAACGATCACATATTCCACACTTAATGCCATAAAATGTACTTTCCAAGTTTAAATAAATTAAATGCATATATCAGACACATCTTGTTTTATTTACATTCAAAAGTCGAGCTACTTTATTGAAAGACCCTATATATAAAGAGACATCAATGAATATTCTCCTTTGAATGGGTTCATAATGTATATCTAATTCTTAGAAGAGATGTAGAATAATATTACACTAGCATAAATTGTTGTCTAATTAAAGTAGGTATTGTAAATTGTTTGATCGAATGCGAAACTTAGTAATTCGGACATCTTCTGCTACTAAATTTCATTCTTTCAGTCTCGAGGCGAGTAATTCACCCAGCTGCTTTGTTAAGTTTAGATCTCTTGCAAGATCATCTAGATCAAGTTGTGAACAAGGCTTTGGAGTAGTATCAACAGTTTCAGAAACATAAATTTAAATTTCTGGCTCACATGATTCCATATCTGATTCACCAGAGTTAGACAAAACGATTTCTGCAGGTGGTTCAGCTACTAGAATGCCTTTTGACTGAAGTATAGGCCGAACAGAAGATCTAAGGTTAGGATATACTGCAGCTGAAGCACACTTCATTGTTTTATCTAAAGGTATGGAAATTATATGCATAAAATTTAAAGTTATGTACATATATGTGATTACAATCAAGTGGTTCTAAACTTAATTAATTTTATATTTTAAAAAATAATATTACAGTATAATAGTTCAAAGTATAGGTAGAGTGGACAATAAACAATTACTTACTATGTATGTTTACCAAACAGAAATAGCAGTCAGTGACTTGATCTCGGGGCTCTCGCCATACCATCGGAACACCAAATTGAAGGATTTTTATTTTTTCATTAGAGCATTTAAATAAAGAGTTAAAACATGTTGTGCAACAGGTATGTAGTGCTCATGGTTCATCTTGGTCGCCAATTTTACATCCAAAATACAAATTATATAATTTTTTACTAAAGAAGAAATTTTTGATTGATTTTTTAATGTTACTGAACCACACTGTCCTCTTTGCATTTTAATTAAAATTGTTGCTTTTATTTAAAATTTTGTCTAGTTAAATAGGTGGAAAATATATACAAAAGAAAATTCGTTGAAATCTTCAAAATTTCACAAAAATAGTAATTGGCAACTTACAAACAACTGGAGTCATTTCGATAAAATTGACTTCCAGTTGTGAAATCTATATATAAATCTACATTAATTTTTTTTATTATAATCTTTGTAGTCGACAAGAGTTAAATTTTGTTAAACTGTGTTATTAGCGACGCTTGTTTTCATTCTTTAAGTATCTCGTGATAAGAATGAGAGTGGTCGCAGCATTTTTAATAAATATAAACCCAGAAATCTCTGAACCTTTTGCGATGTCTTTGGTCTACGTTTTTACTTGTTAACGTTATTTTTTATCCTATTGTCGGTATCTACCCTGACAGCTAACTCTATATCTTAAAAAATCAAGTGACCCTACTGAAAAAAAATATTTTGCAATGATGAACTGCAAAACATACAATTTTAACATTGCAAAGAAAGGTTTGAACTGTTGCAAATTTTGCCCTTCGTTTTTGCTTGCAATGCTGAGGTCATCAAAATATGCAAAAACGAATTTAGGGTCTGCAAAACAAAATTGCTAAACAGTTGGAAGGTCTGATACTGGCGATATCATAGCGGATTTTTTAATGAATGATGGCCCCATTATTATTTGGGAAAACAGACCGTTTAAATGAATCTTAGAGAACCCCTACTAATTGTTTAACTTTGGCGTAAAATGGGTGAGGTACGAGAGCAGGCATTTATATGAAATTGAGAAGTTACAATGATTGCGTTAGCATCACGGTGCAAATCATTTTCAAATTATTTGAGTACCAGAATAATATATATATATATATATATATATATATATATATATATATATATATATATATATATATATATATATATATATAAATATATATATATATATATAACTAAATATATATATATATATATATAAATAAAATTGCAGATCCTACATTAGATTGCATAAAAATTCAAACATCTTTCAATTACAGAAAGGTGTAGGGGAAAGAGATTTCACGTTTTTAAAATCTTCAATTTGCTTTCTGACAAAACACCTACATTAAGAACGATGGGGATTACCTCAATCACCTAACATTTGCAGATGATATTGTACTCATAAATCATACCCTTGATGAGATTAAAGAATGCTCCAAGAACTTATCCAGGAAAGCAAAATCATTAGCTTATGAAAATGATTATGGAATAACAAATTTTATGACAAACCAACCAGAGATCGAAACGATAGACACCACAATTGGCAACGACAAAATTTAAATGGAAACCATTTCTATCCAGCCGCATCAAGAGATTAAAATGGTTCATGGACAAGATCTAGAAATTAAACATGCAATCAGACTAGGATCCAAAAGGAATTAGACGGAAAGAATAATCGTTGAAAGAAAAATTATCCTGTCACTGAAAAGTATACAACTAAAGCTAAATGACATCTATGATCTATGGAGCAAAAAATTAGGACCTAATCTGAAAAAAATAGGACAACTCAAAGAGACAACAAAGCCATTTATGATGTGGATAATTTGGCGTGAGGGATAATCAGCCACTTGAATACGTGGACAAACGAAAGTTCAGAATATAGTCGAAGCTATTGAGACTATATGTATATATATATTTATATATATATATATATATATATATTATATATATATATATATATATATATATATATATATATATATATATATATATATATATATATATATATATATATATATATATATTGATGAGGATTGCTTCTCGAAAGCCTAAATTTAATTTTTAACAGAAAGCCTAAGGCAAGGAAAATTGATGCAGACATTTCTTTTATTTATTTAGTGGCGACGTTTCTACCATTATAATAAAAAAAAGAAAAGAAAAGGAAAACCCTGTCTTCACTTCATCATTATCTCTAACTCTAAAATTTAAGAAGAGGATTTTTTTGAGTATTTGAATAATAATTTCATCTTAGTTTAGTTATCACTTATGTTTTTTTTTTCAAAGTTATTTCTAATAATTCTTTCATAATATCAAAAAACAAAATGATGAAATTCAGAAATAGATATAAGTATAGAAATTTTGTAAATTCTTTTTAAAACACAAAGAATTACAAATGGTGAAGTTCAGAAAATTTATTTTGCAATGTGATATTTTGAAAGGGGGGAATTTAGTTGAGAGTTCCTTTTTAAAATTCTTTTAATTGGCGAAGTTCAGAAATTTATAAAAACTCAACCATGGCTGCTTTTATTACATTTAAAATTTTAATCTTAGTAGCAAAGCGCAAGATCTCCCCGTAGTGGGGGTGGCGAAGCCATTGCCCTGTTTTACTATAAATCTAAACTCTAATTTTTCCTATTCAAAGCTAAAACTAGCAATGTTATATTTGTACCTTTAGAATTATGCTTTGTATATATTTTATAGGCCTAAGAAGAGGACCGTATTATGGTCGAAATGTTGCCATTAAATAAATAAAAGAAATGTCAGCGGTACGTTTCTTTACCTTGGGATTTCTGTTGAAAATTATATATATATATATATATATATATATATATATATATATATATATATATATATATATATATATATATATATATATATATATATATATATATATATATATATATATATATATATAATTATATAATTATATATATATACTGTAGGCATGTAAATGTTTGAAAAGGTGTTTGTCCTCGGTGGGAAAGGAAAGGAGCTCCCATTGTGCTTGCTTTAAGGAATTCTCTTAATCTGCTTTTGATATCGTAAGGGGTTCCATTTCCGATCTGTAGACTCACTTCCTAATGATCTTGAATTTTTCAGGAACATGAGTAAATTCAGGGTAGGCAGAAACTGTAAAGCTGCTGCAATTAATTTTAACAATTCCTATATTTTGCCAATAAGAGAGGGGAACAATTTTAATCACATTTTGTGGCGACTTAGATTTATCTGGCGATTTTAATTCGTTTCTTCATGCTGATTTAAAATATGTAATCCATTTTTAAATACATGATATAGTTATTCTATAATTTCTATTTTCGCGTTTCCTTGAAAACTCCCCTCCGGACAGACAGAGAGGGTGCTTCAAGAAAGAAAATACCTTACAGTACATAGTAGTAAGATAGTAATAAGTGTTATTGTGCAAAATATTGACATTATTTTTTTATCAGGTCTCATGTTAGAGTAATAATGGCTTCGTCAAGAGGAAATTGCGTTAATGATCCAGACAGCTTCTGCTACATATGTGACTGTTGCAAGAAAAATCGGTACAAGGTCGACTACCCCAACATTCTCTGGGCGATCCGGCCAATAGCTCATTCTGAGTCTTTGCCAGTTCCGATTTTGAGTGGATATGCTTCCTCCGAGGATGAAAATGATGTACCTGATATGGACGTCCACGGAATGGATTCATAGTCTGCAGATTGATCATCAGATGCTAAACAGTCACTAGCTCCTCACTGTTTCAATCAAAAGGAATTAAATGACTTGATACCTGATTTGGCACTCTACAAGAAAGCTGCAGAACTTCTAGCCTCCAGGTTAAGTGAAAGACATATGCTTGACAGGTCGGTACGGGTATCATATTACTGAACAATAGAAAGTATATTTGTTAAGTATTTCTCTGAGGACAAAAAATTTGTATACTGCAATGATGTTCCTGCTCTGTTTACCGAGTTGAGACTTGGCACCTATAGCCCTGTTGAGTGGAGACGGTTTTTGGATAGTTCCAAGCGTACCCTCAAGTGTGTCCTTTTGCATAATGGCAATGACTTTGGTGCAATTGCTCTCGGTCACTCTCTCCATCTGCGAGAAACTCACGATGACATAAGAATGGTTATGGATTTACTTAAATACCATGAACACAATTGGATCATATGTTTAGACCTTAAGATGGCCAACTTCCTCCTCGGCCAGAAGAAGGAATATACAAAGTCTCCATGCTATAACTGTATGTCGGACGGGCGAGCCAGTGACAAACACTGGTCCCAAAAAGATTGGCCAGTTTGAGAAACTTTGGAAGCAGGAATACCAAACATTGTTCATGAGCCAATCGTAGGTCAAAAGAAGATCGTTTTCTCTCCACTTTATCTTAAACTTGGGTTGATGAAACAGTATGTCAAGTCTTTGAGCACTGACAATGATTGTTTTCAGTACATAGTATCGGCGTTTGCTGCTTCGTCATACGGAAAAATAAAAGCAGGAGTATTTGATGGTCCCCAAATCCGAAGACTTCTGAGTGATTCTAGATTCGTGAACACCATGAATGAAAGAGAGAAGGCAGCCTGGCTCTCATTTTCTGCCGTTGTTCGTAACTTCTAGAGAAATAAAAAAGCGCATAACTACGAGGATCTGGTTACTAATATGCTTTTAGCATATCGAGATCTGAGATGCAATATGAGTGTGAAGCTGCATTTCCTAAATAGTCACCTCGACCGATTCCTAGAGAATCTGAGAGCCGTGAGCAACGGAAAAGGCGAACGCTTCTATCAGAATTTGTTGACAATAGAATAGATCATCAAGAGAAGACTTACAAGAGAAAGAGCTAGAAACGCAAATTTTTGTCCGATTGAAATCAAGAAGAGGTCCTGCAGCCTGATGTACGGTCATTAATAAATTATCATCTATTTGATTACAGTATTTGTAATCCTAATGTATAATTCAAGTCTTTTCTCGTATGCAATAAAATGTTTGTGCAAAATACCTTCTTTAATATAAATAACGCAAAAGGATGGTTCAACATTACTTTAGGGCATGATATAGCCGTGATTAAATAAAAATTATTGAATAATATTAGTTATTGATATTGCAAAAAATCTATAGCCTTTAGAGAGAATCTCATTTCAGATTTGAATTCAGTATGCTTGAATTAGGTAGGAAAATGTACTTTTGTCAATTCAACCAATACATTGTTCTCCAGTGTAATTTAGTTTATAAGATGGTCTTCATATAATGAATTACTGCAAGTTCAAAGTCTTTGCCTACCCTAAATTTACTCATAGCAAGTGCCTGAAATATATTTATGTATGTGTTTTTTAACACATACTAAACCCCTTTTTTGAATAAAGAAATTATTTCATATTTTCTCTATGATGGAGCATGTGAATGTATATTACATTTTCACCATACTAGAATATATATATAGATATTGTACAGGTTACGGAAGTGTTGTTTCAAACTTAGATACTTCAATAGATAATGAAATTTCACAATAATAACTGGAGATAACACTGGTAAACATCTTTCTTTCTTCCTACACTCATCACCCTTTCCCGGCCAGTCTTAGTTTAACAACTATTCGCAAAAAGTTAGTGTTTTTTCCCCAAAATGTTTACCAAGGTTATTTACATTTATTATTGTTGAATTTCATTATCCATTGAACTATCTAACTTTGAAACAACAATTCAGTAACCTGTACAACTCTACATTAACCACCTCTCGCCCATTTTAAAAGTCCGACCTATTTACTACAACTAAAAATTTTATAATTTTTTGGAAAGTTTAAATTATTAACATATAATATTAGTCTTTCATGATTTTTTAAAATTTTTAAAGTTCCATAAGATGGATGAAGCCTTTACCCAGAACGTTGTACAAATAGAGTAAACTAAATGGACTTCCCATTTATGGTCATATCCTTCATCCTGCAAACTAAATTAGAGTTCGATAGAAGCCCTTATCAATATATATAAAATAATTGATAAGGAATAATAACTGAAGTGACAATTTCAATCCCATATATTTATTTTAATGTGCCGAGATTTAATTTTTGGTTCTAATTTCTATTGACCTTGGATAATAAAATTTAAGGTATAAGGATTCGGAATACTAATCATATCTACATCAATATCTTACTAGTTTTATTTCTGTCTTTCACACCAAACAGCGATCAGATGTGAACCTTCGTTCGCTGAGTAGAAGTGGGACCAGATCAGTTTCAGGTTACATAATATGTGGATACAAGTACAATTATTACTCATCGAAATATTTATTGGAGTAAAAGGGAAGTTGCTGTCTGCTGCATTATGAAGAAGGAAGAAGAAAGATAGCGTTGTTGCGATTGGATTTATATGTGATGACTTGTCTATGATCATTTTACCCTTTGCAGGGGTAAACACAAGGATTCCTTCAATCCGTGCACAGACCTGTACGAGGGCTGACGTTTATGTCCGTCCTCCCTGAGATAAAATCTTGCACCTTAATATTGGGACAACAACGTCGTATCCACTACGTGGCGGAAAGATGCACATGTATGTTTTTGACTCGCAAATATTCCCCATATATTTATGAATATACGAAACAGGTTTAAAAATGCTTTTCTCAGTCAATGATTCGACAGGTACACGATAGATTATGAGATCTAAAATTGAAATAGCAGAGGTGACAATTGTGTCATTTTAGTAGGAATTCTGTCTTGTTATAAATTACTTTCTTTTAAAACGAATACAGAAGAACAAAAGGTAACAGACCTATTATCTTCAAAGTATTACAATTAATTTTGAGATGCTCATTTTCTCTATCGGGATCTCTTCCCTAGAATATCAAAGGTAAAAATTCAAAAAATAAAGATGCCTGATTGGAACCTTTTCGAGGAATCCTTTCACCTTATAAACTCTATTTTCCTCCTGGCTTAAAAAATGATCGAGAGGAATAGTAGGAAATTGGATTGTTTTTGTTTTTCTCATAAATTAAAGCGAGTGAATGTCCAGTAGAAGGTTTGTTTCGAGAAGGATTAAAGAATAATGAAATTACAGTAAGTAAAGGTGTGTGTAAGATATAACCTCAGACAATCCCACAGACTTTGAGTCCTGAAGGGCATGTATTTCACTAGATATCAGCTGCATCATGGTTTCTATGCTACACCTGAAATCCAGGCACTTGCGTGTATAAAGGTTGGAAGGAAGCAAGTAGTTATAAAATCATCAGTATTATCCAAACCATGAGTTTGTGACGGGTCATTTTCTCTCCACTTCTCAACGATGGATGTGTGGAGGAAATGATGCAAGCGAGTAACATGTAAATTTACATTGCAGTACTAAAAAATAGTTGAGAGAGGGGTTGTAATGAGAGTGTCTTAAAGGGCAAAGTTAACATCACCATGAGTAAAAACGCCTAGTAGTTTCAGATTATCTTGTGCCCTTGTTTCGGGAGGACGTGCAGTACCTCTAGGTGCCAGGTTTATCAGTCGACAGGGCCATTACTTGCTTTATAAAGGTTTGACTATATCAGTTAGGTTAATGGTACCAGGAAGGGGTATGTTGGTTATATTTTATCTTTCCATTCTTCATTATACTCGTATGATAATTATAACTATTTGATTAGATAAAAAATCCTAGTTAAACTCCATGAATGGTCATTCCATTTCAAACCTTTCCTTGTTGTGACATTTTAAATAGAAAATTATGCATTGAAAACCGAACATTCAAACGAACTGACTTTAACACTGTAAGGCAAAACTGTATGTAAGGTTTGAAAATGTGGACTATTTACTATGGTTTCTGTATATAACTGACGTGTATTTGACTAGAATTTTAATATCCAATCAGAATAGTTATAATTGATCAAAGTTCTTTTAAGAGTTCAGAAAAAACAAATAAAAATATCGACTCTTTTGATTTTTTTAAAAACAAAGTTAATTACAAATGGTGAGGTTAAGAAAATGTATTAAAATTAAGGGGTAGCTGTTTTATTATTATTTTACAGCTGTGAAGCAAGCAGGTCTATGTGTCATGCAAATCTCTTGATCTGTTCATTTTCTGTCCAGAACGAGTCGCCCGCTCAATGTAGCCTGCTAAAACCAATAATACGAAGGGTAAATAAGGGAACTGAGTTCAAATATGATATAAGTTGACCACCAGGTAGCGCCACCTAAGGGATAGAGGAGCATAATTGGCCATTTTTACAGATATGAATGTCAAACTAGTGTCACAAGGGATAATTAAGGTTTCTGATTCCAGATCTGATTGAATTGCGCCGCAAGTCCACTCTTTTATGTCCCTCCAGTTTTGTATATTAAGGCAAATTTATATTAAAGAAGACATCTCTTAGGATTGTTTTTCATGACATTACGCCTAGATAAAAAGCATGGAGCTGAAATCACATTAACCAAGAGTAAATTATAGTTAACTATAATTTTTAATTATTGAAATCTCTATATTTCGCAACGCGAGCAGCTGTAAATAAAATACGTATCTTCAATCTTTTGCATTTTGCTATTGATTAAAGTGGGAAATTTAGAGATTTTATTAATTATGTTCGTCTTTTAAATAAATAAATTCATTATATGAGGGAACATAAAAAAAAATAGGGTTGAGATCTGATAGTGGGCGAACTTAAGGCCTATCGGAGGGGAATTAATATAATAGCAAAAGAGGCTGTCATAGAAAATCTCACTCTCTAAAGTATATTTTCTTATTTCATAAAAACCGATAAAACTTCGTTAAAATGTTAACATTAAACTTTTCTCTCTTGCTCAGCAACTCCACCAGATAATGACTTAGTACTTAGGAAACCATAGAGCAAAAAAGATTTTCAGCTTTTTACTTTAAATGTTAATTTTTAATTTTTATTAATATTTCAATAGTGTGCAATTTTTATTTCGTGGTAAAATAATAAGGTTTAGAGAAGTGAAAAACATTTGAAAAGAAGAAAAATAGAGGATGAGTTAATTAGTAACAACGATTGCAATCGTAAACTTCCTCAACCCCAAGATGTTGAGTAGTTTTTTAATTCCCTAAGCCTAAGTTTTTCAAAATGTCTACTCCCCTTGCGTCGACGTTTATTCGTGATTCGAGTCATTTATCGCCGTATATAAATGTATATTTACGTTTGCTTTTAAGTTTGTCACCAATCTGGAAAAGGAGACAGGGGAGTACTGTAGTTGCTCGTAAGAGTTAACTGACTTTGTCCCGATTTTATTTTCTTGCTGTCAATTTTTTCATAGTATTAGAAAGACTTTCATCTTTATTGACTCTCTTAAAGACGAAAAAGATTCTGCATGCTTTTTCCTTTACATGTTTTAAGATATCAAAAAAGAATTTGAAACTTTTTCATTCGTCACATTACGCCTCAGTTGTTTCCATAGTTAAATGGACTAAAAGTATACACAATACAATTTTTGTAACCTCTAACAGAAGCTTTACGAGATGTATTTTACATATATACAAATGTTTGACTTGAACATATGCAAAAGGGATGCAAACAAATTTATTGATGCGGAAGAAAACAATCAGAAGATAATCAAAACAGTAATGGAGCGTCGTTAGGCGGAAATTGGTAATTTTCGTATTTATTTTTCGATATGAATTTTAACGATGAAAATTTTTCCCTATGAAAATAAATTTCGAAAAATCAGTTAAAAATTGAAAATATAATACTTTCCATGTTTTTTTATCAGTTAGAAATAGGTCAACATATTAATATATACATGTTTTGAAGAACCGCTACCATTCTTAGGCTACTATTTTCGTAAATCGCTTATTTTTCATCGGCGTCTTAAATTTGAATTGTTTAGAAATGATGAGGAAATAAATAATCGCTTTAATTCTTAAAGAGAATATTCCACTTTTTTAGAAAAGAAAACAAATACATTCATAGAAATGAAGCGTTTCGCGTAATTTTATACTTGCAACTGGTTTACGTAAGATTGTGTAGCCCAACGCGGAAAAGGAATCAGGTTTAATTTTGTGGAGGCTAGCGTTGTTATGGTGATGTTCGCTTTTTGACACTCTCTTTTAAACCCCACCTACTATCCTCCTTGCATTATGAGAGCCTTATAAAGTACTACCTACCAGCAAATAACTAATTGAGCAAATCCAAAAAGGAAAAGAAAGAGAACGTTTTCAGTTTGCACGGCAGAAAAGGATTAAATTATATCAGTTATACACGTTCCCCTTATAAGTATCTGATATATCAAAGTAATATGTATTAATTGTATTAATATTTATAAAGGTTGATATTATCCAAGCACTTTATGTATTATGCATTGTAAGGATAATATCTTTAGATTTAAAAAGAAAGTTTTGTCTTCGATCTCTAATGCAACAACCATTTTTTTATTATTATCGTTCATTTTTTAAAAAATCTCTAAGATTTTCATGTCAAAAGTGCAGTCATGGCCTTTCATCTCTCTACATTGATTGTTATCTGTTATTATTTGGCCCATTCCATTAATCTAAATTCCTTCGTAAATTTATCTGTTAACAGTGATATTATACAGTATTGCTATAAAGTGTCACATTGGCAAATACTTAGAGTTTTCCCAATTGATTAATGTAAAAACCATTATATATATAGATTACTACATTCACCAATCAACCAAAACCTGAGGTACAAACTTATTGAAAAATCCGATTTAATACGACTTTCTGCTCACTTTCTAACACGCGATTTATTTTTGAAATATTTGTGTACAAATCTTATACCCATTTAAGTGTAGGAGAATTTTCTAATGCAGAACGATATCAAATGCCTTCAAAAAATTTGATCGAAATCTTTATGGTTGTCAAAGTCTGAGATCATTTGAAAAAGCGCTATAACCATTAATTTAAACACCAAAGCTATTGCCCAAACCATGTTATGTATTTTAAATCTAGTTTATGTATTTATATGCTTTATGATATATTCACTAGTAAAAGAATCTAAGATCTTACCAATAAAGGAAGTTGATGAAATAAGCATAAAATTTTCTGGATTAATTTTAAAACATTTTTTAAAATATCAGCTAAATTTCACTCTCTACACTAATGTGAAACAATTCCTTTATTAGTTGATTAGATAAAAATGGATATTATGTAAGTAATGGTTTTGGTATTTTAATCCTTTAACTCCTATGCTTTTCGGTGTTTGTAATTTACGCAATCGGAGACATGGTGCTTTAAATACTTTTATTTATTTTTTAAATATTTTAATTTTTTTCGAGAGTAGTGAGCAGAGCTCCAGTTATATTGCTGATGCCGAAATAGCATAAATAAGGGTATTTGCGCACATTTAGGCATCGGCAACAGAACTGGAGCCCCGCTCACTACTCCCGAATTCTCCCCTATCCGAATACACTAAGAAAACAAACATCCACACCATAGAGCCAACTTAAATCATTTTCAAGTAAAGACACAGCAAACACCGAAAACCAACTACGTACACTGGAATCTCTTTAAATTAGATTTAAAACCCCGACTTTAAACTCTGACACAAGCTCATTTCCACTTTTACTACAACCATAATTACCCACGAATTATGCACGCCGCATCCACTCACCCCAAAATAACCCCTAATTTTTAAATATTTCTGTTGTCTCCCTTTTTCACAACAAAGACACCCAAAACTAATTAATATCAGTTTTATTTAAAAACAAAAACATATTTCCTATTTCCTAATAGTTAGAAGCCCTGCATTTTTATAATTTGAATATTACCACGTCTGCTGCTTCCCATTTTCCATATAATTAATTTATAAATACCTGATAACTTATCTAAAAAATTCTTATGTTTGTATATACTTATAATCTTACATCCTTGAGAATAGGTTCCTACCAGAAACGTCGGTACCAAGAAGTTACAATATAGTAATGAACTTCCTAAATTTAGACTGATCATTTATCCTAAAAATACGTATACGCTTGGTAACGCTCAACCCCTCTGCTTTCTTATTATATATATATATATATATATATATATATATATATATATATATATATAAACTTATTTCGTTTCGGTCATATTAATATCTGAAACAGTAAAGGTTGCAGTTCAATTTTTAGCGTCTTCCAGGGAGCCAAAGCTTTCCCTGATTGATTTAGAATTATTAATTTATCTAACTAATCTTTTAGCTGCCCGTTTGTATCAATACACTAGTTTGTTTTCATTGTTGACTCTAGCTATCCTATGCTACTTTTTATTTACAAGAAGACATTAAAAAGATATATTTTGCTTTTGTTACTCAAAGGTATTAACAAATTTAAAATTTATAATGTCGGTTAAGTTCCCGTATGCATTTCTTTGCTCTCTTTATTTATTTTAAGCTCTTCCTACGCTCAATCTACTATAAATTCAATATGGGTTAGACTTAAACGACTTATTCATAGTAAAATGCTTGCTGAAATGCTACATGTTTTTGTGCAGGCTAAATACATTTCATTCCATGTTTCATCTTGATTTACCTGATTTACATGATCGTAGAAGAGATCGTTATTACTACAGGTAATGGCACACGTTTTGAGATTACTATAGTTTTTCATATAAGAAAATTAATAGAACTAATCAAACGTTGTATTCTGTTTTGTATGTTTTCATCATAATTTAAGGTGAAATATACACAAATTTATAGTCAATTGATGCGCGCAGTCAATATTAACAATGATGTCCTTTGTCCTTCAGAACTATTATAGTTCATTTGGGGATGGTGGAGAGCAATGTTATGATGATATCTTGATTGATATTGCTCCATTTGTGTTTAAAAAGCAGCCGAAACTACTTAAATTAGTTGGCATTTTTTTCAGTTGCTGCCAATTTGATTAACGCGAATAAATTTTAAATCAAGAACATTTTAATTGCTTTTCTTTGGGAAAAAGGTGAGCAATCATGCTAGAATGCAGTTACCATCTTCAATTTGGTACTGAACTGTGTAGATAAGGGGATATTTATACAACTTTTGATACAATTTTGACTTTATAGTAGGGTTCATGCGCAAAATTGTTATTGCTCCGATTCCCTTACAGAAGAAACAGCCCCAGACATGGATAGTGTTTGGAAAATTCACATTGTGCACTACATAGGAAGAGTGAAAGAGCTAACCGTTTTTCTTCACTACGAAATATCTTCCTGTGTATACTAAAAATCGGAATCGCCCTTAAACATAGAATATTACTTTGCCCCCGTATCAAACAGTCCATTTGTTATGATTATATCCTTACCTATAATACTGGTCAACACATCTTTTTCTGACTTATGTTTTGTGGTTGTTTATAAGATATTTTCAAGTGCTGGTTTCAAATATGGCATCAATTTTTTTAACCCATCAAGTTTTAATTCTACAGCATATTCCTATTTTACGACGTACTGCATAGTTATAGCTTCAAACCATAACTTAAAAGGTCAACCGAATTTGAAAGAATAAATTTATTGTAAGATAACATCATCTATTATTAAATACATACAGATTATTTTTATAATATAATAGAGAAAACACAAGCAATTGTACACATACCTATACATTCATAAGAGAAATTTTCGTTTGCGTGAGTGTCTGGAGTTTTTGATGTCTACACAGTCTCGTTGAATACTCCAAGAGTAGTCTGTCATCATGTTTGTGTTCCATGGGCCTTGATATCTCTCCTCCATAATTTTGATATCTTGATGAAAACGCTCTTCGTGTTCATCACTCACGTTGCCAAGATTAGCAGGAAATTCATCAAGATGGCTCTTGAGGAGATGAACCTTTATGGTCATGTTGCAGCATAAACGATGAAATTTATAAAATAATTTCTCTACCAAATCCTTGTAGTTAGCAGCCTTTTAGTTTCCAAGAAATCCTTTCACAAGAGCCACAAATAAATCCCATGTTCCTTTTTCTATGTTAGTCATCGAACTCGAGAAGTTTTTGTTTTCCATTAACTTTCCGATTTGTGGCCCATCAAATACTCCAGCTTTTATTTTATCCTAACTTATGTTAGGAAATATTGTACATATTGTAAAATAAGACCTTTCACAAATTGTTTCATCAGCCCTCATTTGATATGAAGGTGTGGAAAGATGATTTTCTCTCGCTTAACAAGTGGTTGGTGTATAATATTCTTCTCCTCGACAGTCAATCTTTCTCTAACTGACCAGATTTTCTATTCCCAATGTTTATCCTTGGGTCGGCTGTCTCATAAACACAGGATATTTTGTATATCCTCCTTGTTGGTTAATTAAAAAAAAATACCATTTTTAGATCCACATATATGATCCATTTGTGTTCATAATATTTGAGTAGATCTAATACAGTTCTTTTGTTTTCATGCTTCTCTTTTAAATGCACAGAGTGACCTATAGGAATCGCACCGAACAAGTTTTCATTATGTAGGCACACACATTTTACCCTCTTATTTGAACTATCTATATAAATCTCCATTCACTTGGATCATATTCTAAAAAAAAACCATCGCGTTTACCAGTCCCGCCACGTGACAGCAGTAAACAAAATCTTTTTCAGTTTTAAAGAATGCTAAGGGATCTTTCTCGCTGTTCCGATAAAAAGTTACATTTGTTTTTTCTGCAACAAATTCTTCTCTTTATGCCTAGCAGCTTACACTTCTGCTAACTCTTTTGACAGGCCTATGTCTCTAACTAAATCATTCAGTTCTAATTGGCGGAAGTTTTCACGTTCTTGGGTCAATGTATGTACAAATTCAAGTTTATTGCTTACATCAGGTTCACGTATATCACTTACATCATCCAGTGAAGCAAGTTTCATGAACAAAGGTACTGGAATTTCATCTGAATGAAGCATTTGGCCAATGGCTGAATCAAGATTTGGGTAACCTATTTTATGTCGCGTTTTCTTACTATAACCAGAATTCTTTGTGAGACAAAAGTAGCAATCGTTTACACGTTGTTTTGGCTCCTGCTACACCACAGGATTGCCAAATCCTAATTATTTCCTTGTGGCCTTTGTCCATTGTCGTAAATTTTCGACACAAGGTTCACAAACATTTGTCGGTGCCCACGGTTTATCCTGATAACCTAATTTAATCTTAAAGTAAGCCAAGTATGCTCTTTCCACAAAAATACTAATGTTCATTCTTTGAGTGACTGCATTAAAACAACCACATATT
This sequence comes from Ceratothoa steindachneri, assembly GCA_963969495.1. Lineage (NCBI taxonomy): Eukaryota > Metazoa > Arthropoda > Malacostraca > Isopoda > Cymothoidae > Ceratothoa > Ceratothoa steindachneri. The sequence continues at coordinate 115,830,419 of OZ018326.1, forward strand.
TAGCAAAACGAGTCAGCAGAATTCAAATATTTCCTTCTTAATGAGGCCATACTGATGAATTTTATTTCATAAAACAAATCTGAAAAAACACAAAATTTATACGCAATTGCTTTATATATCAAGATGTGCTTAAAGAGAAGTCTAAATACATTGATAAAATAAAATAATAAGAAGAATAACAAAAGCCCCCGCTTTCGTTCACTCGGTCGTATGATAGCCTGCAACTATGAGTGGAACCAATATGGACTAGTCCACAAATAAAAAAATTGCGTGAGAAAAGGAAACTATTGCCATTTTTAAAGTCATTGACACTGAATTCCCCAAGAACAGGTTTCATCAAACTTAAGTCAGCAGTAAAAGAGTTCAAATTTTTTGACCAATGTAATCAAACTCCAACTGTACTATATAATAATAATGATAATAATAATAATAATAATAATATTAATAATTATAATTAAAATATCAGATAGCGATGAAATAAGAGCTCAAAAATTAGAATAAATATACACTATCTTCCGAAGCTAAAACTGCAGTATCTGTCGCAGGCCTTCCATTTTTCCAACCCCTTTTTTGCTTACCTAGCTTTTCTGCTTCAGCTAACCACCATGGTAACAACAAGCAATCTTCCCTCTGAAGTTCTAAAATTATTTAATACTGCCGTATAAGTTCCTGTGGTTTCCCTATTTTTTAGGACACAAAAAAATTCTTAGGTAAACCATGTCTGGCTCGACCTATAATCACCTTGAATTATATACTATTGGTTAAAACTAAGGTAGGCCTATCCTGAAACTTCAAAATGTATTCACGTGGGCCACTTGTTGTAAGAAAGTTCCACCCGATTAACCTTATGATAAAGATAAGATGACTGGATAGTTTTTATAAAAACATCCCTCTATTTTCATGCTCTATATAACCCTTGGCTCAATTGTCAAAATCTAAAAACTTAGTGACTAAATCAAATATAACTGGACCATTATTATAAACCCATTTCTAATATGTTTAATATTTTTATGTAACCACATCCACTTGAAATGAGCATATAAATGATTATAAAAATTATTGTGAGATAGAAGAGACTCAGAAATTAATCCACCACCTTGAAGTTGTCTCATTACGTCCTTCAATCCTTTGTACTTCGATATAACTGATTCATATTCTCTGCCGAGCATTGGGGCTTCTCCAGTCGTATAGAATGACGTTATTAGCCTTAATATTCCTCACCAGTCGTATTAGACGACGTTCAGAGCACCGTGCCTTCTCCATTATTAACAGACGACGTTATCAGCCATACAGTGACGTAGTCTTCTACATCAGTCGTATTAGACAGCATTACGAGTATCGTGCCTTATCCAGTCGTAACATACGATGTTACCAGCCATAACTTGGCCTGACCTTCCATACCAGTCTGCCTAAACATCTGCCCTACAGATATGAAGCCTATCCGAAAGGTTTTTTCTAGGATCAGGAAACTTGGTAGCCTTTCTTAGCAGAATTTGTCTAAAACCATCCCCCTCACTGTGTGCTCTGAATCATTCAAATATACATCTTTCCAATCATGAGCAATCTTGGCACTGCGGCTAACTTGATCATTGAGCTGGTTACTTAACTAATATTTTTAAATCTTTTGAATATTATTATAATTATTCATATCGCGTAAATTTCAAAAACCAAAGAAAAACTATTTGTCTATACATTTAAAGTCGAAAAAATCGAGAGCTATCCTTAGTAATTCTAGAAATATTGATAATGAAAAAAATTATATTGTTTACGATTGCTTGTCATATTTACCTTCGCCGATGAGCATGAAATAACCGCTCATAAGATAATCAGGACTAAAGGTTCTCTCCTAAGGAAGAGAGTTCTCTTCCTCACTATTTGCAATTCTATTAAAAAAATTTGCTTTCTGCAAATTAAAATCGCTGCAAGGAACTGCTATTCCTGGTTGAACTCATTTAAAAATGTGCGAAAGATAATACTAATATTATTTTTCTCTGATTCTGGTGGCCTGTACACAAATCGAGTTAAGTTGAATCGCACTGATGAATTATTTACATGCATACACCTAATTGTGCTCTAAAGATCGGGGCTTAACTGCCGAAAAACAAAACGCAGAACTATAATAGAATACCAATTTTTTTATTTTCCTCCATTTAAGTAAAGTAAATCAATAAGAATAATTTCACGTCGCCTTTAGAATTGATTCTAGAAGTCTACAAAATTGAACTTTATTCTTGACAAAACCGTCTCAAATCATTATTAAAAAAACTTTTAAGAGAAAATTTACTCTTCTTTCAGGTTCGTCAGCGTACCTTTAAAAGGAACATGATTACTTTTATTTTTAACGGTTTTAATACAACATGATTATTTTTATCTTTAACTTTTTAAACACTACTTTGTACAACCCTTGAAGTTATTCAGACCTACAGGAAACCAAATTATTTTCCTTGTCGTGGTAGGACCAGGTGTGCACTGTTATACGCGTACTGGCCTACTGGCCGACCGAAATTAACGCTTCACCTGAGGATGGCTCTAAGAAGCTTTAAATACAAAATTGCAAGGCCAAGTAATATTCAAAATGGGCTACAAAGATATAATTTAATAGGACTAAAGATTACATACACCTATAGAGCAAGTTAAATGGTAATGCAATTAAATAGTGACGGTTCACGGCTAAGATGATTGACACTATCAATTAAGTTTGAACCGAGGGATAATTAATTAAGAGATGATCTTTAAATTATGCAAGTTCTAGAGCAAAGGAGATCATTGAGGTTTGACGCTGTAAACGTGAGATGAGCGTGATGAAGCGGAGGTTAAATCCCTTTTAGCTTGATGTGCGGCGAGTAGGAGCAGGGAGATAAGTTCGACCTTGAATTTGTGACGCTCAATCAAACTTCGGGAAATTGAAGATGAGCCTCATATCCTTAAGAGGCAAACGGAGGGTCCTTCGAGGATGGCTTTTCTGATCCTTAAAATTTGAAGACGTGGTGTAAAGGGTTGAAGCACGCCTAAAACTATCTACACGAACAACACAAGTGACGACTAGCTCTTCCTTGGCTCTTCAATAATCACTCAATTATTCTCTGGACAAGAATGTAGTCGATTCCCTCTTGACTAACGAAGATGTTAACGGCTAACGTACTGGACGGCGGCTTCAGACACAATCTGCCTGTGAACTCTGAAGTATCGAATATATACCTTGAAATTATCTGAACGGGGAGGGGGATTCATCGCCAACAGACTTCCACAATTGCCTTGGGTCGCGATTAAGGTCCATAGCGGGAAGTTGCGATGCCCTCTTAATGTTCTTTCCATTGTTCTGATTTTTGCGCGAATTGCTTGGAGAAGACTTTTAACGGCGAACTGGGGAAGTCAGGGGGGGTGGGAGATTCGGGTCTGGTAGGGGGAAAGGCCGGAATCACGAGGCTAGAGGTTACGAAATCGTATTGCTGAACATTTACGCTTTCTTGGTCATCTGGCTGATATCGATTCCAGCGTTCGGCAACCGTACATTATATATTAGGTCCGCATCCGAATATTGCCACCTAAACCATATTATATATATAATTTTAGCGCTGAGAAATATTTGATACTTATTAATAATATTTATAGAACTTTTCTAAAAATATATAAAGTCTATTTAGGTAAAGCATAAGATTTCCTTGAAAAATTTGTCTAGGATGGTGGCCTTGCTCATTAACTTGCATTTTTCTTTCTATTAGTTTTCAGCATTGGTCCAAAGTAAGATCTGAGGTGGGGCTAAAGGCAGAAGAGGTGCTCTTTCTAATAAAGGCTGTCAAAGAATTAATAGTTGATGTGTTGGCCTGAGATTGTGTGCTTCTTTAAATGATTTGCTGAAGGGAAGTTGTGGATTGACTGGACTCACTCGCTTTCTGATCAATTATTATATATTTTGAAAACTTGCATTCGCTGCTTGATTAATATATATTTATTATAATCCTATTGGAGATAAACTTCAGATTAATGATAAGTAAATAAAGTTACTTAAATTCTATAAACTCACTAACTGTAAATCTTAAAAAGTAAAATCTCCAAATCTTTACTAATCAAATATATTAAAAGTGAACTAAATAGAGTAAATAATTATTAACCATATCTCAAGTGTGTAAGGCATGGTGGAGTTCAAACGATTACTGATGATTCTATGCGGATAATAATAACACCTTCCCTCTAATTCATAATTTCTTCTTAAGAAAGTTTAAATAATTGATAGTTTTGGCTCTTACCTGCATATTTGCTACTTCGCCCACTTTCAGACCAATAATGACATCAAAACCTAGTTTATATAACTCGAAAATAGTGATATCAATTAGTTCTTGATGAGGCGCTAATAGTTGAATTAATGCATGTTTATCACCATGTACAAATCATTTAACATTGCCTACTTTGAGATCTTGGTCTTTTCAAAAATATTTTCTTTGTAACATGACTATTGTTTGTTTCATCCTCATAAATAATCCTCATATATAATAAAAATATATTAATTTCATCAAACAATTCCTTAGAAAATTCATTATCATCTATCATACTAAGATTATTAATTATGTTTATATCACTATCAGAGCCTCTAAGTGAAGATTTTGGGAACTAAAATAAATTTTGCTACATCTAATTTACAATCAACTAATATAATATATATTAATGAGCAAAAATATAATCTCTCATTCAGGAATAAAATATAATTAAAAAAATACAACCTGTTTTTTATAAAAATAAATATTTAACAGACTATATCTAAAAACTGCAAAAAATAAAATTTCTAGTAATTAATTACCAGAAATAATAATAACAAAACTTTCTCATTACTGAATAGTGAGAATGTAAAAATTTCTAGAACGTAAAGTTTATAGACATATGTCGACTTACATGTGTATATATGTGATACACATGTAGTCTTAAAAATTCCAAATGTTATTGTTTTTAAATAAATAAAATTCCAAAATATTTATCCTATCATGAAGCCCTAAAAGTTTTAGAAATATTCGTTAACAAATAAATTTGACAAATTTTATTTCAAGTTAACAAAATTACAAACTATATACCTTTAATAATATTTTACTTATTTTAAAAATTTAATAGTAATGTTGTTTATTAAATGATTATTTATATAATTGAATTAAATTTTCAAATTTTTAAAAAATCATTCGAAAGGTATTAGGCGACATTTAATATAATATATTTTATATGGGCAAATTCTATTTGGCATCGAAGATCAATATGTCAATGAAATGGTGCCAGGTCAATGTCTCTTAATTCTTGAATAATTACTTTATGTTTATTTTCAGTTAGTCTTTATTTTATTTTTAATTTTAATATTCCTAGGGCTGCTGATCATTTAGAGACTTCCGCACCGACATTTTTGCACCTTTATACGGAGGTGGTCACACATCGTTTTTCTCCAAAAGATTTTGCACTCCCACACAGTGTAAGACTTTTCGTCAATGCAACTTTGTCATACTAACGAATACCTTTACAGTGTTGGAAATGCTACTCAATTACGCCGAAAATGTCGAGAATTGCTCTAGAAATAACATAGGAGGGGATAACTCTTATTAAAATGTTTATTAATCATTAAAACTAACAGCTACCGCTCTTCTCTTTGTTTTGACTTTGGGCTTAAGACACGGTAATTTTTTATATCACTATATAGCCATCTTCGAATTGCATTTAATTTGTATAATTATATTAGTCCACATGATTTCTTTTGTTGACAAAACAGAAATAATTATTTGTATATTATATACAGTTTCCTTTTCATATGTATTTAATATGTTTGCATTAAAGCCAGATGATTAAAATTCGATGCCTTCGGTAGTTTGTTGAAATAAATGGTGATGATTAGGCCGTTTTCCCAATTGGCCCTTGGATTCTTGTTGAAAATTATGTTCAGTCCTTAAAGGCTTAATTTACAGGCCCCATGTCGTTATATATACATATATTGTATCTATAGATATGCATATGCAGAGAAGTCACAACTGCGCTTCAATTTTATTATTAGATAAGTGTACAGGGCTCAAATAAATCCCTTCATCATAGTAACAAAGTTGACTTTCTTGTAGTAAAAGATTCTCTTGTACCTGGCATCCAGTCTTCATAATAATGCAAATAAATAAGGGAGGGGGAGGTAGTAAAGGAGAAAGCGGACATAAAGGAACAACGTATTCCGTGTCTAGGATATGTGAAGTTCCAAAGGGAGCATACAGTATATTACTAATAAACAAATGTAATTGGAGTAATTAGAACAATAGTAATAACACTGATAGAACTTATAACAAAAGCTACTATGGGGATAAGTCTAAGATGTTTGGTTACGTAGGCGCAAAATACAGGGCTAACAATCCATTAAGGGTCAATGGAGAAGTTAGATATAAAATTAAACACAACAAATAAGCGCCATCTTGGAGCTCAAGAAAAGAGAAAAGGAGAAATAATTAATGAGTAGATGATATATTAATGAGAACACAGCCTTTATTATAAAGCGAATAAAAGGAAAATTAATTATGCTATTAATAATATTTATTATGTTGTCAAGAAATTTATGAGGATTTTAGAAGACTTAGAAATAATGCTTTTTAAAGTTATTTGAATTCTTCCAAATTTGCTGCAAAATGTTTAAAACCAATTGTACTAATGCCGAGGCAAATATTAAGTTGTGCTAATAGTAATGCCTAGTAATTTCTTTAAACAGGCAATGCTTTTGATAAGTTAATATGGCCTATAGCCTTTTCAAGCTAAAATATTAGGTAGGTGCAATATAATCCGTTAATATTACTTCATTTTCGTAGAATAGGATCAAGTTAACCCTTTCTGCGTTTCTCAGCCAAGGCCGATGAGGGCTATGTGCGTGGGATATTTATAATACAAGCAGAGTAAGCATTGAATAAATGTAGGTTAGCCAAACAGTCGACTATCTTGGAGGTTCTGGGACAATAGAAAAACGGGTAAAAAAGTAAATTTACTTTTACAGAGTTAAAAGGGTTTTAAAACAGACTATATACACATTAGACATGTAAAAGTCTCAGTGGCTAAAAGGTGGGCGTGAGTCTGGCGAGGACAGTCGCTGTAAAAACAAACGAACAATATTGACCGATGGTCGCTCAAATGACCTTGAGTGTATACGAAGCCGACGATGGAGACTTACACGGAGGGGATGGGGGTAGTAGAGAGAGCACTTGCACTTCAGAGTTGCGCGTTGCTGTTACCTCGGAGATTTGGTCCGAGGGCGCATAGCTCAAATAATAATCTCTTTACACTGACTATTAAGGGATGAACTTAGATCTTGCTTCTGAGTAGACACAAATCAAGACTGCGCGGGTTTCGTACGAGGATCTGGTGGAAACGAGTACGAGGTAGACTAACGTGAATTAAACGAAAATACCTGGAGCTTGAGGGGTTCTGCGAGAATTGTAAAGAGTCCAACAGGATGCAAATAGCGGGTACTGACGGGGGGGCGGGCAGAAGATACTGACTGGGTGGGCAGATGCGGATAGTGCCTTCCAACTCTGGCGCTGGAGGATTTATAATGGTATCGAATGGGTTTTTTTCCCATCCGTCCGAAGAAGAAGGTTCCATAGTCCGACGCATCGGCAGGCGAAAGTAGTCTCGCCCTTTTAGCACGATCGCGAAAAGCTTTTTAAGTTGACGAGGCGAAACTTTGTCCGTCTCCGGATGGGACCTTTTCGGCTCTTATACTTGTCGCGCCTTATTGCAATGACGGCGTTTCAGGTCACCACGGCATCTCATGATTTCGCACTTCAATTAGCTCCGATAAAAAGGGACGACCAGGTATCTGTTGTTTATCTCTCCATTGAAGGTTCGGCAGTGCGCATCTTCCTTTCTCTCTCTCTGAACTCTGACATTCATTATTATTCGCTCGAAATGCCATTCAACCATTTCTGCACAGAATCGTTAAGGAATATTAAAGTAAGTTCTTAACATAAATATTTACAACAAAAAAGTGATGGATCGCAAAAAATACCCATTTCTACATTTCAACTTTGTCTTCAACAATAGTGGGCAATGTTTTCCATTTTGGGGAATGTAAAAGGAAATATTCATAATGAGATGTTACATAATAAGTAAACAGCGTCTGCACTACTATATGTTCAACTATTGACAGAAGCTTTAACGAGAAAGAAAATGAGAAGTGAAATCCGATTTGTCTGGTTAATTAATTCTGAGATAACAGTTAAATTTTACTTTCAGTTATAAAATTGTCTCCTTTTACTGTACTGTACAATTCACACACTTGAGAGATCTCTAGAACAAATTGAGGAGCATTATTTACAGGCTGAGGCTTATCTTTGATGTGTAAGCCATCTGAATGGCAAAAAGAAATAAAGGGAAATAAAGTGATTTCGCAGATTAGGTTTAATGCCGCGTTTTGTGTATGAGAACAATTAGCTAAATGCCCCTTGCATCTCTAGTCGATGTCTGCTGTTTTTGATTTGGCTCTCTGGCGTAAACAAAAGGTTTATTGTGTGAAAAGTTTGAGCGGTTTCCGACAAATACCTGGCCACGTGAAGAGTTTGATATAACAATATTAAACAAGCATCATGTCATATTCTAATACATTTAAATTAAAAATCGAACATTTCTCTAATCGCATTCATCATAGGGTTAAAATCATAATAATCACGCATAAAACTAGTTAAATTTTCATTTACATTTGATTGAAATTAAATTAATATTTCATTGAGAATTAAACCACAAAATATTAGAATTAGGACTATAGGATTGGAATCATAAACGTCGCTTACATGAGCGTTGAATAGAAATGTTACATTTTGATAATATTACGATAATTTATAGAATATAAATTGTTTTATAATAAAATCAGGGTGCTCAAAAAGAGAAGCTTGTTTGAGTGATTCATTATTTCATAATTAACTAGATTGAAGAGTAAAAGGTTGAAATATCGAACAGAAAAATGGTATCTGGGAGTATTTACTTAATATCACCCTAATGAGGCCTATTAGAGTGCATACAGTTAACTTACACATATAGTATACAGCGAGTAAGTGAAATCATAAACTAGCCACAAAAGACTTTTATTAAAGAGCGAACCTAGGTTTTAGAAAACAGGTTTGTAACTGTCAAAATTCAAGTTAATTGAATGAGAGGTTTTACATAGCTAAACTTTAGTTATATCACCATTTGCAGATGACATGATAATTGTGAGGGCTCAAACAATTGACCGTTACATTTGACTAAATTGGAGTATCGCTTCCGTGTTTCTTCGAAGCTGATAGATGGATTGATCAACGAAACAGTGGAGCAGCTTTCAACCTTTCGCAATGAGTTGAAGTGTTGCTTGACCTTAGGCGTTCTCTGGCTTTGTCTTGGAAGTTCGCTTTTACAGTTGGTTCGCAGTATAGGTGAGTGGTAGGCATTAATTGCTGCTTAATTGCGAGTAGAAATGAGCTGGTTAAAAGGTTTAGCCCTTATGAGCAGCGAGTGTGATTTGCTCGTCTTCTTCCAAACACGTCATTGTTAAAACATGAGAAGAATCTAATGAAAAGAGAGATCAGTTTCCATTTATGTTTATACAAGTGTATAAAATTAAGTCTTTGCTTAGTGCTAAAAATTCAACAATTGTGTTTTGTGATATCATATCTGACAGGGCTATGGCAAGTACTTTGCCAGCTTTTGCAATGTAGGACCTATTCTGGACGTCATAAGCCTCTTTAGGATAGGCAGTGTCATGCATAAGATAGTTATGTAACTTATCAATCCGATGTCAGGAATTATGGGTGGCATCAGCGGTGCACTTCTCATAAAATTCGGCAGAGCTCAAGGAAAAGCTCCGGAGAGTGTGTCGTGGCACAACAACTCTATACCATACACTACTCCTATATTATGCGAGAGGGGTGACTTAATCACCTACTGCAAAGCAAACCGTTAAAGGAATGTTTGCAGGGGTTCACGACCGACTAGGAGGTCACACTTGAGAAGTTGGGTTTCAAATACTTAATAGGCAAACAGAGTGCATAAATGGTTTGCGAGATTTACTTAAAATAGGCTGAGCTTATCATTCAAGATTAGTTAAAGATAAAACAACAAAAATATAATTATATTTATACAGATCAAAATAAGAAAAATAATAGGCAAAGGGGAATTATTTAAATTGAAATAGTCTCTCGATAATTATTTTGAGGAGGGATTCTCAAGTAGAATTAATAGATTAATGTAACTAGAGGAACTTGCCAATACTAATAATAGAGGAGGTTTCAGTCTTACGGGTCAATGACTTCAAGGAAGATCCTTCTTGCGATGAGGCGAGTGGGGGAAGATCTTATGAGGCAAGTGGGGTCCGATCCGAATAAGTCAGGTGGGGCACGATCCTAACCAACCCTCCAATGAAGATAGCCAAACTTCAAAGATAACGTTCAACAGGGATTGTGGGAATTATCGTAATTCCGTTGAAAGAGGAATCTTTCTTTTCTCAAAGGTAATCTATGGACATTTTATTCGGTTCGATTGAACGAAGGGAGACTGTTGCGCCAATTTAAAGGCTTGCCGCTCACAGGAACTACCAATTGACTTATGTAGAATCATGGCTGAAGAAGGCTGCTGTCTGACGAACGCTCACGGGACCAGACGATAAGGACGGATTCTGTGAAAAAAGAATAGCCAAAGTATTTGTATGCCCGATTCTGCAGGGGATGGGGGAGTTTGAAGAAAGGAGTCACAAACTCCAGACATCTTAATCCGGAAACAGAGTGGATTCATCATTTAGCAGCAAGGGTGAGACAAAGCGGCTCTTTCACACCTCGTCACCGGGTCGCCGAAAATGGGGGTAGGGGTTCAGAGTTTGTTGTTTTACACAGTGTCTTTAAAAACAAGAAACCCCTTACTTTTCATGTCTCCTATCTATCTTTACAACGATTTAGGCCGCCTAGAAGCGATGGGTACCGCCTAAGTTGTCAATATAGTTAGGGTATTTTCACTATGCATCCATATTAATGAATTTTGAATCTAGTATAACTTTGCAAGAACTTCTTATACTTCAAATTACCACGTAAGAGGTACCCATATTTGAACTAAATCGCCCTGAGATCCACCATATCTTCTCTTTAAGCCTGCTTGTCATGGAATAACCAAATGAATGTTTGGTCAGGGAAGTATTAAGTTAGATTCGAAGTAATCTCTAATTTTCTATAATAAGGTTTATATTTTATTCATTATAGTAATGCCTCTTGTTATCGTTCAGGAAAGCTACACTGAGTAAAGGGTTATAGTTTATGAAGAAACCCACTCCGAAGTCCATGAGATCCGTTTACCATCCTGACTTGTGATCCAATCTAATCTAGCAATCCCTCAAACAGCCCCTTGCGAAGATGTTTTGGACTACTTTCACGGAAATTAGATCCGAATGACTGATACCAGTGGGAGGAAAGAGGAATTCCGACAGGTACCAAGTAGCCTTTAGGAACCAATTACTGCAGACACTTCGGGAACGCTTTCCAAAGGTGATCTCATTTTGGAGCAAGACAACGCCCCATGCTACGTCTCCAAAAATGCAATATTTCTTCCGAGCCGAGAGAATTACGGTACTGAAACGGCTCAAAAATTCATCCAACCTTAACCGATTCAGGATCTGTAGGCTATCATCAAGCAGAGAACCATGGCGAAAGACTGCTCCACAATGGAAGAGCTGATCTGGGTTGTGATACTAGTGAAATCCAGGCCAAATCAAATTGCTGTGATTATTAAAGCAAGCAGAGGACATAACTCTTATTAACCGTCAATATTAAGATGATATGCGTACTATGATTTTGAGAATAATAGATGAGAAATCAAATTTGGCGTTTTTATATCAATGTCCTCCTTTTATTTGTACAGCAATCTAATCGGAGTGAAAATGGGTGAGAACAAAGTGGTGGTCCAATAGCTGAGTCCTTAAGTGAGCTTGATCAGCTCACTCAATCTCAACAATCTCTAAATATATAGGAATTCATGGCAAGCAACTCTCGACATTATCCCATCTCAGTGCTGAATTGGCGCCATTGATATTCTGAATCATGTTGATGTTCTAATATATAGAGGGCACTCAATGGGCTTTGTGATTCAAATAAAAACCTACTCTGGTTTTAAAAAGGTGAAAGATGCTTAATTTAATGTTTAAGAGTTGTAGTGCAATTTACTTAGCAGTGAAAAGAGCACCAGGAAGAGTCATTCAAACTTGTAGACCCTCTCTTCCTAATGGTGCCAACTATAAAAATTGCACGGTTCCCTCATGAGATGTAGTGTGATTCCAAATTTTCGAACTCAATACTCTAGCTGCTGTAGAAAACAAGACTTCCGAAGCGTGGCCACAAAGATTAAAACTAGATCACTACGGGATAAAATAAACAATGAAAAATGGCTAATATACATAACGCTAAATCCCTTTTATCGCATAATTTTGATACCCCTGCTTTAGATTCTATATCAGCAACTTATCTTCTTACAGTTTAAATTTTTGTAATACACGAAAACATCAAAATTAGTTATGCAATTTTTATCAATATCTCAACTACATAATAAAATATTTTAAGTAGGTGTAAATGTCTGTGTTAAACAAATACTCTCACTGTCCTTGAGATATATTTGCTGTTGTTTTCTTACAATCAGATAATGGAATCTCCGATGCTTCAAGTCGACTTCTCCACTTTGATTTCAGGTATAATAAGGCAGATAATCCTGTTTCACAGAGATATGTAGTTGTGAAGAAAACGAACAAATTCACCTTCCTCAATGCCAAATTTAGGTAACTGCTAGATATCCATTCCAATCATTGTTCATTCTTGGACTACTTGAAAGTCAATGAAATCAACGTTCATTGAATTGCTGAAACTTAATCTAGATATATCAATGTAGAAAAGCTTTCAGATGAAAATGGGTCAAAGGCTAAGATCATCGACATCACAGAAGTAACCCCACAAATTTGTAGTTAGGACTTCCAAATGGTTCTTGATTTCTTAAAGTATTTCTACAGGCAATATTTTACCATCTTCAATTATGATGTGGCAAAGATTAAAAAGTGTGCCAGATTTTTGCATTCAACACGATAACTCCAGGTAGGTAATCAAACAACTTGATTAATGCCTATATCCATGTATTGCATTAATATGTTCAAATTATTGAAGAGATAGAAACTTTTGGCCAACTATCTCCTGATATGGAGAAATTCTCATCTTCCAAATAGTTTTCTACGGGAAAATTTATACTTGAGATTCGAGAATTTCTCCCAGAAGTTCCACTACACGTGCAAGAATACGGCTTCGACTCAACCAACGTAACTCTTTCTGGTAAATTAATGCACTGTTTTACGCTCCAAGGTTTGAAATAGCGGATAATGAATTTCTAGTCCACGAATAAAGTTGAAAGTTTGCACCACCCTTTCCATTTGTTCAATAAGTTTTGTGCCAAAGTTTTGAACGTCAGAGCTTGTCAATGTAAAACCTTGGACATGAGGGCATGCAGATTTTGGTATTTGACCATAATAACGAATCCAGATTTTTTGACAAACATGTGTTGGATCGCCATCCGTAGACAGTAACTGAATCAAGACCCATGCTAACTCATAGCGATCAAAGAACGCTTGTATCAGCTTGGACATATCTAATGATTTGGTTGTTGTTTCGAATCGTTCACAGATAAACCTTCTACCTTGATGTTTTTTATTTACATAGGTAGCCTACATATACAAGCAATGTTCTGTGATTAAATACGCCACTAGATTCATTGCTTTATATGCTGACTTTTTTGCATGACTCTGTTTAATTTCACTGACCACTTGGATGATTTTATTCTGCATCAGGTCTTTAATTCTCTAGTCTACAGTGCCGTTGAAAAAACGACACCTGATTCAGCTGCTTCTCAGCATCCTTTCCCAGTACAATTTTCCAATCTCCACTGCCCAGAGCTTCAGTATGGTCACTCAGATAGTATACAGCTTCCTTTCCTTGGCTGTCATCTATAAATTGTTATAGGAGATTCCAGAAGAGAATGCCTATGATCAGCGAATACAAATGCGAAAAGAGTTGGTTTCTGCTCATAACGAACTCTTTTCTATTTTACCTACTCTATCATCATCACCTTAATTAGATTAAGCATAGACTACACCTAAAATAGATGAATGTATAAACAAGTATCAACTCCAAATTGAAATATATGCATTTAAAAATAACGAATGTGAATATTGTTCCAAGTACTGCTACTGATAACTCATAAAAATACGCATTCGAACTTAAAAATGCATAATATTGCGTTTACATACATGTGAACAAATTGGAATGCATAATCGTACTAACCCTACCAATAGTTAAAGTTCTAATATTTAATTTTAGCCACAGATGAGGTAGTGCATACAGCAGAAACAAAGACTTACGAGAAACAATATGTACAGAAAGGATGAAGGAAGAGTCTTATCTCGACAACGGCACCAGCTCAACTACTAAATCTAAAACACAGGAGAGTCGAAAAGACGTTGTTGTCAAGATTTTATATATGCAGGAATCTCTGTCAAATATGTTGACGACTTGACACTTACAGAGATTGTCGATGTTGATCACAATATAAATTTTACATTACCCTATGCTTTAAATGATTTTTCAGAAGGTTGTGCAGCCATAAATATGTCCCATAACCCACTCAAATGCGAAGTACTGATCATCTGCCCCCCTAAACAGCCCATATTTCCTGAACTGATTTTAGAAAACTCACCCCTACCAATTCTAAATAGGTGTAAACTATTAAGAGTACATATCAATGTAGATTTAAACTGGGAGATTCATGTTGCACATATGCTGTCCAAGGCCAATCGATGTATCTTTATCTTGTACCGCGCCAGACAATTCGGTTTAAACCCTCATGTAATGTTAACATTATACCAGTGGTACATTAGAACCACACTGGAGTATGCTGCACTTGTATGGCACTTAGGACTCACTCAGGGCCAACATGCGCTCCTTGAATGCATGCACAAACGTTGTTTTCACATAATTCTGGGATCTAACTATATTAATTACCAAAACGCCCTAGAACAACTTCAGTGCAAATCCCTATACCAAAGACGTGAGGATCTTACTTTAAACTTTGCCAAATCTATTTTGAACTCGCGAGAACATAGATCTGCATGACATTCATAGGAGGGAAACAAGAAGAGGCAGGGAATTACTACAATCCATAAGGTGCAGATCAAATAGATATAAGAAGTTCACATTACCCTATATATTAAAGAAACTCAACGACAATATTACAGTTTAGATCATTTATGAACTGTACTAATAGCTAAAATTTTAGTCCATATATATATATATATATATATATATATATATATATATATATATATATATATATATATCATAGTAATTTATTTGATTCAATTTCGCTAAAAAAATAGATAAATAAATGTATTTTTGTGCATATATATTTTATTTTAATTAAGAATTTGTAAACCGAGACATCATGTTTTGCACTATGTATATTGTTTCATAAAACCTTCTTGGTTCAATAAACCTTTAATTATTATTATTATTTATATAATGACCTAAGGAATTCCTCTTCAAAGGACGTCATGGAATTTATATCATAAATTAGTTGATATTAATGATTAATCTAAAATTACGTAGTTTCTGAGATTCCTCGGGTAGATGAAATTCATTAGAAGATTCTTAAAAATTACAGCCCAAATTCTGCTTCCTTTCGCAAAATTAGTACAAAATACAACTAAAAGCTCGACTTCTCTATTGCAATGTGATTATCAGACAGAAATCGTTTCTAACTTAATTAAGGCTAAGATTGTAAAGTCCAAACTTTTGCCTCAGACGAAGCATAACTACCAAATCCTTCAAATCAATGAAACCTTTACATTTTTTGTGCCACTGCGAAAACATGCAATGGAGAGTAGAAGAATTTTATTTTTTTAAGTATGTTCTTTGAGGTAAGGAATTAAAATATTCATCATGTAACAAGGAATTATTGCTATAGCTCTTGATTGATTTAGAAGCAAAATATGATTAAAGCTAATAGATCCCATAGAAACCTAGAATTTCTCAAAGATGTATTATATTGCAACACGCAATCCATGCTTCACCATGCCCAGTATATACCATAACAAGATGCTACCAAAATTCTTTCATGACAATCCATGGAAAGAAAAATTCCCTTAATTCCAATCATAAATTATGAAAATTTAGCAAAATATTACTGCTCAAATTTCAATTGTATTCTTTGCAAGAGGATAATACTACCGACTCACCACTATTTCATGAATTTGCTTTGCCTTTCTCAACTCGCTCCATCATTTGTGTTATATCTAAAGGTTATTTTGCGGTCTTACCCTACTCCTAAGTTTTAAAAGCTAAGCTTTAATGATATGATAATTAAGCCATCTAGGGTTAGGCTCACTTTCAAAGTAAAGAAGGACAGATTCGTATAGAAACATGAAAAGATATATAAGTGAATAGTTTATGAATGGCTCCCACTGGCAGAAATCCAAAGTCAAACGACATAGAGAACTATCATTCACACACCTTACTTCTCCATGGATGAGGTTTCATAGTATCTATGTCTATTTAGTCATTTGAACCTATTATTAACTAAAGATAGAAGGTTATGTGTAATTATCTTCTAAATATCATCTGCCTTTATTCCAAATAGAAAAAGATAAGCATAATTAAAAACCACACCTGAGGCAGTAGTTTAAGCATTTTTCGAGAAGTACGAATCACGTTTGTGTACACCAGGAAAAATAATCTCTCACATTGTATTACTGTTCTGATCATCATTATTCTAAGCGTTAGAGTACTTGTTTTTTATCAGATGTTATAAAATTCCCTTCGCCTAGTGAGGTATGCTTACTAGATATGAAAAACCAGGAGTATTAATTGCCATGTGCAATGTACCTCCCAAAAATCCGGATACTAACAAAGCAAGTTCTCTATGGCACTCCTTTACGTACACTAGGTGAAATAATTATCTCAAAGGCAAAACGCCACATACAGCATCTTTAGGAGACAATTTTAACTCCATTTCACTTCTCATTTCCAGGCTTTAGGTTGCACATGATTTTTTATTTTTACCGATTAATATAATTTTTATTATGTCTTCTTCAGAATTTTAAGTACCTCAAATTTTTTGTGTTGCTAAAATAGGTCTATATAAGGTTGATAAAAAAAGAAAACATGCTTGCACTCTTTAGTGCACAATTTGAAACTAGCATATATGGAAAAGCAAACAGATTTTCTCTGATAAAACACATTAACTTCAATATAAAAATTCTCACAAAGTTTGAGCAAACACGACCAGTTATATCCCAGCAATTGCTCATTGAAACGTAAACAGCGATCATTGGTCAGTTTAAATTAACTCTTCTTTTTCATGGCTTCGTTTACTTAGTTAGAGGTGATTATTTGAATAAAATTGTACAAACTGTGAAGGAATAATTTTATCGTATAGTGAACATGACAGTTTTGTTTTTATCCCGTATTAGCCTTTATTGTTATCCATGTAAGTGTATCCAAGCTCTCGTTGATTATTTTATTATTCAATGTATTTGTCGTCACTCCCTGTTGGTTAAAATATTTAATGTACAGGATGATATTTTATATGGGTCAAGCCATCGTTGTTTGATTTTATAATTTAAACTGTTTAATTTATTATTCTAAGTCAAGCACATAACAATGATACATAATATTTACATAGCCAGATCGTTTTCTGTTTCATTTATTAAAGTGATTGATTTCCTAGTTGCTTCGACTTTCAAGGTGATTTATTGAAAACTTATATGAACAGTGCTACAACAAACATTCATATACTTAGAATTTTTAAATCCAAACTTACTTTCCTTTCACGGTCCATTATCACATTTAGACAGCTGGTTGTTCTGTACATATCGCCTCGTCCCTTTAATGAACGAACGTCTTATTACCGCGAAACGAGCCTGAATACAGTATCATCAACTTTAACCATAAAATCTCTCTTTCAATGCTCGAAATTCAAGCTAACAGGAAGCAACGAAGATAATATTTTCTCCTTTGAATTTCCCAGATGAACACATTGATCAATAATTATTTAAGTCTATATGGAAGCTTGTTTCAAACTATGTGAAATAGCATCATCCTTTCCCGACAGCTGATACGCATAGAATCTGCTCTTCTGACTAATTAAATCGGACGCTTGACAGATAAGCTTCATTTAAAATATTTATTTATATGATAAAATACTTAGCCATTATTCTAAAATCTTAAACTCATAGTCATCTCATTTCTCATTATGAGTATTTGAGCTGCGTTTATAAAAACAAGAGTTAAATACCCTCCAATGAACTGCTGTGTTTTGTGATAAGATGATAAATGGTTATTGAATTGATGGTTTCCATGGTTAAAATCACTTACAAGTGCCTTTGAATGGTTAGATGGCTAAATGAAGCTTCTGCCACTAGGTGCTACACAACGCCAAATCCGATGGCAGATTCGAAATTTCCATGGTGAATAACTATATGTTCTATGGTCATATGAGTCATTTCATAGCTCTAAATGAGAACAATTGAACTTTATCCTTTTAGGGAAAAAAGAGACACTTAGACTTGGCGCTTCGCGGCAGAAAAAACGTTTTCATTCACGATCTTAATCAAATCACTACGCTTAAACATCAGAGGCCAGGAGGTAAATTCACTTGGATGTACTAAATCTTTTAGTTTAATAATCATCCTTTAATGGACTCATATTATTATTTTAAGTTTGTTGAGAAATATTTTCATATTAAAGAGTGTTGTAAGTTGCCTATATTTAACTTGAGTGGATTTTCTCTCTATCTCTTTATCCTTCTCTTTATTTCTCTCTTTAAAACTTTATATATCTCTTATTCTTTCTTTTTCTTTTCGTACACTTACTATTTCTCTTTCTCCTATTCTTTCTTTTCCTGTCTTTCTCTATACGGCGACTTATGCCCTTGCTGTCTGTCGCCAGATGGGCACTTAAACAAAAATCTCTTCTTCACTCTATGTCTCTTTTTCTCTCTCTCAATTTTTTTTCTCTACCATTCTTTCCCATATTTTGTCTCAGTCTGTCTGACTATTGGTCAGTATATCTCTTCTCTATCTCTCTCTCACTTTTTCTACATAGTGTGAAGAGTAATTTGCCGCAGAAGACAAATCTGAATTCCGCTTATGCCTTTTGTTTGGCGTCGGGTATCTCTACTTACTAGCAAAGTAGACTCAAATATGAATCCTCTTTAAAGAACCTAATACTCAGATCTTCACCTTAGAATCTTTAAAGCGAAGTTCTCCTAGTCTTTGCGCGTCAACCTGAGGATGATGCAGGAGATTATGAAATAGTTGGTTGATTCAAGGTGTAATTAAATAGGGTAGAGCGTCTCTGAAACCATAAAGCCCACCTTAAGCTTCCGTTCATCTTCACAGAGCGCCTTAGATTCAATATAGAGGGAAAGAACAAATGTATGGAGAAGTTGCCTTTGTCCTATATTCAGAACAAGACCTATGAAATAACGTAATTAGGGCAGCAGAAACTCTTCTCTATGCCAGGCAATCAGCATGACCTAGTCATGGCACTCAGACAATATCTTGACCACATCACTCCAAATATCTGGCCTCTTAACTTTCCAGAATGCAACACACTGGACTAGTATGCGTTGGTCGTGTTTGAGAGATAGAACAGGGTGGAGCTTTGGTTTACGATCACAACAGTTTTCACCCAGTAAAACAGGTGGGCCGTCAGGAAGGCCTGCAGGAGGTTCAACGCCGCATGTGGGCCGTGTTAAAGCCGACTGCGATTTCATTGAATTAAATGAATAGTACAATTCTTTACGTATTGAATAATAAATTTTGGTAAATATTTATTTTAAAATAACATGAACGTTATTGTTCTTTTAATATATATACAAATATATATATATATAAATATATGCATAATATATATGTATATATATTTATATATATACATACATACATAGAGAGAGATAGCTAAATTTACAAATAGATTTAAATAAATTAAATGCCTAGCATTTTTAAAATTTACATTAAATTCCAAAGCTCAACTGTTCATTGTATCCGACTACTGCACGTTATGATCAAATTCTTTCCTTGAATTTAAACAGCGAACCCACAATATTGGTAACGAATTTCCTCTTTTTAAATATTTCTCTTAAAGACTAAATGCATAAGTTTTTACTATAAGATCCAAATCCTATCATGCATGATGTTGTATCCTTCTTATGCCCCCCCATTCTTTTTAAGATACGGTAGAAAGTCCTCTCACGTGTAAAAGCAATAATTCAATCCGCGATGTTGAAACTTATCTATCATTCTCAGAGTACTGTTGGTAAACTCTATTTAAAACCTGTAAATCTCTTCCCGCCAAATATATGATTAAAAAATTTCAAAGTAACCCTCAATTGGTAACCCCTTTTTGAGATGAACTCTAGCTACTCTGCTATCTTTTTTACAAATCCCTCGTAAACTTTAGATCGAGAGTTACTATAGGAATAAATCCTGTAGACTAAAATAAAAAAATAACCATACAGCAACTTATGCTCTCCGCCACCTGCGTTGTACGAAGTCTCCAACGGAGAAGTGCAAGCACTGCGTCGAGTAGCCGTGACCAATTATGTTCACTAGCCCCTTTGCTACAATTGGGCCTTCTGGAAGAAGAGTCATTCCACGTCAAAGTGAACGGTTCATCAAAGGCCGTACCAAAAGGAAATCTCGCGTCAAATTCCTGCTAGTCAGGGTCCGGGGCTCTCCCCCTAGTCATTTGCGCTACA
Source organism: Ceratothoa steindachneri (assembly GCA_963969495.1). Taxonomy (NCBI): domain Eukaryota; kingdom Metazoa; phylum Arthropoda; class Malacostraca; order Isopoda; family Cymothoidae; genus Ceratothoa; species Ceratothoa steindachneri. The sequence goes on from OZ018326.1 coordinate 115,851,209, forward strand.
GCCCACATTTACATGATAGAAAGAAGCAAGCTAACACATTATTATATTTATTCAGAATTTTATTCAGAATTTGTAATTTTAGAACTATAATAGCGCATGATTATTTATTACGCCGTGTTCTCTCTTTTATAAATTACATTAAAATTAATTAATGCGTGATATCTTCAGTAGGATTTAACAGACATCCAAATAAAAATTTTAGAAATTAGCAAATTTTAGAATAATTATTACTGGTTATAAGTTAGGCGAAACCCCTAAATTCAGACCATGGTAATTATTACGATTTAAGGAATTTGTCTGCGAATGTAGAGAGCCTGAATTTAGAAGTATTCCACTAATTATTCATTGTAAAACACAAAGAATTAACTTTGCCCGGTATTTGCAATTTTATTGCAAAAGAAAGCTTCAAGTCAGCTAATTTAGTATTCCATTATGTCTAAAATCCTTCCAGTCTACATTATTTATAAGGCATATAAAAGCTATGACCCTTAGGAAATAAAAAAAATAATGATTAATATGTAAAAGTGAATTCGTTAACAACGTAGTTTTGCTTTTATTTTTCGACTGCTTATGTTAAATATTTATGTTCACGAGTGTTTTTAATGGTTAAATATATTAGTTGTGATTAGTAAGTGTTAGTTTTTCGAATGAGGTGGTTTAACTGAGAATAACAATTTCACTTTGTTATAAATTCATTGAAGCGGAAGATAATATTCATTGTGTGAGTTGGATTAATTTCGTAGTATTTCGAATTAATAATATCGCAATAATCTTGTGATGCTTTGTTATAATCGCTCCTCTCTAGGTTTGCCCTTTCTCAAGAATAGAGTTTTCCTTCATTTTATTCTTTGAAATCAAAGGAAACTCCATTACAGTGTCTCTGATCAATAAATTTATAATTTTCTCCCTCCTGCATTTTTATCAAACAAATCAGGCATTGTGAAGATGAGGCATCCTACGTTTTTCTTGACCTTAATATAATTTAACCTAACTAAACCTAAGTTTAACTCCTTCTTCTTCGCCTGTAGTATGGGGTCGACAGCCTTCGTCAGCCTTCTCAAATTATCGACAACCCCCTCCTTTTCGTCATAGGTTCGCATTTATATCAGTGCATATTTTGACTGCTGAGCAGTTCGGTGGCTTTTTTTTACCTGCACATCGGATTTAACACCAAGCTCCTCAGCTTATGGTCTCCAATTCTGCCCGTATTTCCACCGAACACACATATGCAACGCAGTATACACCATCGTTAGGCAACGAGTACTTCAGTTACGGGTTTGTGATGCACCAGCTTAGTTTGATTCACCTCTTTATGACCACCTTCTACAATGAAGGGTAGCGATTCGACAGACCAGGCAGTCTGGTTGATTAAGGCCACTTTCTCGGAGTAGGAGGCCGCTTTTTTTCTTATGGAGTTGGCAACGTCTACTAGAGCTGCAGAGAGTGTCAGTGTGCCATGTAAAAAATATAAGTGAGTTGCTTGCCCTCCTGTTCCTTATGGTAAGATTCGGCTTCGCTGTAGGATATACAGGCTGTAGATGTGAAGTGCTTGGATGTTTCTCCATCTTATTGACATCACGCTCGCAATCACCACCTTTCCTGGCCAGTTTGGTTTTGAAGAACGAGGTGATCTTCATATCGCCGGCTCCCTTCACCGTACACGCCCTGTGAATGATATGGAACTAATGCATCCCATGGAAAATCCAAACCGCTCCCATCACCCCATGACCGTAACAATATATAATAAAAACAATCACTTACTTTGCACTGCTGTGTTTCAGAGAGAGGATGACAAGGAGATGATGGTGGTGTAGTTTTAAGGAGAGGGATAAGAAAGAGAAGAGAGAGAGGATGCTTAAATTGGTTCCTAAAGTGAAAGATGCCAGTTGTAAAGAACGGAAAGTACCAAGCGTGTGAGTCAGGTTGCGCGATCCGACTGGTCAGCGAGTCAGCGCACGCGCCGTGAGTCCGCCGTGACCCAAGAAACGAGGTGCCGACTCGAAAAGTGATGCAAGCCCGTCACACGGTGTAAAAATTCCTCCGGTCATGAGGGGGCCCAGGCCCCATGGGCCCCTCTTGGATCCGCCCCTGCTAAGGTTAGGTTAGGTTAGGACAGTGATTTTGTAAAAATTAACATATTATGCAAATTTCATGTTCATCTTCGTGTTGCTGTTGGTGCTCTAATAAGCGTGGATTATTCAGTGTTAGATTGCAAATATAAACCTTGTTAAAATAATCAAATTTATCTTATGAGACGATCGTTTATTGTATTAAGACCTGATTCAGAGGTTGTCAACTACTATTTATTGTGCTCAAGAGCTTAACATGTCAGTGAAAGGCATAACTGATAGAAAAACTTTCTATGAAAAGTTTGCTCCAAAACCTAACTTAACCTGACCTAACCTTACCTACAGGCTCTACTCACACTACGAGCCTCGAGGGGCATAGCAGAACCATAGGTTAAACTTAACCTCACCATAGCCTCGAGCATCTAAATCGCTGCCGTGCCTGTTCTCGATAAAAACTTTCAGCAAAATGTCTCAACTTTCCGCATGCCACCATGCCACCAACCACAGGATGAGATAATTAGTGAGGACAGCTTATAATTGGGCTGGAGAAATACTTATCTTGTCTCTCACAAGATAAAAACCTACATTTTGTAATTCCAAAGGCTTCTTGAATTAACCTTTTTGTTAGGGTCGAGGATGGTTAGCTTAGTTGATGAGCGTCGTGGTTCTGATATGATAAGCGCTTTACGACGCAGGCTTGAATCCAACTCATTTATCCACATACATATAGTGGTTAAAATAGTTTTCCCGATTTTATTTCTTAAGCTATTAATGGTTCACGTAATATCTTCTTTAGCGTTTTTCCGTGTTTGATACCATTTTCTTCTCTTTCTTCGGTTAAATACATCCATTCTATATCACGTGTTGTGATATTCACTTATTATATATATATATATATATATATATATATATATAAAGAGAGAGAGAGAGAGAGAGAGAGAGAGAGAGAGAGAGAGAGAGAGGGAGAATGAGATTGGGTTTGGAATTAGAAGTTTGAATTAAAATGAAATAAATAAAACGCAAAAATATTCTTCATTTTCGATCAAATTTTGTCACACGAGTGACAATATTTTCAACTCTCATTATCAATGGAACATTAAAAGGTACTTAAAATGATGAAGTAAAGGAAAATCGCCATTTGCTTAATTGACTTCCTTAAATAGCTTGCTGAATTGCTATATACTAAGGAAAAATTACTGGAAATTACAGTAATCTAACAAAAGGCACTGCCCACTTAAACTGGAAAGAGTGTAAATGCGCAAAAGCAAAAAAACTAAAGAATAAAAAATGAAAAATTGAGCAAGGATAGTAGAACATGTAAATAGCTAAAGAAGTGAAACGTAATTCTTTTAAAGGAAAATCAATGGAACGTCAGAAGAAATTAATTATTACGAATGTCATGTCAAGTTGCTACTGAGATTGGATTTTTAACTATGTTATGTCGGAAATAGAGGCTGATACCACCATATGGCCGAGAAGCCATGAGGCTGACACGAGGTCGGGCGACGCAGAGCAAATTTAGGGAATCACGAGAGTATCGAGCCGCTTCAGCTGATAAGGCAGGAGCAAGAATTCCGAGACCGCGGGCGCAAGAAGACACTTCCCGCCTCTTCGAGCGATATCGAGAAACCCCGCTGAAGTTCATCCCTATGCACCGGTGGAATGTTTGATTAAGGAGATGTCTCTCCTTGGCCTGATGCATTATCCCTTTCTGCCGGCCCATATACAATGCTAGACACAGCCGGGAACAGGCAATATAGGCCCGCCTTTATGCATCAGACACGTCGTTTTCTCGATTCAGTTCCGTTCCCCCTTCTCGAGTTCGAAAGCGAGAATTCTCACCGAAGGAACTTAGCCCCAGTCAATTAGTTATTTTTGGATTCGGTTTTAACCTCGTCTGGTGCAAGTACTCCCTCGAATTCACTCCTCGAGCTTAAACTACATCGATTATGATTTACTCGTTCAATTACCCAACCCCCGCGTCGTCCCATAACGGCTCAACCCCCAAGCTAAGCTCCAGAGATTATATTGTGGTTTCTTAACCAGTCATCCTGTAAAGTGTATATTGGCTCAACAGCAGCCAATTGTGAGCTCACGTTTGAGCTTATCTAATAGCCCTCAGGAATTTTTTAATCTGATCCCTGTGAAGATTAGGTATCCGTTTGCAATCTTTTCTATTTGTATATATCCGTTTCATAGCCCTAGAGGTCCGTAGCCTTCTTAATTATACTAACGGCCAATTTTACTCAAGTCTGCAGATAAATTCTTCTCCGTACTCGATTGGAACCCCCGTTCCCTTATCTCCCCCTCGGCTGCCGCTGCTGGGAGACGAGTGAAGGTCTCTCAATTGACCTTGACCATCGCTCCGTCTACATATAATATATATATATATATATATATATATATATATATATATATATATATATATATATATATATATATATATATATATATATATATATATATATATATATATATATATATATATATATATATATATATATATATATATATATATATATATATATATATATATATATATATATATATTGGTCATTATTCGACATTATACTCCATCATCAATATCCAAAATTTTGAAATACTTTGTATGAATATTATTTCAATCCTATATTCTATTTTAGTTTCTCGTCTACCCCTGCATTACATTCATTTCTACCTACATATTTCGTCGTCCATTCGTCTGTCAAATTACTATTTTTCCTTTAATATTTTGATTTTATTTAAACCATTCTTATGTTAAAAAAAATGGCGTTTTATTAGGCAAAAGTGATTTAAATAAATTCATTCAAATATTCGGTTCAGTTTCAAAGTGGCTGTGATGCCAATGACGGGTTATATATTAGTAATAGGTCTGCTGTTTAGATCCATTTGTAATTTTGATAGGAAGCCTCCTTTTACGCCATACCTTTCCAGTGACAAAAATTAAAATAGTTCAATTATATTACTAAAAATGCGAGTTATTCAAACTTGATAGATGAAACAGATATTAAAATAATTTGAATGTAAAGACAATAAAATAAAGTTTAATAAAAAAGATTAATCAACAAAGAAAAGATATCCGCTGATATTCATTGCAAGCTCTTGCAATCTCGGACCCCAGGTCCATGGTGAAGTCTTTCGCGACCGCTTTCTCCAGCATAAATGTACGTCGTGTTGTCACTGAAGGCCGGCGACTCGACTTTAACTTCAGGGGAAAACCCTTTAACGACAGGTTCACGTGGAGTGAGGTGCGTTAGGCTCTCTCCTCATGAGCGGACACCGCCCATTTTCCGGACGATGTACACTATGTAATGCTTCGTCAATTATGCGAGCTATCCATGATTTTTGGTATATTTTTTCAATATTATATGGAAAAAGGGTGTTCTTCCAGACTCCTAGCAAATGGATACTGAGTTCGCTTTTGCAAACCGGGAAGAGATCACTCGAGTACTCCCGCTTTTTGGCATATTATTCAAACCTCCAGCGTGTGCAAGATGATAGAGTAATTGGTAAAAGTTAGATTACGCTTTTGTTAGACAGCAGTGGCCCCCATGTGGCTTCAGCAAGTTTCACTGACGTAGGATGATCTGTTTCGACTGAAAAAGGCAATCTCTGAAGCTATCCTTCGTATATAGCACTACGCTATGGTGAATTTTAATCTGGAGATGGCCTATGATACTGGATGGTGATATGGTATCAAAGAAAGTAATATCCAGACGATGGAGACAAGGGGATGCTTCCTAAACTTCATTTCTAAATTTCTGCAAGATCGTCGGTCCCGTATTTAGGGGGCAAGCCCTCTTCAGGCCAAACGATGAGAACGGTGGAAATCTCGCAGGGAATTATCTTCAGCGTCGCCATCTTTACCTTGGATATACATGATATAACGTCGGTGTGGCCGGAAGATGTTCTTGCTAAGCTCTATATAGACGACCTTTCAATCTCTTTTGGTGCGACCTACATGCTAACTCTGGAGTGTCTACTACAACAGGCATTGAACCACATGACTCGCTTTAGGGTTTCCTTGACCGAGACTAAGTTAGAGTAATTCTGCCGACATCCCCAGCTATACTTTGACTAGGAGTTGGTCATAAAAGGCATTCGACGGGAAGTGGTAGATTTATACCTTTCCCTTGGTCTTGTTTTAAACCGACGCCTCACCTGGGAGGCTCGTAGATGCAGCGGTAGCTTCTCTTGTATCCCTGCCTAGACGTTTTTCGGTCCTTGACTTTCGCTACTCTGGATGCTGATAGGTCTATCGCTTTAAATTTCTACAGAACCTTTCTTGTTTTAAAGCGTGTCAACGGATGCGAGTTTTACGTGACCATAGACCACCGTGCATGCCGTAAAGTAGATTCAATCAACTAAACCGGTCTTTGTCTGGCAACTGCTACCTTCTGCAAGTACCACATTGAAAGCATACTTGTAGATGCCATGGAGATTCTACTGCCCAGGAAGGGGACTACTAAGGCTTCTACAGTGCCTGGAGTAATGTTTATGACCTTTTTGGAGCATACTTCGGTACATGCTGAATATGTGCAAAGGTACTGGGATGGCTATAAGTCCAGAGAGGACCTCAGCCTTCATGACGTTTTCCGTCTCTTTGAAGTCAGTGGGGCTTTACCTAGAGCTACGTCGTTCTTAATGGCCGAATTATTTGAAATACCCTGCTCGCTACGAGAGATAAAGCTTCGTGTCCGGCTCGGAAAACAGATTATAATTAATTGCAACTAACAGTGTGCCCCGAGTGCATTCTGGGCATTGCTAGCTCTGCAACACCTAGTTTTGGGTATCTGTGACGCGACAGTTTCCGCGAGCAGGGCATATTTCGAGATTATCTTCCGCTCTATTATTGAACATGTGGTGATTGCGGGGAACTAGCGCGTCGATGAGGGTGCCAAAGAATTCGCGAGGACTGAGCGACCAGAACACTTTTCACTCTTCCAAATACGGAACTCATGGGAAGGATCAGGTTAGCCATCCGGCCTGCATGGCAAAGAAGATGGAAGACGGCTGCCAGGAAATTTAAGTTGTATTCCTTTTAGCCTCAGCCCTTCCCTCCTCCCTCCATGCCGCAACGTCTTCAGGTCACTTTCTGTCGTCTTCGATTTAGGCACACACGCGGCATGACCTTTATCTGAAGAACCACAATAATGCACCTCATTGCGATGACGGTCGAGGGGAACTTAAAGTTGCGGGCCATTGCGCCGCGACTGTTCCCATCGACCTACCCCACAATGCCTCGACGGCTTCAGCTTGATTTATGTTGTCTCCGAATAGGAATCACTCGCGGGACGCACCGCCATTTGATGGAGCACTCGTCTGCGCCTCATTGTGACGACTGCGTTGTCTCCCAGACTGTTCTGCACATTCTTGTTGAATTGCCCAGTCTCAGAGATCTTCGCCTACGTTACCTATCTCGGTAGTGGGACGAGGGTGTTCGCTACCACTTTTCTATTGTACAGGGAAAGGGATCATGACAACAGCCGTGTAGAGTATAATACTTCTTGGAGGAGTTTGACCTACTTATTTTTATTTGACTTTCTTTGGTGTGAGTCGCATGCTCCTACGCCTAGTGAAGGCGGGCCTCCTATTGACGCCGGAGCGTTTATCCATTTTCTTTGTGGTCTTGATTTGTTGTTTTTTTGTGTTTTTTTGTATTTTTGGTTTATTTAATTTTAATATAGATTAGTATTAGCCTTTAAAATAAATTACAGCGACTAAGGCATTTGTAGGCAGTAGCCAAATGGGTTCTATTCAAAATATGACCAAGAAATAGAAATATTAAGAATAAAAATCAATAGCATACCTCGGAAAACAATTCCAATTCTACCAGATAAAGAATTAATAAAGCACCCTCATGATTTATACCCCAGCATAAATAGTTAATTAAAATGCCACAAAAGAAGTTAAATTTTGTCTTTAGAACTAAAAGAATCATAAAACATGGGGAAGAAGGAAAAAAATAACAGAGTGAGAGAAATGGGTGAAGAAAGATTTTCAAGTGAGAAAGACGATATAGAGTTTTGTTTCGGTCCCTCAACAAAACAAGCTATAGTTCACAAATAAACGAATTTTTATATTACTTTATGGCCCGTTTTCAACTAATTCCATATTTTCTATCTGGCAAAGAGAAAATGCTTGGAATAAAATTTCACAGACAGGATAAAATACAGAGGACAGAACTGAAATAGGTAAAATGAAGTTAGAAAGAAAATTCCTAAGATATCAACCTAAAATTATAAAGGAAATATCAAAAATGATATGAATAATATAAGTGGTAATAATAAATAGAAAAAAACATTTTATGTTAAAAAATGGAGATGAAGGTGATATAAAGTGGTTCAATTAAATTTTTTTTGTCGTGGTACAACCACTCTATACTATACACTATTCCTATATTATATGAGGGAGGGACTAAATCACCTACTGCAACGCGAACCGGTGAAGGACTGTTCGCAGGGATTAATGACCGACTAGGAGGTCACCCTTGAGGCGTTGGATTTCAACTCCTTAATAATCAAACGGACTACATAAATGCTTGGCGAGATTTACTTGAATAGGCCGAGAGTATCGTTCAAGGTTAGTTTAAGATTAAACAACAAAAATATAATTTTATTTACACAGATCAAAATAAGAATAATAATAATCAAAGGGTAATTATTTAAATTGAAAGAGTCTCTTGATAATTATTATCAGGAGGGATTATCAAATGGAATTAATTGATTAAAGTAACTAGGCTCAGATGAAAAAGAGAAAACTTGACGATACTAATAATGGAGAGGGGTTTCAGTCTTCCAGGATAGCCACACTTCAAAGATGACATTCGACAGGAAATGTAGGAATTATCGTAATTCTACGGAAAGAGGAATCTTTATTTTCTCAAAGGTAATTGATGGAGATTTTGTTCGGTTCGATTAAACGAAGGGAGACTGTTGCGCAAATGCCAAGGCTTGCCATTCACAGGAGCTTCCAATTGACTTGTGTAGAATCACAGCTGAAGAAGTCTGCTGTCTGACGAACGCTCACGGGACGAGAAGATAAGGATGGCTTTGAAGTGCGGGGTGGACTCTTCGAACTACAGAATAATCCGTGTATTTGTATGCCCGATTCTGGAGACGAAGGGGGAGTTTGGAGAAAAGAGTCACAGACATCTTAATCCGGAGGGGGAGTCCATTCATCATTTAGCAGCAAGGGCGAGACAGAGTGGCTTTTTCACACCTTGTCACCGGGATGGGGGAAGGCTTGGAACGAGTTCGCAGGATTGTGAAATATTTTCCCAACATCTTCAGGATTCGAAAGTTCGAGAATATCCGAACAGGAAGTAACGTCGTCCATGGCGAGATACCATAGCACGTGTCCTCCAATAAATTAAGGGAGGGGGAGGGGGGCAGAGGTTGTTCTGTTTCAAATTTTTTCCGTAAATAAGAAGCCTTAGTTATTTTAATACTCACCTAAGAAAAGAAGATAAAGAAAGATGATATCATCAACCTGTTTACATAAAAGACAAAAGCAAAATCTTACTAATGATCATCACTAACTCTATAATTTAAGAACGGGTTTTTAAGAGTATTTGAATAATAATTTCATCTTAGTTTGGTTATGACTTAAGTATATATTATATTTTTATCAAGGTAATTTCTAAGAATTTCTTTTGAGTTTGAAAAAAAAGGTTTAGTTCAGAAAAAATAAATTAAATATGATTATCCAATGCTTTATAATGTTTTAAAAGAAAATCAATTATAATTGGTGAAGTTCAGACAATCTATTAAAATTTAAGTAAGGCTGCTTTTTTATTCTATCTATAATTAAATTTTACTAACGTGATATTTTTGAAAGGGGGGAAATAGTTTAAAGTTCATTTTTAAAATTATTACAATTTGCGAAGTTTAGGAAATTTATAAAAATTTAACCATGGCTGCTTTTTTTTAGATCTTAGATTTTAATCTTAGTAGCGAAGCGCAAGCCCCCCTGGTGGCGAAGCCGTTGTCTTGTTTACTTAATTAGAAATAAATTTAACTTTTATCAAATATATATAACCTCTTCGTGATGGAGTGAGGTCTTACTATTAAAAGTAGAATAAGTACGTCCCCCAAATGTGAAGACAATATTTTTAGCCGCGTGTAAGTCAAGTCGCGAGCGACTCTACATCTCATTCTGTGGGTCGGTTCCCGTTTTGATTTAATTTGCTTTTTGTAATAACATTGTTACTTTTCGGCCGATTCTAATTAAAGTTGAAACTTTTATGTTGTTTTACATTCTCTTTTGAAAGATATCATTGTTAAAGTCCTCCAAAGTTTAGCCCGGGAACTATCTTGTTTTGTCAATAACATCATATCTATTAGGCCGATTCTTACGAAATTTAAAACCTTTATGTTGTTTTACACTTTCTTTCAGAAGATATAATTGTCAAAGTAATATCAAGGTTATCCAGGGAATTATTTTGCTTAAGCAATAACCATAACTTTTCAGGCGATACTCTGCTAGAGTAGACTAGGCCATAATATGCTATACTCTGCTAGAAAAGCCTAGGATATGTCATGCTATGCTAGGCTATTTTAGGCTAAACTATAATATGCTAAGATATAATGTACAAGGGTAAGATATACTATGCTAATTTAGACTATAATATGGTATGCTAGGATAGCATATAGTATGTTAGTCTAGACAATAATAAGCTATGATTAACTAGGGTATAATAGTATGGTATAGGCTATAAATGTATAGGATAGTTAATTCTAGGCTAAAATATGCTATGCTAGGCTAGACTCAGCTATACTAAGCTAGGCAGGGCATGAAAGGCCATACTAGGTTAGGCTAAGCTAGGCTATGATATACTAAGCTATGCTACACTAGGTTTGTCTTTGCTATACCAGGCTAGGATAAGCGAGGTTTTGTTTGGGTACAATAGGCTATGTTATGCATGCTATGCAAGTCTAGGCTAAGATCTAATACTTTAGTCTAGGCTAGGCAATACTATGATATACTATACTAGGATAGGGTAGGATAAGGTAAGCTATGATATACTATAATAGGCTATCCTAGACTAGCCTAGAATATGAAAATTAAGCTAGGTTTAATTTGGAATATAATAGGATAGGCTCCAGTGAACTAGGCTAAGCTAGGCTATACTAAGACAAACTCTATTAGACTAGGGTAAACTAAGCTAGGCTAGACTAATAAAGATTGTAGGCTGCGCTAAGCAAGGCTAAGTTATACTTTGCTAGTCAGGCTAGGATAGGCTAGGAAACATTGTGATAGGCTCAAATATACTATACTAATCTGGGTTATTCTAATATATACCTTGCTAGGCTATATATGCAAGTCTATACTATGCTAACCTAGTGTATGCTATGCTATTCTATGCTAAGATATACCTGGTGGTGCTATACAAAGGTGTGCTCTGCTATGAAAGGCTATACTGGACAATACTTACAATAGACTAGGCTAGATTATAGTTTACCATGCTAAGCTAGCATATGCTAGGGCAAGCAAGGCTAAATTATGGTTTAGTGTGCTATGCCAAATTATACCATGTTATATTATGATAAGATAGGATATACTATGGTAAGCTAAGCTATACTATGCTACACTAGTTTATACTATACTAAGCTAGGTTATACTAAACTTATACCATACTATGCTAAGCTTTGCAGGCTCTGCTAGCCTAAGCTTTACGAGGATAGACTAGGCAATACTATCTTAAACTATACTAGGTTAGAGTATGCTATACTATACTATTCTAGGCTAGGCTATACTATGATAAGCTATGCTCTGCTATACTATTGTAAGCTTTACTATCCTATATATGCTAGGCTCTAGAAGGCTAGTTTTTGTTAGGTAAGCCTATGTTAGGCTAGGCTTCACTATGGTTTCTAAGTTAAGATGGGCCATACTATACATTCTCTGCTAGGCTAGGCTAGAATTGTCTAGGATAAGGCATACTATGCAAGGCTAAGCTATACTATGTACGACTAAGCTATAATATGCTAGAGTGTGGTATGTTAAGTTCTACTAATATAGGGTATCATAGGCTATACTTGGATATACTAAGCTAGGCTAGACTAGACTAGGCTATGCTATGGTAGGCTATGCTATGTCATAATCTACTCTGTTATACTATATTATATATACTATACTATGCTAGGCTAGGCGAGGCAATCTAGGTTAGTCTATATTATGCTAGGTCAGGTAATACTATGGGATACTCTCCTACTGTAAGCTAGGTTTTGCCCGTCTACTATTCGAGACTATACTAGGTTATGCTATAAAATGTTAAAATATTCTAGACAATACTAGGTTATAGTAGGATATGATCTGCTAGGCTATACTATACTACATATATTATACTATATTATACTTTATTATACTATGTTTTGCTAATCTATGCGATACTTTACTATATTATGTAATAATATACTATGCGATGTTATTTTATGCTATAATATGATAAGCACCACTATGCAATAATATGCTATGTTATACTATGCTATAATGTGCTATAGTTTGCCTACTATTCTAGAGTATGCAATTAGGGTGTGACCATTTTGTCGCCTTTCCAATTCCATAAATAAGGTGTGACAAAAAGTTAAGGCCCACGACATATATTATATTAATATATATATATATATATATATATATATATATATATATATATATATATATATATATATATATTACTTCTCTGTATTAGAAAAACTGGTGTCAAGTGTGTGAGGTCTATTACATAGTAAATAAGTTTAGTTGATTTGCATCCCGTTTGAGTTTTAGTAGTTCCCTCTCATTATTGAAGTTTCTTTATTTTTTTATTTTTGGCCGAAGTACGTTCAAGTTAGTTCTAGATCAGTGTAACTTTAATCTATTAACTATTTACAACTTAGATTATTAGATGGGACCCGTTATGTATGTTTGTGTATTCCATTTACCGAAATATTGGACTCAATCCTCAGCCGGATTAGAAAGATTAACCCGTACTAAAGTGGTAGGAAAAGTTTTAGTGTTCTTTGAGTGTGATAATTTTTTATATGTATTTTGGGGGAAAAGTTAGGCTTCACGTATATTGCAGAGTAATTTTGTTACGTGAATAGCCCCGTTTGCGTGTTACGTTTCCCCTAGCAAGATAACAAGATGTCTTCTTAGTTTGACCGTTTCAAGAGTCAAGGAGAGTCGTTGGGCCTGTCGGGCAGAGAATTATTAACTTATATACAGGAAGAAGATAGAAATGAAAGAACTAAGAGGAGCTGGAGAAAGAAGAGCAAAGAGAACAACGAGAAATGTAAGAACGTGAGAGAATAAGGCAGCATGAACTGGAATTAAGCCCAAATCTTTTGGAATCAATGTTAATTAACTCCCGGACCGAAACTCCAAAGTTCCTGTCAGTAAGATTACCCGTCTTTAAGAAAGGAGAAGATTTTGGATCATATCTTACGCATTTCGAGAAGATTTTGGATCATATCTTACGCATTTCGAGAAGATTTTGAAAATCAACAATTGGGACATGGAGATAGATGGCCACGCTAAATTGCTCTCCCTCCTAAACTCACAGTTGAGAGACAAATTCATTTGGCTTGTATCAGATTCAACTGTGGAATACTCTACCCTCAAGTCTAAACTATTAGCTCCCTCACAAAAGATCCGTCCCAGTCAGACCTTCCGCCATTTAGAGTATACCCTACAGGAACACTTCCATTTTGGTTAGATGTATGTAAAGTCCCCCAAGAGTACCAGTGCTTTCTGGACCTCATCCTAAAAGATCAATTCTTAGTTTCCCTGACTTCCGAATTCCGTGCCTTCGTTAAGGACCAGCGCTGCTCTACGTTCAAGGAATGCCTAGAAGAGGCTGATGTTCATGCAGGTAGCCATAACTTGTATCCCTTAGGTTAATAAGAAGCCTCCCCCGTTTCCTTCCAAGTTTAAAATTAATAACTCCAGGCCCTCTACAAGAAATATCCCTAGATTCCCTTTGCGTCGTTATTTTCCAGAAGGCAGATAATTTGTTTCGCGTGCGCAATAGAAGGTCATGTAGGCACGAACTACCCTTAAAATTCTCAATTTAGAAGCGTGTCTTCCCATCAGGTACACGAAGTTAGTACCACTCCTGCTCTTCTGCCGTCTCTTCAAGGTACCACTACGTCCCTCTCGTTGACCAACAACTCCGGTCACCAAATAAATTTTATCTTTAAAAAGAGCTCCCCCGGTGGTTTGAAATTTGAAAATGGAGCCGGGAACGGATGCCGTGTGTCTGCTCTTGTACATGACACTAAGTGCACATGCATCGTGATATATGTACAAGAATTTCCCTTCCTCAGTCGGTCATGACCACCAAAAGTTAGCTGTGCTCCAAGATTAACTCGGCCGAGCAAATCGTTTCCCTATTGTAAAATGCCACATCAGGTTTTGCTCTTTACTGAATGGTCAGAGCACCAGGTTACAAATAACCCGGTAGCACAACCCGTAGTATCCCATGCCTAGGCTTCCCTAAAACCTGTCCCTTTAGGAAACCTCGTTGATCAGGAGATCGAAGCCCTCAAGAAATACGATTGTGCCCGCCCCCAGAAGGGGTGTGCAACTCTCCTCCTCCTTTGGGAGAAACCAGGACTCAAGAGCAACAGTCTTCCCGTGGTGGAAAAAGCATCTCACACCTTTTCACGGATGAGATATTACATCGTAAATGTACCGACGGAACCGAACCTGAAACACACACCTTGTGTGTTCTCCGCTTTCACGTCCCCCAAGTCCTCCAGATTTCTCACGATAGTTTATTCTCTGGTCAATTTAGTTATAATTAAACCTCTCAGAGGGTCTTAAAGTATTTTATTGGCCAGGTGCATTCAGCAAAACTGCAAAGTACTGCGAATTATACGATGCCTGGCAAAGGACATCTGCAAAAGGGCGCGTCAAGTCAGTCCCTCTTCAGAAAAGTCCGATCATCTCGGGACCATTTTTTCGTGTATCCATTGATCTTATTGTCCCCATTCATCCTTCGTTTAGTAAAATACACAATTATATCCTCACTTTGGTAGACTTCGCTACCCGTTTTTCTAGGGCAGTTTCTCTTAAGCCCATTGATAGCGTTTCGTGCGCTGAAGCCCTCATTTCCATTTTTTCTCGGTAGGATATCCTAAAGAGGTATAGTCGTATCGAGGAAGACAATTTACCTCCAAGCTTATGGAGTATGTCGAACAGCTCCACATGGTAAAACCTCTGTTTACAACCCTATACCACCCAGCCGCAAACGGAGTTTACGAAAAGCTAAATGACACATTGAAATCAATCCTCAGTAAATTATGTATCGATCAGCCCCTTGAATGCACCGCTTTGTACCCGTCGCACTATTTGCGAGTCATGAAATCGCCCATAGGACCCTAGGATTCGCATCCTTCGAATTACTGTATGGTCGTAATGTTCCAGGCTTCCATGATATTTTAAAGGAAATTTTCACTAATTGCCGTCTTAATAATGAAATCCAATCCTTCTATTCGTATCTCCTAGACCTCTAAAAGCCCCTCGAGATATGTGCCGACATCGCCTTTCCAAAATGCTGAGGTAAATTTGTAGAAGTATCAAACCTATTTCGATTTAAAGGCGATGGAAAGATGATTTAAGCATGGCGAGGAGGTGCTATTGCTATTTACTACGGAGAGTAACAAACTCGTGACCCAGTGGAAGGTCCCCTTTTTCGTTTTTGAGGTAAAAGGACCAGTGGATTACCTAATTTGAACCCCCTCAGAAGATATAGTTTTCCACATCAATATGTAAAAAGAATATCATCACCGTGCGTGTATTAACAATATTGTGGCCCTCGATGAAAAGTCCTATTTGGAAGCGGTGTATCCCGCTGTCGTCCAAGTAGTATGCCTTGAACAATATGATGATTACCCTATCCCATCTTTACCTGGACCCCCGGAATCATCATCTCCCGTACTGGATGTTTAGCCGTGATTCTACCCAAGTCAATTAATAGCTTCTGTGAACGGCAAGCCTTGGCATTTGCACAACAGTCTCCCTTCGTTTAATCGAACCGAACAAAATCTCCATCAATTACCTTTGAGAAAATAAAGATTCCTCTTTCCGTAGAATTACGATAATTCCTACATTTCCTGTCGAATGTCATCTTTGAAGTGTGGCTATCCTGAAAGACTGAAACCCCTCTCCATTATTAATATCGTCAAGTTTTCTCTTTTTCATCTGAGCCTAGTTACTTTAATCAATTAATTCCATTTGATAATCCCTCCTGATAATAATTATCAAGAAACTCTTTCAATTTAAATAATTACCCTTTGATTATTATTATTCTTATTTTGATCTGTGTAAATAAAATTATACTTTTGTTGTTTAATCTTAAACTAACCTTGAACGATACTCTCGGCCTATTCAAGTAAATCTCGCCAAGCATTTATGTAGTCCGTTTGATTATTAAGGAGTTGAAATCCAACGCCTCAAGGGTGACCTCCTAGTCGGTCATTAATCCCTGCGAACAGTCCTTCACCGGTTCGCGTTGCAGTAGGTGATTTAGTCCCTCCCTCACATAATATAGGAGTAGTGTATGGCATAGAGTGGTTCTACTACGACAGTAGAATCATCTATTTTATCTTATCTAATTCGCTGTATTTTTTATGTAGTGGACAATCTTACAGTGACTGATATATATCATTTGGCTATTGTGCAAGTCCTTGCCATAAAAGGCGATTCCTTTAATTTATGGGACCCAGATGTTTTTGAGGAATGTGAAAATCGGAAAAAGATGATGTAATAATGCACACATCTCTCTCCTTCGTTAAATATCTTGGATTTTCATTTTTACAAATAAAATGTTGCTTTCCAGAAATCTTCCACCTCTACCATTAATCATTCACTGGATATGACAAAACCCCTTTACATCCTCATGATGGTAAAGGACGAAAAACAGATAAAAGGTTCTTTCCATTTGGTTCTATTCTAAAGCGATATTTTCGGATAATGAGAAAGAGTTACTGAAACACCTTTTTATCGCTATTTCCGTAACTTTCGCCATTTGTTCGCTCTTCCTGTACTTTAAGTGTAATTTACTTGTCTTTCAGGGCCAGTGACTCTTACTGCCAATTTCTTTGTTCTTCGCTTACACGGATTTGCGTTTTTAGTTCGCTAATGACTAACTTACTTCATCTTAAATACCTTCAGTAAAAATCCATCAAAATCTTATTTTCAGTAATTATTTTAATTAGAGAGGGTACGTGAAAAATGGCTTTAAACGCACATTATTCGTGTAATTTCGACGTCACAATGGTAAGCCACGTCAACGCGAGAATTCCAAAAAATTCTGTCTCAACATTAAGAAGGGAAGTCATATCATGTTTTTATATTATACTGGCGGAAATAAGTATGGAGTGGTGACGTGTATCTAATTAATATATTACAATGGGTGGATCAGCAGTGAAGGGAACGGAACAAAAGAATTATCGTTCAGTAGAGGTGATGATTAAGTACGTAAAGGAATCTACATAGGCCAAGGGTTTTGCCTGAACCATATTTTGACGTTTTTAATCACTATTTTATTTCATAATTTTTAGGTATAAACCTCATATGTTCCTGGGGGGTCTTACTTGGCAATTACATTGATATCTACATTGTAATATGCTGTATCTATTTGAAATTGGCAGTACAATGAAATTCTATGGTAAAATAGTGTTTCTTATTTAGTCCGTATTTTGGACTAATTTACTAATTTTGTTTTGTGGAGAAAAACTAGCTGCAAGGAGGATTCCCATTAAAATCGACTAGGAACCAGTTTGGGGGATAAAAAGTTACACTGTGGGGCTTCTTTCTTTAACTTTAATGGTGTACAGATATTAAACAGATGAGAATAACCAAAATATTATGAGCCTATTTGCCTTAGACCATTTTCCCTACAGTATAAAAAGGCCGCCATAAGAAACAGAGCGTAGGTTTGTATGAATTTGAGTGTGTAAAAGTTATCTAAAAGAATACAAAATATTTCGATGAAATTATCTGAAATAATAGGCCATGGACAAAGAAAAATTTCAGTGAATTTTTGGAGACGAGCAAGATCCTAATAGCTATTCTGAATTATTATTTACTTTCTTTAATATTGCAAGATAAGGCACTTTCTGAGTTTTTTAACAATAATTTAAAAAAAGAGAGGCTAATGAAATTGAAAATACCCATCCTAGAAATTTTCTATCTTTAGAAATTTTATATCTTCAGGGAGCAGAGGGGTTGTGAGTTATTAGGCGGATTCGTATTTTAAGGATAATTAAGCAGGTTAAATTTAAGAAGTTTATTATTATATATTAACTTCTTGGTACCGACTTTCGGATAGGAACCCATTCTCAAGGATATGAGATTTTAAATATATACAAACATGATAATTTTTTAGAGAAGTTATCAGATATTTATGAATTAATTATATGGGAAATGGGAAGCAGCAGAGGTGGTAATATTTAAATTATAAAAATGCAGGGCTTTTAACTATTAGTGAATTGGAAATATGCTTCTTTTTTTTAAATAAAAGTGAGATTAATTAGTTTTGGGTGTCTTCTTAGTAAAAAAGGGAGATAATAGAAATATTTAAAAATATGGGTTGTTTTTTTGGGGGGGAAGGAGAGATTTAGCGTGTGTAATGCGTGGGTGATTATACTTGTAGTATAACTGGAAATCAGCTTGTGTCGGAGTTTAAAGTGGGGTTTGTATATCTAATATAAAGAAATTCTAGTGTACGTAGTTGGTTTTCGGTGTTTGCTGGATCTTTAATTGAATAATTATTTAAGTTGGGTTTATGGTGTGAATGTCTGTTTTCGTAGAGTATTTGGATATGCGAGAATTCATGAGTAGTGAGCGGTGATCCAGTTTTATTGTTGATGTCTAAATGTGCGTTAATACGGGTATGTAATGTGCAATGTGTCAATCCCAAATACACTTCTGAATTACATCTCGAGCCGATGAATTCATATGTTGATGGAGGATCAAGGCAGCGTTGATATTTTGTCTTTAATGTTGAAAAGATGATGTACTTTGCGTCTGTTTTGAAAAATTGATATAAAATGTGTTGCAGTAAATGAATTTTTAAGAAAGGGTGAGAGTTTCGCACAGACAAGTAAATTGAGGGGTCTTATATATTTAGCAGTACAGGCTAACAACCTCAAAGTTAAACATCACTAGTGAAATGTAGGTGAAAGATTCACGTTTTTACATTAACTTCAGGATTACATTCATGTCCATCTATATGTAAGTATGAAAGTAAGTGTTTTTACACCCAGATTTTCACTAAATTTATATTATTATTCCCGAATCAGTTATGCTTATATGTCAACGGTCCTGATCGACTTAAAAATGTGAGAAATAATAATTTTTATACACAGTGCCCCTGGCGATTGTATTTTGATATACATTTGCGGTCATTCTTCTTATAGGGTATAGTGACAGAATGCTGTTTGATAATAGATTTAAAATTTAAAAATCGATGGTCAAGAGCATTTATTGTCTCTCGCCTTAGCTTGCTCTGCTAGTTATTTCATGAGTGTTTCAGTTTTTATTACAAGTTGTGGGAGGCATTCTCTCTCGGTGTGTTTTCTACTTTTATAGTTTCATAATTGAACTTTTAACAAGACTTGGCTGGGGCTAAATTTACAGCGACATACTACAGGCAATACTTTGATATAGGTAACGGTAGAATGTTTGCAACTAAGTCAAGCTGCTAGTGAGTGAATAAGAAGAACGTTGATAGGAAGTGTTTGTTTTTATAATCCGTTAATTTATGCTATGATAACACTTCAAGTGGAAATCCTAAAATTTTTGTTTTTATTACAAGTTGGCCAAAGGTCCATATAATATTATACTCTAGGCCAAGCTCATAGTTCCAAATCCTATATAAAATTTTGCAATCTACTTCAATATATGTAAACATAAGTTAGGATGGGCTTTACCACAAATTTACACCTTATTTGATGCCTTTAATTTCCTGAGTGAGGATCTGAATTTAAACAGGATCCGACCCACGTGGAGCTACAGTTTATGGAAGCCACGGTGTAGTAGATCTTAATCGAGATCTATGTTCTAGTATAATTAATAAAACTAACAGATAGATAATTTAAAATAAACAGTTGCAATCTTACGCAATCAATACAATTAGAAATAAGGCAATGGTTTCCTTATATTTACCTTATTTCGAAATTTTAGTTAATTTATTTTCCATATAACCGCAAATTTTAGGATGTCAAGCGCTAAATCCTTCAATAGTTCACTGAATAAGATTCAAAAAGAATATTATTATTATTTAAGTAAACATATGTAGATTGGGGCAATATTGAATCTAGATTCCAATGATATTCCTTTATTTGGATAAGGCTAAAATAATATGGATATTAAATGCCTTGTTTGTATTTCACTTTCGAGTTATCCCCTTTATATCATTATTATCTATGACAAATATTTATTTTGTTATCATTAATAAGGAAAAATATAATAATATTAGCTGTATTAACGGTAAAAATATTTATTTACCACAAAATTAGGAAGTAGAGATGATAACTCACTTTAAAAAAAAAAAAAAAATCAAAAAAACATTTGGATTATGTCTGATGCCAGAACACCAAGATGTAATAATTATACATGAATAATGAATATAGCTGATAGTATTGATGTATGATAACTATGTTGTATGATAGTATTTTCATGTTTCAAAACTCATCAGAGACGTTTTTTTTATTTTCATTCCTTTAAAGCTTGCACATTAATTATCCAATTCACTCTTTTAATGCTCATCATTATCGATGCGATTTCAATCACAATTCCTTTGCAATTTATATAGAAAAATTTAACTAATAGTGGTAAGGATGATTATTCATTTTTATTGCAACCTATATCATCATCATTATCATCACTGACTCTATAATTTAAGAAGGAGTTTTTTTGGAGTATTTGAATAATAATTTCATCTTAGTTTGGTTATGACTTATGTTTTTTTATCAAAGTTATTTCTAATAATTCTTTTATAATATCAAAAAACAAAATGGTGAAGTTCAGAAATAAATATAAATATCAAAATTTTGTGAACTTTTTAAAACCTAAAAAATTACAAATAGTGAAGTTCAGAAAATGTATTTTTATATATCTTCTTCTATAACTATATTTTAGCAACGTAATATTTTGAAAGGGGGGAACTTAGTTTAGAGTTACTTTTCAAAATTAGTATAATTGGCGAAATTCAGAAAATTTCTAAAAATTTAACATGGCTGCTTTTTTATTACATTTTAAATTTGGATCTTAGTAGCAAAGCGCAAGCTCCCCCCGTAGTGGGGAGTGGCGAAGCGATTGCCTGGTTTCGCTATAAGAATATTTAATAAAATCCAAAATGTCCTTTACAAAAAATTTGCTCTAAAATTGAGGAAATGCTTTATTTTTGAGAATATAATTTCCAAATATGTTTATGCCTTTGGTCTTCTTAAGTCTCGTGTATAAAATTAAGGGCTGTCAGCACCAGTCTTAACAGGAGAATTTATCCTTATTCTGAGGATATCGTATAACTCTGCTCTCATGCATGGCTTCACCTAAATTCGCAAGGTATTTTCACTCACGATCATAAAAAAGGCATTCGTTTGGGTTTTTATTCTAAAATATTTAGTGATGTCTAATGTCCTAAATCTTATAAGGTTATAACATGAGTTTTCCTAAAGTTAGGATAGGTTAGATATGGTTACGCATTATTATGAGATAATATATTTCTAAAATATGATAAAGGGCATAAAAAATTTAAGAGCGTGCATAAAACCCAATTGAATAAAGGTTACTATCACACATTTATTCATGCAGTTTTCAGATATTTTCGTTGGTGGACAAATACACTTTTAAAGATTAAAGCCAACGGCCGTTTATTTTAGAAACAAGTATGATGACAACCAAAACTTGTAGTGGAAATATAAAAAATTACGTATTCGTACAAATATAGAGTAAAGTTTTCGTACAGAGGATTATATGTTGATTATGTGGCTATATTCAAATTTACATGTCTATTATAAGGGCGTAGGGTAATGACTTGCAGAGTGAGATGCCTTATTGAAGAGAGAAGCTTAACATAAAGGCACACAAATTTACAAGTCGGAATCTAATTAGAGGTATGGGGGGCCCTTAATTATATTCCGACTTGTAAATGTGTGTTCGCTTAAGTTAGGCATCTCTGCATTCATTAGTTTACCAGCGATGGAAGATGACAGTGGTCTCCGTGGAAACCTGGTTTGGAAAATAAATTGATCCTAACAGTGTGGTTTACATTTACGTTACTATACTTCTTTGGATATATATATATATATATATATATATATATATATATATATATATATATATATATATATATATATGTTGCCCTTTAGGAAAGTCATTGGGATTGGCATGCCAACCCGCATTTTGGAAGATCGGAAGATAGGTGGAGTGAGTATTCCGACTCTTATCAATACGAAAATCATCGGGCTTATGAGGTACGCGGGCAAGGCCCAGATATCCAGGTGTTGATGCCAGTGTCTTCCCCTTCTAAAAGGGTTGTGGCTGGTTACTTGACTCCAACGCAAGGGACGAGAAATGAGAGAGATTATCCTCTCTCCTCCTTTGATCTTGGACTCTTGGACGGTACTTGAAAAAGCACGAGTGAACTCACCGTAACTAGAGAGTCACCTGGAGGCTCCTCTCCAAAAACGGGTAAGGAAACCCGTCAAAATGAAGTGGGAGATGTACCCGCTCAGCTACAGAAGCTTGCATGGTACCATAAGAAATTGTGGGGAAGGGGCCTACTTGTCAAAGCTTGAGCGGCCTGGGGTCGTCTCTGAAGATGGCAAAAGTGAAACCCTCTGCCGCATTCAGAAATAAGAAGTGTACCCCGTCTACTTTTTATAGTATTTGCGTCATTTAGCTCTTCTTTCTCCCCAACACCAAGCTCGTTCGAAGATTGAGAGAAAGACGTAGAGCAAAATGCTGTTGAAACACTTGAAACCTTTTGAAAGCTTGCCAACAGACGAAAATTTCCCACCTTTGTGAGCTATGAAAAGATAAAGAGGGGAGGGGTTGCTGGGCAACATCCCACGTCTAGCCGCACCATGCTATCGCGTCTCTGGTTTTCGGAATTTTTAGGGGTCCACTCTGGGTGCGTTAACAATTGGCTTCGAAACCCATGACAGTGACGCATAGGGACCAGAAGTTTCCCAATAGCCGGTCGTTCCCCTTGTTCGCATCGGCCGACTGGGCATTCTGAGAGACAGGGTGACAGGGCGGATATCCTTAGTAAGACGTAATTATCTTTGACAGGGCAGCTAGGATCTGCCCTGTCAAGCAAAGTATCATTGGCATCAGTAAAATTGACTAACTTGCTTAAGAACCTAGCTAAATGGAAAACTATATATGTCACGCATACTAAGAATTTATCACTTAATTAAATCTTTAAACATTTTGACTAAGAACTTAGTCAATTAGGCTAAATATATTATTCATTAGACTAAGGGTTGAAACAGATTGTCAGAATTATTTAATCAAATTTACTAATATATTAGTCATTGACACATATAATGATCATTCCTGAAAAATAAAAAAATCACATTGACTAAACATATTGGTCAATTTGTATATACAATAAATCAAACTGATGTAATATGTATGCTACTTGATCAACAATTGAAATTTGATAACTCTTATGGTCATTTGGACTAAGAAATTGTTCATTATTACTAGATTTGTCACAGAATAAAAAGTAAATCAGAGCGACTAGAATAACCTTGTATATTTGACTGTGATTAACATTTTGGCCAAATGGTACCAGGTTTAGGCTGGCAAAAATAGCACCTAAAAGAAGAGCCCTCATTAGTCTTAGACTAGATTCAGCGTACGAGAAATATTATTATAGCTGTATTTTCTATAAAATATCTCTTGATATTAGAAGAAATTTCTTTTTTCTTTTATCATTTACTGTGTGTGTATAATGCAAAGTTTTTCTTTATTGAACAATTATTTCTGAAGCGATAAAAAGATTAATTTAAATAGTGCATATGAAATATTTTCATTTTTCGACATAAGAAGCAATTGGTTTTAAAAGCATGATATTTTTACTTTGTTATTGGTAATCAAGACAGCGATATTATATTAAAGTTTTAATAGAAATTCATACGAAATAATGCCATGATCACGCAAGGGTGTCAAAAGTATCATGTGAAATCATGCAGCCCCCCTTAAACGGAGATGCATTGTTCTAACGTGATGTACCTACCACATATTTTCACTTCCTCTTCTTCATAACTTTCTTCTTTACAGATCTCACTCCTTAAAGTTTCTGACGGAGATAATTTTCGTTAAGACCCTTTGAAACACCCTTTGAACGCATTCCTTGATTCCCCATTGAGTAAGCCCCCATTAACATCTGTTCAGCCCTCCATGAAGACTCATTGGGTTAGTTAAACTGCTGGTATATTATTAAACATTACCATAAATCTTTTTTATTACACTCCACAGGCTTCATGCCTTTTTACCAGCCCCTAGTGAAAAATCTCTAAGGATGTTTTTCAAATCGTTCTGGATAAATATTAAATTCAGTTGAAAATCCGGAGCGATGGCTTAATTCTTGGCTTAATAACGATTGGGATTAATTAGTATCGATGATGGCTGGCTTCTAATACCCAACTCGTCTTTTCATTTCTTTCTTTGGTTATTGAATGGGGTAAGATCATAGAAAGTTCCGGACTATGGACAAATATATGGGGTGAATTTTTATATGACACGTTTTAATTGTGAGCGATGAGACTTACCTTTCTCTGAAGTTGATCCTAACCAGGGAACGTGGATGAATACCAGTATGCGACTATCCTTTAAAACTAGCGACTGGCCGAGAAATGGCCTTAAAAAAGTGGCGAAGAAAGGGTAAATAGAGATAGCTAGTAACAAAAATGGGCAGCTAGTTCCAATATAGCTCGAGATTACAGGAGGCACTTTGGGTAGGCATGGCTTGCTAATGCAGTCTACAGAGGCGAGTTTGCCCAGTAAACCATGAAGGACAAAAGAAATTAGCTGAACTCTGACAGTTCTGAAGAAAGAAATGCTAGTTCAATGAATTGAGGTCTTTTATTCTTCTCGATTTTCAATGATACATAACTCGACTATTCGTGTGAGAGTTGGTAGGGTCAAAATCAGGTATAGGCCAATAGTTTTTCGTCTTTCTCGCTAATCATTGACCAGCGCATTAGTCTATAGATTTTCTCCTGTAATTTAACGAATTTTAGTATCAAAACTTCTGTCAGAATTTGCTAACGTGTTTTCCTTTTTGTTATAAACCTCACTCGTGTTTGACTTTTTACACATCTATTTTTTATGGCGCCTGGCTGTTTTTCCTACCACGTATCGTTGTAATTTCCTCTGGGATTTTCCTTGTTCATGCATGCTTTTACTGTTTAGTGTCCGAGTTCTCTTTGCTTATGGTAAACATTCTTAGAGGCATGTCTTAAATAATTTAAGTTTTAATCATAGAGGCACCTGCTCTAGAAATGATCTTCGATTCTACCTCATCAAACTTCTGCACGACTAATTTCAGTCCCATGGTAGGACTAGCTTGAAACATTTTTGTAAACATTGGCTATAATACTTGTGTGTTTGAGGCAAATATTTATATATCTTCGGCAATTCTATTCATTGTTTTTCACCGGTGAATTTTTTCCAAATGTTTTCTTTCATTTCTTTTTTATATAAAAGTTCGAGGAAACTTAAATAACTGAGACTCAAATTTTTTCAAGTGATTTTTCCTTTGCTCTAACATGATTTTGTGGAACTATAAAAAAAATCGTTTTAGTTTAGGACGAACTACAGAAACAAACAAAACAAGGACCAGCAAATAGCCTAAGATACGCTCATGGTCAGTCCGCTTACAGAAGATGTTAACTATCACATTCTAACGTTAGTGTATCATGCTTTTTTTTACATGCTGTTTATATAGTTGTTTTTTTTTAACTATTTCAACTCTACGGCACACACTTATCTACATGTATACCCTTTGTATATATATTTTTTACATGATTTTTTAAAAAATATTTCTTTTTTTTTGTACACACTTATCTACATGTGTACCATTTGATCTTTCTTTACATGCCTCTTCTAATTATTTCAAATCTATGATACACACTAATGTACATGTATACCCTTGACATGCAGGTTAAGCTATCCCTCAAATACATGAACACGCTTCTTCAAACCAGAAAGGGGGGTTGATAGGACAGTACTATCTTCTCCCGCAGGCTTCGCCTGCCAGTGATTAAAATAATATACTTATAGGACAGACAGGAAAAGAAAAGGAGAATTCACATTCACTCCATGCAGGCAGGCTTTGCTGGCACCTTTTTATTGCTCATTTCATTTCAATTGTATTCTCAACTCCTTATTTCATATAGAATGTTCTTCTATTCTTTTACTACGTTATATTTACACTATTGAAGTACTCATCAAGTCGGTTTTGGAACATATTAACTGACATGCTTTCTACTACAGGGTTAGACAGGCTATTTCACCTTTGCGTGATTTTAAACGGGAAGTAAGTTAGAGCTATAGTTGAGTTAAATCGCTTGTTCACTAATTTTAAACACATTTAGCGTGTGTTAGCCCTTTCGTCCATCTCGAACAATAGTCAGGAATCAATATTAGTAAATCCTTTTAAGATTTTAAATACCTCTATCAATTGTCCACGTAATCGTCTACTTTCAAGTGATAGTAGGTTTAACAAGCGGAGTCTATCTTCGTATAGTTTGTTTTGGATTCCGAGAACTTGTTTTTTAGCCCGACGTTGCCCTATTTCTATGTAACTGCACTATCTCCTTGTTTAGGGATGGACACCAAAATTGAACCGCGTATTCGAGGTGTAGGCGCACGAGCGATTTGTATAGTGGTAGGATTATTTCTTTCGATTTGAAAGTAAAATTCCGAGCAATATATCCTAGCATTCGGTTTGCTTTTTTACAAGCTTCTGCGCATTGTTTCGATAATTTAAGGTCCTCCGAGATTAAAATCCCCAGGTCTTTTTTTAAGTTAATAGATCCGAGAATTTGATCTTTCATATAGTATTGCTTAGAATAAACAGTTAAATAATTCAATAATAATGTTAAATGTAAGGGTTATGATGACTTAACCCATTAAATGACCATACATTGCACCATATCAATAAATAAAAGGAAATATAAATGTTTCGTTGTATCACTTAGAGCATAAATATTGGCATTAAAGATCAATAATTTGAATGAGCCGTTAGAGGACCTCTTAAAAGGTTAGTAAATACGTCGTTACATTTCTGGCAGCAAAGTTTTGCGTTGAATCCCATAAAATTTCTGCCTACTTGACGGTCTGGCCGCTGATTGGGCGGAAGTGCTGAACCTATATCTCGTGGGGGGAGGTAGCTCCTATGCCCATCTTTAGTACACAGCCAATCATTAACTTTTTTGTCTTTACACCACAAGATATCCCCATCTTCTCTCTTCCGGGCACCGGCTGATGAGACTCAAACATCTCTTATGGAGGACTTCATATTCATATAACTCTGACGGGAAAGGAGAAGCACCTCATAAAGCTATTTCCATTTCTCGAAATTTTCTTCTTCAGGAACCGAGATGCCGTTCATGTTATAAATTCAATGCAACTGGTAACTAGGGAAGCTGATAAGAGATAAGCGTTATTGTCTCTTTCTCAAAATTTCTTTCTTCAGGAACCAAGATGCCATTCATGTTATAAATTCAATGCAACTGGTAACTAGGGAAGCTAATAAGAAGAAAAGCGTTATTTCTCTTTCCTGGAATTTCTTTCTTCAGGAACCGAGATGCCTTTCATGTTATAAATTCAATGCAACTGGTAACTAAGGAAGCTAATAAGAAGAAAAGCGGTATTTCTCTTTCTCAAAATTTCTTTCTTCAGGAACCGAGATGCCATTCATGTTATAAATTCAATGCAACTGGTAACTAGAGAAGCTAATATAAAAAAGCGTTATTTCTCCCTTGGACAACCTATAACTTCTTCTAAATCATATATACAGTAAGTAGTGAGAAGCATAATTTACTTTTCAAATCTGGAAAGTTTTTTTTTGCGAAACTAATTTTTTGTTCTTTTCATGATTACATGCAACTAATAAAGAGAGTACTAGTAATGAAATTTTTGTTATATCCTTTCCTCGCCTTCTTTTTATTTGGAAACCAAATTCTTAGTAATGTTATTATCTCCTGCCAAATGATAATCAGGGTAGGTGGTAAAAACACAAATGAAATCTTACCCTAACAATTTATAATTTCGTATTTCTATAATTAATATGGATTATATTATGTGGCTTTTATAATATTGCAGATATTTTTATGCAAGCCTAGCATTATTAAAATCTATTTCCTGGTTCATCTCCTTAAGTGGTTGAATATACTGGGGTTTGCAAAAGTTATCTTATACTCGTTTTTTTTTAACTTGCGAGAGGATTTTGTGTGTCATATAAAAGTTTTCGCCAACCAAACGTAAAGTTATCCTTTTCCAGCATGTTATAAAACATCTTTTTCAATACCACGAGGCAATGGATCATGCTTCAGTGTAGATGTGTTTTATAGTTCGATGGGTCCAAATTCTATTTGCTCTAGACTCATAGGAACAGGAACCCGCAGTAGGCAAAGGGGGCTGTGGAGTCGATAGTGCAGAGTGTCAGAAATAAACCTTGTGATTGGTCTGAAACTGTTTGATGCTGTATGTATAGCTGAGGAGTCGGTTGTTTCACCGTTTTTGATAGTAGCATGAATTAAGAAAAGTACCAAGCTATCGTAGGAGATTACATGATCTCCTCATCAAATGTCCTCTCTGGAAATGTCCGAAATGTGACTTCCTGGAGAACAATCTCCTTGTCACGAGTCTGCTAGACCAAACAGTTAGCCTAGTACAACAATTTCACGTTGATGGACTGGCATCCTTAGTCACCATATAAAGATCTACTGGAAATCTGGCACGAACTGAAAGCTGCTGTAAGACGTCCTCAGTCAGCCTCCAATGAGTAACTGAAAGCAGTCATTACTGAGGGTTGTGCCAACATCACTCTTCAGGTTTATATGATCTTTCGTAGAGAGCATATATACCTCGGAGAATAAATGCTCTCATTATAATCATGATAGCATTGATAGGACTGCATTTGTCACTTGGATTGTTCTCTTGCATACTCGGGATACGATACTGAGCTTTCTGTATTAGTTTTAGGTTGAAGGAATTTTCACAGAGCTTTATCTGTTTATCTGATATATGTTGTTGATATCACAGTACATATTTTGGCAAATTTTCTATCTTGGTCATTCATGTTAAATCTTTAGGTCATACACATATTACTTATTTATATGTATTAATCCTTGTTCCATTATTATTTCCATATTGATATGCAAATTAATCCTTACAACCCTGCATTTATCTAATTTCCTAATATTTACCAAATAAGGAAAAATAATCTCTTGAGAATTTACATACATATAGAAGGACATATAAGGTGAGGTGGCCTAACCAATGAAATATAAATATGATATTCAACTTCTTCATTATATGAATTAAACTAATTTAATCTCTAAATCTCTATGAGAGACAGGAGTACATCTATCATACTTAGTATTTTAATAAATAATGTGTGATTAATAAATTTGAATGTTTCCTAATATCCGAATTTAACCAAAATTTTCTGTAAAAGCTTAAATTACAACTATTATGTCTTTAAAAGTGTTCAAAACAAGTAATAGGACTACAACATAGACCTCTTTAACACTGGACTGTCCACTGCGCTATTTTTTAAAATTCGCCTGTGCATAACGGCCCAACTGAATTCAAACGCCTGGCCGGGCTAGAGGGAGCGGCAGTTTGAGTTCATCAGTGAGTTCAGCCACAAGTCACGCGCGCCTGTCTCCGTAAGCTATGGTAAGTTTACATTATTTTTGTATATTTGTACCCAAAGCTGTATCCGTTTTGCTCTTATGTTAAAAAAGTTGAAGGGGTCTGTGACTTGTTCCTTGTGTTTTTTTGACAAAATTGTTTTGCAGCTATTAAGAACGAGGACTTTTGTTTTTGACTCCCCAACACAACAATGTGTGTGTGTTTGGGTTCGTTGAACTACGATTGTTACTAATAGTAGTAGTAGATAGTAAATAGTCATAGTAGTATTAATATCGATAATATCACTATTTTACGCTATTGTAGTAAGAATTGCTAAGTAGCAGAATATTTTATATATTTCAGCACTCTTCAATAATAATAATAATAATAATATTATTATTATTTTTATTATAATAATATTAATAACACTGGGGAACACGTATTTTATTGAATGATATCTGACACTTGATTGTATGTAATGTTTGTGCGCTGAAAACGAATTTCATCTCGGTTTGGCTCTATCAGGTCCTGATTCTTGTAAACAGCCCATGCGCTATTTTTCAGTTTTTCAAAATTAGAACTAAAAATAAACTCATGGGTTAACATTTATTTCAATCTTCATGAATACATGCATTTCAAACTATTGTAAAATTGCATTATAACGATACAACTGACTTAAAATAAGAACAAAACAAAGAGATATGGAGCATTCACTCTGGTAAAAAAATATTTTATAGGACTTTCTAGAGTATATGGTTGTTGACGGCTGGTCTCTTTTCAAGCACCAGCAATAATCAGCCATCATGTGGCAATCCCAACGTCTTTGATAACGTTCCTCTATAATTTTCATATCTTGGTGGAATCTATTCCCTTGTTCGTCAAGATAAAAGACTATTCAAAAAATACATTTTTATGCTCATATTGCATGCAACCTGCTCTTTTTAGTCCCTTAAAAATTTTCTTACGACTTCTTCGTACTTATCTACTCTATACTTTCCTAAAAGGCTTTTTATCAAGTTTACGAATAAGAACCAGGCATTTCTTTTAGGTTCATTCATGACATTAGGAAAGATGCTATCATTAATTTATATTTTTATTTGTGAACCGTCGACGATTCTGGTTTAGATTTTTTCATAACTTAAACTTGCAGAAGAGGAAATATGATCTCTGTTTACTAAAGGTGGATTAATTAAATTTTTTCTCAGACATTAAGTGATATTCTTGCTGGCCAGATTTGCTTAGAATAATGTTCTTCTTTAGCTCTGCTGTTCCATAAATAGAGGAAGCAGAGATATTTAGTATACGCTGCTTGTTGTGTTGCCAGAAAATTGACCATTTTTAAGTCAACACATATGATCCACTCGTGCTCCCTATATTTGATAAGTTTTAAAACACTTTCTATATGCTCCTACTTTTCTTTTAATCTTATTGAGTGCCCAATTGGTATCCAGCTGTATAAATTGCCATTATGCACCAACACACACACCTTCCTTTGGAACTGTCTAAAAACAAACGCCAATCACTACTTGCATTTTAAGATTGAACTCTCATCTCCTTTACAATATTATCAGAAACATCTTTAACTAATTCCAAACATGGCAGACACTTAAATTTTGGAATGGAAATTTCATTGGAATGTAGCACACGTGGTATTGCGGTGTCGAAATTTGGCTACTCGATACAATGTTTATTTTTCTTAGTGAAGCCCGAAATCTTGACAAAGCAGAAGTTACTACCTGTCTCATGGTTCGAAGGTTCTCGCGACGCCTGAAAAAAAAATTATGAAGCGTTATCAAAAGCTAATTTTGTCAAAAGTTGTTTATGAACCAAAGTTACAATTACACCTAGGTAATTTATATTACACAAATGACTAAGTTAAGTAGATTTATAAAATTATAAACTTACCATCGGAACTCCAAAAGGTATATTTGACTCCAAGCCCTTCGTCCAATATTGCAGTCTTTCACTGCATAGAATGCAGGCCTTATGTGGCTCCCATGATTTATATTGATCACTCAGTTTTACACCAAAAGAAGCTAAGTAAGATATTTTCATGAAGTCCTTTATATTTCCTCGTGGATGTGAAAATATAAAATTTCCACATATGTAACAAAATGAATCAGGAGAGTTTTTGCATAGGAACTTTCTAGTGCTTGGGGACATATTACTTGATTGTTTAATCAAATTGTATAGGTACATAATAAATTCCTTATTTTTAAATACCGAAATATAAACATAAATATTAGTTTAAATAGGTAGTAATAGATAATTATAATTATAATGTGCAACTCCAAAAAGACTTAGCAGGTATTGAGAAAATATCCATTTTATGAATATGATGAAAGAGGAAGTGTGTTGAACAAAATCAGGATCTAATAGAGCAAAACGAAGTATAGATTCCTGCTCAGCGCATCCAAATTATGTATAATTAACTGTCTAATCTAAGTTACTAAGCAAAACGTTCAAGTTTGTTCCCCAATGTAATGATTATGAAGTTCATTTGGGCAATGAAAATTACAGAAGTGCCAGGAAGATTCAATACGTGGGTACATAAAGAGGACAATGAATTTGTTTCTCGTAACCAGAACTTTTAAAAAATGCCACGGGATATTGTTGGATGTCACAATGATTTCTACTGCACATTGTACTGATAGTTAGTGTTTATTCATGATATGAGAATCTATGGAAACCAATAAGAAGTAAAAACCTAATAATGTATTGGGTTTCTTTTCATTCAGCAGCAATGTAGCAGAGATTGATAAATTAGATGCAGTTAACTTTTTTCTTATTTTGTTAATTACCAGCAAAAAATTTCGTCTATACATTGTCATGCCTTAATATCTATATATGAAAACTTCAAAATCTACAGCAAAAAAGTTATAGTTATTACCCTTGGTTTGCGAGTAACATCAAATAATGTTGAAAATGGTCTTAGGGCTTGTATGCAATTGTCCAATATTCTGAGGTCAGTTCATGCTTTAAGAGGTCTGTGAATACAACTATGAAACTTCCAGAATCACAGAGAGCACAAATAACCACTACCAAACTATATCGAGGCAATGGGGTTTGTATCAAGGAAGAGAAGTGGTAGAAGACGTCCCTTAACAGATAAAAAAAGACAGATTTACCATTCAGCACTCATTACTGAATCGCAAAATAAATCTTCTGAACTTTCCTGAAGTTTACTCAAACTTTGATGTAAATAAAATCACCCAGAACAGTTTAGAGATTATTTACAGATCAGGGTTAACCAGATGTAAGGTAAATAAGAAGCTATGGATATCTGAGGCCAACAGAAACAAAATTCTATGTTAAATATTACAGAAATTGGACACATGAGAAAATGACCAAAGTTTTTGCGTCGGAGGAAAGTAATTATCAGAGGTAAAAATAAAAATGACTGGTATTGTTGTTTTACAGGTAATATTTTAAATTCCATTGAATATACCTTCATAAAATTATTTAAAAATTAAAGTTTCTTAACAATTTTGCGTATTCCAGAATTTTTGTTGCTTGCGTGGTACCATCAGTAAAGTTTAGAGGTGGTTCTATAAATGTATGAGGCTCCATTGCCAAGAGAAATAAAAGTCTATGTCAAATATCACAAATATTGGACACATGAGAAAATGAGTAAAGTTATTTCGTCAGATAAAAGTAATTATCTGATATATAAGAAAGACTGGTATTGTTATTTTACAGGTAAGCAGCTGCATTCATTCAGTCTCCTAAGTAAACCTCTTTTTCTAAAACTTTTATCTCGAGACACCACTTGGGAAGTCTTATCAAACAGATGTTCCAGCGTTTGACCATTGCTTCCTTTGAGTCTCAAGTTCTCATGTTTAAATACAAATATAAATGTTCATTTACAAACCAATCAAATATTGAATATTGAAATTATATTTTAGTAAGGCATACTTGGATAAAATAGGACCAGTTCGCGTCCACTTTGTGGAGGTATTATTCGGGCCTATTGAATTCAGCACAAACCTACTTATGTTGTAGTTCGACCACTACAGATTCTAAGCTATTCTTCCAATTGTATTATGTGTCAAATATTAGCCAAACTGGATAAAGTTTAGATAAAAAGAGATTCAGGAGCGTCATAACACAAAAGATTTTACCTAGAAAACCAGTTAAATGTCCAACAGCTTTCCTCGACCGAGTAGGGAAAAGTGCGTCGGTTAATATATTTATAAGAGAACCTTACGAGTGTTATTCAAGTTTAAATGCTACCTACTAGAAGCACGATGTATGACCACTGTATAAAATCAGGACGGACTATGAATACATAAGTGCGCCCTCTCCTGCAAATGATGGCAGCGGATAGCTATTAGTAGAGCATGAATACAAATGTGTTTTTCCTATTTCTCTCTGGCTTCTATCACATTATTATTTTAAATATCAGAAGACGGACTATTCTAGGAAAGAAAATGCTATCCTATTCGCTTATATAAATGTACGAATTTGTATGTTAAGGTAATAGATACATGCGAAGATAAGTGTATATGGACTTAGAAAATTGCGTGATATGCAGTTATAATCGTAGATGTGTGTGTACCATATAATTTTAGATATAATATATTCATATACTGTAGACCCTAGCTCCAGATGGCATTATAATTGTTTCCTCTCAGTTTTTGCTGGTTTACTTTTGTTGTTCTTCGTCTTTTGTATAGTCTCTTCGGAAATTTATTCAAAGATTTCCTCTATATTTATCATATCTCTGATGCGTTTCTTTTGTTTTCATCAAGCTTATGATGAGAGTTTTAAAATATGGTGGATTCTCTGTTAACAAAACCTTTGTGTCTATTAAAAAATATAATATTCATTGTATCTGGAAAGTTTTCAAGTCCACCGATATTTTTCACGTGCTCCTATATTATGCGCGTGGCAGGTAAGCTGTGGTTGAATGGAGCACTGTTTGCTGGGTTGTACAGTATTTTCTTATAATTAATGACTGTCACTTTTGCTACATCATCAAGGTATAATAGGTTTAGGCACCCTGTTGGTTGGGTAGCTCATCTTTACGAACCTGAACTCTTTTCCACAGGTGAGGAAATCTTTGGTTTCAAAGGACTAATTTTCGAAACTATGGCATATTTGTCGACACTCCCAGCAAATTTTCTTATCCAATTTGTAGTTTGCTCAAAGGAGGCTTCCATCCTATAACATCTAAAGCAGATTTCTACATTTATATTTTTTTAGTCGCGTGTGACTTATTCGGTCCTTATTCACCGTTTTGCATTGTAACTATTCGTCTGATTCTAACAGTATTTGAAACCCTTATGTTGTTTTTCATTCTCCTTCAAATGGTATATTTATCAAAGTATTCCCAAGATTAGCCGAGGAACCTTTTGGCAATAACATCATAACTATTCTCCCGATTCTAACTAAATTTGAAACCCTTATGTTGTATTACACTTTTTCATCTTAATGATATAATTGCCAAGGTTCTCTTAAGGTTAGTTCGTTACTTTTTGAAAGTTAAAGGTAGTAAGGTCATAAATCAGAATACGTGAGAGAACGCAACTTTGGTCAGCAAACCTTGTTTTTTTCAATATTTGTGAGTGTATTGCTCTTTGTAAAGGCTAGTAGCAAGTTTATATTGTTTTATTGGAAATTTTTGTAGTCTCATTGAGGACTTTGTGCATATGTATATTCATTCGAGAGTTTATCAATTTAGCCGCCTAGTTTTCATTTTCCGTTTCTATTCCGTTTTTTAGTGTGATCAAATCCATTGGTCACGGATGTGCTAAATGACACTACTGCAATTAATTAAATATGGTGTATGTCAGAAAATGAGAGATAGAGAGTTCGAGCGTGTGTGATCTAGTCACGAGACAGGGATTTCAAGCGAAGGAGCCCTGCTTCCAAACCATCGGCAAACTTCCGGAGCGAAAGCCTGTCCCCTTTATGGGGTTACGACCCTCATCGCTGAATCCCGTCATCGAGACTGTGGGACCGAACCGATAGCGCTTTCGTCGGCAAACACTAGAACTTGCGGCGTAGTAATATATATTCTCCACCACCAAAATAATTGAGAAGGTATTCGTAGAGCTTTTGGGTAGTGAGATGTCCTCACGTTGCTTACAAGTAAGCAAGCCCAGGCATTAAAGAATGCATTTACGCGAGCCACAGGGGGAGGTCTTTGAAATCATTTATCGACGACGCACAATCCTCGAGCGACAAACCCCGGTGCTATTCGACCTCGTAGCAGGAATCTATATTCGCAACGACGAAGACTACGTCTAAAATATTGCGCTCTGCCCTGCTTCGTCAAAAAAATATCTTCCCCCAAATACCCATACTCGTGGTCTTCGCCAGAATATCGTAAGAATTATATTTTATTTCATCGTGGAAAACTCACAAAGTATCGCGTAAGTAAACAATAAATGCAACAAAGCCCACAGGGAAAATTAATACAAGGATTCCAAGTACTTTCGAACTTTATTTCGAGTCTGTATCAAGGAATAACAAAAGTATTCCTTGACACTTATAATATTTATAAGGATGATACAGAAGAGAGGAAACACCTGCAAGAGAAGCAAAAAACCAATCAACAAAATGAATTAATATGGCATAGAAACCTTAGGAAGACCAAAGTAAATACAAACAAAGATCATTAAATCAGGTAAATTCAAAAGACTAAAGGTTGACACCAAAATTGAAATACCGCCTAAGCAATTAGGAAGGCAGAAAACTGAACGAGAGATTAACCTCAGAGGTCAGGATCTAAAAACCAAGGTAGAATATGTACAAATGTTCTAAAGACCTCTGAGGTTAATCTCATTCAGTTTTTCTCCCTCTCTAATTGCTTAGGCGGTATTTTACTCCTAGTGCAAGCTTTAGTCTTTTGATCTTACCTGATTTAATGATCTTAGTTTGTATTTATCTTCGCTTCTCCTAAGGTTTTTATTTCATATTAATTCATTTTGTTCATTGTTTTCTTTCTTTTTGGTCGGCGTTCCATCTCCTCTGTATCATCCTTATAAATATTACAATTTTCAATACTTTTGTTATTCCTTGATAGAGAACTCGAAATAAAGTTCGAAAGTACCTGGAATCCTCATATTAATTTTCCCTGTGGGCTTTGTTGCATTTATTGCCTAATCACACGATACTTTGTAAGTTTTCCACATTTATATATATATAGTACAAGAGAAAGAGAAATTTGACGCAAATGAGCAATGGGACAAGAAACAAGAGTTTTTTTAGGTCTTCAAAACTGTTTTTAAAGGCAGGGAATAAATATGGCAAGGGGCCTGTGGTGGTTGTTATCACCCACAGAACTTGTATTGGCTCTTTCTTTGTATGTGACATAGATAATGAGCCTTTAAATTGTGAGCGAGTAAGAAGATGTGGTATAACAATTCCTTGGAGGTTCCTAGCTTAAGGAAATACTGTTTTTTTTCGGGTAAGCTTTGGGCGAGGTTGAGTCACTGTACCTGGTAGCTTAATGGTAGAGCATCTGACTGGCAATCAGCAGACCCGGGTTCGAGTCCCGGCAAGGAATTTAATACCTTTTTCCCTTGGCATTATTTCTGTCTTCTCGGTAAAGGATTTCCTTCACTGTGTCGCCCTCTGCTCTTTTTGATTCTAGTGTTCTTCTAATGTCCCTTTCTCTTGCCTCTAAAAAACTTGTTTATTGAAGGATCTTTGGAAGGCGTGCACAATGGAAGCACCATTTCGCGCACCTAACGGAAAACTCTACAAACAAGTTAACGGAGTTGCAATGGGCTCAACGCTTGGACCCAATTTTGCAAACTTCTACATGGGTCGCCTAGAAAAAGAAATATTGACGGAGAATCATCTCAAACCTTCATCATGCCGTTTCGTTGACAATATATATCTTTTAATTAAAGAAGAAAATCCACTGACTGAAAAGACTTAAAACAAGAATGGAAGAGCACTCTGTACTAAAATTTACGTATGAACTCCATTCTAACGGCAAATTACCGTTCCTTGATATTGAAGTGACAGCAAGTGAAAATAAATACACAACCCAGGTATATACTAAACCAACGAATTCTGGAAATTTTCACAATAGAGATGGCGAATGTCCAGAAAGATATTAAAAAAGTGTCATAAAAACATACATTAGACGCGCATACAAATACAGTTCGTCATGGGCATTGTTCCATAACGAAATTCAAAGAATAAAGCAAATCCTCATTAATAGTGGTTTCTCCAACACTATGGTGGACAAAGAAACAAATACATTCCTGAAAAACTTTCAGGAAGATAACAATAATAAAAATGAAGGCAATAAGAAATACCCAATAAATATCTTATATATAAACCAAATGAATGAATCGTATAAAATCGACGAAAGAACGATCAAGAATATTATACACCAAAATACAAAATGCAGGAATCTAGAAGAAACGCTACAAGTCACAATATATTATAAACCCCACAAGGTAAGTAATCACCTCATTATCAACGACACAAGTACGAAAAAGGAATTGAAAACTTCCAATGTAATTTATGAATTCACTTATCCACATGAAGATTGCAAGCTTCATAATTCAAATAAATACATTGGAATGACAACCACATCCCTATCTCGTAGACTCACCATGCCTCTGCAAAACGGCGCCATCAAGAACCACCACATGCAACATGGAATTAAACAAACACGAGAAATTTTGTACAAAACACCATTATCAAAAGGAGAAGTGACCGCACACGCCTTCATATGCTGGAAGCGATTCTAATCCACGAAGAAAAAACAAAGATTAATGCCCAGTTGATCGCCACCCAGCGAACCTTAAAACTCTTTACGGATTAACGGTCAACAATGACCGAAATCCCATTCCCAAATGTACTTTTTCTAACTACTTCCTGTCAACCACCTTCCCCATTCTTTTCATTATCTAAATTATCTTTAGTATATAAATGTAATGCCTTTAAATGTTTCAAGCAGTGTAAAATTAATTCGATCCGAAGATGGTCAAACGTGACCGAAAGCTCAGCTAGCTAAAATAAACCAGGAATATCGGAACACTTATCTCTAACCTATCGCACGACGAAAAAAGAATAATAAGAAATTAGAAAAGCAAAGAAAGAAGCTAATCAAGGAGGTTCAACTAGACCTGGTCTTTAATAAAACATATATATATATATATACATATATATATATATATATATATATATATATATATATATATATATATATATATATTTATATATATATATATATATATATATATATATATATATATATATATATATATATATATATATATATATATATAATATATAATATATATATATATATATATATATATATATATATATATATATATATATATATATATATATATATATATATATATATATATATATATATATATATTTATATATATATATATTTGCTTATTTATGTGGTTGTTTTGTTATTATGTTGTGTGTGTATGAGATAGGCGTTCAAACCATTGTTAGCTTTATTTGCAATCCTACAATGTTAATAACTCGAGTTTCTATGATTTTTCTAGCATAATTCTCGTATCTGTAGCTGTTGTGTGGGCTCATGTTCTTGGAATATTTATTTGTTTAATTCTCTTATTTATTTATGTGCTATTTCCTTTTTCATTCATTTGCACTTTTTGGTTAGTTTTGTCATTCCTTGTAGGTATCAAGTCCAATCCGGTGAGTTTGTAATTATTCGGAAAATTTTTGTCACAATCGGGTTTCCTTATTTGGTTTAAACGTAAATCTCCTCCTCTTCTCGTTGGTCCACTTTGTTTTTAGCTCTGAGGAACAGCATATGTTGTCTCCATCCTGCCCCTCGAGCTATTTGATTATTTAGTTCCTCTCCTATTTCTTCTTTTGTTTTTCTATGGTTTTTTGGCTCTTTTTCAATTATTTTGTTAAATGGTTTTATTTTCGCTTCAATGTGTAAGTCTCTTTGTTTTTTTCTCTCTAGTTGTCGCGTGTTCTTAATTATGTATACTGCCTTATTCTGTATACGTTGCCTTCTTATTAGATTACTTCTTAAAACCGTATACATGGCCTTTGTTGGATACATCAAAGTAGGCTACATCATGTCCGGACAGATCTTTTTCTTATTTATTAGGTTAGATTTCTTAATCTGTAGAGTAAAATTAGCATGCCTCGTGCTTTGTTTATTCTTTCGATCACGTGTTTCTTGTAACCATTTTTGGTAATAGTTAGGCCTAAGATCTTGCCTTCACCATTATACCTGTATAGCTCTCCATCTACCTAAATTTCGGATATTTTTCTGCGATACATATGTATAATTTTATATTCACTTTATTCGTTTTAATTTTCTCTTTGCTTTCATACTCGTTTAGGTTTTCTATTTATGTTGCTGTTACTTTGGCCTGCATCTGAGGGTTCCTATAAACACAGGGATTTAATTGAGTGAAATCATCTGCGTTTTGTATGTTGACACAGCCCTCGTTCTGGGATGGGGAAATGTCCGATGTATACACCTAGTATAGCGAAGGACTTAAGCACCTTCCCTGAGCTAGGCCCGCATTAAGCTTCAATCTTTCACCTTGGTAATTCTCCGTGTCTATGTATGAATATCTTTCAATGACGTAGTCGCATACAATTCTTTCCAGATAGTTGTTTATTTCCAGATTTAGAATTTTATGTTGTATGCCTCTTTGCCAGACTTTATCGAATGCTTACAATGTCCAAACTGCATTTCTGTCCTTTCACTTTCCTTATTATTTTTATGTCATCACGCTGAAGGCCATCTCTGTATTCCTGTTCTGTCTGAAGCCGAATTGTTGATTGTTTCAGAGATTATTTTTTTGTGAGATATTCATTTAATCTTGTGTTCAGGATAACCCAAACACCTTTCCGATGAAGTCGAGAGGGGATATAGGTCGGATATTTTCGACCTCCCAAGGTTGTTTTCCCGGCATCGGTATGAATATCATTTTGGTATCTTTAATTCATCGGGGAAGCATCCTGTGTTGATATAGGCGTTAAAAACGTTCTTTATCCCTTCAAGTATATTATCCGGTGCTTCCATATAGTTTTTTCTAATGGGGCCTGATTTGCCCAAGGGCCTTTTGTTCAAAATTTGAAATGGTATTCTTTAATTCCTCGATTGTGATTTTGGCGTTAAATACATCGTACGTATACCGTTCCTCTTCTACGTAGTGATATGGGAAAGTCCTCTCAATCCGTTTATTTAGTTCGTCAATTATTTAGTTTTCGAAGTTTATATCGTAGTTTTCGTTTTCCTCTTCACTGATGTTGGATACTCCTTTCCAGTGTTGCCTGAACAATTTTTCAATCTCGCGTTCATCTTCGATAAATTTCCCGTTTTAGTCCTTAATTTTTATTTTCTCTTTACTTCTAGTATTTCCCATTCTTTTTATCTTTTCCAAAAGTTTCGGGGCAATAGCTCGTTTTCAATATTTTGAACGGCTATGTCCGAGTATTTTCTTTGTTTGTCCGTTATTGAGCTTAGTAGTTCCCTCTACTTCGTTCTCAGATACCAGGATTTTTTCCTTGACGTTCCTTTTATTATTATGTCCTCGTTTATCGCGTTTATTTCTGCATTCTTGGTTTTTATTTCGTCTGTCCATATAAAGTATTTAACTGTTTTGTATGTAATTCCTGGTATTGCATTCTCGTCAGCTGTTTTTTTTGCGTTCTTATTTTTTCCAGCTCGCCGTCGATTTCTTCTAAAGTAGCTTCATTTAGCCTGTTTGGTGAGTAGTGATTCAATTCTTGTTTGTATTTTTTCCAGTCTGCTCTATGGTATGCCTTCCATTTATTAGCAGATATTTGAATTGGTTTCTGATTCACTATGAGTAGTGTTGCTGTGTGGTCGCTGCAGATAATCTCTAGAGGTTCCATGTGGTAGATAAAAGGAATGTTATTATTTGCTAGGCAGATGTCTGTTGTTGTTACTGTTCTGTGTTTAATTAGCGTTGAGTAATCTGGTCCTAGTCTTCTTATGAACCATCTGTCTATTAGAGCTTGTAGGTCTTTTTCTGTTCCT
The DNA here is from genome assembly GCA_963969495.1 of Ceratothoa steindachneri. Classification (NCBI taxonomy): domain Eukaryota; kingdom Metazoa; phylum Arthropoda; class Malacostraca; order Isopoda; family Cymothoidae; genus Ceratothoa; species Ceratothoa steindachneri. Next base: position 115,893,137 of record OZ018326.1, read on the forward strand.
ATATCCTGTGTACGTTCATCTTTATTTATTAGGAGTCTCAATCGACGCGGTGGTTAGTATCCCGTAGCGATTATTATATTGGTTAATTCCATTTTGACCTCAATTGTGAGGTAAGATTCGGTTAGTCCTTGTTTTGTTTGGTACTCTAATCCTGCTCCGTCAAGTGGTTCGTTTGTGTGACACGTCGCTATTACGTCGTATTTCCATCTCAAAACGTTAATATCGTGATCTGATATTTGAATGATGTTGGGATCTATTTCTCTAAAATTATTTCCATGTGTTTTCTTTATCCTTCCAGCCATTCGTATTTATCTGCAGAATTCTTAATTTTCTATTATCCATCTTGTTTGTATATTCTTAAGCCGTTATTCTTTTTGTGAGAGTGAAGGTATTCCATGAATTTATTTGTATCTTTTCCTGGTATTTCTGCCTTTCATCTCTGTCCTTGCTAAGGTCTGACTCTTATCTCTTTCACATTTTGTGGTTGGTATTTCCAGTCTTTAGTCGCATGGTGAGATGTCCCTAGTCAATTTTCTTTTTTATTTTTTCATGTTTCTTTTACGTTTTTTTTTATTATTCTCGTCGGTGCTGCTCTCATATTCCGTTTCCTCGCTTTCTGTGTCTTCCTTTTGTTCAGATTCGCTTTCATTTCTTTGTATTTCTTCCAAGAGTTTCTTGTTTATATCTTATGAAATTTTTATGTTAAATATAGCCGATGAATCAATATTTTGCTGGAATTTCATTTGCTCCAACCCATTTTCCTTGAGCATGGAGTTCAACGTGGTGGAATATGTACTTGGTTGGGCAATGTTTAGGACGTGTAAGTGTAGAATGTATGTCAGTATTTTTACGTTCAGAGACAATTGAGTAGTTGTTTCATTGTTTTTCGTTGCTGCTGCCGTCGCTTATGATGTGTTTTTCTCGTTCCTTCTTTTATTTGTTGTGTTTCAGTTTTTTTTCTCTTTATTATTTCTTTTCGCTTCGGACATGTCATTACCATTGTTCTGTGGCTCCCTTCGCAATGAACACACATTTTCCTGGAGTTTGTGCAGCTCCTCCAAGATTGTGAACCACTGCATTGTCAACATATTTCTCCTTCCTTTCTTGGGAAGTTTGCGGTGATGTGGTCTTCTATGTTGTAGCATCTAAAACCGATTTGTATATTGTAGTACTGGTCCCTTTGAATGTTACAAGCCGGGATTCGCATACTATATGCGAGGATTCCATTCTGTAGTGCCTTTGTTGCAATTTCGGTTGACTCGCATACTGTTTTGAACACATGTGTGTCCTCCTTAAATTTTATTATGTCGTGTATCTTCATCTAGGGTTGTTGTTCCATTATTTTGTGTTTCATTTAATCGGGGGAGGAGTCCCCACCATGATTCTACCTTACGGCATACGATGCTTGGGTGGGAAATAATCTGGGTTGGTACTTTAGCCTCTAAGTCGATTTTCCTTAAAGTGATTGTTCCTGCCAATGAAAGTTGCAGTTTGACATCATTGTTTATCGCAGAGATGACAACAAATCCATTAACTGTCTCTATGAATTTGATCAGGGCGATTTGTAAATCCTTAAAAATGCTTTGTGCTACAATCCTATGCTTTCTCTTTTATCCCGTTCTGAATTAGCCGGAGTGGGAGCCTTTTGGTGAAGTCCTGTGGGTCCATGTTCATTTTTCCTCCCCTGGGAGGGGGCGTTCCCTGGAAAAATAAGGCAGTAGATTACTTACCCCCCGCTAGTGCGAGAAGCCTCCTATCTGTTCATAATACTATCTCGCCTGCTTGTTCTGGAGCGCACACTCCCTGAACACCCTACTTATTTAGGCCTAGCCCTATAAGCGGTTATGCAGTCAGATTCGGGCTCGTCACCAATAACCGTACTCTTTCTCTGGACCCCAAATAGGGTCTCATTTGGGAGTGAACTACACCCTACTTCTGACTGCTTCTAAGACCTTGCTGGTGGTCAGGTTATATTGTGCTAGATGGAAATAAAGTAGGAGAGTTTCAGATATAAAAAGGTATAGTGTGAGACAGGAAAATTTAAAGAGATCACCACTTTGGGGTGATCCTCCGCGAATTATAAACACAAGGTTTCCCCCAATCAGTCCGATTTGCGCATATTTTTTTTTCTTACTTCTCTTTGGTATATACCTAAACGTATATAGAAAATGCTCTCTTCGCAAGGTTATTTCAAGTCAAAATATTGATGTAACTTAGCAGTGTGTAGATCGCTGTGAGTTGTCAGATTAACTGAGTTGTCATCACAAATAGTCAAAAATGAAAAGAAATGAAATGAAAAGAGAGGTGGGAGACAAAGAAAAGCTCATCCGACCCTTCCCCCGCCCCTTTGGCCCTCACCGAGTGGCTAAGGAGGAAGGGGGGAAGGCCCGGTACTCCTTTATAGACCCACATATTCACACTGTCTAGAACTAAAGTAGGCTCCAAGCACTATGAGTACAGCGGAGAGGAGTGAAAGGAAAAGGAAGAAGAAAGTTTTAGGATAGGACAGCAAAGAAAATAGTAGGACCACGATGTGTGCTATGTCTTTAACTATAACTATGCAGTTTATTGTGACCTCTGTCTCACGTATTTACTCTGAGTCCCATGTGCGAATATGATAGTAAAAAACAATAGAGTTGAAGGCTAAAGGAAGCTATAGGTTTGCAAAGAGATGCTAGTTGACTGGAGGTCAGGCTTATCTCTGTCCATTATAGGAAGTTATAGCTAGCGTGATAAAGTTAGAAAATTTGTATTTGCGTAAGTGTCCCGCATTGCTGTTATTTTTTTATTTATTTACTTATTTTATTTTATTTTTATTTTTTTATATGTATCTAGTTTTAATATCTCTAAGTAGTGTTGGTATTTATGAAGCGTTCAAACGGTTATTAGTAAATATTCTTACTAAAAACTGGTGTAGGTTTTTATCTCTCTATCTATTCTTTCGTATTCCTATCTTAGTTATAATTGACTATATGCTATTCTCTGGTGATGCTTCGGTTATTTAATTACTCTTAGTCGTCGCCGAGTATTATTCTCTTTCTCTAAGTGTAGATTTCTTCTTCGTCTTCTTCTCCCCCTTCTACTAGCCTTGGAAAACTTGTGAATAATCTGTGTTATCTCCATTCTTCTCTTTGGGTTATTTGGTTGGTTAATTCAACTCTTTTTCATTCTGTGTCTTTACTGAGACCGTCCTTTCTCTTTTTGCAATTATTCTGTTAAGTGGATTTATCTTTGTCTCCCTGTGCAGGTCTCGTAGTTTTCTTCTTTCTCCTCTTCTAGTGTTTTTTATTAAGTATATAGCCTGGTTTTGGACTTTTTGGAGTCTTAATAAGTTACTTATCGAGATCGTGTACATCGCAATGGTTGGATAAATAATCGCAAACTGTACTATTGCTTGACAAATCTTTCTCTTGTTTTTCATGCTTAGGTTAACTAACTTGTACAGTAATGCCAGGCCACTATTTCCTCGATTTACCCTCTCAGTTACATGCTATTTATAACCTGATTTCGTAATGGTTACTCCAAGCACCTTACATTCTTTGTCGTATCTGTAGCGCTGTCCTTCTACATATACATCTGAGATGATCCTCCTGTACACGGGTACCATTTTAAATTTATCCCTGTTGGTTTTGATTTTCCATTTTTCTTCGTATCTATTAGTCCTTTTTGCTTCTGCAGTTATCATAGCTTGCATTGGGCAGTTCCTGTAGGGGTAAACTATGATTTGAGTGACGTCTTTGGCAAATTGTATGTTCAAGCAGCCGTGTAGATTGAATAGACAGTGAACTCGTATATTTCTCCCTGATGTCATCCTATTTCCACATAAGCACATCTCTCCATTAAATAAAGACATAAAATCCTTTTGATCTTGTTGTTTATTCCTAATTTGAGTATCTTGAGTTGCATACCCCTCTGCCATACTTTGTCAAATGCTTTGGACACGTCTCGGCATAAGATGTCGACGCTCAATTTTTCTCTCTTTGCTTTCGCTATCTTTTCAAAGGTGACTCCAAGGGCCATCTCCGTGCGTCTGCTTTTCCTGAAGCCAAATTGGCAGCTGTTTCTCCGACTATTATTATCGCTGAATTTGGACAGTCTGTTATTAATTATTTTTTCCAATACCTTACCGATGAAATCTAATAGCGAGACAGGGTGGTAGTTACCCACTTAAACTAGGTGGTTTTCCGCCTTGGGTATGAATATCATCTTTGCCACTTTCAGTTAATCAGGAATGTATCCCGTGTTGAAGCACGCATTGAAGACGTTTCTCACTCCCTAAGTATGTTCGGGGGTGCTTCAAGTTAATTTAATCTGGTGAATCCCGATCTGCTTGGAGCTCTTTGTCGAAAGTTGTTTATTTTTTTTTTATTTCCTCAGATGTAATGATTGCGTCTATTCCGTTGTTGTTATTTCTTTTTTCCTCGAGTAAGTGGAAGGGATATGTCCTTTCAATCTTTCCATTGAGTTCGCGCACGATCTGATGTTCGAATTCAATTTCATATTCCTCGTTCTCTTCTTCGCTAATTTTAAATATATTTCTCCAGTGCTCTCTAAAGAATGCTTCTATTTTTCCTCATCTTCGAAAATGTTGTTCCCCGCATTCTTAATTTTCATTTTATCCCTTGTTGTCCGTGTATTTAATCTATTGATATGTTTCCAAATTTCCCTTGGTGATGTTTTCGCATCTATTTACTCGATGTGCTGATCCCATTTCTCTTTCTGTTTTTCATAAATTAGTGCTATTAGTTATCTTTTCTCTGTCCTGAGTGCGTTGTATGCTTGCATTGATGATCCGAATCTTCTTATATTTTCTGCCACCAGGCCGATCTCCTCACTTGAAGCCACGAGTTAATGGGGACAGCCCCCTTCTCTGCCCGCATAATTTCTTCTCTGATTCTATCCAACTACCGTCGATTTCCTCAAGAGTGGCTTCCCCGAGCGGCATGGGCACGTACGTCTGAAGAAATACTTTGTACTTGTTCCAATCCGCTCGAAGGTATGCCTTCCATTTCTTTCAAGGGATTTGTATAGGATTCTTGTTTAGGTGCACTGGAGTCGCAGTATGGTCACTGCAAGGAAAGAAAGATAAATTTCAATACATGCATAAGAAAAAGTAAAGGAAACAATTAAACCAGATATAGTATAAAAGTAAATGGAATTAAAGCTTGATCTGGCATTTAACCAAATCATTTTCCTATAGTGCCTGTCGTAGAATGGCCCTTTTCTGATCACTCCACACTAGACACCACTTTTATGTAGGAGAATGCCCCTTTTTCAACTTTCTACACAGATACCGCTGTTGTAGTGGTATTCTTTGTGGTCGTGATATACTTCTTTGATGAAGTAGGCTTTGTTCTAAGAGTGCTAAGAGTGCTAATTTGGTTATTTTAAAAAAGAGCTGTTGGAAACACGTAAGGATATAGAGAAACGCACAAGAATTTCCAAAATAAACTTATATTTTAACTTTAATCAATTTATTATACAAAAATTAACCATTAACTACAGAAATACTCCAAATATTATAATGCACAATAATTACTTTAATTAGCTTGCCCCTCTAAAATTGGTAAAATTCGCTAGGCACTTCAATACTCACTCTACTGGAGTTTAAATTGCTTAGGAATGTTATTGTCTCCACGACGCGTGCCGACCGGCCAGATGGAGGTGGTCGAGATCACGAGGTACTTTTGGCGAGGGCAGCAGATCGGGGGTCCACACGGTATTCAGGGGAGGGAAGGGGGGTTCTTCAAGGACGAGAACGATCGCGGTGCTGTAGGCGGCTCCAAGGTAGGCGTGGTCTCTCTGGCGAGAGTAAGTAGAACTTGGTTTATAAACCAAGTTAACTTGGAGTTCGGTGTGACCACCGAGTATCGAGCTCGAGGGGGAGATTTTCTCCTTCGTTACTTAATTCCTCATGGGCGAGGACTGAAATCCGGGAGGAGCGTCTTCAAAGGCGAGGATCGAGGAGGGGGGTTTCTCTGGGGAGAAGAAGTTGAACTTGAATAAGTTAACTTAAAGGTCGGTTTGGTAACCGGGAACTAGCTCGAGGATGAGCTGCTTCTTAGTTCCAGCGATCCTCAAGGGCGAGTATAAGGGAGGGTGGTTTCTCTGAAGAGAATAAGTTGAACTTGGTTCCTCAACCAAGTTAACTTATGAGTTTGGTGTGGCCACCGAATAACGGGTTCGAAAGGAAGCCTTTTCCTTTTTCTTTTTTTAATTCTTCAAGGACGAGGAATATCCCTGGTGTTTAAGATGCACTAAGATATGAGGAGTCTCTCTGACGAGAGTAAGTTAGACTTGAACAAGTTAACTTAACGTTCGGTCTGCTAACCAGCAACTAGCTCAGGAATGAGCTGCTTCTTAGGCCCTTAAGTTAGGTAGCCCTGCCTCTCTTGCAGGGTACTTCTTGGTCTGGCGAGCCAAGTAATCTACCTGTCCAGTCTCGGTAGCCCGACCTTAATCCGGGTACTTCGTCACCTGGAGACTGAAGTATTCTACCTCGATTTTCCTTAGTGTTTCTTATTCATACCTCGTCACCCCACTGGGGAAGGGGGAAGAGGGGACGAAGCTTGGGGACGGCCCCAGGAGGGTTCTTATTCCAAACGGGTTTTCTCACCAAGTTTACATCGGCTCCTCGTTAGCCTTCGAACTTGAGAGAAACGTATCTCCAATTTCTTAATTGAGGTGACATTGAATCTTACTCTCGTAGGAGAGATCTTGCCTTATAACCTTTAGGCCTTTCATAGCGACGAGTGGCGTGGCGCTGTGGTTAGGCGCTTGACCCGATTTGCCTGGCCGGATGCTATTTTGGTTAACATCTCGGGTCTCCACTGAGAGAGAACGGGTGCTTGACGATTCTTCTACAGTGCCTATAATATTCGTAAAGTATAAGACAAATGCATTCTAGTGTAGGATAAATTTATGTTTTGAATATTTTAAAGTCGATATCAGGAAACTCCAAGAATTACGAGGCAATCATTGTCGTATCGGTAGCTCGCTGGTAAATATAAAGAGCAAATATGGTCATTATTACCCTGCTGAAAAATTACTGCAGTTTAGCGACAGCCGCAAGTCATCCTGTGCTTTGTGGACACGTTTTAGGAAGGTCAGTGGTATTGGTGAAATAGATACAAATTCTCCAGAAATAGAGCCAAAGAGGTTAATTATAATCAGTCGTAGGATTGAACTAGGAAAACAGGCCTGTGGTGATTTTAATTAAGAGACTTTGATCACGATAAAACTTCAAGAGTTCAGGAGACCGAATAGGTGAGGTTTCACAAGCCCTCGCATTTAGCATTAATCATTAAGCATCGAGTGTAGGATAATACTCTTTCTTGCTCTAAACAAAGCCCCAAATTTCCAAAGTTGAATAATGATCAAAAATATAGTAAAACATTCTTTCTAACTAAAATACTAAACATCCCTAATGTATGTCTTGATCTGCTGTTCAATATGTGAAGTTGAGAAACCTGTTATCCCTGAAGAGATAAAAGAACTTAAGGAAATTGGACTGACACAACAAATATCATATATAATTATGTGTAGTAAGTGTCATATATCGCAAAACTGGCCAATGGAATTGATGACACAAAAGAAACGAAATTAAATCCGAGATTTATAACTCTTACTTACATTTCCAAATCTTTAAGTTTAGGAGACTAGAATTGCACAGCGTACTGCAGAAGGGTCGACGTAATGATTCACATAGATGTACAATTTCGTTACCCGACTTATAAGAAAGATTTAGTCTAATAAAACAAAAGAAAAAACAAATATAGAAATCTGCTTTAGATGGTATAAGATAGAAAGCCATTAACAAGCATCATACTTTGAAATATTAAAATGGAAAAATATAAATGTCGAAATCTTCTTTAGATACTATAAGATGGAAAGCCACCTTAGAGTAAACTAAAAATTTAGGAGAAATTTGTTGCGAGTGGGTACAAACGTGCCACAGTTTGAAAACTTAATCTTCTGAAGGTAAGAATTTCCCGAAATTAGGAGAAGCGCACAGGCCCATAAAAATGAGCTACCCTTCCAAGAAGTTGTTTAAACCTATAAGCCCTTAATGGTGTAACAGAGGCGACAGTCAAGAAATATGGAAAAGTATGACCCAACTCACAGTGCTCTCAACTGAAACAGCGTAGACGTGACACGCGCATAATATAGGAGCACGTGAAAAATATCGGATAATGTGAAAACTTTCCAATGCAATGAATATAGCTTTTTAAATGTAAAAACGTTTTTGTTAAAAGAGATTCTACCATCTTTTGAAATTATCATGATAAATTTGATGAAAACCACAAAAAAACTGTTCCAGAAAAATTAGAAATATAAAAATAATTTTTGGAATAGAATTCAGGAGAGATTACACAAAAAAATGAAGAACGACAGAACTAGAACCAGCAAAGACCAAAGGGTCCACTCAAGGCCAGAAGGAGAGTTAACAAGATAATGCCAGCTCAACCTAGGAAGTATAATACATGATTTTATTACATTTATATTAATATGGTATATACTTATCTACGAGTATACTTTCATATCCTGTAGATTTCTAAGTACATGCACAATTATTTACCTATGTACATGTTAGCTCACAATTTCCAATAATCCTATTGCTTCTCGCACTCATATAAGTTAATGGGACACTCTTTCCCTGGAGCGGATACTAGTGTTGAAAAGAATAATAAAAAGAAGGCCAGAGACTAATATGGAAAACTTAATTGTACTCATGCTTTACAAACAACTATCAGATGACATCAGTGCGTTGGGAGCTCGGCTACCTATGTAGTTATATATGTGCACTCGTTTTTCTTATTCAGAATACACCATTATGACTAGTTTCTTTAACTTTAAATCCATATAGTGCACTTCTCTATTTAAAAAGGTGATAACCCAGTTGTATTTCTATATACGATCACCAAATTTCATAGTTGCATTTTACGTATCTAATCTTGTTATGATCGCTAATCGTCACCGGCTCCCAAACTTGAAATTTTCCACTAAGTTTTATCAGAAGTTGAACTAAATCGAGTATAATTTGAGGCCTCTTTGTCTGCTTTATCTTTTGATAAAGAAAGTATTTCTTTCTCTTTCTCCTATGTTTTTACTTGTGGCATTTCCTTAACCAAAGTGCAAAATTAAAGACAATTAAAGCAATCGAAGATTAAAAATGCAAGAAGAACTATTAAGAAAACCATAAATAAAAAAAAGGAAGAAGTACAAAACTAATTTACGAAGAAAAAGAAGAGGAAACCCTCGAGACATTTAGTCTGCCACAGATAATTAAACTCTTTAATCAATTTTAAAAATAATATTAGAAACATGATTTTACACAGGAAAAAGATATAATACTACTAAGTAAAAGAGCAAAGGAAGGTTTATGTGATAAGTAAAGCAAGATATATAGACCTAAATAGATTGAATAACAATGATTGAAAGGGTGGAATAATTTTTTAAATAATAGATGAAGACAATTCAAAAATGGCAAAATTGTTGACTCATAAATCAAGCGAAAGGTATGTTTTAGGATAAAAATGTAGAAGAGTAAATATCTTAGATTAGAAACAGTTATCTATATCTCACAAGAAAAAACGATTTTTCTTCTAGAAAACTAAAAAAAATAAATTAAGGACACATCTCCTAAACAATCTAAATACAGTTAATCGCTATTTATCGGTAGAAAGGACCATTTGAGAAATCATTGTTCATGGCACACGAGCTGCAGACTCTCTCTAGCCACACCAGATTTATATATCAAATAAACGGAGTCACTTTGCTACATCAGATTGGCCTTTGAAACGATTTTCCTCTTGCTTAAATACAAGTCTGAAAAATATTTCAAAAAGGTCCTTCATCCCCAAAAAAGGTAAACCTCCATGTCTCCACATGAGTTACAGACATATTAAGCTATTACATTTTATCTGCAAATTCTTGGAATAGATCATGAATTTTAAACTTTGAATAATTAGAGGATAACGTTTCTTTACATTCACTATCATTTCGGAGTTCGAAAAAATAGAAAGAAACCGTGGCACTTGAAATTAGTAGATAAAATATTAACAGCCAAAAACAAAAAATAAGTACATCAACTTGGCTGTGCGTATGGTAGAAAAAAACTTGATCAGAAGGATACAATATAGCATCCTTGTAAAGGCAAACGCGGAACTCGCTTCACGCGGCACTTGATAACTTTAACAAACTAACAAGGTCGCCAGAATATTGATTAATAACGAAAACCAAGTTCGTTTCAAGGAGGACAAAAGGTCGCGCCACTAGGCTACACTATGTAGGTTAAGGTTGGTTACCAGGTGGGGCCTGGAGTATCAGCAAGGGAAAGAGAAACGCAAAATAAATTCTAATCTTGTAATCTAATGAGAAGAACTTCTTGACCTTAAATATAAAATCTATATTTGGTAAACACAAAAATAAGATTTATAATAACTTAAAGTCACCTTGGCCACAAACGAACCAAGTCGCTATATAAAAGGGGTAGATGATTGCCGAGAATTTCCGTTATATTACTTAAGGGGGAAACAATAGGCTTCACTCCTTGAGTACGAGGTACACACGGAATGACCCCCCGTCTTACGCACTTTTCTACGATGCGGAAGGATACTCAAGACTTACTCGGAGGCCTAGTAAGGGCGCAAGATGAAACAACTATTCCAAAATACTTGATACTGGAGCAGTGAAGGGACACCTCGGATGGGAGTAATCCAACGCAGGCCGAATCCACTGATGGCGATGGCGGAGGGGGTGAAAGATCCCGGTGATGAGGGATTCAAAGTTGATACGGCCGAGAAACCAGCGTCCCACACGGGGATAATCTTGAGTGACACAAAAAGTAGGTGAGGCGGGGGAGGAGAGCCAAAACGAGCCTACGGTTTTCAGACTTCCCAAATTCCCAAATGGAGAACTGCCAACGTCCAAGATTAGTGACACTCGTACAGCAGGTTAGCGTCAAACTGGCCAGGGATAAAGCAAGGGTCCTCGACGTACGGACTCGAACTGTTCTTCCCCTCTCGAGAGAAGAAAGCGTCCTTTTATATGGGTGCTGTGACGTAATAGCTTCATGCGCGCGCCACTTTTCTGGAATAATTATCGAGCGCGTGCGTGGTGCGTCGATCAACGGTCTAGCCCAAAGTGAGGGCGGACGAGCGCCAGTACGCCAAAGTCACCCCTGGAACGGCCTTCACGGTGGTCGCTCGAAAGGGTGCCACCTCACCACCAAAAGAGTACAGAGAGACAAGTAAGACGGGAAACGGAAGAGCGTGGGGAGTCCTACATTTGGAGACTCACTGAATGTTCTTCCGTTTAATGCAAGGTCAATCAGAAACAAATTTCTTGAAATTCGTGGCCTCGTAGCGACGGAAGACCTGAAATGGTGGCCATAACAGAGTCGTGGGTAAAAACCTCACGATTCCAGGTTACCGACTCTTTCAAAAAGATAGGCCAGGCATAGAGGATGGCGGTGTGATTTTGTATGTCAAGGATACACTCAAATCGACGAAACGCAACATTGTATCCGACCTCGACTACTAGATGTTAACCTAGACATAGTTTCTGCCAAATACAAGACCCTGTTGCTTTAGAGACCCCCTACCCAACTCGTTAAAAAAGACAGGGATTTGTATTGGCCACTGGATGAACTTGTACAAGACAGAGTGTGTATCGCCATGGATGATTTCAACACCCAGGTTGACTGGGAAACCAGAGAAACCTGTGGCGAGAACGCACTACTCCTGGAGTTCGCGAAAAACGAGTTCCTGACTCAATGAGTGAAAGAGCCGACGAGAGGCAATGATACCCTCGACTTGGTTTTCACCTCTGAGGATGACATCGTTGAGGATCTCGCTGTATGCAAAGAGTTCGGAGGCAGTGATCATCGACTAGTTAGATTTATATTCAAGGTCCCCAAGGTGGAGTATGCGAATAGTGAATCGAGGAAACTTGATTTAAGAAGAGCAGACTTTGCAGGTTTTTGTGCTGGATTGACTGTTGCAAGGCTAGAAGTGTGGGACGGTGTTGAAGATTCGTGGAATAGATTCAAAACTTCGTTCATGAGTTTTTAATCACGAGTTATCCATTTGCAAATCCTCCGTAGGTCTTCTGGTCAACAAAAGTCATTTAATCGAGAAATTGGTCAACTTCCGAGGGAGAAAAGAATGGTGTACCGGCAGTCAAAGCTTTCTGGAGACTTTGACGAGTACCATAGGTTAGCTAGGAGACTAAAGTCCAGCATAGAGGCGGCAAAGTGTGCCAAGGACCTCCGAGTGACCAGACTTTGCAAGGAGAATCCAAAGGAGTAATTTTGTTATGTAAACATCCGTAAGCCAATCCATCGAACGATTGGTCCTTTAATGAATGATGAGGGGAATTAAAGCAATCAGATGAAGAAAATGCTAACTTCCTGAACGACTGCTTCTGTTCAGTGTTTACTGAAGAGAGTGGTCTCATCCCACAGCCCACAGCTTCCTCCTCGGGTGAACAGTTGGAGGAAATAAACTTCACTCAAGGAGAAATAGAAAAAAAGATCACTGTTCTAAAGAAGAATAGGTCCACTGGCCTGGACCGGTTTCTACCTAAAGTGTTGAAAGAAGTGCGCGATGAAGTGTCACTACATTTTAGCACTATCTTCAACATGTCAATCAGGACCGGATGCATTTCTAGAAAGTGGCGTGAAGCGGAGGTGGCTCCTATCTTCAAGAAAGGAGACCATAGCCAGCCGTCGAACTATCGAGCTATTAGCTTAACCTCAATAGTTTGTAAAATCATGGAAACCATCTTGGTGGATAAAATGACGTCATATTTAGAGTCCAACTTGCTATGGAGGAGTTCCCAGCATGGGTTCCGAAGGCAGCGGTCATGCCTAACTAAACTTGTGGAATTCTTCCACTTCGTTTTTAGTGGGCACGTCCTGGATAAGGCGGTGGATGTTATCTACTTATACTTTCAAAAAGCTTTAGATAGGGTACCACATTGCCGCCTCCTTTGGAAAGTGCGTGTGCTGGGCGTAAACGGAAATGTAGAAAGTTGGATAGAGTACTGGCTAAACGGCAGACGGCAACAGGTAGTGTTGAATAGACAGGTTTCTGAGTGGGTGCCTGTTACTAGCGGTGTTCATGAAGGTTCTGCCCTAGGACTACTACTATTCATCATCTACGTCAACCACATGGATGGTGACATGGTTGCGAAGATTTAGGAATTTGCTGATGATACCAAGCTTTGTATGAACGTCACAAAGGAAGGAAATACTGCCGGCCTTCAATATGATCATCGGAAGATTGATGAGCAGTTAGACACGTCGCACATCCCATTTAATGTAAAAAAATGCAAAGTGATGCATATCGGCCACCGAAACCCCCAACCTCACTATATCCTTAAGAACACTGCTATTGAATCCACCAACACTGAGAAGGACTTGGGGGTAACAATCACTAGTGATCTCAAGTTCTCAAAACAGTGCAATGAGGCGGAGCGAAAGGCCTAAGGATGCTAGGCTACATAAAACGCCAGTTTGGGTATCGGAACAAGGATATAGTACTGTGTTTGTACAACTCACTTGTCGGACCGCACCTGGAGTAAGCTGTACAATTTTGGAGTCCTTCGTTTCCAGAGGATATTGCGAGATTAGGCAACCAAACTGATTCCTTCTATCAGACACCTAAGTTACGATGATAGACTAATGGAATTAAATCTGTGTTTGTTGGAAAACCGGAGACTGCGTGGTCAGCTTATTGAAGTGTTTACAATACTTCGAGGCTTCGATAACGTAGACTACACGGATATTTTCCAACTAAGTGAGGGCAAAACGAGAAACTACGGCTACAAACTTGAACTGAAGCGCTATAACCGCGATCTGTGTGTGAAATTTTTCACATACAGTATCTGTGGTAGCTGGAACACACTTCCAGTGGAAGTTGTTAACAACAATTCTGTGGATCAGTTCAAGTCAAGACTGGACAAAGTCCTGAAAAGTGGCCGTTTGGGCACGTAAGCCGTTGAGCAGAACTGTGCCTGCTCGACTGATAGTCCAAAGGTACCTCTCTGAATCGATCGTAAGGTCTTCTAAGGTACTTCCTATCCTTGTAGCCCATTGTAGCTCTCTCTCTTCCCACTTATTCAACCTCAGCTACCTATATCTCACTTGCTTCTCTAGTTGTTCCAGTAGTTCTCTCATTCTTACCCACCGTCTCTCCTTCTCTTCCAATTCTCTCTTGTACTCACTTGCATTTTATTTCTCCTACTCTCACATCCCTAGTTTCTCTTTCTCTCTCCAATCCTCATGCCTTCATTATCTCGCCTCCCATTTACGTACTTATGCTTCTAGTGCACTATAACATTTACTTCCCTCTTCCATTATCTTCCCCCTCTTCCGCTCTCTTCTTTTAATGACTATCTTAATCTCTTTCATCTTTTTTCCCTCTCTATCCATCTATCTATCTATTTATCTATCACCATCTCACTCGCTATCTACCTTTTTTTCCCTCCCTTCCTCTTTTCCTGTCTTTTGTCCTTTCCCTCTTATATCTTTTTTGACCCTTACTAACTCTTCCTCTCTTATGTATGAGTATCTTCTCTCTCACTCCATTTTTTCTCGTACTCCCCTTTTCCTCTCTCTGCCCCTTTTTTCCCTTTTCTTATCATCTCGTTCTCTCATTTTTTTCCTCTCTGTTTTTCTCTCTATCTGTGTATACCTATTTTTCCTCTTACCTCTCATTCATTTGTCTTTCTTATACTCCGGCTCTCTCTTTTCTTCCCCTTATCTTCTCTTTCTTCCTTCATCTTTCTGCTTTCTCCGTGTCCATTCTGTCTTATAACTTTTTTTTTGTCTCTCGCAAACTCTATCTCTCTCTGTTATTTATCTCTATTTACTTTCTCGCTCCCTTTTTTATCTGCCACTTTTACTCAAATCCCTTTTGTCCTCTCATTCTCTCTCTTTTTCCCCTCTCTATTTCTTCCTCTATGCGTGTGGATATGTGTGGAGATTGATGTTGTAACTGTGAATATGTGTATTTGCATATGGATGAAAGGTGTAGACCTACATATATCCCTCTATCAGGCCATTTCTCTCTCTCTTTCTCTCTCTCTGTCCTAATCACTCAATCTCATTATCTCGCTCCGCTTTCCTTTCTCTGACTCTCAACTTTCTTATTTATCTGCTCCTTTTTTACTGTCTATCATATCCTTTTATCTTCTCTACCTTTCTACCCCCCCCCCCTCTCTCTCTTTCTCTTTCTCTCTCCCGCTCACTTTTTTTTACCTTGCCTTTTAATTATCTTGTTGTCCTTTCTCTCTTATTTCATTTTCTGTCTCTCACTAAGTCTCTCGTTGTCTCTCGTTCTCCCTTTTTTTCTCTCTGTTTAATCTCCCCAACTTTGTCCTCTCATTCACTCTTTCTTCCCTCTTTTTATGTGTATATGTCCATAGATATGTGTTTTAACCTTGACTCTATGTATGCGTATATAGATGGAAGATGTAAACTTCCATATATCTGTCTGTCTAGCAATTTTTCTCTTTCCGTCTCTCCTAATCACTCTCTCTATCTTATTATCTCACTCAGCATCTCCTATTTTCTAACTCTCAATTTTCTTTATTTTTGTTCATTTTTATTCTGGTTTCCTTTTCTCATTTTTTTCAATTATCTATAGATCTATCGATCACTATCTTACTCCTACTCCCTTTCTATATCTTTTAACGTGAACAAATGCAAAGTAATGCATATCGGCCACAGAAAGCCCCAATCTCAGTATATCCTTAAGGGCACTGCTCTTGAATAGAGTGACACTGAGAAGGACTTGGGTGTTACTATCACTAGCGACCTCAAGTTCTCGAAAAAGTGCATTGAGGCAGAGAAGAAAGCCTAAAGGATGTTAGGCTACATAAAGCGCCAGTTTGGATACCGTAACAAGGAGATAGTACTTTGTCTGTACAACTCCCTCGTTCGGCTGCACCTGGAGTATGCCGTACAATTTTGGAGTCCTTCGTTTCGAAATGACATCGCAAAGTTGGAACGCGTACAAGCTAGGGCAACCAAACTGATTCCCTCTATCCCACATAAAAATTATGAGGATAAACTAGGAGAATTAGATCTGTTCTCGCTGGAAACCCGTAGACTGCGTGGTCAGCTCATCGAGGTTTTCAAAATACTTCGAGGGTTCGACAATGTTGACTACCGGGATATTTTCACACTGAGTGAGAACAGAACGTGCAGTCACGGCTTCAAACTTGAACTGAAGCGTTACAACCGCAATATGTGTGGAAATTTTTTCATTTATAGTATCTGCGGTAAGTGGAACGCACTTCCAGTGGAAGTTGTCAACAGTGAATCTGTTGACCAGTCCAAGTCAAGACTAGACAAAGTCTTGAAAAGTGGCCGTTTAGGGACGCAAAGCAATTGAGCAGTCATGTGCCTGCTCGATTGATAGTTCAAAGGTACCCTCTTTGAATGGACCGTAAGGTCTCCTAGGGTACTTACTTTCCTTGTTGCTCATTAATCCTTTCTTTTCAGGCTCTCTATTCGCCTGCTCCCTATTTTTCTCCTAATCTTTTATTCTCCCTGGGTTATTTTTCTGTCTTTTGTCCTTTTTCTATTATCTCTTCTTCTGTATTCCTCTAACTCTCTTTCTCTTATGTCTCCTTATCTGCTTCTTTATATATAGATAAAAGATGTATATCTCCATATATCTGTCCACCTAGCCATTTCTCTCTTTCAGTCTCTCTTAATGACTCACTCTTTTTACTCTTTTCCTCCCTTTTCTCTCTCGTTCCTCTTATCTAAATTTATCTCTGTTTCTTTTTCTATATCTTTAGGTTCTCCTTTACTTTCTCCTTTGTCCTCTCTGGTTCTCTCCTCTATTACTTCCCCACATTTCCTCAACCCATCTCAATATCTAGAAAAAAGGGGGAGCTATCGTGTCTCTTTGTATAAATGTATGCTTCGGTATATTTGTGTATTTGTATAAGTGTGTGTATAGGTGTATCACCCCTACTAACAAGTTTCATCTATCCTCATCTATCAACTCTTTGCTAGTAACAAGTACGGAGATGGCGGCTACCTAATGCACCAGAAGAGAGCCTTTAGAACCTCTATAAATAACACCATTTGACGCTTGCAGGTTGTGAGCCCAAAGGAGTCTCAGGCCCAAATGGGACGGAATAATGTGGTGAGGCTAGTATGCTCTAAAAAGCATACTACTAACGTATAATGCCTCACCAGACCCTTTGACCGTCCTTTGGTGATTTAGGCTGTGCAGTTAATGGTCACAACTTCCCCGCCTAGGTGGCTGCTAGGCTAAATCAAAAGTCTCGGACTAGGTCACTAATTATAGTAATATATCCCTTGAATGCCTGGGCTAAAAGTCTGGCCGCTCAGTAGGGCCTAGTACGGCCCCAAACTTGGAATTCCCCCTTTTCTCACTCATAGCGAGAAACCAGTAAGATATCACTTGTGGCTGCGGTCCGTAAGCTGCGCCACGTTTGCGACCGTCTATCCTATGGGGAAACTCTTTTAGCCTGTGTGGCAGGCAAATGGGGAGGCCTGCTAGGGAGGGGCTGGAAAGACCTGCGGGGTAGGCGGATGCGGCCGGCGAGAGACCCAGCACTGGACCTTGCCCTCTCAGTTTAGTGGGCATAAGCATCAAAGATATTAGCGCGCGCCTAGTCATCAGAACTGGTGCCCAACAATTAAAAACTCAATGTCCTAGGTGCGGAGGCATTCGGGGTGTATAGATTTTAAGAAGGGAAACTTTAAGAACATCACTCGTAGGAGCATCTGCAAGTTCTGGGACATAGAAATGGTAATGCAGAGGAAAATGAGGGAGGCGGAAGAACGTCCCCACCACGAACTGGCCGTCGTGAGAAATCAACTTGGTCAATTCGAAGAAAAATGCATTGTGGAATTGACTAACCTGAAGAATTAGGTGCGCCAACTTCAAGAGGCAGTTGACCAACTCATCAGACGTGTTATCCTCAGGTCACCTCCAGGGAATGGGAAAGAGACTAAAGGAACTGTCGTGGCGGACATTAAAGCCACAGATACAATGCAAGAGAGCAGTACTGTCCAATCCGGACAGGGAGTTCGCGGAAAAGACCAGGGCAGGACTAAAAGAGGGGGTTGGAATAACAGAGACAAGTCATGCTGACATCGTTAGATCCGCGGCAACTCTCAAAACGGCGAGAACTCCTGTGTCAGGCGCAGCTCGAACGATCCCACAGAATATCGAGAACGATAACACTGGGGCTGCAAGTGCTCCCAGTGAATCTTCTGATCAATTCGAATAAAAAGAAAAAAAGAAGAAAGAAGAAAATTCAGATAGTAAATGCGATGGAAGCACCAGTGCGCAATAGTGAACCAACCGAGACGAGCACATCGGCACCGGCAGTGGACAGTTGACTGGAGATTAGGGGTGCAAGCTCGAACAAAGGAGAGTTTCAGGAAGTAAGAAAGGAAATATAGTGGTAAGAAGAAGAAGAAGCAGAGAACAACCTCCCCTGCTGCAGAAGACCCCTTTAGAACACTAAATCGCTTTGCCATCCTGTTGGATGAGGGCGCGCAATGCATAGTGGTGGAAGACTGGTAGCTTCAAGGCCTTCAGTACCATCCGTTTGGGGGCAAGTGCCACAGATGGGAAGTACGATGTCCTTTTGGGAGGGTTAATGAGGCGCTACAAGACGAAGTTAGAAATGTCCAGAAATTCTCCAGGCGCTCCGTACTTGCCTCAATGGTCAGCAGAAACGACCTATTCCTTAGTGGAGGTAAAGTCGGGCTAACGGAACATACGAGGGGCGGTCAATAAGTTTTGCAATTCGGATATTATGAAACGAGATATGAGGAAAAGTGTTTTATTATTTTTCAATATAATTACCCTTACTTCAATGCACTTGCGCCACTTGTCCCTAAAGCTTTGAATTCCCCAACCAGAAATCTCCCGACTGGCGGAATAAAAAGGATTCGCTAGGGGCCAGATCTGGACTGTAGGTGAGATGGTGGAGCTCCTCGAATCCGCACTCGCGCAGGGCAGCTTGTGCAATTCTGGCCTTGTTGTCAGGGATATTGTCATGGAGGAGCAGGACACCGCGTGTTAACTTGATGCGCCGCTTCTAACGGATGCACTTCTTCAACCCAGCCAGTTCCTCGGCGTAATATTGACCTGTGATGGTCCTTCCACGAAGCGCATAGACCACCATCAACACTTCCTCAGAATCTCAGAAGATGGTGGCCATGATCTTCTCGGCTAAGGGTTGGGTCCGAAACTTGATGGGGGTCGAAAAGCCCCTGTGCTTCCGGCCATGCTTTCGAGGCTTGGTCTTGGGATCCCAGTGATGGACACACGTTTCATCACCTGTCACTATGCATGACTCTAATCCCGCCGGAACTTGGTTGTACAGGAGCAGCAGCTCCACTGAACTTTGACAACGTTAAAGTCGTTAATAGGGAGTGAGGTTTCATGAGGTTTCTAGGGACTCAACGGGCTGAGACCTTGGCCATGCCAAATTGTCGTGGATGATATTGATAACATTTCCATGTGATATTCCAAGTTCTCGCTCGATTTCTTCGACCTCCACACGGGCCACATTGTCCTCGTTGGTCACGTCTAACGGGCGTCCTGGACGGGGATCATCTTCAAGGGTCTCACGTCCATGACGGAACTCCCTATTCCAGCGAGCAATGGTTGCATAGGAAGAGGCGCTGTCGGTGTACACTGCAACCATGCGTTCATGGATCTCTTTTGCATTCTTGCCTTCTTTGGTCAAATATTTGATCACTGTGCAGTGCTCACCCTTCTTTATTATTGAAAAATTTGTGACTGACGATCTGCGACCAGCTACCGCTTCTTAAATAGACGAGGCAGGAGTGTGGCTGCAGGTCCTGACTTGTTATAACTTGTCATAACACCCCCACAAATAGCCATCCTCCTTTCTCTGTTTTTCACTACCGATTCGAAAAACTTATTGACCGCCTCTGGTATACTCCAGACATCGATGGAAATTGCAGATTTTCTTCTTTAAAGATAAGCCAGGCCATGCCTGTGGAGATGCTACCAAGGAAGTTTACTACAGCGCACGCAAATAACAAACTTTTTGGCTTTAACGAACGTCTAGATCAACAAACCTTTTGGCTTTAACGAACGTCTAGTTCACCTTTCTGCCTTGACAGGAATTAAGTTTATAGACCTTGGCGACTTGATCTCTGGACGAGATTACCTATACATGGAGGACGGGGTCCACCTAATCGACCGAGGAAAAATGTTTCTGGCCCAGGTAATCGACAGGAATGCCTTCTATTCGTTTAGGGTTGCACGGGACGAGCCAAGTGGCAACACCTCAGATACCACCAAGCAGGAGACTCAAGACAAGCGACGAGATCAAGTCAATGCGGGAAATTCTACTGCAAGAGTCCCTGCTGCATTGTAACCCGAGAGTAATGGAGGCCCTGCCGGTGATGAAAAATTGGTCCCAGGCAACTCGGTGGAAGCTCATGGTAATACGTCTCTTTCTGAGAACAACACTCCATCCAAGTCGTCGGGAAACGCGTTAGCTGAGGAAACGTGCGGACTAGCCAGCGTTTCCTTTAAAGATTTATTTTTTAACGTTAGGCGATACGGAACAAGTTGGATGAACGTGGGGCTGTATTGGCCTCTGATAACCAAATAGATATCGTGGTGATCGTAGAAACGTTGATCAATACTGACAAGTGAGATTTCGAGGGTGAGTTTACGATCCCCGGTTATACAATGTTCTACTGTGGCCAACCTTGTCGAGAGGGCGATGGAGTTATGGTATACATTCAAAGCTCTTTCCCCGCTGACGAATGCAATGTGAGATCTGGTCACGAGAATTTAGGGCTAGTTATAGCCTTAACCAGCTCCTCTTATCGAGTAGTGGTGGTTTAGAGGCCGAAAAGAGAGTCATCAAAGTCGGACTTAAACCTGTAAGCAAAGCTCACCGACCTGATAAATAGTTAAACGAGTTTGATCATTGGTGACTTTAACTGCCCCGAGACTGACTGGAGGAACTGGAAAGGCGATGCGGAAGCGAGAAGACTGATTAAGTTCGCTCAGGATAACTTGATGACACAATCGGTAGAGAAACCAACGATGGGTGAGAAGATGTTAGACTTGGTGTTTACCACTGAGGACGACATGGTATCCGGACCCAGCGTAGGAAAGTGTCTGGGCGGTAGGGATCACTGCTCAGTCACGTTTTCCGTACAAATCCATGTGAGAAACGCTCTCAAGTCGCTATCTTTAAACTCGACTTCTGACGCACGAACTTTTGGGGATTTCGGGATGCGATAGCTCGGCTTAGACATACAACAGGAGAAGGAGCCTTAGACAAATGGTGGCGTTTAAATAAAATTTTATAAGCCAACAGTCTGCGTTTATCCCCATCAAGCCTCTCTAACCGAGATGGTTTAATCAAGGCATCGCCACAGTGATAAGGAACAGGAAAACTGCCTATAATAACTGGAAAGCCAACCGTAATTAAGAAAGGCTTCTTCAATGCAGTGAAATGTATAGTCAAGTTAAAACACTGGTGCGCAGAGCTAACCGCAGCGAGGAAGTTTGGGTTTCCTCCCTTTGTAAAGAGACCGCGAAAAAAATTCTCCTGCATGTCAATAGTCTTCAGCCCTTTCGCCAGAGCATAGGAGCACTGAGAGATGACAATCACGTGTTACAGAAGTCAGATCCAGACATCGGCAACGTATTGAACTGCTACTTCGCCTGCATATTTACTAGGGAAGTTGACGGTCCAACTCCGAGGCGGAGGGGTTCATCTCGAAGAGGGCGAAAACCTATCCGAAAAAGGCCTTGAGAGAAACGAAGTATTAGCCGGACCTGAAACCTTTAACCCGTATAAGTCTCCAGGTCCGGATGGCTTTCTTCCTAGAGTTCTCCGTGAAGTTAGTTAATAGGTCATTCCACACCTTACCACCATTTTCAACAAATCTTTGGAAACTCTACGAGGTCGATCTTTGTGGAAAGTCCCCTCTCTAAAAAGTCTACAAGGTCGATCTTTGTGGTATTCCCCTCTTTTGAACCTCTACAAGGTCGATTTTTGTCATAGTTCCCTTTCTTAAACCTTTACGTGACTCCGTGAACAGTCATCCGGTTGACGTTGAGCCATTTCGCGATTTCGAAAATGCTGTGCCCGTCTACATGAGAGCAGAGATCTCGATTTTCCCCTTATTCTCCCTGTCACTGACCCTGTCTCTCTCTCTCCCTACTTTTCCTCTCCCTATCCCGCCTCCTTCACGAACCCCTCCTTCACTCCTCTGCTCTCTTCTTATTCCCTCATCCGTGCCGAATCATACGTTCTCTCATTGTCTTGCTTATCTCTCTTATTTTATCTCTTATTCTGTCTCATTTTCTCTGTCTCATTCTCTTTACATCCTAGTCTCTCTCTCTCTTATTTTCTCTCTCTCTCTAATTCTCTTTCTCTCACTCTGTCTCACATTCTCTCTCTCGCCCTATCACCCTCATCCTCACCGCCTTATACCTCCTCCTCTCTCTCTCCTGCTCTCATTATCATTATATTTCACTTGTTCTATATCTCTTATTATCTCTATATCTTATTCACCTTCTTCCTTATCCTCCTTCTCCATCTCCCCCTTTTCTTCCCTTTCTACCTCCACCTCATGTTAATATGCATCCACAGAATTGAACCCCTCCTTTAGACATAAAAGTTATCATCATAGGCTACGAGAAATCGGGATGTTCTCCCTGCAGACGCGCCTGTTAAGAGGCTAGCTGATTGTAACTTTTAAGATAATACGAAGAGTTGAAGATTTGAATCACACGAGGCTATTTACGTTGGACACAGATGCTGCACGTAACCACGTTTACAAACCGGAAATACCGCAATTCCATACTAGTATTTGCAGCAACTTCTTCTCGTACAAAATTTGCGGAAGGTGGAACCGTCTGTCGCCAGAAGTGATGAACAGTTTGTTAGTCGAACAGTTGAAATCTCGTCTTGACAAGATAATCCACACTTTGTATAGATTATATAGTATAGATTATAGATTTGATGCAAGTATATAGGTTTCAACTTCTCTATAAAAAATTCCTGATTGTGTGTTTTTTTCAGCACATTCAAGTATCGTTTTAGCTTTCTGGCCCACAAATGCGGGTTGAGAGCCTTTATTTATGCTTTCCTTGCTCTTACACTATAGGTTAGGGCATTCCCAAAATAGTACCTCCAAGGTATGGTCAGCAATGTCCTTTGAGGTACTACTATTTTTTGTGACTCCTTGTGACTCTCATATTCTTTCTCATTATTTCTATCTCTATCCTTATCTCTGACTCACTATATCTATCACTCTCATTCTCTCTCTCTCTCTGTAATTTACTTCTTTCCTTAATTTTCATCACCCTCTAACTCTTTCTATAACTTTTCCATTTCTCTTCACTCTATCGATCTCTCTCATTCTCTTCATCTCTCATTCAATCTCTCTTTTTCTATCTCTTTATATCTCGAAGCATTGCTTCAGCAATTTACAACAGAAAAAAAGAGCTACGCTAATTGGAGAAGTTGTGGTAGCAACGAAAATCTCATGCATTATAGAGAAAATATTAGAACTGTTAAAACACTGTTGCGCCAAGCAAACGCAACATAGAACTTTAGGTCACGTCTCTCTGCAAAGAGAACCCAAAGAAATTCTTCCTGCAAATATATAGGTACAAACCAGCTTCCCAGCGCATAGGCCCTCTGATATTAGACGTTGGTGTGTTGCAAGAGTCAAATCTGTCTATCGCTTACGCGTTGAATGAATACTTTACCTCTTTGTTTACAAAGGAAGAACATGGTTCCACCTCGAGACCGAGAGTGTAGCTAGGAAAAAGAAACTTAACCCGTACAAGTCTTCAGGACAAGATGGCTTTCTTACTGGAGGCATTCGTGAAGTGCCCGGTGAGTTTGCTCTAACACTTACTGTGATTTTTAACGAATCAAGGGAAGCCAGACAGGTTACAGAGGACTGGAGGATGGCAGACATGACTGCCATATTTAAGCAGGGAGAGCGCAAAAACCCAGGTAACTACCAGGGAAATGTTAGAGAGAATAATATCAGAAAAAATAGTAACGCCCCTTGCATCAAACAGCTTGATCCTTGATTTTCAACACTGGTTTCACAGGAACCATTCGTGTCTTACAAATCTACTATAATTCTTTCACGGCATTTTGGATGAGTATGATCGTAGTTGAGCTGTGGACATCTATAACTTGGACTTTCAAAAGGCCATTGATAAGGTGCCACACTGCAGGTTGATTTGCCACGTCCGCGCAGTTGGCATCACAGGTATGGTAGCCAGCTGGATTCAGAACTAGTTGTCAGTCAGGCGACAAAAAGTGAGAATAAATGGGATAGTCTCGAGATAAGGCTCCGTGAGTAAGGGGGTATCCCATTGTTCCGTGCTCGTTGCTCTCTTATTCATTATCTATATAAATGATATAGATGATGGGGTGCTTTGCTCGATATCCAAGATCGCCGAGAATACAAAATTAAGAGAAAACGTGAGCTCACGCGGAGGTGTGGAAAACCTACATAACAGCCTTCAGAAGTCTAGTGAGTGTTTCGAGATTTGGCAGATGCCATTTAACCACGAAAAGTGCAAGGTGATACACTTTGGCCATGCCAATCCTCGAGATGACTACGAATTATTAGGTAGAATTCTGGAAGTGGCAGACATGGAATAGGACTTGAGTGTGCAAATCAGCACCGACCAAAAGTTTTCCAGTCAGTGTACCGATGTAGAAAAAATGCAGAAAGAAAATTGGGACGAAGAAAGAGGCGATTCGCATCTGAAATAAGGAGATTGTCCTCAAATTGTACAACTCTCCAGTCAGACGTCACCTATAGTACGCGATTCAGTTCTGGTTCCCTACACTGCGTAAGTACATATATAGGTGGAAGGTGTCTAGGTTAGGGCTAACAAGTTAATTCCTTCACTTAGGCACAAAGGCTGTCAGCTTCGACTTCAAGAATTGGGGCATTTCTCTTTGGGGACCCGCCGATTACGAGGCCAGCTAATAGAGACAGTCAATATTTTAAGGGGTTTCGAAAACGTGGACTACAGAAGAATGTTCACGTTAAACACAAATCCGACCCGTAACCATAGTTACAAGCTGGATTTGCCCCCATTCCAGACGAGTATTTGTGAGAACTTCTCGTATAACATCTGCGCTACATGAAACCGTCTTCCAGCCGAGATAGTAAATATTTCGTCCATAGATCAATTCAAATCTAGACTGGATGATGTGATGCGTGAATATGTATTAGGGTGATGACTTTTTTACAACCTCATATCCCTGTGTCATAATTTGTTGAACTTTAATTAAAGATTATATAAAATCCTACTTTCAAGGTGATTTGATAAAAAAACTCACGCAGAAAATGATTTTAAAAATGTTATTTGTCAGCTCTTTTGTCCAGTTTTTGAAGTCACTAGCAGCATATACAAGATTGAACACAAGCTTATGAGTCACATATATATAAAACTATATAGGGTCATAAAACTCAAGGAAGTAAATTAGTTACAATAATGTCATTGGAGAGGATGAATTTCAATGATACTCGTAGGTTGTCCTTTTCTCCTCAATCCACTATTAATTTGATTGTTTGAATTCATAATCGTTCTGGTATCCTAGTAAGTTTCAGGAGATATGTTGCTTTCTCTCTTTTTCTCTTAAACTCTATCTCTCACTAACTCTCTCATTCTCTCACTACTCCTCTTCGCATTTTTTCTCTTCCTCTCGTTTATTCCTTCAAATATTCTCTCACTCATTTGCTTCCTAAACATGTCATTTGAGTATAAATCGAAAAAGGTAATACTTTCTATATATAAATCTATTCTTCGGCCTCTTCTAGGACACCATGTTCGAGCCTACTACCCTTACTACAAGAAGAATATAAACAACTAGAACGGAATCAACGTAGAGTTACCAAAATGATAACTAGTCTAAAAAAACAGCCATACGTAGACTTTAGGAGTTAAATCTCTTTCCATTAAGTGAGGGTAGACTAAGATGTGGCTTAATTAGAGTATTAATAACGTCTAAGCTATAGTTAATATGAACTGTAACAAGTACTTTATAATCACCGTAACGTCATTGATTGCCTTAGAGTGAATTCGCTTACACAAAAACTGGACAATCACTTTTACTCAAACCAAAGACTGACTACGTTTATAAAGGAGCAATATATTTTTTACGCTTTTCATCAGATAAGCGAACTTCAATAATTGACTGCTTCATCCAAGTCTCATGACATTTTACTCTGTTCAGAGACCCTGGTTTCAAATATGAGGCATGTCTCTGAACTACTTATACCAGGCTTCAAAAAACCAATTTTACTTAGGCGTGATGCCATTCCTAGGGCTAGAGGAATGGCAGTTTACATTAGGAATGGTTACTCTGCTTCAAAGACCTCCTATGCTTGTTCTTGCCATGAGATGCAAGTTATGAAAGTATGTGGTAAGCAAAATAATCTTTATCTTTTTTCTGTCTATCGCAATCCAGACTTAGATGATACTATTTTTGATTGTCTGCTCCTTGCCATGGCCAAGGTACAGGAAAATGACCGGAAAGCCTGCTTTGTATTTATGGGAGACCTCAATGCTCATCATAGGCAATGGCTGTCTTCTGTCTCCCCTACTGACTGTCATGGTATCAGGGCTTATGATTTTGCGTGTGAGTCGGGTTGTGAGCAAGTCATTAGGGAGCCTACCCATTCATCTGGGAACTGCCTTGACTTGGTTTTCACTGATTCCCCTGGAGTCGTTACAAGTGCTGTTGATCCTCCTGTGGGAACTTCTGACCACTGTGCAATTTCTATAACTATCTGTATTGAGCAATCTATTCCTAATATAGCTCATACAAGCAAAGTATTTATCAAATCTCAAGTAGATTGGTGCAATATATTAAATGATATCTCCCGGATCAACTGGCCACTAATATATAAGGAGGTTGAAGCAGTTCGTATTTTGAATGATAAAATTGTTTCAATTATTGATAGACATGTTCCATTCCGTATGATCAGATATCGCACTAAGGACAAAGCCTGGTTTAATGATGACTGTAAGAGGGCTCATATGCAGAAACAAGAAGCCTACAACCTGTGGAAGGGGAGTAGATCTGCCTTTCTATGGGATAATTATGTGCACTACAGAACAGCAGCTCAGAGGGTATATAATAATGCTGAAGTTGAATTCAATACTACCACAAAGGGAACTCTTCAGCGCACAGCAAATTCCCACAAATTCTGGACCACTCTCAAGTCTGCTCTTTTTGGGAATGATTCATCTATGCCACCCCTTCTTAAACCTGATGGTTCCATTACCCTTAGTCCTGAAGAAAAGGCAACACTGTTGGCTGATGTTTTTGATAATAAACAAAGTAATGAGAATCTAACTCTACCTGACACTTGTTTCCCTGAACCAAGGTTAAACAAGATTGCTTTCCGTTCAAGTGAAGTAAAACAGTTACTTCTTGATCTGGATGCTTATGGTGGTACTGACCCAAATGGTATATTCCCTTTATTCTTTAAGAAAACTGCAGAGTATTTGGCTCCCAAGCTTTCCGTTATTCTTCGGAAGCTGGCGAGGAGTGGTTGTTTTTGCGAATGTTGGAGAATTGGTAACATCACTCCACTATGTAAAAGTGCAAGTGGTAGTTTTAACCCTACTGAATATAGGCCCATTTCTATAACTCCTGTTCTATCTAAGATTTTTGAACGTTTACTAGCTAAACGTTTAAGTACATTTGCCGAGCTTAATCGTCTGTTTCCCTTTTTACAGTTTGGATTTCGTAAGGGTCTGAGCACTTGTGATGCACTTCTCACAGTCTCCACCATTGTCCAAAAATCATTAGACTCTGGTCAAGAAGTTCGCTTAGTTGGCCTGGATTTCAGTGCATCATTTGACCGTGTCAATCATAAGGCCCTGATATTTAAGTTGAAGCAGTTGGGAGTAGGTGGTGTATTTTTAAATATTATTGAACAATTTTTAACAAATCGACAATAATTTTAGTGATGAGAGAGAGGTGCTATCTGGTGTACCACAAGGCAGTGTTCTTGGTCCTCTACTGTTTATATTATATACCCATGATATGTGGTTTGGACTGGAAAATAGACTTATAGCCTATGCTGATAATGCTACTCTAATAGCCCCAGTCCCATCTCCTGAGTTGAGAGCATCGGTTGCTGAGTCTTTAAATAGAGATCTGGCTAAGATAAATGTTTGGTGCACTTCATGGGGCATGAAGTTAAATGCAAAGAAAACCCAGAGTATGATTGTTAGCAGATCCAGAACACTAGATCCTCCCCATCCAGATCTTTTAATAAATTACATTCCCATCTCCATATGTGATTCTTTTAAGTTGCTTGGAGTTATGCTTGACTCTAGGTTTACTTTTGAGAATCACATTCGATCTATTTCCTCCTCTATTGCTCAAAAAATTGGCATTTTGAGGAAATCTTACAAAGTATTTGGAGAGCAGACTGTTCTTAAAAATTGTTTTAATGCTTTTATTCTTCCGTGTTTTGAATATTGCGCCCCTGTTTGGAGTTCGGCAGCCAACTCTTATCTTAATTTATTAGATAAAAATTTGAGAGCAATAAAATTTTTAATTCCTGACCTCAAAGTTGATCTGTGGCACAGGCGAGCAATAAGCTCCTTATGCATCTTATATAAAATTTTTAACAATGCAGATCATCCACTGCATCACGATCTGCCCAATTTATATGCCCCTCAACGAGTTACCAGAGGTGTACTAATTGCCAATAGTAGGGCCTTTACGCCTATGAGATTCAACACAACACAGTTTTCAAGAAGTTTCATTCCTAACACAACTAAACTGTGGAATGAACTTCCTAGTGTTGTTGTTGAGTCCTTGGAACTTCAGAAATTTAAAGTGGGTGCTAATACATTTTTAATTAACAGAAACTTATAACTTTAATATTTTATTCATTATCCACACATATATAATATTATAATATTTTTAACATTATAGCATTTAATTTTTTTTTTTTTTTTTTTTGATTTTCTATTTATTTATTATGTTTTTCTTAATCTTTGTTTCGTTTTTTCCATACCAGGTTTCTTTCCCCGCTGGGGCCCTTGGGCTTATAG
This sequence comes from Ceratothoa steindachneri, assembly GCA_963969495.1. NCBI lineage: Eukaryota > Metazoa > Arthropoda > Malacostraca > Isopoda > Cymothoidae > Ceratothoa > Ceratothoa steindachneri. Next base: position 115,922,269 of record OZ018326.1, read on the forward strand.
CTATTTGCTCTTCCAGTTGGGGTTGTGGCTTGGAACTTTAATAATAATAATAATAATTAAGGCGAAAAAGCTTAGTAATCTTAGCTTAGTTACTGTTTGCGTGCAACTTCATAAGGATCGAATGGTCTGTAGTTGCACGCGTTTTCCTTTTTATTCGTTTCTATTCTCTTTTCTCTCATTTGATCTCTCTCTCCCTCTCTATCTCTCTCTCTCATTCTCACCTTCCATATCAATCACCCTGTCCGTGACCGTGTCGTTTCCCCTCTCCTTATTCGTCTCTTCTCTTCTTCCTCCTCACTCCTCTGTTCCCACCCATCTTTGTCCTTGTACCTCCCCTCCCCATCCCTCCTCTCCTTTTCTCATTATTTCTCTTTTAGTGTTTCATTCTTTCTCTCTCTTGGTCAATATCTCCAATTCTCTCTTTTATTATTTTTCTTTTATTCTCTCATTCTCTTCCCCTATCTCCCATTTTCAATTGCTCTGATTCTCTCTCTTAATTTAGTCTTCCCCTCTTTCTCGCTCTCTTTCTCTCTCTCTCTATATATATATATCTATCTTTCTCTCCTCCTAAAGCATGCCCCTCATTTCCCATTTGATCCTTCTTTCATCCCCTCTCTTATTTTCTATATTTTTATTCTCTTTTTCTATCTTTTTCTCATTGTTTCTCGCGACACGCACCGCCATTTGATTGAGCGTTCCCTACACTTTATTTCGAGGTCTGCGTTGTCCCCAGAGACTATTTGGTACATTCTTATTGAATATCATACTCTGGGTGATCTTCGTGCACGTTACCTGTCCCCGTATCGGGAAACGAGGGGCCACTACCGTTTGTCCCTATTATTCGTGACAGGTTTGTGGAGTATCTGACTTTTGGGATGAAGCCGGACTTGTCCATTATATTTGATTCTGTTTGTGGCAGGTGCAATGTTTCTTCCTATTTTTTTTTGCTTGTTTGTTTTTTGTTGCTTTATGTTCTCTTGTTATTTGGGGAAGGGGGGTTATGCGAGTTTTAGAATAGACTAGTCCTAGGCTTAAATTTTAATTCCGGTGACATAGGTCCTAGAAGGCAATCGCCAGATGAGCGAATTAAAAAATAACCTCATTGTCTCTCTCTCTCATTCGCTCTCTTATTTTATCTATTATTCTCTCTCCCTCATTTTTTTTCTTTCATTCTCTATCTCATTCCCTCTCGCTCGTTCTTTCACTCTCTCATTCTTTCTTGTTTCCTTTGTATCTCTCTAATACTGCCCTACAGGAGCTACTTCCTGAATACAGGCCAACTTCAACACCCCGAGGCAGTTGATTTAGCCCTCCTATTTATTCTGAAAGACCTCCTGGAATGAAACGGCAAATGACGTTGCCGTTGCTACTAACCTTCCTTAACAACATTATGTGAACCGAAATCTTTATCTTTATGATTCTCAGTAGATCAGTGAAGGATTCAGTAAGCCAGTGGTTGTTTTGCGAGTTCACCATCCGGCCCTAGCAGAAATTCTTCTCGTCTGAGCAGAATCAAAGCATGCCAGGCTTGAAGGATTGATTCACTTTGTTTGCTATCCTCACGGCACGTTCCTTCCGCTTACATTTCATCTTCTTTGAAAGAGGCTGTCCCTTTCTCCTGTTGTCTTAGTAATATCAGATGTCATCATGCACTCAGTGCCTGATGAGAAACTTTGATACTCACCTGTCCTCGGCTATGGACTTCGTTAATTTCCTGGAATCGTTTTCAATGATAGCCAGGCTTTCAAATACAAATTAGGGGGATCTTTTACTATCAGAAAGATTACTATTTTTTCTTGATCCTCTGCACCCTCCTCAGATCGACAGCCATGTACTTGGAGATCTTGGCATTGGAGCTCCCGGCGTAAATACCAAGCAGCATAGCTTGCCATTTCCTATTTTTTGGATGATCGATTTCATTCCAATAATAAAGAATTATAACCACCTTCGATATACAAGTACTAGTTGATCTTGAATTGAAAGTTTAATTAACAAATCCATGTGTTATAAATATTGCGTAATTTATAATTATTAGATTAATAAAGCTCTAAAAATCGAATCATTTTCCTGCACACTCCTGAGATCAAAAAGTACATTTCACTTCTTCCTTTGCTCTTGAGTCGGTCAAAGCCCCCTCCTTGGATTGCAATCTAATTAAATTGGCAATAATTTGTGGTCTGTTCAGATGAGTGTCAGAAGGATTTACCAACTGGAGCCATAAACCCCAAATTAGTTTTAGATATGGGCGTTTAAATTTAGCTTAGGTGTTATGGTTTTACTTGATGATTGTGAGATATTTGACGTGCGGCATAGATCAGCTTGTTCGAATTTGATAGTTTTGGTTGATGGTCATGAGTAGTTTGCTATGCTACGGAGGTTATCTAATTACTTTTAATTTTGTTGGATATATTTTATAGTTATGAGTTGTTTGCTAGGTTACGAAGGTTGTGACAATTTAGTTTGATCTGTTGTCTTTTTTTAATTGTTTTGAGCTTTTTTGGTGTGTTATAAAGTTTAGGTCAGGTTTTTGGGTAGGTTTTTATTTAATGGTTTGAAGTTGCTTGCTGTGTTATCTAGGTTAGGTAATTTTTTCATTTGTTTTTATTTGATGGTTATGAGATATTTTTTGTTGTAACAAGAGTTAAGTTCTGTTGTTTTATTTGTTCGTTTTATTCGACGATTATGATATGGTTGATACTTTTATTCGTAATATAGTTTATTTATTTTTAGCGAGATATACATTATGATTATTTCGGTAATTTAAGACGAAGATAGCGCCTTCATTTTCCAGGTTTTAGAACCTTCTAATCAAAAAAGGCTATATAAGTAATGTTATTTAGCTCATCAAATTACATAGGAATACCTATTTATTTATGAAATTGTAAAGAAATTTATTTTTCTAAAGTTGGTTAGTTTTTCCAAGTTTGGAGAGTTCTTTCCCTTGTCTTTTCAATAGGTATCTCCCCTCCTCTTACGTCCGGCAGCGCGCCGCCAACGTATTCGTGCCTGGCAGCAACACACCTACGCATGCATGACCTGTCATGACATTATTTTTTTACCAATCGCAAGTCAGATAGTTTTAGGCGCACTATGGTTTTGTCCGGGCGCTTTTATTCAAAATGACTTGTGAAGGGAGGTGCAACCTTAATTTTGAGCATTTTTTACCAAAGTTCTGTGCAATCGTGAGTTTACTGTTGCATTTTTAGGTGATTATGGCGTTCTTAAAGACAAATATAACTGTCCTAAGTGTAACGCTATTCGATAAATTTCGGTGCGAAAACGCGTTTATTGTGGTAAGGATTTTACACCGTGTCAAGTTCAAACTTCGGGGCGCTCTTCATTTCTTTGGCCAAAAGTTTCCTCGACTAAAGGATCGATTTTACCATTTTTGGTATGCGGGTAGCACGTTGTATCTGCCGGGAGAAACATTATAAGGTAAGGAAACGAAACTCTTTTGTGTAACAATCGCCTTATACATTTGAATCTGCGGTAGGCCTTCAAATTAAGAATATTACTAGTTATCTATTTAGAATCCGGGGTGTGTAGTTGGTATAGGGAATGAAGCCCCCCATTTCGAAACTACCTAAATTTATTAATTTTTGGCGCTAAATAGCCTAAAGTAGGCGGCGCTATCATCGTCTTAAATTATCATTATTTCATTAATAAATACTATTTTTGTTATAATTACCCAAAGTAATCTACCCTCACTGACCTATACTATAAATTCACTTAAATCGGCTTCAATAAATGCAATTATATATCTTATAGAGCCCCCGTTTTCACGCGTATAGCACACAAATGAAAAATAATCGAGAATTTTTTAAAGAAGTGGGTTTTTGTATGTCATAAATTTTAACAGTGAAGGTTAATAGGTTTAAAATGCAGTAGTGCAGTATTGCATTTTTTTTCTCCGAGTTACTGTTTATGCGCTTATAGCAGTCAAAAGTAAAAAAAATTTTTTCAAAGATTAAACATACACCTTAAACTCGAACCACAAAATGCAAATGACAAATTCAGGTTTATCTATTCCTCCTGCGACACTCCTTTTGTGATTATGGCAGTTAGCGGACAGATAGGCACATAATCTTTGACTTTTATAAAGTTACAAAAAAAGAAAGAGATTAGTGGCACTTACTGCAATGTGCAAACACGGCCAATTATAAGGTATCCGTAGAGATTTGGCCTCTAAAGTTTGAGGAAGGTAGTCATTTCTTTTCTTCGTTAGAATATTTTACTCTTGAGTGAATCTTTCTTTTTAACTTATATTATGTACTCATATGATCTTCTTGATATATTCTTCTTTTTTGAATATGAATAAATATAAACACTAAAATTCCACAAGCTTATATCTGCTTTGATTAATGGCATTCATGGAGAAAAAAATATAAAATCGTTAATCTTTATATACTAATAAAAACGAACTGTAATAAATTTTATGTGGTATTTAAGGAAAACAGAATGATATTTTGGAAAATAAAAATAATTTTAAAATATTTCGTTTTGCACTAAAACTATGAAGAAATTCAAGAACGCGGAATATAATCCATATCCCGGGATAGGTAGAAATTAAAGCTGAACAAGAGTTTTAACGAGAACATATTCCTAAAAACCAAAAACTTCAATTATAGAACGTAAAATAAAATCCATAAGCGTAGCTGATCATGAGTAATACAATTATGTCAGCCTAAAACTTAGGAGACAAAGGTTAAGATTATTCAAGACCTATATTGATTAGTATCTAAGAAACATTAAATTAAATCTTCCATATGAATAAGATTCTTATGCTCATACACAAAATTCAGCAGTTCGTATATGCTCCACACAATTTAAAGAGATGTATATTTATTGAAACTTGTTTAGCCTCATTTAAGGAAGTTTCCTGCAATTTGACAAACATTTATTTTTTTACTTTTTGAAACGTGATCGAGGTGTTCTACATCTCCAAAGATCGCTGTGAACCATTTTGTGGAGGTTTTGGCTCAAGAAAAACCTAACTCTAAAGTGGAAGCCAAAGAATAATCGAAAGAGGATTAATGATGCCATGGTGACTTGAATCATCAGAAGGGTGTGCTAAAAAATTTCTAACACATGTAACAATCAGATCATAGGAAACGGAAGCTAATTAAAAAAGTTGTTTTAGGAATAGAAGTCTTTTGAATCGAATGGAACTCTAAGAAGAATATGTTGCAGAAGTAAAATGAATTAAGCTTATTCAAATATAATATTATTAAAGTTGGATAAAGAACGAATCAAATGAACTAATGTTCGGAAAGTACGTCCTTTGATTTCCTACTTTCCTTTGCATGATTTATACTGTTCAAGTTTCTACTCATAAGAATATATTAAACCTTGTTAAACGTTAGTTAAGATAAGACTAAATTCTGCTGGAAGAAAGGGCTGTAAGCGTCCCACTTTTAATGAGCATTTGTATATTGATTGGATCACTATGTAACTATGTATAACTCCCTACTAATATTAAATTTAGGTTATATTAGTTATTGCTAAAATTTTCTGTAGAATAATTAAATAGTCAATTTTATAAATAAATAATTTTAAAATCGAGATCATTTTTAGGAAATTTTAAAAACTTTTGACAGATTGTTTAAAACCAGATTCGGATAGACCAAATGAAAGAGAACTGTTAATGGTATCAGTCAGGTAAGGGGAGTGACCATAGATATTCGGAAAGTAGATGTACTAGAGAAGAATAAACCTTACTCGAAGAGTGAAGGAGGCACGGAGGGTGGTTAGTTCTTAATGGGACACTGCAGTGTTAGATTCAGGGTAGGTAAGGAAGTAGGGAGCTTTACTCTTTGGCGAGATGAAGGTAAATGAAATTGTAGAAGTGACATGAGGCGTAGAAACGGGGACAAGGGAGACGCGCAAGAAGCTGGAACATTGTTAGTGTATTAGATTTATTGACAGAAATTTCATGGATGATAATAGCTTCATTGGCATACATCAAATTTACTTTATGGGTGTACATAGAAGGCAGCAAGAAAAGAGAACTGATAATATTATTGTGCTTCAAGCTCAAGTAACCTGCAAGCGTCTCTCACATGTTCGAAAGTGGATCTTGGCCGCAATAATACAGTAGAGGTGGAGAATCAGGGCACCCGCCATTGGCGAGAAGGTGTAGAGAGAATGATACATGGATATCAGAGATGGAGGTTTGGGCGAACAATGGAACAGATGAAAACATTGAGCTCAGAAGTGGGAGAGAAGCTGTTTATGTTAGGAAGGATTAACATAAGCTCTCTAAGTATCAGTTCATACTCCACTAGGTGATTTGAGGATGGTAAAACTTTAATTCGTAACATTAATTGAAATTTTTTTTATATTATACTTAGATAGCTTGGATGTTTATTGAAAAGTTTCATTTGAAGTAATTTACATTTGGATGAGAAAGGCCTGCCATTTGGATGAGAGAAAGGCCTTGGAAAGTGCTCCAAAGCTCAAAATGACCGCGCTCGCGAAGATGAAAAAATTCTCGGTACCCAGGGTGTCAAGGGCTCTCATGGAAGAAGGCGACTAGAGCTTAAAGTAAGGGAAAAGGCCTGAGCACACCAACCGTATGTGAGAGCAACGCCGGGAGCTCTGTCGTCGCCTTCCTAACTACTTAAAGAATGATCATAGCAATCGAATTCTATTTTTTTTTTTGCTGAAAATCTTTCATGGTAGATCCGCTCATCAACAAGAACAACAAGTACGTGGTAAACTTCGGCCAGAACGTCCCTCTCCCAGGTCTACTATGTTTCAAAGAACAAGAAATCGGCATCCCTAATTATGCTTGGCATCGTGGCTTCGATTAGCGAGAAGATTCTTCCGGTGAGGTTCGCTGACAGTTTTAGGCTCAACAAAGCCAATTATAGGCGCATCTTTGCCACCAAACTCCTAGCCTGGATGATAAATATCACAAACAAGGCGGACTATAACTTCAGCAGGATGGTGACCCGACCAACATGTGCAAGACAGTGCATGAGTAGTGGTGGTCGAACAAGAACTTCTGACCAAAGGAATTTTGGTGACCATAGTTGCTTAACCTCAATCCCTTGACTAGAGCGGTTGGGCGCATGTCGAAGGAAAGTGAGGCTAGCCCCGCCACAGCAACGTTGACGAGCGAAAGTGCTCCGTCAACAGCGTGTAGGCTAGCTAGCATAAGGAGGAACTTCGCGTCATTAAGATCTCGCTCGCCCAGAACGTCTGCTCGCCGCTGAGGCTGCATAACAATTAATATTACAATTTAAACGCATATTTATATGTTAAAACAATAAAAACTTATCAAACCTCTTCAAAACTATCATTGACTACTTTGTTGAGAGTCCTGTTACTAGTGTAACAGGACTTTTGTTATAAGTGGTAATTCCAATTTTCATGATTTTATTGGCATAAATTAAATGCCCATTGGAGTCATTTATATTTCATATAACCAGTGACTTAATTAAAATATAGCAAACGAAAACATAGCTTAATGTGTTCTCCTTACTTCATGTTCAGCGTCACTTTCCTTACCAATATCTTAATAAGCGGAGAGAAAAGACACAAAGGTAGCAGGTTATAGACTGTCGGAATAGTTCTATTAGATGACTCATTAATCATCTACACAGGAATATGCTAATAAACCGTTATTCATCTACGAGTATAAGAGTTAATTAATGGTGAGCGGAGGGGAGTGACCTTGATCACTGGACTAAATAAAATGAAATAATTAAATTTCAGCAAACGAGAATTTACCACATAACTCACAACTAATTAACAAAAGCATGCCATTAATAATTATTCAAGAAGAGCAAAAGTATATTAGGCTTATCGGAACCAAATTTGAAAAAAATTGTAAGATATAATCCAATTAGTAACAAGCTTATTATTGCAAATTGCCCTTAGGTCTGATCTTTAAGTAAAATACGACAATGAATCATAAAACTTATTCAATATTTTCCTACGCCAAGTAAATAAAAATTGTTCCAGCGCCAATTATATGCAAACTATTTAGCTAAATAACATATATTTCCATGGCAAGACAAAACAGAGGAGGTAAAGTTAGTAACAATAGAGTTAAAATCTAAGATTTATCTAAATATTTCAAGTCTCCTAAAATAATTGTGAGAACTCAAATAAATTTTTCCATTACATACTTGGAAACATTGATAGCAGCAGTGGCAATCAAATACCATTTGATATAAATTATCTTGATTGTAGTAAAGCATTTGGTATAGTACTACATGAGAGATTACTAAGTAAACTGTAGGAATACGGGATAGGAGGTAAAATTCTGCAATGGAAAAACTTTATCCACTTACGTCAAACAAGGAGGGCCATCACTCATATGTAACATTGTGTAACAGGCTTGTTTCCATATAAAATATACAGTATATATTTAATTATTGTTTCGATAAAAATATACGTTATATATTTATTTATGTATGCCTTTCCAAGTGACCTTCCGGTAGCAGATGCACTCTTTTTTTTAACGTTGTCTCCCCTGTAGACCTATTCCACGAGCGATTTTTTTTTTAGCAAATTGAACATTTCGTACTTTTTACCCATTTTCTGTGTACTGGGCAAATATTCTTGTTGCATTCGTCACAACAGACCCTGCACACCTTTTTGCATACCTTACACCTTCTCACCCGTGTATAACTTGTTGGTTCAGCATTAGCTGCTTGTAATTGGATTAGGAAAAAACCTAAATGCTCCTAGCTTCTCATGATTTGGAGGGAATTCCTTGCTTTTCGTTTTGGTCTCAAGCAATTTTGCCAAGTTTTTCTGGAAAAACTTGATATTAGATATTAGAGATTTGATATTAGAGATTTCTTTTTCGGAAAATAAAGAAGGCATTGTGAACACTTACATCCATTATATTATAAAAAACTAGCGGAGGCCAGCGAACGGTTTTCCTTCTGCATGTGAATTCTTCTGTTTCAATGAATTGGTCAACTCCCTTTTATCCGAAATTGTAATCTAAAATTAAAAATGGTTTATTAGCTTTCTCAGGCAAACACTCATTCCCAGCATGGGAAGAACTAAGGAGAATCACATTCTTGTTTTTCTTCGGAATATAGGAAACCAACATAGTGTTACTTTAGTGGTCATAAGCAAACACACTTGATGGCACTGGTCTTTTGATCTGCCTTATGGGTTGAGAAATCTTTTTTCTGTTCGACCTAATTCTTCCCAACAAAGTATGATTCTTTTCAAATAATGCAACAGCTAAACCATGCAACGTAAAGAAATTGCTTTTAACGAACTCACGTCCAGTATTTTTGTGTAAGGTATGCATAATTCAAGCAAAACATCCTTTGCAAGATCCTGATGTACTTCTTCTCTTCCCTTCCCAGTGTAAATCTTTGCATTCAGCGCATACCCAGCCTTTGTTTCACATAAAAAATATTTTCCGCCAAAATTTTCTTGTTTTGGGGGAATATAGGTGCTTCCTGGAATTCTTCCTCGGTAGCTAAGTAGTTCTTCATTCAAATTTAGTGTATCATCAGGAATATAAAATTGAAAATGCCTTTCTTTGAATGGATTACAGATCTCGCTGATTGCAGCTAACCAATCTTCTTGCAGACGGTCGTGACGATTCATGTAATTATCAAACCTTATTGCTCTTAGGAAAGAACGAAAACGATTCTTTGACATTACAACTCGATAAATTAAACTCGCATCAACTGGATTCCATAAATCATCAAATAGAAGTAAAATTATGTCTATCAAACCTTGCATATAAAATGAGCCAAGACAAGCTAGAATTTCCAGAACTGTATATTCCATCATGTGAGTGTACACAGCCTTTGCATTAGCTCTCAGATTTTAAGGAATGTCTCTCACGTTTCTGTTTATATCTCTGAATATGTAGAAACATGTCATTTTTAAAGTTCAAGGTTTAGGTGTGCGCACATTTCTGCTTCATCTACGTGATAAAAATGGAGTAGAGAAAAATAAGCCTAAGCCACCCTCCATTTGCGTTCCATCTTGTATACATTCTTGAGCGTCTTCCTCCTCGGATGAAACTTCCTCACTAGATGTTTCTTCTGAGATTTGAAGCTGATGTATCTGTCTTTCTTCATCTTGCATTTCTCCTTTTTCGAGAGTCATTCTTTCACAACTGGTACTTTCGTCTATCGGTTAGTATTCGATATCAGAGGAACCCGCTTGCAATTCATCTTCACTATGATCTTCATCATACGCAAGTTGCTGAAGTATATTTTCTTCAGAAGAAATTATACTGTGAGGGTATGGAACGTACATACTTGCATGCCGCCAGACACTCGTGGGAACGAAAGAAATTTTTCGTTTGAGTTGACCTTCGTCTCCTCTCTCTCTCCCCCCCCCCGACATTCTACCACCCTCCTCCGCCTTCCCCTTGACCTAAGTCATTATCCGTGCAAACTTCCCCAACAGGCGACAGGAAGTCTGACGAAAGAAGGCCTATCTCACAGAGAAGCCAAAATTCTATTTGCCTTGTTTATGATACCATGGAGATTGTCCAGAAGGCGCTGCGATAAGCGAATTGTCGTAAATGGAATCTCTCTCTAGATTACACACAGTCCGTGGTATAAATGACAACGCCGTTCTTCCCTCTGGAGAAGTGTTCCAAACCTACTTGCGTAACTCTCACGTTCAACGAGAGTCGTTGCCGTAACGTATCGACTGCCAACGCCCTGCAGAGTCTGTGACTAGAAGAATACGCTATGTTGCTCAAAGTTACTTGAGAAGGAAATATTAACATCCAAATAGTTACTGGAAGTTACTATTTGTTAGTGTCACACCCAGTTAGGAGTGAACTAAACGGAACTACAGTCAGCAGCCCCGAACCCGTCGTATTATCCCCCCTCTCCCCGAGAACTTGTGTTAACGCTACCCGAACCACCCTGTCTGGACCAGAGTAGTCGTCTCTCCAATCCATCACAATTAATGTTAATCTGTAAACCCAGTGTCCCTCTATTCTTAAATTACCTTTTCTAATTAACAGTGATTGATACTCCCATTGAGTCATTATAAATCTAGACGCTTAACTTCAGTGTTATCCTCCCCTCCTTTTTTATTATTATTTATAATTGCTGTCAACCCGGATTAATCCGGTTTAATATTTAATCCTTATTTACCTAAATTCCCGTTTAACTATTGCTACTAATTATTATCTTGGTGTAAAGTAAAGTTTATTTTTGTACGTGTGTTTATTTGTGGCTCCTCCTTTTTGAAGTACCCGTGGCAAGACTTTAATTAAGAATCCCTTCCGCTAATTTATTTAACCTGTAATTTACACTCTTAGAATTTAACAATCACAAACCTGCCCCCAGTAACAAGTGAGACTTTTATAGTGATAATCCTGGCCGCGGCGCAACCCGCCTCTAAACAGCTTTTGCACGTTCAGTAGTAATTAAAGCCTATATAATATATATATATATATATATATATATATATATATATATATAATGATCGTAGATTGAGTCATAGGGTCTCAATACCATCGACTTAAAAAAAGCGGTGTGTCCAGATCAAGGACTAGAATATTTATTGGACCAGACTATGAGCCATTCTACGACATATACACATTACATGCTTCATGACTACCAAATAACTGGATTGTTATTTGTTGCCGTAATGATTGATTGCCAAGCGTATGAGATCCAACTGTATTGTAACAAAATCTAACACATGAGATCTTTAGGTGAATTTCAAGTATTTCATTGATGAGTAAATTAATATTGTAAAAAGTGCTTGTTGGATTTCAATGCAGATAAATGTGTTACCATGCATTTTGAACACAGAAATCCATATATCAACTATGACCTCAATAGCAAGCAACTCAATGAATCTAATGTAGAAAAGGACCTAGGAGTTTATATGTCTGCAGACCTAAAACCTTCACATCATATAAACGTGGCGGTAGCAAAAGTTAATCAGATAGTGGGGCTGATAAATTTTATATTGTGCACTAGTCAGAGCGCACGTCGAATACGCTGTCCAGATCTGGTCACCTTATTACAAAAAGGATATTGTTGAACTTGAACAAGTCCAGAGAGGTATGACTAAGCTTGTCACAGAACTAGAAGATCTTGAATATAAAGTAAGATGTGAGTGCTCGGGCCTGACGACACTTGGAAAGAAGAGACGAAGAGGATATTTGATAGAAACTTAGAAAATTCTAAATGGATTCGATGACACACATTATAAGCTCTTCTTTGAGTACAGCGTGACAACACACGCTCAAACAGTTGTAAGCTAAAGAAGAGAGGTCATTGGAGAATCTTAGCTAGAGCTAATTCCTTCAGTGTCAGATTAGTTAACAGTTGGAATGCAATTCAAGGTTGGATAAATGTGAATATTAACTGTATTATTTAATGTCATATTTGAATAGCAAAAGATGTTTAGATATATTTTTTTATTGAGTTGAAAACTATGCTTGAATTTAGAAATAAGTGATTTTATTTTGAAGAATTTATTTTTTAAGTGTACAATTTGAATGTTGTATCAAGAGTTTTACTCGTCTATTCATCGTTGGAGTCAAGGTGGGAGAAATTCAAGACAAGTCTCTTAAACTCTCATTTTATTTAACTAGGTAAGCATAAGAGAGTGGGAACTTAAATGGAAAGCAATCATAAAGATTATTTACACTAAATTTAACTGGCGCAACAGTTCTATTAATAAAACCAATTAAATTCTATGAATGTAATAAACAGCTTTAACGGCAGGGTTCCACTGCAAAATGACCATAGTTTTAATTTACAACTGCTCAGGAACTAACCATAGGCAATCAATGCTTGCGGCAAAATACTTATGGCTCAATAAGCCACTCCAAACGCTTTCGATCTTCTACATATATAGATAAAGAAATTTTGTGTCATTCTTCGTAAAAATGAATATTCCAACAATTGTTCAAAACTAGAGAGTATATTTTCTCTGTTTTGGGCAATTTACTGTTATGATTTTGAAGGATAGAGGATAAACCGTGTCTTTCAATAATCTGGAACTTTTTCATCACTTAAAATTCCGCTAATTTTAACACAATATATAATATTTATATGGATTTTTCTTTCATCAAAAACCTTAAAAAATAGAATTTTTCTAAATCTGCATCAATAGTGGTTAGATATAATTAAAAAGTGTGCTAAATCGGTTAGACAGTATTTAGAGGGCGCAACAATTGAAATTCAACTGGAGGGTTTGAAGGCAAATTGGCCAGGTATACCAATATCTTGGGTTATCCTGGAACAATTAACATTTATATCTCGAAGATAGTGAGTGTGTTTAGAGATTGAACAATTATAAATTAGGTAGATAATACAAATCAAATTAAAACAAAACTGATTTTAAATTATTCTTGCAACAACAATTAATATATAAAAAGTTTGTATTTAATTTACTGAATCACAAATAAACACTAACAAGTCCTCATCATTGAAAATAAAAAGCTTAACTTTCCCTTGTTAATCTATCATTAGCAAATTAAAATAGCATAGCAAATATAATTAAATCAATTTCATGATTATAACATTAATTTAATTTATTAACAAAAAGCGATGAGATTTGGCAAAATAACATGAGAACAAATACCTGATTACGAGATGTGCACTAACAGAAAAATTTTAAATAAATTGTTCCAATTAATTAATCTCTCCTTGTGCTATACCAAAAAGATTGGAATAATTGAAACGAATACTACTTTTATTAAATGCAAAGAAATCCACTTACATTGGTGACTAAAATCAGCGGGTAGAGTATGCTAATCCAAAAACATGTTTTGTTGAGGTAATTCAATCAAGAAATTTATATTAAAACCAAATTCTTTTTGCCAAGATTTACCACGAATTATTCTAATTAACTGATACATACAAATACAAGTCTGGGAATTCACAATCATTTTAAGATCGATTATGGAAAATACCTATGTTCTATAATAACAGGTAGGGAAAAATAACGCCTTTTAAAAATTGTATGTTTATAGTTAAATGAGTGCGCATATTTATTCTTTATTATAGGTTTAAATTGTATTAATTAATTTTTCAAAACATTCTGGTTAAATATAATCGAGCATATTGAGAAGACAAGAAAGAGTGGTAGCAGTTAAATATTATTAGAAAAAATAATGTAGTTAAAACTGTTCCTTTGTTATCAGAGAAAATAACTTTAAACTTGCAATGCCAATACATTTTAACAGTGATCCCACAAAATTACAATCCTAATTAGAATATTTGAAAGAACCGAAAACATAAAAGATGCCAGAAGATCTTAGCGACCAGTTCCCTTAATAACGCTTAGCCACTATGATTGATAGGTTAACGATTCTTGCCCTCAATGGAACTGCTACCAGTGTTTTTCAAAACACCCTTAATCACATTAATGCATTATGAATTTCTCGTTCCCGCCGCCTGACTAAACGTGGTTTCCGTTTAGCTCCTGTTCTTAGAAAACATTTTTACTTAAATCAAGCCCCCCCCCCTCACTGACCCCTGATTCTTCTTCACCTCCCCCTTCACCCGTTCTCTCAGCGTCTCTCCTCAATGTCAGAAGCCCCTCGAAGAAGGCTGACTACATTCATGACCTGCTCGTTAACACTCGAGTCACTCTCCTTGGACTCAGGGAAACTTGGCTTGCCCCTTCAGCTTGCTGTTTAAATCTTGCTACCCCTGATGGTTACGTCCACTCCCATACCTCCCGTAACTCTCCCATTGGTGGAGTTGCTCTCATTCACAGTGCCTCCTTCCCTCTTAATAATCGGCCCTCTCCCCCTTTTCTTTCTTTTGAGGTGCTCATCAATGTCTCTGATTCCACCCCCTCTCTAACTATCTTAGTCCTCTACCGCCCACCAGCTCCTCCCTCGAGCTTTTTCTTGATGAATTTAGTAACCTCCCTGCTGGCTTCTCCCCCACTAGTTCTCTGCGAATCCTCGGCGATTTCAACCTTCCTGGCCACAATCCTGATATTTTCTGAAACCCTTGATCTCTTTTCCCTCACCAAACACGTTTCTTTCGCTACCCACTCTCACGGTAACATTTCAGACCTTGTAATCTCTGACTGTCATATTTCCAACCTGACGACTACAAATTTGTCCAATGCTATATCTGATCACTTCCTTATCAACTTCAACTTCTCTATCCCATTCCATATACCTCCCCAGCTGTCTCATAATCCTACGCCTTTCCCTCAAATAGCCTCCATTGATATTCCCTCTTTATCTAATGATGTGGCCTCCAAACTTCCTCCCATTGATGCTTCTGCCTCTTCTGACCAGATTCTCTCTTCTTTGGGGCAACCCCTTCACCTTTTTATCGATGCCCACTCTTCCCTTGTCACCCCTTCAAACTCTTGTTGTCACCGTACCCCTTGGTACTCTATGGAACTCCTCCGTGCTAGGCAGTCCATGCGTGCCCATTAAAGAGTCCTTAGAAAGGCTCGCACCCGTAAGCAAGACACGACCCCTCTCTCACTGGCGTTTCGACTTGCGACAGCTTCCTACGTAGCAAAGGTAAAATCTGCTCATGGAGCCTACTCAAGTAATCTACTTACTGATAATAGGAAAGATCCCCGTACCGTCTTCCGCATGCTCTCCCGTCTTACTTTCCCAGCCCAGGTCTCCCCACCCATTAGCCCTGCTACTCTCTCGAATTTCTTCGCAGATAAGGTCACTTATCTCCGTGCCTCCCTTTCTCAGCCTCCTGTACCGGCTCCTGCCATTCTCCCTGACCTCCCACCTCAGCCGTTTATCGTTTTCCCCGCTGTGACTGCGTTGGAGCTTACAGCCCTGATCTCACGTTCTAAGAAATCGAGGTCCACAAGGGATATATTTCCGCCTAAACTGTTATGTAAAATTCTGCCTGCAATCCTCCTAACGCTTCTTCACCTGTTCAACACTTCACTTGCAACTGGTCTTGTTCCTTCTTCCTTCAAACATGCCCACATCCGTCCGATTTTTAAAAAGCTTTAACTGAACCCCACTGACCCTTCTAATTATCGCCTGATCTTGCAACTTTCTTTCCTCTCTAAGGTTCTGGAGAGAGTGGTTGCTTCACGCATCAATAGTCACATGGTGGCCTGTAATATTGATGAAACCTATCAATCTGGTTTCAAGTCAGGTCATTCTACAGAAACCGCCCTTCTCAATGTCTCCGATTGCTTACGAAGAGCCGCAGACAGGGGTTGTGTCTCCATCCTCGTTCTACTCTACCTCTCCTCTGCCTTCGATACTATTGACCATACCGTCCTGCTTGATCGTCTCCACTCTTTCCTCGGCATATCAGGCAACGTGCTTGACTGGTTCCGCTCTTACCTCTCGTCTCGTACCCAATCCGTTGTGATTGACGACGTTTCATCCGAATGTACTCCCATTCTCTTTGGAGTGCCACAAGGCTCTGTCCTTGGTTCTCTACTATTTCGTATCTACCTTCTCCCTCTTAGTTCCCTTCTCCGTAATTTTGGTCTATCCTTTCACCACTATGCTGATGACACTCAAACTTTTGTTTTCTCATCCCCCGCATCTCTTGCCTACTCTATCACTGACCTTCTGGCTGCCTACTCCTTTATTTCTAACTGTCTCTCTACCAACTTCCTCAGGCTTAATTCCTCCAAAACTGAGGTCCTCTTCGTCGACATCCCTGCTCTTGTCAAAAAATCTAAATCTCTCTTTCCCTCGCTTACTCAGGGCAGTAATACTATCATTTTCTCTGACTGCCTTAGGATTCTGGATGTTGTTTTTAACAACAAGGTGTAACAACAAGGAAAGAAGGTACCCTGAAAGTCTAGGTAAACCACATCCACCGCCTTGCCCCGATCGTGCTCACTGAAAACGAAGTGGAAGAATTCCACAAGGTTCGTTAGGCATGACCGTTGCCTTCGAAAGCCGTGCTGGGAACTCTTCAGTAGCAGGTTTGACTCTAAATACGACGTCACTTTGTCCACCCTGATGCTTTCCATGAGTTTACCGACAATCGAAGTCAGACTGATAGGTCGGTAGTTCGACGGTTAGTTACGGTCTCCTTTCTTGAAGATAGGAGTCACCTCCGCCTCACGCCAGTCTCTAGGAACGCATTTGGTCTGGATTGACATGTTAAAGATAGCGCACAGATGTCGTGATACTTCATCGCACACCTCCTTCAACACTTTAGGTAGAAACCCGTCCGGTCCAGGGGACTTATTCGTCTTTAGGTCAGCGATCTTTTTCTTTATTTCTCCTTCGGTGAAGTCCATTGCCTCCAGCTTTTCCCCCGAGTAGGAATCCGTCGGCCGGGGAATGGGACCACACTCTTCAGTAAACACTGAAGAGAAGTAGTCGTTAAAGAGGTTAGCATTTTCTGCATCTGAATGCTTTAATGTCCCCTCCTCATTCCTCAAAGGGCCAATCGTTCGACGGATTGGTTTACGGCTGTTCACATATCCAAAAAAACTCCTTGGGATTCTCTTTACAGAGTCTCGCCACTCGGAGTTCCTCAGACCACTTAGCCGCCCTTATACTGGACTTCACTCTCCTGGCTAGCCTCCGGTATTCGTCAAAGTCACCCGAGATCTTCGATTGCCGGTACACATTTCTTTTCTCCCTAAGCAGTTGGCCGATTTCTTGATTAAACCACTTTGGTTGAACAGAGGACCGACGGGGGCATTTCAGAGGGATAAATCGCGATTGAAGACTCATGAATGTGGTTTTGAAACTGTTCCAAGAGTCATCAACAGCATCGCACTCTTCTAGCTTCGCGTCAGTCAGTCCCGCGCGTATACCTGCAAAGTCTGCTCTTCTCAAATGAATTTCCTTGATTTACTAGTTGCAGGCTCTGCCTAGGGGACTTTGACTACAAATCTAATTAGTCGGTGGTCACTGTCACCGAGCTCTTCGCCAACAGAGAGGTCCTCAACGATGTCATCCTTAGAGGTGAAAACCAAGTCAAGGATATTTTCTCCTCTCGTTGGCTCTCTCACCCACTGAGTGAGGAACTCGTTGTTCGTGAACTCCAGGAGTAGTGCGTTCTTACCACAGGGTTCTCTGGTTTCCCAGTCAACTTGTGTGTTGAAATCACCCATGACGATACACACTCTGTCTTCGACATTTCTCCAAAATGTCAGCAAGTCCTATCTATGTTTCCTTCGTAACTTCTCTCGCATTCGCTCTTACTTTGATCGCCAAAGTCTTGCGACTGCTGTTCATGCCTTCATCACCTTACGCCTTGACTACTGTAACTCTCTGCTTTTGAATCTGCCATCCTCCTCTCTCCGCCCCCTTTAACTTATACAGAACTATTCCGCCTGTCTTCTTCTCTGTCGCCCTCGCTTCCCTCCCTCGAAACTCTTGCTGCATGAACTGCACTAGCTCCCTCTCAGATCCCGTACTCACTTCAAGATACTTTTCTTCACATTGACGGCCCTAAACAACAAGGCCCGTCTTACCTCTCTTCTACCCTCTCGCCACGCCATGTCCCTCGGGCCCTTCGGTCATCACATGCACCTCTTTTGAATATTCCTCGTTCATCTCTCTTCTCAATGGGGGACTGCTCCTTCTCAATCTGCGCCCCTAAGTTGTGGAATGCTCTTCCTGCTGAAATAAGGTCTCCTCCCTCTCTTACCACATTTGAGCATCTCCTGAAATGGCATCTTTTTAATATTGCCTTCTCCCCCTCTTGAATTTCCATTTGAATTTACATTCTCATCTCAGCACAACGTGCGCTCTGGGAAGGCCTCAGTCCTTGAAGAGCGTATTACAAAAGACTTATCATTATTATTATTATTATACGAGTATGTTCATTGAATTAAAATAATCATTTTTGCACACTCTTTAATAATCTCCTACACATCTTTCTAAAAGCTCGTATCAGCGGAACAAGTGTCCATAGACTCTTAAAGAAGAAAAAGAAGACTAACATCCTTCTAATGATAAAAAGGCAGCAAGGTATAGACGCAGATAGATGATAAAATATGTTCGAAACTTTCTTAAATAAACTGGAGCAAATTTACACCTAAGCATATCTCGGGAGAGACTTTAGCCACCAAGAGTGACATATTTGGTAACCATCTCTTCCTTAGGAATATACTCCAGATTCACTACAGTTTTCTCATCACACGCCAATTGTACAGCCAATTCTCTAGTCGATTGAGGAGGATTTTTATGAACAAGTTCGTTTAATCGATCTTCATCCAACTTAATAGGGCTACCAGAACGTTCTTCGTCATTAAGATTGAAATGAACGTTTTTAAAACGTGAAACCCACAATTGAGCTGTCCTTTCTGATAAAGCATTTTCTCCGTACACATCACAAATATCGCGACGAGTTTTGGCTGCGTTTGCATTGCTCCTGTCTCGATTGCAAATGAATAACAACAAGTGGCGAAAATGCGCCTTTCTTTCAACTTGACTTACCATTTTGAGGTTACAGAACAAAATTAAATTAACACAACTTTTAAATAAACCGCAATGTTTTATTACTAAACTTCAAGACGTAGCCTAAGCAAACGCTTAATAGTCTACTCTGTTAAGAGACGTAGCCTAAAAACCTTT
Source organism: Ceratothoa steindachneri (assembly GCA_963969495.1). Classification (NCBI taxonomy): domain Eukaryota; kingdom Metazoa; phylum Arthropoda; class Malacostraca; order Isopoda; family Cymothoidae; genus Ceratothoa; species Ceratothoa steindachneri. Next base: position 115,941,749 of record OZ018326.1, read on the forward strand.
GCAGATTTTGTTCTCATTATTTATTATTGTTTCTTAATATGTGCACAAATCACGTCAACAAAACTTAAATCAACACAACATTGAAAAAAACGCAAGAACTTATTCCTCAACTTAATAGTTTCATGGGGATTCTTCAAATGTAACAGCACAATTTTTATTGACTCCAGACAAATGCATTGTCATCAGATTTGGGCATTACCTATGGGATGACAGTACTTTCACGTTTTCTTCCTAAATTATTTTTTACTAGTTATTAGAGCAATGCAATTTTCTAGTATCCCAATGTTGTTGTAAACTAGTCTTGAACATTTCTCTGCCAGTTCCGTCAATCTAAAGAGAATTATCACCCTCTGAATTCAATCTTACATCTCGCAAAATGGCGTCCCGTGCAAAGGTGGGCACATTTAATCATGAAGTCACCTTATTTTACTGTTAATCCCTTAACCATGGGTTTACTTTGTTATCGTTAATCCAACAAAAATCTAATGGAAGTTAACGCTAAAGCGTTAAAGATGATTATCTTATTATTATAAAGCAATAGAGAAAAAATATTTTTCCTTAAAAAACACCTCAAATCTTCCATAACTTAAAATATAGAAATATATAAAATTATACGAGAGAGAAGAATAAGAAACCATTAATATTAACCCCAAATAGGAATGATTGATAAATTAGCTGAATGCAGCCCCCCTAAAAAAACAATAACACACGAAATATAAAAAAAATACGATCGAGAGATAATTATTTTTTTTTCGCTATTTTTCTCATTACAATTTTTTCTCTAGGAGATGCATGTTATCTCTGAGGAAAATTAGTATCTTAAAGTTTCATCATACAGGGATAGTCTCATGCCTCTTAAGATGTCTTTGCCAAAGGATAACAAATTCTCCGCTACGACACTAGAGGGGATGGGTGTGTTGAAGCTGATGAAAAGGACACCAACACTTGGTCTTCAAAGAGCACAGCATTTGTTAACAATTCCCTTGAGTTAGACACCAGCCATGAGTTGACCAACTTCTGTGACCTGGACTTCATTGAACTGTAGCTCTTGTTGCTGGGTAATACTAGTGAGGACGTTATACTCTTTATCACCCCTGTTGCTACTTCTAGTATTGCTGTTCAATTCCACACTGTGCTAACTCAAATCTGTCTCGAGTTTACTCTCAATGCATGTTCTCACCTTAGCAACCTGTTTATATTCTATACTTCACATCACTTGTTGTTTACAGAGACCCAGGGTAGAGTTGCTCTTCTCGATGCATCTGGTCGTTCGCTCAAAGCCCACGTGATATAACCTAAGAATAAAGCAATGGAGCATTAGCTATTAGTAATTTAGTAAAGTTTAGTAATTATTTTTTGTAGAGAAAAAGAGTGCAATCATTATATTGCCAAATAAAATGGTTTAGAAATCAATATTCATTTTTATAATTTATTTCATTATTAATTTAATAACATTACCTTGGCATACTCACTCAGTAAGCCGACATCCTCTTTATTCAAGCTGTTGGCCTTCGACTGAGTCAGTAATCTGTGGACATCAGTCCATTCAGTGTCCAATATGGTGTTTAGGAATATCACAGAGTCATAGGTAGAGTTATATGTTGATATGATCGGAACAACCAGTACCTTTCCATCTCAGTGAAAAGGGTGTGTGCTGCCACAGTGCTGCGATCCTGTAGGCTCCAGAGGGCACGTGCGTTGGCTGTGTAAGAGTTCTAGGGCACCTTGAACACTGCACTCTTTAGTGCAGGTTCTGTACTTTGCTTGTCAGTATGTTAAAAATGAAGGCAATTGCCCTAGCGGGTTTAAAGCCTTGTCAAGAATAGTATCCACATCGTCAGGCCTAGGGTCAGCCACAGTGATGTAGTCTGTCAGGGAGATAACCTCAAATTCCTGCTCGAGCTCAATCACGGATTAAACTAACATGCAGCTACATCAACACTATCACTATGAAGGTAGTATCCACATACTGAGTGATTAGCTGGTCTGACAGTGTGTCAGCATCTAATCAAAACTGGACAAGAACTTCACAAAGTTACTGCCATTATCTGTTATCACCTTTAAATAGAAATATATTTAAAGTTGTTCATAAAATGACTATTACAATTACAAAATATTAAAATTCAAATTCATTCATAAATAAAATTAATATGCAATATAATTTTAAATAAAATAATATTAGGAATTGTTAATAGAACCAATAGAAAAGGAAAGCCATCCCGGTCTAAGTGCTGCTGAAGTTTCAATCTATATTGAAACTTACTGGACCTTTTACTTCCTCGACATCACCAATTTTACTCTTTTTTGACACATTCTTTTCAACACATTCTCACCAATATTTTTTGCCCGGCGGCTTATTTTGCTGCCTATGTTCCGGTCTGCTTTTGTCCGCTCACCTCTGCTTAAGCACTGGGAGGGTGAGGCACCCTGTCAGAGAACTAGGAAAAGAGAGAGAAAGAGAGACGAAGATACACGCGACCTTGTCTTTCAATACATAAAGAGAGATAAAAGGCACCTTGCTACCCTTTTTTCTGCGCTAATGGATGTGCGAAATTATGAGACGCCGTGGTGACGTAAAATACCGCCATAAGTTTAAGAGCCCAGAAGATCCCATCTTAAGTCCAACAAAGTTCGCCTGGCCAAATTAGGAACCTTCCTGTGCTCTCGCTAAAAGGCCGAGATTATTCTCGTCTACCGCTGCGTCTGATCCTAGAACCCTCCCCTACGAACGGAGGAAGGAAACCCAATTTGACCGAAATAAATGCTCCGGTGCCAGAGTTGGAAGTCAGTATCCGCCACCCGTCCTTCCTCATCCTTATCCGCCGTCTGAACTTTCCCTCTCGTAACCGCTATTCGCGTCCCGGTGTACTCTGCACAATTCTCGCAAAACCCTTAAGCTCCGGGTATTCTCGTTTATTCAAGTGAGTCTACCACGCCCCCTTTCTTACCACTCCTCCAACGCAGCGCGCTCAGTCTCGATTCGTGTTACTCGAAAGCAAAATTTAAGTTCCCCCCTTAATAGTCGTCATTGTCAAGCGACTATTGTTTGAACTTTGCGCTACGGCAAGGATTACTCACTTGGACCAAATCTTCGAGGTGAGCAGCAAGTCGCGAGTCTCCTGTAAAAGTGCTCTCTCTATGCCTACCCACCCTGCGTAAAACCTTTATCATCGGCTTAGTATACGCTCAAGGTCATTCGAGCGTCCCTCGGTCAATATTATTCGTTTTTTTTTACGGTGACCGTACAAGTCTCCACCCACTTTTTTAGCCGCTGAAACCCACGTACATCTGATGTGTATATAGCTCGGTTTGAAACTCCTTTCAACCTTGTAAATAATAGTAATTTGCATATTATTAAAGTTATTTTTATACGCGGTTTTTTTTATCCCGAAACCTCCAAGATAGTCGATTATTTGCCAACGTACATTCAATTAATTTGCACTCTGCTTATATTATAAAACTCCCACGCACTCGTAAATACAGAAAGGGTTGACTTGACCCATTATACGACACACCTGTTCCTTCTTGCCTCCAAGCTCTGATGGTTTTTAGCATGTTTTCTTTGTCCTCAACTGATTTTTCTTCTACTTGATTTCCATCTTCTTCCTTTTTATAGTACTATTAACTGCGACGGTGGGGTTAGCGTAGAATGGTAAACATGCTGCAGTTGACATCTAGAGGAAGGCCTAAATAGATGTAGTTGTGGTTCCTCTCAGGCTTGATGCCCGATGCAGGATCTAAGCTAATAAATACCACATATTTTAGCTTTCTGTATTTTCACCACTTCTCTACAGATCTCTCCTAACAAAGTTTGTGTGTTAGAGGCCTTCGTTAGTTTTCACTTCTATTATTATAGCTCATATACCCATTGATTTGTATGTAGGTACTTTAGTCTCATTGATCATCACGGCATGGAGATATAAAAAAAGGTCAGACCAAATGTGCAGGTCAAATCCTAAACCTAAGCAAGAAAGGCAAATCTCATAAACTATCCAAATTCAACAAATAGACTTGACTGATGTGAAATTCTCTAATATAAATGGAAGAAAAATAAAGAAATATAATACATATATTATTGAATAGGTCATCAATAGAAGTGGAATTGAAAATCCTGAAATTAAAAAAGCTACTAAAGAGAAGATCTCACATAATGAGTAAAGGAGAGAAAGGATGAGCAATCATCAAAAGACTGAACTTGAGAAAATGCCTGTCAGACCTGTTTAATCTCCAGCATTCAAAAATGGGTCTTCTGTTCACAAATCAGGAAAATAAAACAAGGATTGAGCAGATGAAAAAAATGCCAAGTTAATCCTGTAAGGTAATTGTAATCCAGGACTGGCTTAGAACCGGAAGGAAAGGATTATATATACATATATATATATATATATATATATATATATATATATATATATAAATTTTTTTACCTCTTAACTATCGTCATAACATTATAATAAACATGCACCACCACAAAAAATAACCCAAACTCGTTTTTAAATTACACACTACTCAACCGTATCTTATGTCTGAATTAGCCCTTTATTCTGGAGGATTTATTGCTCCTTCGGCTTTAAAGCCAGTGTGCTAACTTAAAGTGGTTCACACAGGTTTAAGAGAGATATAAAACTGTTTTTCTCTTAGGTGTTTTATTACGGCTCCATTTTTTTAAAGCACTTTCTTGCAACTAAAGTAATGTGTGATGACCATGAGCTTACAAGAGTTATGTAGCCACCAGACCACAATGTTATTTCTGGTTTTATTGAGTTTCTTAACTGGTGTTGGAGAGCTTTCTAGTCCTTATCCTTGTGCTAGCCGCTGGATCTAAGCAGGAGACAAAGTTATTGCCTTTATCTGATATGTACTAAATATCACACACAATGAAAATGAAAATAAACCATCAAAAGAGGAACTATTACCCAATATGTTATTTATGTATGAATGGAAACAAACGCATGACTGGACAAAACTACCCCTACTGATACTCCTTTATAACAAGATTGAAAACGTTCAAACATAACATATGGGAACTGCCAACCTGAAAGGAATAGTACCAAGGGTGAACTGTTCTGCATTTCTAACCCAAGAAAATATCAGAAGATTATTACCCGAGATGGTTATCGTCTCATTTCAGAAAATTCCGTATACTAGCGCCGCTCTAATTCAATGACGAAAAAGTAGAAATTAGGATTTTAGTAATGAAAATTATCCAGGTAGTCCACTTTATAATCATCTTTCGCCAAAAGGTTCTGGTCAGTACTCTACTTTAAATAGATTTAACAATCTTTGTTCAACAGCAAACCTGATATTCCTCAGAAACAAGAGTGTACGAGAAAGATCACTACTCTCACAAGCCACATCAATATCCTGCCGATTCATTTTATGCTACATCTCAGTTTACAACAAAAGATTCAAAGAGTAAATCTCATAAAATTGAACTCTTGAATATAAAAAAACTCAGGTTAAAGTGCCATTAGAATGGTAGAAATTATTCATTTTAGCCCGGAATGAGCTACATCAGAGTTCTTAATTTTGCAGTTGACCTACATATTGCTTGCGTTTATCCCTTCTTGAGAATTGAAAAAACACAAAACTATAAAAGAAACTGAAATAATGTGCAACTGTTGCAAACTACTATGAAACAAGCTCACCAATCACAAAAAAAATGCATCCTAAAAAATAATATTTAGCAAAAGATAGAGCTTGTGAAAATTAGAAAATCGATTGTATATACTCACAGAAACACGCTTTAAAAAGACAAATTTAGTCTATTAGAGCACTAGGAAATGGCTTCGCCATTCCACCCTACGAGTGGAGCTTGCGCTTTGCTACTAAGATTAAAATTAAAATTTAACAAAAAAGTAGCCATGGTTAATTTTTTAATAAATTTCCTGAACTTTACAATTTGTAGTTCTTTAGGTTTTAGAAAAGTCACAAAATTTCGATACATATATTTATTTCTGAACTTCACCATTTTGTTTTGTGATATAAAAAGATTATTAAAAAAAACTTTTAAAAAAGTCATAACCAAACTAAGATTAAATTATTATTCAAATACTCCAAAGAATCCCCTTCTTAAATTATAAAGTTAGTGATTTAATATAAATCTAGCGAAAAAGCACTGAAAACAACAAATATCAATAACACAAGAAACTACAACTATCAATTTACAGTCAGCAAAAGAAAAGTTCTAAATTATAAGCAGGAAATCTATCACTAATCTGTGAAAGATTAGTGACCGAGATGGAGAATTATACCAGAAACTATAAGATATAAATGACCACAGTTTTCCCTTTGAGAGTCAATTATTCAAGACGAACTCCTACCGGTAGAGAAGGGGGAAATTTTACACACACTATAGAGCCTGAAAAATGGTAAAGCAGAAGAAGAGGATGAAGTGACTATCAACCCTGCAAATTCTTCATTACAAAATATTTATGACAAAGTAGGATTGAAAAAGCAGGTTCTAACTCTAAAGTACGTATTAAAGTAAGCAGATAAAGAAATTCACATATAGTTCAGTATGAAGATCGCTAAGTACATTGACGGAACCAGTTATCCGTTTCTCGTTGGCAAGTCGGGGGAGGTTTGGGTACTATTGTAGGTTTTTGCACATTATTCAGCAGTAAGGGAAACTTTCTCTATTACACTGGGAGAGGACTCCTGTTCCGTGTCAGAGTTAGGAATGCCCCACAAAGGTAAATAGTTACTAATCAATCGTTAGGTTTAAAGATAAGAGGAAAAAGTGGCTGTGAAGAGAGGAGAAATGATAGGGGTGTTGTGAATGGCCTTGTGCGTGACGAGGCAAGTGGAGCTACCAAACATAGCGGTGGCTAGCAAGAGTTCCAAGTTAATTTGTCCAGCATTTTTGAAAGGTAACAGAGAAATTCTAAGAACTATAGGACAATCATGGCCCAACCAGCAACATATTTATTAGGTACAAAAACATGACCAACATGCGTGTTTAAAAGTAAATAAATATATTGCATATCATCATCTGGTAGAAGGTCAACCGGTACAACAAAGAACAATACTAAATGAACTACTAACTGGCTACACGAAGTTCTGACACGATGACAATGATTTTGACTCATTATAAATCGCTTCAGATCAAATTATACACTAAAACAAGGAAATGATTACACCTATACATATTCACATACTCTCCTAAATATATATGAAGCATTATCTAGATTTAGGATAAACCTACAGTCTTACACTCTCTTACATATGCATCAAGTAATATATTCATTTAAGTTGTAATTACAGTAATACAGTTTCTTTCATATACATTAGGTAATATCTTCATTTAGGGTGGAACTACAGTCCTATATTCTCTTACATATACATCAAGTAATATATTCATTTAGGCTGTAATTACAGTCATACACTTTCTTTTATATACATTAGGTAATATCTTCATTTAGGATGGAACTACAGTCGTATATTCTCTTACATATACATCAAATAATATATTTTGACTCGATCAGAAATAAATTTTTAATTCAAAAGAACTAAAACAGTGTTTACCCATCCCCAATAACTGTTTACAGAAGGGCTTGAGGAGATTGCCAGAACTTGGGAAAGAGAATAAATGATTCAGAATAAATGTAAAATATTTAGGCCACATTTGCTTTAGAGCAGAGAGTATTATTTGGTTAAAATCCCGAAGAACTAAAGTGAATGATGATAAAAAATAGATCAGTCTCTCAGAGGGACTGAAAATCAACATTTCGCAAAACTGAACTAATATCAGAAGTTTCTCAGAAGATCGAGAAAATTAGAATTTGAAATGAAACTTTAGTGTAGTTAAAATAATACGTAGAGTTATAAGAGTTTGTGAGTCCTGTTGTGACTTTTGAAAATGTTACCAGGATTTATGTTTTATTTTAATATAGTTTGCAAATGCAGTAATTAATGCGATTCGTAAGCACTTTTCATTTTCCGTGAAAAATCATTTGTAAAATCAAAGTTGATTTTCAATTAAAATTGGATACACTATAGTTATAAAGGCAACATGATATCAACTAATTATCCCTTATATATAGTTGAACTTTATTAAATTATAGCAGTTTAGGGATAAATTCGGGTTTGTTGAGCACCATTACCAGTATTTGCTTTATGGTGTGCATTTTTTTTTTTAACTTCAGGTGTAGTTGATAAATTTTATAGAGAATACCCGGAAAAATATATTACGGAGGCGGTGGGTAATTTCTCGCCATTGGTAACTTAGTATTCCTCGTATGCTTTTTGTCTGGAGTCGTTCTCTCTCCTTTATATTATAGTAGAGACTGTTGTGCATCGTCATTGAAGTAAGAAATACCGTGGCTGAATTGAATCTTCCAAATTATTAAAAAGGTGGGCTATGCTAATTAGGACTCTCACCCGGAGCTCCAATGTGGAAATCTTTGAATGAATCTATGCAAATCTGAGGCAGCTGTTTTATTACAATAAAAACGCACACATTTGACGCAAAGATCCAGGTCATCATTGGCAACTATTCCAACACATCATTGAGGTTCATAGCCAGGTACAACGGTATGTTTGAGTCTCGCTTCAGACAGTTAGTGCATGAAGACACCCAAGCCTAATCATAAAAGATGCCAAATGAACAGCTTCTTTGGCAGGAGATGAAGTAACAGCAGAATGAACAAGCGGCAAAGCTTGCGCAAAAACTCAAGCATTCGCTCACACGCGGTAATTTTTGGTTCTTTGGAGAGGACAAAATTTTTTGTAGGCAACATCTGATGAATTCACAAAACAGCCTTTGACTTGCTCTTTCCCACAAAGATGTAGTGAGCCTCATGAAGACCAAGTTCCCCATTAACGTCATGGTGTTGGGGTAGTCATTAACGAGGGCAATTATAGGCTCACATTATCTTCCGGAGCGCCTCAGAGTAAATACATAGATACGGCTTCATCAAGTGCTCGGGGACTTTACTGTTACCAAGAATTCAATACGTTGCCCGGCGTTAAATTGCATCCATCATACAATACAAAGAGGAAGAAACCATTCCTATTTGTTACACAAATTCTTTTAATTTATCATTCCAAATATCTGGCTTCCTAACTCCCAAGACCTCAATCCTCAGGCTATTAAGTGTGTTTGGTAAAGTGAGATACCAACAAGATGTCGTGCATCATCTAAGTGGATCTTTCTCTAGAATCACCAGAGTTTTCACCCAGTTAAACAGGGGAACCGTCAAGAAGGCTTGTAGCTGGTTCTGACTCCACCTGGAGGCCATGGTTAAGGCCAAAGGCGATTTCATTCAAGTCTTTAACATGTAAATATAAATGAACTTTTTGCTAATTTCTTCTGTATTGAAGTTAAGCGACCTATTACCTTCCGCGCACAGACATACACACAACAAACATATATATATATATATATATATATATATATATATATATATATATATATATATATATATATAATCATATGAATATGCAGATATGTATGCTGCTTGTACGTATATGACTGAATTGACTATCAAAATTAAATCAGATTTATCCTGATTCTATTCCTCAACTGAATTTTAATGGTTAAATCCTCATGAATAATTTAAATTATGATTGTCACTATGCATTTTCAACCTCCACAATTTCGTTTAAAATACCTATAAAATGAAATGGTTTATTTTTGAGATTTTTAAAAATATATCTTAAATGTAAAAAAGGAGGAAAAGAATTATCAAAACAACCTCATTGTATGTTTATTGCAAGGCATATTAATCTCCCATGATTTCATCGTTTATTCTAATTTCAATAATATTCACTTCGATCACATCGCTATTAAAGGACCTAAAAATATTTCTTATGTTGGAATTTTGGAGCATAAATAGTTGCTGAAGGAAGGAAGAAAACAAGCCAGGCCAGAAAGATTGGGGGGGGGAAATGATTTCCATAACAATTCGTTGCTGTGTTAACTTTCAGTTCACTTTACAGCCGATTGGATGACAAATACGGTCACGAGGGGTCGCTTTTGTTTCTTTCATACTTTAGTTCCATCCCTGTCTCGAGAGGATGAGAAGCAGATGAGCAAATCACGGAGCCACGATTCGATACCCGAATACTTGCCGAGAAATTCAACGAACAGAGGTCATGGGGACACGTGAAATAATTCTGGTCGTTTACTGTCGCCACATTTTGTGTTTTGATCAGTCTGGTGGATATTTCGATTGGATTTTCACAGCTAAAAATATCCCATATTTAAGGACCTTGTGTAATAAAGAAGAGATGAGTAATTTTTCAAATTAATAGTATAACATAACATCATATTTACTGAATAATTGTAAAAAGAATTTCACCAGAAGATTATTAGATATCGATTATATCCATTAATTTCATGAAAAATTTCTTGGGCTTTAAATTGTATTTCCTGAGTGATTTATTGGTAGGTCACTTCTAACTGACTTCTCTTTTCTCTACAAAACTAACAATCATTATTATTGTCTTAGAAAGGTTATTCTCATTCGAAATGTGAGGAGGTCTTGTGATGGTTCTGTTATCCTGGAAATCATATCTTCTGGAAGATATATTTAATACCTACTATTAATTTTAATTCCAGTTTTTTTTCACACAACTAACTTCTCAAAATCTACTGAACCACAGCAATATCAGGTTGCGGCTAATGGCATATCCATATCTTACTACGTCTTTTATTAATGATCGAGTGAGGCTAACAATACTGTTTATATATATATATATATATATATATATATATATATATATATATATATATATATATATATATATATATATATATATATATTCATATATATAGCAGGAATATGAAGACCCAGGTGATTACACTAATCATTTATTGGCCGGGGGTTTGAGACCTTTACTAGGATCATCTTCAGCGACTGTGTCGACTAATGAGAAAGGGAAGGAACATTAATCGATAACAGTTAAAAAGCGGATGAAAACAAGTAAAAATAATAAAATTGACAATTATTAAAATTAAGGTAAACACACTAATAAAAATATATATAATTAATTAATACTACCCAGTGTGATTTTAAAGAATAATAGAAAGTGAAATTATAACATAAACTGACTTGAATATCACATATTAAACGTTACTGGAGTAAACAATTAAATAAACTATTATATAAATTGAAAAAACAACAAAAAACCCGAAAATAAATCAGAATGAACAAAGTGACTAACCTTTATCGTGGGAGTTGAGAAATCAACTAACTAAAGATATAAAACTACTAACGAAGTTTGTTCGGTTGATCGGTTGGCTAGTTAACTTATTGAAGTGTTGGTTGGTTATATAGTGAATAGTTTAATTGAGGAGGAGTAATTATTTAGGTTTTGATTTACTTTATTGATAGATAGTGACTCTAAGATTTTCAAATCGAGAGAAGTTAAGGTTGAAGATAATATGGTAAATGAATCCGAATTAAGAGAATGATAGTGATATTCAGAATGCTGCCTGATGGAAGAGGCTTCAGGTTTAGAAATTGAAATACCAGTCCTATGAGACAAACCCAAGTGCTTCGCGATTCTGCATTTAAGTTGTAAGCCAGTCGGCCTACATAACGACTGTGGCAGTTCGTACATGTATAATTGTAAATTATACAGGATTGCAAGCCCAAAGGGATTGGGCCCTAATAGAAAAAAAAGGAATTTAACGATATATGGTTGGAATTTATACAAATGAATTGGCATTGAGGGAAATGGTTGTTGAGGGTAGAGAGAAGGAGTTTGTTAAACTCAGATGTTAAATACTCGAGATAGGGTAGTCTGATGAAAACCTTCTGTTTAGAAACAGTAGTAAGTAAGGGACGAGAATTATATATTTTGGAGAGAAATTTGGATACTAACTGGTCGAAGGTGAAATCGGGGTAATAATTAAATTTGAAGAAATCCTTTAAATAACTCAGGTCTTCATGTAAGGATATCCAGTTAGAGCATATATGGTAAGCTCTATAATTCGGCTTTTAAAACTGGATAATTTGAACTGACTGAGAGACCTACTAAAAATATGTGTACCTAATCTAGTGGCGGTAGATTTTCTGTAAATAGATGTATTGTAAGACGAACATGTTCGGACAAGGTTAACATCCAAGAACGAGATTTTGTTGTCCATGTCTGTTAGGATGTTGTTGGTTAATATAATTGAGAAATAAGGTTGCATGATCACTCCGCTTAAAAAATAGAAAACAGTCATCTATAAATCTTTTAAGGACAATAGGCCGGAATTCTAGAGGCCAATTGTCCAGCCACTGAGTTTCGTTTCCTATTGGCAAAGGAGGACCCACTGAAGAACCCATAGCCATGCCTTCGTGTTTTAAATAGAGCTCGTTGTTAAAAAGAAAAATGGTATCTCCCATAGCTAGCTTTAAAAGCTTGAGGATAAATTGCTTAGATAAACCCAATATTTCAATCGTATTATGAAAAAGAGTATCTGAAATAATATTAATGGTTTCCTGTACCGGAATATTAGTAAATAAAGAATCCACATCGATTGTGGCCATAAAAGAAGAATTCCCCAAACGGTGATCACCAATATATTTTGAAAAATCGAAAGAGTCACGTAAGGTGAAATGATTGTGTGTCAAACGATCTTATTGACTGCAGATAAGATAAAGCGGAGAGGTAGTTCAGTTTTGTAAGTTTTAGATAAATTATAGATGACCCCAGGGGATGAACCAGAAACAAAAAGCTTATGATAAACACCAATTGAAATATTTTGTTTAGTAAGAAACGTAGAAAATTATTAATTTTATCTTCAATTTTCAGAATATACTTAAGGGGATCTGTATTTACTTTGAAACATTTCGACAAATTTGATAGAATGGTAGATATTTGCGCATATAGTCAGTAGGATTTAAGATTAATACCCCTTTGCCTTTATCAGGTATGGAAACTATGATAGATTGATCTTTAAGTAATGTGGAGAGGACACTGAAATGTTAAAACTAAAAAACATGATTAAAAACTTTGAAACTGTCCTACTTGTAGTAGAACTTATAAGCCAAGCCTTTGATCTCCTTAATCGAATTGGGAGTTGATTTAAATGATGGACAAGTATTGAGCTGGTAGCAAAGTCTTTCAAAGGCAAGGAAATATCGATAGAATTTCTAAACCTTAAGCCTCTTCCACCAGGCAACATTCTGAGTATCACCATCATCCTCTTAATTCTAACTCATTTACCATATTATCTTCAGCCTTAACTTCTCTTAATTTGAAAATCTTAGATTCACTATATATCAATAAACTAAAACCAAACTTAAATAGTTACTTGTTCTCAATTAAACTATTTACTATATAACCAACCAACACTTAGATAGATTAACTAGCCAACCGACCAACCGAACAAATTTCGTTAGTAGTTTTATATCTTTAGTTAGTTAATTTCTCAACTCCCACAATAAAGTTTAGTCATTTTGTTTAATTCATTCTGATTTGTTTTCATTTTTTTTGTTGTTTTTTCCAATTTAATATAATAGGTTAGTTTATTGTTTACTCCAGTAACATTTAATATGTAATATTCAAGTCAGTTTATGTTATAATTTCACTTTCTATTATTTTTTAAAATCACACTGGGTAGTATTAGTTAATTCTATATATTGTTATTAGTGTTTTCACTTTAATTTTAATAATTGTAAATTTTATTATTTTAACTTGTTTTCACCTGCTTTTTAAGCGATTATTTACTGCATTCTTTTAACTGTTATCGATTAATGTTCCTTTACCTTCTCATTAGTCGACACAGTCGCTAAAGATGGTTCAAATAAAGGTCCGAAACGTCCAGCTAATAAATGATTATATATATGCATATATATGTATATATATATATATATATATATATATATATATATATATATTTATTTATATATATATATATATATATATATATATATATATATATATATATATATATATATATATATATATATATATAAGAGAATATGCCTCATGATGCATTGTCAAATCATTGTTTCCATATAGCTGTGGATCGGTCTTTACTAAGTTAAACTCCTATTTTTCCTGTAAGAATGCCTGGTGCAAAAAATTTCGTGATTTTTGGCGCCCTGCAGTAATTATTGAAATGCATGATGGTGATCACAATTATAGTATTTATATCAAATACCTGCCTTTTTTGGTGGTTCATTAGCAACAAGTGTTTGTGTATTCTTTTAGTTATAACCTTTATTACTACTCTATGTGTTGTCGATAAGAAAGAAAGAATCGTTAGACCCGACATTTGAATTGTAGTTTTGGGTGAATATTTTATATACGGACTAGCTAGTCATTGAGGAAGACGCTGGCTACTATTCCCCTATAATGATAATTGTAATGCCATTTTTAATATTTTTCGTGTTCAATAATGTGTGCAAAGTTTTATCCTCCTAGACTCGTGGGTCTTCATCCTCTTTTCATATGATTTAGGTTATCTAAAAGTTTTTTGACTGCCTGAGTTGTTTTTATGCTAGATAACCTTGTCTATTTACTAAAGCTGCTCGGTGTAAAATAGTTTTTCTTAAATGATTATCTCAGTTTTCGGATCATCTAGTAATGTTCCACTCTAGAGGTAATTATGGGTCATTATAATCACCCATGTTAAGAAAACTATTAAGGAAACTGAAGATAAATAATCATTTATCTTCAGTTTTCTTAACAAAGTTTTGGTTGAATAGCTTCAGTAGGTGAAGTTGTGGTAAGATGTTTTGGTGATATGAATAACTGGAATTTAATTTATAACAAATTGAACCTAATTTTATTATAATATCAGATCCTATATGGAAGTAAACACTCTTAGCGTTGTAAGCTACCATTAATAGGGGCACATTCTTTATTCGGTGCATTATGGCTATACTCAAATGGCTATCAAAACATCTGCCATTTTATTTTGGTGGCCAAAAGTATTACCAGGTTACGTAAGACACCTACCCAAATAGAATTTTGAGTATGGAAACCATAGAGTCTTATTAGAAAAAAATAAAAAAAGATATAAAAGAAAGGTTTTGCTTTACTCTAGCGGCTATAGGAATTCGGACACAGGTTTCCATCACAAAACTTACAGCATCTTCAAATCAAATAATGGTTAGTAAGGCATGATCATTTAGAGATAAAATACGCGTAGCTATAAGTATTATATGTACATTGTACTTGTTAGGATGGATGAAACTAAAAATTACGTGCAATTGAGTATTTTTATTACAAAAGTATTGTGGTGAAAATTATTCGGATAGTGTAATTCTATTATTTCTCTCTGCGAGACAACTAACTAATTTAGGGTATTAACTTACTTCCATAAATTCTCACCACTTTCAGTCATTACTTTATCAAGTTCCGAGCAGAGAATATACATAGAGGATACACTATATCTGCCACAACCAAGAGCTAATTGTTAGGCTTTTCAATAGGATCATTTCTTCCTCAGAGCGATATAATGTAACAATACCACAGGCTTATGTATCACTGGAATTCGTACAAGTAGGCATAAGAAAAACTCAAAGAGAGATGATTAAGACATCGACCGAATCTCAAAAAAAAAAATACAAGACAGCAGCCAATACTTCTAGAGAAGTAAATGGAACTTTGGACATTACTTTTTCCAGGAAGCCAGTAACACGCCAGATGACGGCAAACCATTGCTCAGCACGAAGAACAATAAAGCTAGATTATCCTTCACAACTTTGCACGTTATATGGACAGAGGTGCAATGGTCCAAAGTAGATTACCGCGATGAATCGAAGTACAAATTGTTTGGTTTAAATCACAAAAGGTTCATCCGTTGAAGACCTTGCGAAGGATTAACCGTGAACTTCATGGATAGCACCGTTAAGTTTGGTGAAGTAGTTTAGGCGCAAGGTACTACCCTATTTGTCCTCTTGCAGGGCAGAGTAAATCCTCAAGTGTAATGTCAGAGAGAGAAGGTTATCCCTCCCCCTCTAGAACCCAACCTATACCAGTGGCGACTGAGAAAAGATGCACCTGCACGCCCAGATAGCCCCGGGGGATCAGCGAGAATTTCGCGCGGTCGGATAATCCCGGCGCTCTTATCAAGAATGGTCGGGCCAATCGAATCCAAGGAACCGCCTCAAGAATGTCTCACGGCCATGTGACCCGTATTGTGTTCCTTTTCTCCCCCGTCACATCGCATAATCGGCGCCAGACCTACGGCGTCGAGGACTTTCGCGCAAACCTGTGATGATCGCCGCGAATATCCCTTCACCCCCTGGCGCGCAATTTATAATGAGATTCCCATCCCCCTTTTGGGGGCTTCTGGTGACCCGCTTCGACCGCTGCAGTATAAATACTTCGAAAAAAGCTTTGAGAAATTAGGACCATATATCCCCGTCTTGGTTAGCAGCTACGTACAGTCTCATACACCCTGCCCCGCCTCCCAACGGTTTCAAACTACAAACGCGACGCGTCAGCTCTCTACCTGGCCTCAATCTTACCTAAGACCAGAGTTCTCGCCTGATAGACGATAGACAGGGAGAAACAGCTATCAATCGAGTATCAACTTCGTTCTCTTCTGGAGTATTCCCTCGTTCATTTTTCAGCGAGGTAAGAGAAGAAGGAATTTTGCAAGTGGAACTTTGCAGCGCCCCGCTTCTTCGTCGTATCCCAAACTTCCGGTCAATTAGCCTTTACGGGAGTGTCCCCGCTATTTCCACTATCCCACTTTCTCTGGAAGCAATAATCGTACGGACCTCTGACTCTCTTCCCCGTCGAGTCGGTTCTATAACCCTCCCTTCCCATTTAGTACCCCGGATCTCATCTTATTCATTGTCATTTATTTACTTTTGCTAGTAATATTTTCTTTGTATATAGTAAAGTTATTTTTCTACAATCAATTTCTCTAAATCATGAACCTCTAAGAATTGATTATTTAGGGCCAACTGCGCTCGATTTTGATTAATTAACCCCCTTACAAGGATCTATATCTCCCTCTAATTTCAAGTATGCTCCCTTCCCACCTCACCACAGAGTCAATCTTCCGCTAGCATCGACGTTCGCCTCTACGACGTGTATAAAAAACTTATGCAAGCTCATCCTGTGCCCTATATGAAAGCCATTTCTACTCAACCTGCCATTTAATGCAAGCTAATGCACCTTGCCACACGGAAAATTTGATAAAGAATTTCATGGATCAACAGGAACTAAGTAACATGGACTGGCCTGTTTATAGCCCCGACCGTCAATTCGATCGAGAATTTGTGGAAGACGTTAGAAGAGGAACACAAGCACCATCGAAGAAATTTCTAAAATATTACAAAAGGAATTGAGAAAAATATCACCAGATTTATGATTTCGGTTAGGGTGCTGCCGTGGCCGAAGAAGGCAGTCCATAATTGATAGCAAAGGTCTAAATACAAAGTAATAATATATTATAACAACATAAAATTATTTGTTTAGTAACTTATATCATTGTACTTTCTCATTTACGTCTGTTTTGTTATCTGTTCAGATCATTTCGACCACAATATTTATGGAATATAAATGCTCTTTCATTCATCTTAACATGTAAAATGTACATGTAAAATTGGAGTGGTTTGAACCTATGCCAGCGAGTGCTCCTTCGCTTTTTAAAGCCAATAAACTAGCCGTTAGGCTACCACTCACATCCGCCAAAGGGATGCTCTAATTCTTCATATTAGCAGAGCAGTCTACGTAAGTACTCTAAGTCCCTATAATTTGAAGTGGAAAGCATTTATTTTCGGAAACCAGCCTGACTCTTTTACTGACCCTTTCTCCCTGCTCTACTCATAAGCTGAATCAGAGCATCCTTTTTGTGGGATGTTGATAGTGGTAGCCTGACGGCTAGCTTGGTGGCTTGAAAAGTGAAAGCACTCGATAGCATAGGGTCGAACCGTTCATAATTGTTTCAGTTTCTTTAATGGTTAAAAAGAGTTCATTATATTCCCTTTCATATATATATATATATATATATATATATATATATATATATATACATATATAGAGGGTGTCCCCAAAAATGTATACACAGTTTAAATAATTATAAAGTCAGTGTTCATTAAAATACATTAATTTAAAAAATGTAATAGAATCCAGAGACACTATTTAATTGTTTTGTCAACGCCTGTTTTTAAACTAACGTCCATTCTGGTCCAGACACTGCTGATAACGCGAAGTAATGGAATCGCAAACATCACTAAACATTTCGTTTGGTATTTGTATGCATTCTCGTTTACTGGCTGCTCTCAATTCAGCAACTGTTGCAGGCTTAATAACGTAGACTTTGTCCTTTAACTATCCCCATAAAAATGTCTAGTGGTGTGAGGTTTGGTGAACGTGGAGGCTATTCTACGAAACCTCTTCGTACAATCCACGTGGTTGCAAGATTTCATCAAGGTAGGATATCTAACATCGTTATGGTCATGTTATGGAGGGGGAGGAGGCACATCTTGCTGGAAATAAAACTCCTAATCTTCAGTCTTCTTTAATGCTTGGCACGATAGCCTATCTCAACAAGTTCAAGTAAACTGCACCAGTCACAGTAGCGTCAAAGAAGGGTAATCCAATTAATCCTCTTGGTGATAATTCGCACCACACTGTAACTCCTGTAAAATTAAGATGGTTTCACAATAACATGCGGATTCTCAGATCCACACTAGGTGCAATTTTTGTGGTTAATTGAAGCATTTTATTCAAATGGAGCCTCATTACTCCACGCAATCTTATTTGGAAAGTGTACAATACTCCTCTCTTCGGTACTGATCAACTTCGTTAATGGCATAGACTAATCTCGGAATTTTTTCTTTTCCATTGACAGCGTTTTAAAGTGCATTGGGCCGATGATTTTGAAACACTTGCCTCATGACTCGTTTGCCGGACAAGATTTCTGGGACTTCGGTGAAACGTTTTCAATACACTTTCTTTCTTTGTGGGGCTTACGATAACCGTGGACTTCCGGGACACTTCTTATGGACATTCTCAACAGTTTTCTTGGCTTCAAACCTATCTTTAATTCGAGTAATGGTAAGTCGCGTTGGTTAATCTTTTTGAAACTTCCCCCCTAAACTGTGTTTGCACTTCAATTGCGTATTCACACTTCGAGTAGCATTTTAGAATGAATTTTTTTTTTTAAGCTTAGTCTGATGCCATTATATATATATATATATATATATATATATATATATATATATATATATATATATATATATATATAAGTCAGCCTTGATCACTTTCTTTCTTTGTTTCTCCATATTTCTTTTTGGCTTCTGTTCCTCTTTGGAGAAGTTGTAAATTAACTTTCTAATGTTCATTCTTTATTTCAGTATATCTTTGGGGCTTAACGGACATCTTTGAAGCAACTTTTACTCACAATGCTAAAATATCTCTAAAGTTTTTACACCAAAATAAATTTAATACATACTACCTGCAGTTATGTATATAATACGTTAAATCACTTTATGTAGAGTGAAAAGGGCTTCGCATGAAAAGTTAGGAAACAAGGAATAAATTGCCAATTACGAGTAATAAATAAAAATGAGATGATGTTATTAAATCCAAGTAATTTTACCGGATTTGAAGCTTACACTCTGATTGAGGGCAATTTAAATCAAAAATGACATTGGAAAAAATTTATTTCGACAGAGCTACGGAGCAAATAGCAGCAAAGACATTAATTCGGATCCTCTCAAGGCCCCTTTTATTAACACATGTTGTGAGCAAACATCCTATCAATTACATAGGGTGTAGGATGATAACAACTCTGCCGTTAGTACTAGGAGGCTGATACATAATTGTTTAACCTTATGATTTGCATGGTTGATTTTTACCTTAAGGAAAAATGCCCAGTCATACGAAAAGGGATGTTAGGACAGCTCTCTCTTTTATTCTGATAAGTGCTTTCCAATATTCGGTGCAGTAGAATATCCTATGTTTGCGTGATTTTATAACTAAAGTAATTTGTGCCATGGCTGACTTGAATCGCTTATCTATCAATTTTTGCACCGTTTTAGGCGTTTATTTACCCTATCGTTCTTCTAGACCAATTATCTATAATTTACACTAGTAAACTCTTTTTAGATTTTAAATACCTTGATCAATTTCCTGCGTAATCTTATTCTTCTAAAGGGAAAATATATATCAAGAGTTAAGTCTTTATTTATTCGCTATATTGTTAAGTCCAGGAATTAGTTCAGTACCAATACGTTGCACTAATTCTAACTTGCGCTACGTCCTTTGATAAGGTAAGGAATAATAATAATAATAAGTCTTTTGTAATGTGCTCTCCAAGGCCTTAGGCCTTGAATTTCCATTCCTATCTCAGCACGTTGTACTGAGATGAGAATGGAGATTCAATGGAAATTCAACATGGAAAGAAGGCAATTCTGAAGAGATGCGTTTTCAGGAGACGCTTAAATGTAGTAAGAGACCTCATTTCAGCAGGAAGAGCATTTCACAACTTAGGGGCGCAGATTGAGAAGGAGCAGTCCCCTATTAAGGAGAGAGACGAAAGAGGAATATTCAAAAGAGGTGCATGATATGACCGAAGGGCCCATGGGACATGGCGTGGCAAGAGTGCGGAAGCGAGGTAAGACGGTACCTTGTTGTTAAAGGCCCTAAATGTAAAGAGAAGCATCTTGAAGTGAGTAAGGGATCTGAAAGAAGGCCAGTGCAGTTCATGCAACAAGGGTTTTGAGGAAGAGAAGCGAGGGCGACGGAGGAGAAGCCGGACGGCATAGTTTTGTATAAGTTGAAGGGGGCGGAGAGAGGAGGATGGCAGATTCACAAGCAGAGAGTTACAGTATTCAAGGCGTGAGGTGATGAATTCATGAAAAGCAGTCTCAAGACTCTGGAGATCAAAGTGAGAGTAAATGCGAGAGAAGTTACGAAGGAAAAATAGAGAGGATTTGCTCACATTGCGGATATGAGGCTTAAAGGACAGATGCTCATCAAAAACAACACCCAGATTCCTAACGCAGTCAGAGAAAATGATAGTATTACCGTCCATAGTAAGCGAGGGAAAGAGAAAGCAGGGGTGCCGACGAGAAGGATCTCAGTTCTGGAGTGTTTAAGCCTGAGGAAGTTGGTAGAGAGCCAGTCAGAAATGGAGGAGTAGGCAGCCAGTAGGTTAGTGATAAGGTTTGCAAAAGACGCGGGGGATGAGGAAACGAAAATTTGAGTGTCATCAGCATAGAGGTGCAAGGATAGACCTAGATTACGGATAAGGGAACTAAGAGGGATAAGGTAGATGCGAAATAGTAGAGGACTAAGGACAGAGCCTTGTCGCACTCCAAAGCAAATGGGGGTACATTCGGATGAAACATCGTTAAACACAACGTATTGGGTACGAGACGAGAGGTAAGAGCGGAACCAGTCAAGCACGGTGACTGATATGCCGAGGAAAGAGTGGAGACGATCAAGTAGGACGGTATGGTCAAGAGTATCGAAGGCAGAGGAGAGGGCGAGTAGAACGAGGATAGAGGCACAACCCCTATCCGCGGCTCTTTGCCAGCAATAAGACACATTGAGAAGGGCGGTTTCTGTGGAGTGACTTTACTTGAAACCAGATTGATAGGTTTCATCAATGTTACAGGCCACCATGTGACTGTTGATGCGTGAAGCTACCACTCTCTCCAAAACCTTAGAGAGGAAAAGAAGTTGCGAGATTGGGCGATAATTGGAAGGGTTAGTGGGGTTTAGTTGAGGCTTTTTAAGAATCGGACGGATGTGGCCACGTTTGAGGGAAGAGGGAACAAGACCAGTTGCAAGTGAAGTGTTGAAAAGGTGAAGAAGTGTTGGAAGGATAGCAGACAGAATTTTACATAATAGTTTAGGCGGAAAAAGGTCCTTTGGAACGCAAGAGCAGGGCTGTAAGCTTCAACGCGGTCACAGCGGGGAAAACCATATGTGGCTGTGGCGGGAAGTCAGGGAGAATGGCAAGAGGCGGGACAGAAGGCTGAGGGAGGGAGGCATGGAGGTTAGTGACCTTATCTGCGAAGAAATTCGAGAGAGTAGCAGGGCTAATGGGTGGGGAGACCTGGGCTGGGGAAGTAAGACGGGAAAGCAAGCGGAAGACGGTACGGGGATCATTCCTATTATCAGTAAGCAGATTACGTGAGTAGGCTTCACGATCAGATTTTCATTTCGCCACGTAGGAAGCTGTCGCAAGTCGGAACGCCAGCGAGAGAGAGGTCGTGTCTTGCCCACGGGTGCGAGCCTTTCTAAGGACTCTTTCATGGGCATGCATGGACTGCCTAGCACAGAGGAGTTCCATAGAGTACCAAGGAGCACGGTGACAACGGGAGTTTGAAGGGGTGACAAGGGGCGAGTGGGCATCAAGACAATTTAGAAGGGTTTTCTCCAAAGAAGAGAGAATCTGGTCAAGAGAGGCAGAAGCATCCATGGGAGGAAGTTTCGAGGCCACATCATTAGATAGTGAGGGAATATTAATGAAGGCTAGCCAAAATTGCACGTGCTAGTCGAGATGAGTTCAGAGGAGCAATTGATATAGAGGTAAAATTATATCCTGAGACTTGAAAGAAAGTTTCAGACAATGTAACCCAGCATTCGGTTTGCTTTTTTCGTAGGTTTGACACATTAATTTGATATTTTGAACTGCTATAGAGTTAAAACTCCTCTCTTTCTTTCTAAGTCAACCGTTTCAAAAATTTGGTCGTACATTTGGTAATCCGCTTCAAAGTTGCGACATCCTAAGTGCATACATACCCTTTCAGATATTTATATTAAAGTTCATCTGAAATTTTTCCGCCACGTTACATCTAAAAACGGTTCTACTTCTGAGCTTCGTGTCACCTAAAAATAACCAATTCTTACTTACCAATAAATTATTAAGATAGTTTATAAACATAAGCAATGTAGTGCACTGATGAAAGGGGTGACACTAGAGTACTTTGTTAGTGTCTGTAGTCAGGTCCGAGGACGCTTTATTTACAACAATCCGCTCTGAACGATTTGATAGCCAAACGGTATCAAAGGACTTCTTGAATTATATATGTTTAGTTCTTTATTTACGTCGAGGATTAAAGTAATTTCTGAAAAAACAAGGTCTGCTGACCAAAAAGTCACGTGCTCTCAATTATTCTGATTTATGTCCTTACTATCTACAAAACTTTCAATAATTCAAAGACTAACCTTAGGAGGACTTTCAGATTTCGTTAGAATCGACCGGATTGTTATGATGTTATGCATAAACAAAATAATTCATGGGCTAACCTTAGGAGGACTTTGATAATTATATCCTTCGTAAGAAAATGTGAAACAACATACCGGTTTTAAATTTTGTTAGTGTCGGCCAAATAGTTACAATGTTATTACCAAAAAACAAAAAAGCGAAGCAGAGACCGACCGACATAGTGAGATGTAGAGTCGGCCGCGACTAAAAATTGCAGATTTGTTAAACGCAAGCGTCCTCCTGAAATCCGTGTTCTGTGTCCAGGATAAGATTAATTGCTTATAAGGATAACCTATCACGTGCTTTACGACCCATTTTGAACTTACGTCTTAACTCCTGGGAAGCGCGGTTCGATAGCTTACTACCTAGTTTAAGCCGTGCGACTGGAGCGCGGGACGACAAACTGAAAACCGGCTCAATTTCTTCACGTAGGTGCTCATGGTGACTGGTATAAATAGAGACCCCTTGACTCTAAGAAGTAGAGCCGATTAGGAACTCATAGAGCGAGGACTGGCTGATACCTATAGACACCTGTCAGCATCTTCTGCTGCACCGATTGCAAGCTACCGATTTACTTGTATCTCTAGGTCTCACAAGGAATTTGGAATAAGCTCGGTCTCCCACATCTATTTATAAAGGACGTAAGACGCTGGGGTATATTTCTGTACTGATTGTCCAGATGAGCAGTGTTTATTTTGTAACGACGTGTTGTTTAATCCTGTGACATATTTAATGCACCTGTTTGTGCACTATATTTATTTGATACATTTGCAATTGATGTGACGCGTTTGCGCACTGTATTCATTTAACTTGTTGTATTTAATATTACCCTTTTTTGCACTATATTTATTTAATACATTTGAATCATTCATTTTATTATTCTACCTTCCCAAATATCTAAGCGCCTTCCTGTGAATCGATTTATTTCTTGTTTTGGGGCCGAGAGAATTTAGTCCCTCGTTTTGCCTTTTAATTGCCTTAAGTTTCCCACCCCCCCAAATTGATATTTATTGATTGTATGAGCTTACCAATAAATAGGACGGTAGTTAGTCGGTCCATATATCTCTTTTTTCTCAATAATTGTGAAACATTTGCTCGATTGAACTCTATTGGTACTATCTCTTCCTCGATTAAAAAGCATGTAGAACCGTTTTTAATGCATTTTTAAATCTTTAAGCTTTTGTTGAGTTTAATTAACTATTGATTTCATTTGGTGCTAGTAAATTTAATACTTTTTGTTGTTTAAATGGCTCCTAAATATTCTTTTCCCTTAGGTCTCAATATCTTCGTGAAGATTAATTCGGATTTTGTTTCGATTGCCTCTGAAATATTTTGCAAATGGTCAACGTTTTTGGTCAACAGATTTATATTATCTAAGAATCACCAATGTGTGGAGGGTTTCAAGTTTACATCCCTTATTATTTCAACTACTAATCGGAGTATGGAGAATCTTGTAAATTTGGCTGCAATTTTTGGCCCATCGCGATACCATTTATCTCATTTGAATTTCAGATTTTTTCGTGCTGGACACGGAATAGAGCTTCCATTGTGAAGGAGTTGTTGAGGTTTCTTAAGAAGTATGAATCCCCTTTGGGGAGATATTTAGTTTTATTTTGTTTAAGAACATATCATTCTGAATATTGATTGACTTTATTCTTTATTTCTCTTTATTTCAGTTTTTTCTTTTAATGTTGTGGAGGTTTAGGTAAATCATGATTGACGTTCCTTCAGGTGATATTTATATTAAGGTTAAACGCTTTCGAAATGAAAGAAGTTGGCTACTGTGAACAACAAATTCAAATGACATCTCTCGTGTGTCGATAGGGTGGTTTTCATCAACAACGTGTAATAATAGGCAGCATTCTTCATAGAAGACTCGTAGAGAGGTGCAATTCTTGCCTACGTACTCAAGTTAGAATGATCAAAAGAACCTGGAAATAAATGTCCGGTAGTCTATCAAGACCTTACATGTAGAACGCCGCAGAGGATAAAATCTCTCTTGTGAAGCTAAAAGAAACATATGGCCTCGAATGTGCCATTCCTCTTAGTGACGTCAGCTTAATTCAAGACAAAAGACACGTCCTCAATCCATTACATCTATTCGAGCCTCATTTAGGAACAGCTAATGGATGGGGCCAAGCTTACGACGGTCTCAGATATATGTACACTTCTTTAGTAGTAACAAAAAAAAAGGGAGTAAGTGCAGTTATGCATACCAAGAGGCGCGTTTTAGAAGCTGGTAGAGTCAGTGCTCAAGAATATGTAGTTTCTCGTTTAGGTGATTTTCATCTCAAAAAGAAATGGAGAGAAAAGATTGCATGCGATTGAAAGACTCGTAGATATAACTCTTCGGCTGAAGTAGAACATCTTGCGTAGAGGCAAACTTAGAGGAAGCCACAAGGCGCTAAGAGCACGTGAATTCCAGTAGCCAGGAAATAAGCTAACTGAAACTTTGCCAATTTCTTTATCATATTACACAAGAGCCTAGAAAAATTTTGCGTAAACCAGAAAGGGTGGAATGATCTCTGCGCAGATAAAGCTATTTACCTATTCGATAAAAATCTTGGAAGATACCATCCAAACAGATTCTGTTGATCAGAGGGAAAATAAACTAAAAATCCCCCTCACATAGAATTCGGAGCATGGCAAACGCAATACCGAGCTGAATACGATCGATATCCGCGCATATAGCCTAAGCTGAACCCACGCGATAAGCGAAAACAGATATGTGAAAGGTTCATCCCCTTTTAATAGGAAGTCTTGTAGGCAGCTTTAGGGAACATGCAACACATTGGCAATGCTGGAGGAACAACATCCAGGGCGGATTTTATCAAAAAAGTGGTCGCAAATGATCTTTCTCTGGGCCTATGATCGTAGATAATGGCCCTTTCTACAAAGTTGGTCATCAACCATGAAAGCTTATGACAAGATTCTGCACCTTCACTTTCTAGGGGTCTCCAGGAAAGTGATGACACCTAAGCCTGCCAGGATAAGCGACAAACATGCTTCGAAATATAAAACGAATCTAGCAGTTGCCAAAATTTTCATAGAGCAAAATCTCACAGGGGCATTATCAACCTCTGCTAATCAACAAAGAGGAAGCTGGTGTGCAAAGACACCATAAATTCAAGAAATCAAAGCCATACGTGTGGCGAAGAGAATGTTGAAGAAGTAAAAGGATAGGCGAAAGAAGTTTGAACAGGAAACTGATTGCTTCAATGGATGTAATCGTTCACCACCTCTCCAATGTCTGCTTCTGCATCTTAGGTGCTTAGGGACACACGAAGACACAAAAAGAAGGGGTTTTAGTGCATATATTCTCCAAATTTCTAGCTCATTGGCCATTTTCACTATGACCTTAACCATGGTACTGAACTTTTGTCCTTTAAGGGGAAATGTGTGCCGTTTAATTCTCCTATATGGGAAAAAGGACTCGCTTCTCGGTGTTGGACACGGCAGATCTACGCCTTTTATAAATAAGCCAGCCGATGGAACTAGGCTAATGGACAAAAGAGAAAACGTCTTATCAATCATCACTATTTCCTCCTCAAAGGTATTGATAAGTATAATTGAACGGAGACATAATATCCGGTAATGAGCTTAGTCAAAGTGTGAGGACACAAGGGTTGTCAACCACTAGTGGAGACACAATAAAAAATACATATATAAATTTGAGTTAAATTGAAATAAGCCTAGCCATTGATGACGTTAATATAGCAATGATTGGATTGATATATTGATACAGTCCCTTGCTGTGGAGGTAAATAGTCCTCTAGTTATGCCTGGAAGACTTTCAATGATGAAAACTATAGCTATAATAACACTAAGTAGTTTAAAAGATTCTTGACACCTCTTAGTTAGTTATTGGTGGAAATGTATTTCTTTTCTCTCAGCATCCTTCCTAATTTCTCAACCTTCCTCAAATAGAATTATTTTAGACCACTTCCAAGTAAGATTTTACAAATTTACTGACTCCTATGTTCTTATATAAAATATTTGTACTGTTCTAAGAAGGTACGTTTTTCAGGATGTAACCTTTAAAAAACGTCTGGTTACAATGAAACAGGCCTTGTCGTAACAAAACATTTGACTATCCGTTCGATTTTATTATGAGTCCAAGTGCTGTAAGTCAGGTAAATAATTAATAAATGAGCTATTAATGGATCTAAACTATAAGCTTATCACAGATGTAATTCATTTTTATTACAGATGCGTTCCTATTACAGTAAAACTCTCTCTTTATCAGTTCAAGCCTAGTTTGTAAGCTCCTCTGAAACGCCAGACCTGAAAAGAAGAGCTATTAAAATATCACTTTAACTTGTGTAGATAATCCAACTAATTTAGCTTATTGCACCAAAACAACAACTAATGACCCCGTACTTAATGATACTAACTAAATGCAAATGATAAATTGTGTACCCATTTTAATTCAAACACAAAAATAAAGAGGAGAGAAATAGTTTATAACTTTATCTCAGGCGAAAATAAATCCAAGTTATCGATCTGTTTGCTCCAAAATCTTTCAACTCAAAATCTCTTTGAGTTAACGACACTCTTCTATTTTCCATCTTACCAAGAATGGGATTGATGCATATACTTGTCGTTTTACAAGCTAAACCTCTATTAGAAAGTGACAGCTAAGTTTGTGTACCACATCTTACAAGCAGCATCGGAGCACATCACTGAAAATATACCTTCCCGATCAGGGAAAACTAGCCGTAATTCTCTTCTTTCCTTGCCAGGAAGAACTCAAACCTGAATGCGGGTTACTTTTACAACTATTTCCAGTTTGGTGTACACAAATCTTTAGAAATAGAGCAAATTAACTTTTGTCTAAAATTTGACGCTCTCATCAGGCTGCTCTAAATTCATAAACATAGGAAAAAACAATCAACCTGGGTTGATATCATCTGTGACGTAAGTGCGGGGTTTAAATTCCTGCCTCTTTGCTCTAGTGCCTGCAACTAGGTTCTACTTTCTTGTGGTACGGTTTAGCTAGATTATTAGAGTAGGTGTTTTATTTGAAAAATGTGTACCGAGTTTAATTCTGGGTGAGATCAAACTAAAAACTTAAGAGCTCCAAGGAGGCACAATACAACTGCTGCTGTTTGGGGTAAACACTTATGCATCGAATGAATCGGCCATGTAGATACATCAGTATGCATATATCTAATCACAAAAACACTTCTTATTTTACTTTCTCTCTTTTGACAGACAATATATCTCTCTTTCTTCATGGAACCTGCTAAAGAAGTTTTCCTTACTAAAATTGGTTGCCATCTTCCTGCCTCTTTCTGATCTCAGATTTCCCTCTCCACATTTTTGAGACAGATTTTTAGCCAAAGTTTTTATTTCATCTAGATTTAAGAAAACGCTCCTTTATGAACCGATGTCGTTTTGAGTCTTTTGCAAAACCTACGGCTTTTTATGTCACACAAAAGAATTTTAGCAAGCTGTTCTTGGACTCTAAGACTCCAAGAAAATATCCATTCCATTTAGAAGTGGAATGGATATTTTCTCAACTACAAACACAAATAATTCATAGAATGATCAAAATTACTTGTTTTTTCCTTTTCATTGCTCCTC
Source organism: Ceratothoa steindachneri (assembly GCA_963969495.1). Lineage (NCBI taxonomy): Eukaryota > Metazoa > Arthropoda > Malacostraca > Isopoda > Cymothoidae > Ceratothoa > Ceratothoa steindachneri. Next base: position 115,970,463 of record OZ018326.1, read on the forward strand.
GCAAGTGAATTTCCAACTAGTTAAACAGATAACCAAACATTCTATTCAAACAAGGGCCCACTCATGCACTTCTGGCAGCGAAGATTTCCTCCTTCTCAACTCAAGGCAGCTAATGAGGAATTAGCAAGGGTGCAAAGGCAAGGCATCAACAGGCCATCGCTTTTACTGTGTGCCTCATCCTTTGCATTTTAATACTTAAAAAATACATACAAAGTGGTTAATGACTTACCTTGTATTAAATCGGGCCACTAAAATGGATCGCAATCTTATTTTTTTACTCTCTAAATTTACGTCACTCATAAGAGCCTCAAATGACTTTTATAATATTGATAATTATTAATATTCATTTCCTCAAATATCAATAGAAGAAACAAAGGTGCCTTAAACTGTTGTAACTCCTCCATTTAATATTGAATTCCTATTCATACCACCTGGCTAAGATGTTCATTACAATTTTTTGTGCTTTTCCTAATCTTCCTAAAGGAATATTCTGTGACGTTTCATTTATGATTCATGTAGTTTAAAAATTACCGCAACAAATACCACTTATATTATTAAAAATACATTTTCTCTCACATTTTTTAACTTCAAAGAAAATATCCACGTTATTTGATGGGGTAGATTCTATCTAAAATATCCTTGTTCTTTCAATTTTAAAAAACTTTCAGAAAAGTTTTGCATATATAAACCATTTATGCCCTTCTTACAGTGAGAAAAAAACTCCTGGGGAAACACCTGCAGCGAAAAGTTTCCACTCACAAGATCTTTTCAAACAGAAGAGGAAAGAAAAACAGCCCAAGTTAATCATATTTCTTTAATCAAATCGCTTTCTACTCCAGATGTGTTAAAGTCCACAGCCTTTTTTCTTCACAAAGTATCAAACCATTGGAAGCTTAATCATATTTGTTACAATCTCAATTCTCCACAAAAAAATCTTCCAGATCAAATACCATGCAATAGTGAAAGACCAATCAAGCTGTCCCTTTCTCAAAGAGCTGATGCAAGGAAAACACAGGAGCTTACAGCCCACTCTTTCCCAAAAGACTGCTATAAAATTTCGTTGGAACAATTCTCTGGAGCTTGAGTGCTTACCCTACTTATTTTCAAGTGAAACTATTCAACGTTTCCCATGGGATGAGATATTCTAGTATAATAGTCTCAATTTCTCTATTCAGAAAGCACTCTTAATAGATCACGAAAGGTTATTTGTTAGTTTTGCATGCTCCTTTAATAAATATTTGAACATAAACATAAGAAGCGACCCTTTAACAAATAACAATGTCAATCGCAATTTTATTTCCGACACACACTCCTATATCTCTTGGCTAGATATAAAAAAAGTTGGTCTAATCTATTCCCGTTCAAGTTTGAGACGAAATTGAATCGATTCGAGATATTTTTAGTCGCGTGCGAGTCTAGGCGCGTGAAGCTCATATATCTCACTATATCGGTCGGTCGGTCCATCGGCCTGTCGGTCCCCGTTTTGTTTTTATTGTTTTAGCAATTAACTTGTAACTATTCAGCCAATTCTAACGAAATTTAAAACCCTTAATTATTTTACATTCTATTTCGAATGATATAATTACCAAGGTCCTCCCAAGGTTAGTCCGGAAATTAATGAAAGTTTTGTAGGTCACAAGTTCATAAATCAGAATAAGTAAGAGCACACGACTTTGGTCAGCAGACCTTGTTAAATGATTGGAGTGCTTTGCAATTTGGATCTTTAGGACTTCAACATATTTTAACTTCAGCTTAAATGCAAATGTAAATGATGTCTTCGATTCATAGCGCGATTTTTTAAAAATTTGACTTTAACTGGTCCTCACACAAACAATGGCTCCAAAAACAGCTCGATGTATTTATAAAATATACACAAAGGAAAGCAGAATATTTAATCTTAGCGATCTAATGCACAACATTAGGCCTTCCTTGGTCACTTTGCAAAGAGCATTGCATTTCTCTTCCCATTTTAGGGTATTCAAAAACTCTTAAAGTAGATATGAGGGATATCCTAAACTGTGTACGAGCAAACTTTTCTATAAAGATCTATAAAATATACACATGTATGTCGTCAACTTGGCAGCTCACGATAGTCTCATTTCTATTAAATTTTGAATAAATTTCTCTTTCCCTGTCTTAATATCATTTAACTGGAAAATGTCTATACAGCATTTGAAACTTGCACTGCTTCCTTAATCACGGAACCTTTTCTCTATTAAAAAGTCGCTGAAAATGCATCTCTTCCTAAATCTATTTTATAAAGCTTCCATAAGAGGAGGCGTAATTAATGCTCCATTTTCCACTTCGAAGCGTAGAACATCATTCCTCTAAATTATTGATCTCACTCAGATCACCCACAAAGTAACACAGGCTACACATCCACACATTTTTCACCCTTAAACATATGCGCAGACACAATGGCCACGTAGTTTTTATGAGTCTGGGCGAGAGAACTCATATCTACCCTACCCTTTTTACAGCTTATTTCCTAATTTATTTATTAACTGACCTTAAAAATATTGCCATTTTTTTTTGTTTAATTAAGACAAAAAACAAAACTTTGCGATGCATTCACAATGCACAAAAACGTCTAAGAGATTGAGTGGTAGAAGTGACTTCACTAGACCTTTTTTGGGGGAGAGAATATATATATTGATGTAGTCCAACTAAGAATTAATAATGTTACATTTAAAATTCTAATTTATAAAAGATTTTGGCTATCAATCACTTTGTATTTGTTTAATGGAGAGGTTTGCGTCCTTTTAGACGCATTGGTTTTACAATGATTTTCATGTAAGATATTTTGAAAAATAAAGGAAAAGCTTACGCTCAAAGGCTCGAAAGCGAGTTAGTAGTCACTCTGAATTTTGTCAGCCTTTAGTATATCCACCAGTTAGCTCTAGAACCAGTAGTGTACAAGTCGACATGATGTTTTATTTTTTTAATTTTAAAATTAAACCAAGAATTTGTAAAACTTTCCCTTATTAAAATGTCTCTTCTATGACCCACATTAAACGAGGGGTACCATAGAATGAATAAGGTCAAAGTAGGGATATTATGGTATAAGAAGTGATGCCATATTTGGTTCTAATAGCCGTTACCGAGTTCTTTATTTAAATTATTTTAATTTTAGAGCTTCTGTCGGTGGCATGAATTAAATCTCATGGTTTTGCCTGCACACTATAGAGTGGAAGAGGACTTGAAGAAATTATACATAGCTATCAATGAGATCATATTTAGAAGCTGGTTATAATCAACTTTCTGTAATAAGGCTCAATTATTGTAGCCATAATAAATATTTAATGAATTATTTCTAAATAAAATGTTTTTATTAATGTCTATGTCGAATAATAGCTGAAAGGATAAACAGTGTATCAACGCCTAGAGTTAAAACAATGGACGTATAGAACAGTGTTTTTCAAATTTTTGTCTGTCATACACCCCTATGACCAGGAGTAAACTAGATGCACCACCAATGTAAAATTATCTATAAACATACGTATATATATATATATATATATATATATATATATATATATATATAAAGGGTCTTTCAATAAGGTCGCTCGATTTTTAAATGTAAATAAAACAAGTTGTATGTGATATATGCACTCAATTTATTTTAAATTTGAAAGTACATTTTGTTTTGCATTAAGTGAGGAATATGACGTCGTTCAAACGACTTTGTAGCATAAATCTGGCTGAATTTGCTGGATGGTGTTCGTTTTGTTGACTTTGAGGACATCAATTGTTTGCGGATTATTCGCATAGACCTGCGATTTAAGGAAGCCCCAAAGAAAGCAGTTAAATGGCATGATCTCGGTGGTCAGTTGACGTCGCTGCCGCGCGAGATAACCCTGCCCCGAAATCGCTGATGCAAAAAGTCTATCGTGGCGTGCGCAGTGTGGCACGTATCGCCGTCCTGTTGGAACCACATGTCGTCAGTATCCATATCAGGCATATAATCCAGTTGAGGCCAGGAGAAGTTGCTTATCATCGATCTGTAGGTCTCGCCGTTGACGGTTATGTCAATCCCATCTTCGTTCTCAAAAAAATACGGCCCGATGATTCCGTTAGATGAAAGTCGCACCAACAGTAAATTTGTTGGGAGATGAATTTGGTGCTGGTGTATATCATGTGGATCATTTTGGTCCCAAATCCCACAATTTTGGAAGTTCACAAAGCCATTTATTCAAAAATGGGCTTCGTCGCTTAAGATGATTATTTTGGAGGAAATTTGGGGCAACTTCCAACTGCTCTAGAGCTTAATCACGAACACACGTCGTTGTCTATGGTCATTTAACTTGAGGTCCTGCGTAAGTTGAATTTTGTAAGGGGTTCAGACCCAAGTCCTTACGCATAATTTGCCCAACTGAAGTCGCAGAAAGGCCAAGTTCTTGTGAACGACGAAAAATTGACTGCCTCGGATTTTCCTGTACTCTCTCCTTTACGGCAGCGATGTTTTCAGCAGACCTTGTGTTTCGGTGACATAAGGGTGTTGGCTGATTGTTGATCGACCCTTTTGCTTTGAATTTGGCCACCAAGCGTCGAACAGTGGACTCAGCAGGACGATTGTGGCAAGGATAGAAATCACGTAATGCGCGGAACGTTTGTGGAACGGAGCACTGATTTTGATAACAACATTTGATGATTTGCACACGCTGTACAACGCTATAACCTTCCATCATGACTTGCTAAGTGAATAGTTCACAGTGAGGTTGCCAGATGTTGCTTTAACAACATGGCCACTATCGTCTGAGAAAGCTCGAGCGTCCTTGTTGAAAGACCCTATATATATATATATATATATATATATATATATATATATATATATATATATATATATATATATATATATATATATATATAATATTTGTAATTGATTTGTTCCTTGGGAATCTGATATGTAGTAGGAATATGAGGACTGGCCAATAAATGACTAGTGTGATCACCTGGCTCTTCATGTTCCTACTATATGTATATATATATATATATATATATATATATATATATATATATATATATATTAGATTCAGAAGTGACTGCTCAAGGCTACCAAACAAAAGCGGATAGCAGGAAGAAACAAAACGAAAACCACTTAGCGTTGTCGGAATTTGAAACAAAAGAATTCGGAATATGTACAGATAACGACAAATTATACGAAATCGGATTCGATAGAAAGGACCAAAGCGCCAATTAAACGAGAAGAATCCTTCCTTTTTCCTAAAAAATTATTCCATCATTATCTGCACAAATGCCCAGCCCGAAGGCTGCCCACGCCTCCATCCACCTGCACCTCGTTTGCGAAAGGGCGTCCAACTTGAGAACAAAAGCTTACCTCTACTGGGAGGCAGTGGAGGCGCTAGCACAGACGGTGGCCTCGCAGCGATACGCACACTCATCGAGCCGAACAGGATACCGAAACCTTGGGCCGTGACGCTGCAGAAAAAGTAAAATGAAAAACAGAATGAAACAGTAACGGAAAAGGCTGCACAAAAGTCTACTCAGCAAACGGCCGACAAACATCAATTGATATGCTCCCCACCACTGCCACGGAGGGGCGGACCACGAAGAAATATGCTAAACTTCCGCTAAGGACGGAAAATCTTTGGTAGGGAAAAATAATAGTAAAAAAATGATATCATAATAACAAAAATATTAATAAAGAGAATAATATAATAAATAAAAATATATGAGTGAATAGCAATAAACAATAAAATAACGGTATAAATGACAATAACAAAAATAAAAGAAAACTAAAAAACAACTAGGCAATTTGAGGGGACAAATCAACAAACCACAACCACAAGGTGTGTGGGCCCCGGCCCGGCAATCCTGACTACTTAAGCGAGGCGATATATATATATATATATATATATATATATATATATATATATATATATATATATATATATATATTTGTGCATTTTTCACTATTTGCTATTTAGTAAGTATTGATTTAATAAGAATATAGAAGAGAAGACTTACTTGATTAATTTAATTTCAAGGGTGGGCTTGACAAAGCTTCATTAACCCTCGAGCACTGAACATGGGCATATGTAGTTTGCCCGAGGCTAGTGACGTCATGCCAATTTCTCCCCCTTCTCCTCATGGCAGGATGCTGTGGCTCTGAAAAGCTTTAGTCTAGCGAACGCTCTTATAGAATGAGGTCACGTCAGTCCACTCCTCTGCTTGGACTTCCCGATACATCCCTGTTTGCATACCGTTTCCCCTTGTTTAGTGCTAATTATAGTAAAAAAAAATACTGGGCAACCTGTATCCGAGTTGAGTAGTATTAGCGTACAAAGAGAAGTTATTATGATGGTGTAGTGATAAATTTATTTATTTTCAGGCTGTAATTCTTATTTCGGATGACTAATAGTGAGAACTTGTGCCTGAAATGGCGAAAGAACTAAACCTGTGTTGGCTGGAGATTGGTGAAATTCTCTTTACTTCAGAGAGTAACGACGATAATGATTTTGTTGAAACTGATGTACTCTATGACAATTAGAATGATAGAGAATATGTTCCAGAGCCACATGAAATGGCTGAAAGTTCAGATAGTGTATCTGGATAAGACGTTCATCGCCGACTCAAGAAAACAAAGTCGGGTGGTGGGAAGACAAAAAGGCCTAGGCTTCTTCCCCCCACCCTATTTCCCTTTACCTACGCCAACACAGCTAGTGACTTTTAACTCTGCAAAAGTCAAAAGTCGCTCAGGCTATGTATGTCACACAAGGCCTCAGGTAGCTGCATCATCCAGGAACACAACCCTAAATATTGTGATATCAATTGGCCAGGTCCCACACTGTCGTAGAATGCCCCTTTTTGATCACTCCACTCCTGACACCACTTTTGTCGCGGTATACGTTGTGGTACGTGATGTACTTTGATGAAGTAGGCTTTGTTCTAAGAGTGCTAATTTTGTTTCTTTTTAAGGAAGAGCCGCTTCAACACGTAAGGATAAGAAGGAAACACACAGGAATTCCCAAAATAAACTTTTTTTTTAAATTTAACAATTTACTACACAAAAACAAAACATGAACCACAGAAATACTCCGAATATTAAAATACACAATAATTACTCCAGTTAACTTGACCCTCTAATATTAGCTAATTAGCTATTCACTTCAATATACATGAAATAGGCTAATTGTCTCTACAAAGAGTTTAAATACCCTGGTTGTTATGCCGGCGGGTTTGAGTTTGACCTTAAACTCAAGGAGCCCCAGACACCACAGGAATCTGGTAGTTCCTTTGACGCGTGCTTTGACCAGATTGTTGGAGATGGTCGAGATCACGAGGTACTTTGGCGAGTGTAGCAGATGGGGGTCGACACAGTATTCAATGAGGGGGGGGGTCTTCAAGTGTGAGGAGTGTACTCGGCGGGTTTCTTCAAGGGCGAGGAGAGAGGAGGGGGGTTCCTCCGACGAGAATAAATTGAACTTGAACAAGTTAACTTTAAGGTCGGTTTGGTAACCAGGAACTAGCTCAAGGATGAGCTTCTTCTTAGTTCCAGTCTTCCTCAAGGGCGAGGCCTATCTCGGTGTTTTGGGATACACCAGGATAGAAGGGAAGGGTTCTCTGACGAGAATAAGTTAAACTTGGTTTCTCAACCAAGTTAACTTATGAGTTTGGTGTGGCCCCTGGGTAACAGGCTCAAGAGGGAGACTTTTTCATCTTCATTTCGTAATTCCTCAAGGGCGAGGAATATCCCTGGGCTTTACGATGCAGTAGGATTTAAGGAGTCTCTCTGACGAGAGTAAGTTTAACTTAAACAAGTTAACTTAACGTTCGGTTTGATGACCTTGGACTAGCTCGAGGATGAGCTGCTTCTTAGCCCCCTTGATAGCCCTGCCGCTCTTGCAGGAGACCTCGTAGTCTGGTGACTCACGTATTCTACCTGTCCAGTCTTGGTAGCCCGGCCTCAATCTGGGGACTTCGTAGCCTGGAGACTGACGTATTCTACCTCGTTTTTCCTGAGTGTTTCTTATTTATAACTCGTCACCCCACTGGGGTAGGGGTAGGAGGGGGGGGGCTTGTGGACGGGCCCAGGAGTGTTGTGACTCCAATGGTTTTTCTCAGAAAAGTCTCAACTCTGCTCCAGATGGCCTTCGAGCCTGAGAAAAACGCGTATCCAATTTTTTACTTGAGGTGCAAATGAATATGCTCTCGTTGGGGAGATCATGCAGTTTACAACCTTTCGGCTTTTCATCGTGACGAGTGGCAAGGCGCTGTGGTTAAAAGTTTGACCCCACGGTGCCGGGGCGTGATGTATTAGCGGTTACCGTCCAGTTTCTCCACTGAGAGAGAACGGGGGGAGTGATGATTCTCCTACATACACAATCAGCTGCTACTGCCACTACATCTGAAGAGTGTTGTCACTTGTTTTTGACTGATGCTATGGTGAATCTGATTGTAGAGTTCACCAACAAGAAGATTGATGTTGTTGACAGCAGGTACAAGAGATAGACAGCGACTGTACAGCAACCAAAATCATCAGAGATACGTGCCTTGCTAGGTGTCCTTATATTCAGTGCTTACAGAAAAGCTAACCAGCTGAATACCAAGGAGTTGTAGTGCCCTTAGGCAGGGGCTTCTCTCTACATGGCACAATGTCTGAGGTGCGTTTTTGATTCCTGCTGTACTGCCTCAGGTTTAACGATATAGCCACACGGGAGCAGAGGCTGGCCACTGACAAATTCGTCCCAGTTAAGGCTGTGTGGGATATGTTTAAGGACCTCTCTGAGAAGAAATACACACCCCACGAAAACCTCACAGTAGATGAGCAATTGCTGGCTTTTAGGGGTAAGTGACCCTTTATGATGTATATCCAAAATAAGCCAGAAAAATGTAGGCTAAAAATTGTTATGTGGAAGGTAAGTACAAGTTGAAAGTTATTCCCTACTTAGGAAAATAGGGCACAACAGCAAGACATGGACTGTAACTCGGCCACTTATTCACCAAAGACCCCACATGCCTGTACCGCCAAATCACCAGAAACATCACCGCCGACGTTTACATCTGTGCCTCTCATACAGGACATGTTCAATAAAGGGCTGACAGTGGTGGGGACAGTGAGGGCGAGCAAGGCAGAAATCCATGAGGCAGAAGGACACCCATACACCTGGCAGCTCAGCATCCCTGGTCAAGAAATAAATCACACTGGTTTCATATATCCCTAGGACACAGACAAGGAAGAGGAATGTAATCCTGCTGTCAAGTATGTAAACACAGGCATCGGTGGATAATGTCAGTGAGAAGCCTGAGATTAGTGACTTCTATGATGCAACAAAAGTAGAAGTGGACACGTTTGACTACATGTGTGTAACTTATACCTGCAGTAGAAAGACAAATAGGTAGCGATTATGTATGCTCATTGAGATGTTGAATGCCAATATGATAAATTCGTGGATCATTTACCGGAGCAACACTGCCAGGATAGGGGGGAGTGCCATGCAGAGACAGGAATACATGCACAAATTGGCCCTGCAACTCATCAGGTCTTGAGCTGAGGAACGACTCAACACCCCAAAATGGCATCAACAGGTGAAGCTGATCGCCAGCCAGGTGTGCTCCCTCAACCTCCCCTTTGGCACGGCTACAGGTGCAGGGCCATCAGCAGCTGAGATAAGGGAGCCTATGGTACGGTGCAGCGAGTGTTATTCAAAGGCAGACAAGAAGACACGCTTCAGGTTTCACAGATGCCACCAACCTGTTTGCCTGAGGCATTAGTTACAATGAGTTACAATGAAAGAAAGTACCCTAGGAGACCTTACGGTCCATTCAAAGAGGGTACCTTTGGACTAGCAATCGAGCGGGCACATTACTGCTCAAATGTTATGCGTCCCTAAACGGCCACTTTTCAAGACTTTGTCTAGTCTTGACAGGAACTGGTCAACAGATTCACTGTTGACAAATTCCACTGGAAGTGCGTTCCACTTACCGCAGATACTGTAGGGGAAAAAATTTCCACACAAATTGCGGTTGTAACGCTTCAGTTCAAGTTTGAAGCCGTGATTGCACGTTCTGTTCTCACTCAGTGTAAAAGTATCCCGGTGTTCAACATTGTCGAACCCTTGAAGTATTTTGAAGACTTCGATGAGCTGACCACGCATTCTACGGGTTTCCAGCGAGAACAGATCTAATTCCATTAGTCTATCCTCATAACTTTTATGTCGGATAGAGGGAATCAGCTTAGGTTGCCCTAGCTTGTATGCGTTCCAATCTCGCGATGGCCTTTCGCAATGAAGGACTCCAAAATTGTACGGCATACTCCAGGTTCGGTCCGACAAGTGAGTTGTACAGGCACAGTACAATTTCCTGGTTCCAATAACCAAACTGGCGCTTAATATAGCCTAGCATCCTTTGGGCTTTTTCTCCGCCTCAATGGACTGTTTCGTATACTTAAGGTCACTAGTGATTGTTACACCCAAGTCCTTCTCAGTGTCACTCGATTCAAGAGCAGTGCCCTTAAGAATATACTGAGATTGGGGGTTTCTGTGGCCGATATACATCACTTTGCATTTCACCACGTTAAAAGGCATTTGCCACGTGTCCGACCACTCCCCAATCTTCCTAAGATCTTCCTGCAGGCGAGCAGTATTTCCATCCTTTGCAACGTTCATACCAAGCTTGGTATCGTCGGCAAATTCGGAAATCTTGGCAACCATGTCACCGTCCGTGTCGTTGACGTAGATGATGAATAGTAGTGGTCCCAGGACAGAACCTTGAGGCACCCCACTAGTAACGGGCACCCACTCAGAAGCCTGTCCATTCACCACCACACGTTGCCGTCTGCTACCTAGCTAGTTCTTGATCTAGCCGGTTACCTTTCCGTCTATGCCACCGCTTGCACTTTCCGGAGTAGGCGGCGGTGTGGTACCTTATCAAAGGCTTTTTGAAAGTCTAGGTAGACCCCATCCATCGCCTTGTCCCGATCGTGCTCACTAAAAACGAAGTGGAAGAATTCCACAAGGTTCGACAGGCATGACCATTGCCTTTGGAAGCCGTGCTGGGATCTCCTCAGTAGCAGGTTTGACTCTAAATACGACGTCACTTCGTCCATCCTGATGCTTTCCATAAGTTTACCCACTATCGAAGTCAGACTGATAGGTCGGTAGTTCCACGGTTGGTTACGGTCTCCTTTCTTGAAGATAGCAGTCACCTCCGCCTCACGCCAGTCTCTAGGAACGCATTTGGTCCGGATTGACATGTTGAAGATTGCGCTCAGGTGTCGTGACACTTGATCGCGCACTTCTTTCAACACTTTAGGTAGAAACGCATCCGGGCCAGCTGACTTATTCGTCATTAGGTCAGTGATCTTCTTTTTGATTTGTCCTTCGGTGAAGTCCATATCCTTCAGCTTTTTCCCCGAGGGGGAATCCGTCGGCTGGGGGATGGGACCACACTCTTCAGTAAACACTGAAGAGAAGTAGTCATTGAGGAGGTTAGCATTTTCTGCATCTGAATGCTGTAATGTCCCCTCCTCATTCCTCAAAGGGCCAATCGTTCGACGGATTGGTTTACGCTGTTTACATATCCAAAGAACTCCTTGGGATTCTCTTTACAGAGTCTCGCCACTCGGAGTTCCTCAGACCGCTTAGCCGCCCTTATGCTGGACTTCACTCTCCTGGCTATGCCTTATAATTAGTGTGAACATGATAGGAATAATAAATTTGTATATTTACCATTCTTCTTTTATTTTCCAAAGTCGGGTATAATATACCCGAGTTTTGTGACTGTGTAACAGGAAAATATATTCAATGTTACAGGGTTGATTCAGAAAATCTTGGTTGAAGTGCATGGTACACAGCAATTCTGAGATCAGGTTCTAGCTTTAGTTTATTTCCTTTGTTCGTTTTAAGACCAACCATAACAAAAAAAGCTACTTCACACAGCATGTTTATCCAAGTAGAAGCAAGGCATTGGTCTCATTTGTAGCCATGTCTGGATATTCATTTTTTAGTTCTATCCACCAACTGTACGAGGTTTCCTCATACAAAGATGTACTTAAAGTTCTATCTCCCATGATGTCAATCATTTTTTCTTGAAATGTGATCAGGAGATATTTGACGTTCATATGTTCAGTGAATGGATTCAAAACCCATTTAAGTTCCTCCTTTGAAAGATTTTAAAATCTAGTGATAAAATTCAGACTCTAAATTCTTCAAGTGTGTAACAATGATATTCCTTTCTGATGCCGGAATAGTTATCTCTTTTTCCAAAATAAAATTACTCATAAATGGGATCATTTCTAAGTTCTCATTTTAAAAATTCTTACTCTATAGAACGAACTTTTTCCGAAAGGATGTTATTTTCTCACTAATAGTTAAAACATCACCTTTACCTTGAAGCGAGAAATTAAGAATGTTTACTTTTACAAATATATCTGCCAGGTAGCATACAATCAAATACCATTTCTCATTGGCAAAAAATTCTGGCAAACTTCGGATCTTTTTCCCTTTCTAAAAAGAAAATTCTGAGTTCATCTTTAAGCTGAATTTCTCTCCTAAGTGTTTAACCTCGTGATAACCAGCCAACCTCTGTGTGATATAAAAGCGCTTCATGTCTGTTACCAATTTCATCCCAAAGTATTCCAAAGATTTTTCCATTTTGATGGCATATATTTTATATAATTAACAACAGAAATGATATCTTGTAGCACTTGATGTACCTCTGGCTCTAGCTTCTTTGCTGCAATTGCTTGCCTATGAATAATGCAATGAAAATATTTAACATAGAATGTTATTTCTGTAACCTTACATTCAAATCCCTTTTTTACTCGTGTCAAAACAGCTGCACCATCTGAAGTTATACTTATGCAATGGCCCAGGGAAGTTTGTTTTCTTGAAAAAATAATTACATTTGAGAATATTTCTTTTCCCGTGCATTTCTCTTTAAGTGAGTTGTAGCAAAGCGGTCCTTCATGTAATTCATAATTAAATAAATATTTAACGAAAACAAGAAGCTGAGCAATGTTACAGTTATCAGTACTTTCATCCAATTGTTTAGCAAACTTTCCACACATCTGCCCCAGGAACTGTTTCATCAAGTCTTTAGTTATCATTTCCTTGCGTTTTGCAATAGTATTATCCGACAAAGGAATTGCTTTTAATTTCTCAGAATACTCATTTCCTCGATTGCTGTCAACCAATTTTACAGCAGTAGGAAGTAGAAGAGTTTCACCAATAGAGTGAGATTTCTTTTCCTTTGCTATTAGAAAACTAACCTCAAATGAAGTTTTCAAATATTTTCATTAACATTAGTGTATTTTTGCAAAGTGGTGAATTGAGCATTACAGAATTTCAAGGAACGTTGACTTTCCTGCATGCTCAAGATGTTTGGATTCTAAATGCCATTTTAATCTTGATGGTTTCATGCTATTATTAGCAAGTATATCATGGCACAATAGGCAAAGCGGGTAAGGCTTTTTCTTAATATGAGTGTATGCAAATCCATGTTTAACATAATCATTCAGATAACATTTTACATTCTTATTTACTTTGGTCTTCTTGTCTGCTATGTACACTCCAATCAGAAAAATAAGTGACCATAATGGAATCTGCTGTTCGCCAGAAGCAACAATAGGCCTACATGCTATTTGTTGTCCAGAAGTCGTAGCAACCGGCCTAATTTGTTGCTTCGACATTTTCTATACGAAGTTTTTTCTCAGATTTGGGTGATTGTATCCTGCAAAATTTATGAATAAAAAGTTTATGGATAGATTTATGACTTAATCACTTATTAGTTGGCCATTAAGACACAATTGGAAAGAAATCACTACAATACTAAAGACTTGTGGACACAAATGTCACTCAATACATTCAAATACAAAAAATAAAATCCCGCAATCATTGTTCATAAGAATCCGGGACTCGTGGAGCGTTGCCAAAATGTCCAAATAAAATTTGAAATTATAATTAACAAAAAACATACATAATTAAATTAGGTGGCTATTAAAGCTATAACTATTATTTTTCAGCCAATAAATACAAATAAATATATAATGGAAATAATTTATTCATATAGTCAAAAGGGTAACCGGTTCACAACTAACAAATAGCCATTAGCGAGAGAAAAGTAATGTTTTCCTGACTTATACCTGTCATATCATTCCAGATAAATATGTTTTTTATGAAATTTGAGGGTGTTTCAAGCAATTTATATTAAACAAAAATTAATATAATTCTTTAAAATTGTTCGTGCACCCCAGTTTGAAAACAACTGGTATAGAAGAAGGGCCCAAAATAGTGTTAAAAATTAATAAAAGCACTATAATTATTTAAAATATGTTATTGAGCTGCATGTTTAGGTCATATGTTTTTAACTAAAGATGCCCCCCAAATTGGCATGCCTTAAAATACGTAAATAGAATTTGTTGCCTTCATTTCGAGTTACATCCCTCTGTTAATCTACAGACATAATCGTAGAAAGGTTGATTATATACTAATTAAAAGATTAAACGAATTTATAGTTGCATATTTTGTTAATTTATGATTAGGTAATTTTGTGGTCATTACTAAATATTAACATAGACAAGAACAATTGTTTCAGGTAAATCTATGTAGATTTTACACGAGAAAGAAAACAAGCTATGCACTAAACGAAGCAATATAACCACATTTGATTTAGACAAAAAAAAAAACGATATATATAGTTGCGAAATCATTCGAAATGGCCACCAACTTTCTTCACGATCTTCATTCTCTTGGCGCCATCCGAATTAGTTGCATCCTCTAGTTAGGAAGTTTTTGTTAATGGATGGCATTAGCTCAACAATGGTGGCCCTCAGAGATACTAAAGCGTTAAAGGTCGCCTTGTTGACATCCTTCTGAACAACGATCGAGACAAAATTATATAGTGGGTTCTATTCAAGGAAGCTGCACGAGGACATGTCCTGGGAACCGTGGTAAAGAGCGTTGTTAAACAACCATGCTTGTGTCTTCCTGGCCTTTTGTGCACGAGCAGCATCGTGTTGGAAAATTTAAAACCATTTCGCGGCTACTTGGTTTCACCCCAAAGCTTGAATTAGGGAGCCTGTATCTGAAAGTTAACGTCATCATTGACCTTGAAGCTCTGGGGGAAGATGTGAAGAGACATGTGAAGGTGGCCTTCACTGTTGAGCATGCACATAAGATCAAAGAGGCCGGAAACTTGCTGTATAACTGTAAGCAGTTCCGATGGGTCTTCGTGCAACCATTGATCATTTCACTGGATAATCTTCCTGTTAGGGACAAAATTTTTCTCTTCCCAGAAGAAACCAAGAAGGCAGGCGACATATTGTTTGATTGCATTAAAAGGTCATCGAGTTTTCACATTATGGCTTTCCTTGGTAGTGTGCGAGAGAAGCTGGCGCCCCAACATCACGTACAAGTGGTAGTTCAGTTAAGGCTACACTCGTCTCGGGGATAGTTGCCTAGCTCACATATATCGTTTAAAAGGTTTAAGGTTTACCCATGAACTGACCAGGCTCCACTGATATCTACCTGACACTGTCGAAGAATCTCCTGTTCCTAATGGTATTAACGCAGTGCTCGTGACAATATCGTTATGATCTAATATTTTCCTATTCTCAGCGTCTCTTACTTTCATTTCAACTTGTAAACAATGTTTCTTAGGTAGACTAAAAAACATAATCTCCTTCACACTTCTCCCGGCTAGGAGGGCGGCGAGTAAGGGGGTACCAATTTTAGATTTCAGCAGGCAATCTAAGAAAAAGCGAACGCTGTTTATCGTGGAGTCATTAGGCTCAGTTACACCTTTGTAACGATTTACATGAACTTGATATATATATATATATATATATATATATATATATATATATATATATATATATAAATATGCCGATACACCCACAAAGGAAAAGGGAAAAACGATTCCGAGCGCTTTCGTCTTTATTCTTAAAGGCCTTTTCAAGGAATAAACAGGAGGCTGGACATACATTGCCTTTAAAAGTGGAATGGGGAGATTAGACTACCCACCTTTGAATCCTAATTAAGGGCACAAAATCCTGAAACAACTTTATTTGAGATTTTATGTATGTAGTGATGATGGGGTCTAGCGTGGGCAAACCTTTAAATCTTAACCCTGGTTTATTCACGCTAGACCCCATTATCACTACATAAAGACAGGAAATTTTTGCCAATAAGAAATGTTTATTGATTGTATGCTACCTGGCAGATACATTTGTGTCGTGGTATGACATTACATTATATCAATATGTGATAGAACGGGTTGAAGCTGCGTTAATTTCAACTCTTATCACATATTATTTAAAACAACGATGCTCCCACGTGCATCTTCGCTTCAAAGCTGGGCGTCTTATCGCAGCCACCGGATGTCAATGTTTAAACAAGGAGGTTATCGTCCCCCCGTTCGCCCCCATACGCCGACCTCGCCAAATTGAGTTAGGCTTATGGGCAGATAAGGCATTGTTCCAAGTCTCGGCTGTGCATTCCCTCGAAGTTCCCACTCCATTGTCCCCCACGCCAAGTGAGTGTCTCGACTATTTAGATGGAAACTTTACCAAAAAGATCAGATTAGAGATCCAGATTTTCGTCGCGAAACATCACCACGACCCTCTCTCACTTTGTGCGCCAAGGGACCTCGACCTCAAGATTCACCATTACTTGTCCAGAAGGAGGACGATATCCCTCGAGTGCCAAGGTTCGAGCCTTTCGTGACGCCAAGTCCTCAAGGCTTCCCCTTGTTGCTCAGAAAGAGAACAACGGTAGAACAGCCATTGTTCGTTCGAGCCCCGTTAAAAAGAAACGGTTCTCACCCTTCCCTCGTTGTTCGAAAGAGAACAACATAGAACAGCCATTGTTCTTTTGAGTCCGTTCGCCAAGAAACGGTTCTCACCCCCCCCCTTGTTTTTAAGAGGAGAACAACATTAGAATAGCCATTGTTCCTTTTGCCCGTAAACAAGAGACGGTTCTCAGCCCCCCCCGGTTGTTCAGAAGAGAACAACGAACAACAGCCATTGTTCTTCAAGCCGTTCGTCGAGAAACGGTTCTCATTCCCAAGACGCCACGTCAGGATCATCTTATCCCCCCCTCCTTCGGCTGGAACTTGCCAGCGGACCGAAAATTCCTTAACGTCGCCTTCCACTGCACCACTAGTATAAAGTTACGTAAGCCAAACGTCACCTTTGAGTACTTAACCCTTTTGTAAATTCTATCCTGTGCTTTAAATGGTTTAGCGAACCATCCCATTTCTTTAATCTATATTTGTTTTACCTTTTTAAATCCTTTAATCCTCGGATTAGCCCGAGCCCCCACGACCCTTTCCATTCTCTGTTTATGTCAATATTTTCCGTTTTACGTATTATTGATAGTTATTATTAATAAAACTCTATTTTATTAATGATAGCAATATTATTATCCTTGAGCTCAGTTTCACTTCTTAAACATATCAAAGATACATAATATCGGCCCGCCAGACATTAACGCACTCTAAAGATAATTAAAGAAGTTCCCTCAACGAATCGTTATATATGGCATATCGTCGAGAGTCCATTCTACGACATATATATATATATAGTATTTAAATTTGGTATCAGGTGTGTAAGGTTTAACGCTATATCTTTGCAAACACTGGTCTTAGTCGAGTAAAACATAGTGTTATTCGTTATAATAATAGAGTATAGTAGTTCCCTTTTGTTTTAATGATTGCTATCCCCTTTTTTGAAACTTAAGAAGCTGGAGTAGCTCAAGGAACTGTTATAATAATTTGTTTGTGTTTTTTTTGTGATTTTAGTCAGTGGGTATTTAGATTGAGAAACCAAGTACGAATAGGTCAGTGCCCATATTTAGGTAGGCTAATTTCTCTAGAAGGCATAATTCTTGTTGCAAGAAATTTTAGTTGGTTGACTAGTGCGCCCCAAGTGCAAAGATGACTCAGTTCGAAATCTTTAAAGGGCAAGGAGAATCCTTGGGACTCTCCGGAAAAGAACTAATTGAGTACGTTCAAGAGGAGCAAAAAACAGAAAGAGAAAGAGAAATACAACGAGAAGAACGAGAGAGAGAAATACAACGAGAAGAACGAGAGAGAGAAATCCAACGAGAAGAAAGAGAACTCCAAAGAGAAGAAAGAGAACGAGTAATCCATCGAGAAGAAAGAGAAAGAGAGGAACGGATAAGACAAGCTGAGCTTCACCATCAGATTGAATTAGCTCGTGTTGAAGCAGAGATACAGTCCGCCAGTTCCCGTTCCGAAGCCCCCCCCCCAATCTCTCACTAAAGCTCCCCAATTTCAAGGGTGAAGAGGATTTCGGAGCATTTTTAGCCCACTTCGAAAAGATCCTCGAAATCAATAACATGGATCTGGAGGTTGAAGGTGTAGTCAGATTACTTCCCCTGTTAAATTGTAAATTGCGCGAAATTTTTATGTATTTACCATCTGAGTGTACAATTAACTACAGCACCTTAAAAGCTGAGTTATTGGCCGCTCATAATATGACTCCCGATTTCTACCGCCAAGAATTTCGAGGATCGGGTATTAAACCCGGACAGACGTTCCATCAATTCCGATACATTCTTCAGAGGAATTTTAAATTTTGGTAGGAATCCTCAAAGGTTGAATGGAACTACGAGTCCTTAACAGACTTCGTGTTGCGAGATCAATTTTTGGCGTCTCTCCCGACGGAGATCCGCGCGTTCGTCAAGGATTGTCGGTGCCAGACCTTTAAAGAATGTACCGAAGAAGCGAATGTCTATGCCACAAGCCATAATTTATACCCAAAGGAGAATCGAATTTCTCACCAATCCCCCTACAAGGAAAGAAGAAAGGATTCGCGCCCCTTCACAGGAAAGCCGACTAAGTTTCCGAGCTCCGTAAAACCCCAAAACTTCTTTCTCCAAAACTAACAACGGGACTCCAAACCTCCCGTTAAGATTTCTCCTCCATCTCTCTTCCCGAAGCGACCAATCATATGCTTCACCTGTGGTGTAGAAAACCACATGAGCTGGAATTGCCCCCCAAATTCTAGGCCTAAAAGCGGACCAGCCTACCAAGTTCACCAGATTAATGCAACCCCGACTTCCCCAGTGGTGCAGACCCAAGCAGAAAATTCTCCCTCTCCGTCAGGTCACCAGGTAAATTTTATTTTTGATAAAAGTTCATCGGGAACTTTGAAATTTGAGGAGGGCAGCGTGAACGGCTGCCGAGTATCGACTCTCGTCAGGGACACAGGATGTACGTGTTTCATCGTGTCCGACAAACTCCTCCCTCCAGTGGACCCTAACCACGAAAAATTTGCGGTGGTACATGACTACCTTGGGCGGCTGAACCAATTCCCCGTCGTTAGATGTTACCTGCAGTGTCAATATTATGATGGCTGGGCTGAAGTCATTTCAGCACCCATACAATTCTGTTCCGTACTTATAGGACAGATCCCCCAAGTAAGTTCCGACCCTGTGTCTCAGGCCGCCCTTCCTCGAAGCCAAGCTAAGAAAGAAGCCCAGGAGCCCGTCCCCATCGGAACCCCAAAACCGTCCGATTTCTCGGAGACCCCTAACCAGGACTTTAGGACGACACAAAAGGAGTGTGAATTACTAACCCTTAGGCGATAAGGCCCAAGACAAGGACACGGAGACTGTCTGTGGACCCCAAGAAAAAAAGAACCCCCAACCCGCCCATGGAGATACCTTCGTAGAACTGGACGAAACATCGGCGCTTGAAGAAGATTACCCCGCGGAGTCCCTTAATGTAATACAGATAGTGTGCACTCAACCTGATGCCGATTACCCTCCCCCTTCCTTACCAGGCGAGTCTTTGGAACCCTCTGACCTGGATATTGACGCGCAGCTGACACCACATCAAAAGAGTCAGCTACAAGAACTATTTAAATGGAGTCACCATTAAACCACCCTATTAGGTCTTTTCGAGCGACTGCGCGAAAATGGCCTCACCATTGGCCCGCGCAAATGCCATTTTGCCCACGAACCCATAATATATTTTGGTTTCAAAATAGGACAAAGCCAGTTGGGTCCCCAAGAGGATAAGATTAAGGGCAATCGCCGACATGCCTCTCCCAATTACAAAGAAGCAATTAAGATCGTTCCTAGGATCAGCTTCGTACTATCGGCGATTCGTTCCGAATTTCGCTGCGATTTCGGCGCCCCTCAGCTCCCTTTTAAAAAAGAATTCACCCGATCGTCTACGTTGGAACGATGTCGCTATTTCCCATTTTAATCAGCTCAAGAGTAAGCTCATTTCTGGCCCCATTTTAAAGTTGCCTAACCCGAAAAAATCCTTTGGGATTAAGACCGACGCGTCCAACGAGGGCATTGGAGGTGTACTCCTTCAATACGAGGATGACGGCACGAGTCATCCAGTTGCATATGCTAGTCGTCAATTATTACCACGCGAAAGGAGATATGCCACTATAGAAAAGGAAGCTCTATCAATTATCTGGGTCATAGACAAATTCAAGATGTACTTGATAGGTAAAGAATTTCAGATAGGAACCGACCACCGTCCGTTAGCCTATATTAGGAATTTGAGACACTCAAACGGCCGCATCATGCGCTGGAGTTTACTCTTGCAAGAGTATCAATTTAAAATAAATTATATCAAAAGGTTCCGATAACCAGGTCGCTGACGCACTTAGTGGGAATGCGTTACCGAATAGCGTAGAGTAATTGTATTCATAGAATTAGTATCTCCATGTAGGTATATACCGTCTTGTACGACTTAAATTAGATTCTCTTGTATTATAATTAGTTAATGTATATGTCTGAATTTTGTAACGCTCAATGTCTATTTTTTTTGTATGTATATATATTTGTACCCATTAATTTACGTATAAATTATTTTGTCTCATATGTACTATATTTATATCATTTCATTGTTCCATGCCTTTTTTTTTATTAAGTTTGTATTAAAGGTTATTTTCCCTTATAATCAAAAGATCAAAATAATCATATGTATTGAGGTAATACGAGTTAGGTGCAGAAGGGTACGGTTGGTACAAGAAGACGAGTTCCCCACAACGGAGCTCTATCGTTGTCCCTTCTCTCTTTTTTTTCGAAGTGACAACTTCCCCCGGAATGGAGGGGTGTGATAGAACGGGTTGAAGCTGCGTTAATTTCAACTCCTATTAAATATTATTTAAAACCACGATGCTCCCACGTGCATCTTCGCTTCGAAGCTGGGCGTCTTATCGCAGCCACCGGATGTCAATGTTTAAACAAGGAGGTTATCGTCCCCCCGTTCGCCCCCATATGCCGACCTCGCCAGATTGAGTTAGGCTTATGGGCAGATAAGGCATTGTTCCAAGCCTCGGCTGTGCATTCCCTCGAAGTTCCCACTCCATTGTCCCCCACGCCAAGGGAGTGTCTCGACTATTTAGATGGAAACTTTACCACTGAGATCAGATTGGAGATCCAGATTTTCGTCGCGAAACATCACCACGACCCTCTCTAACTTTGTGCGCCAAGAGACCTCGACCTCGAGATTCACCATCACTTGTCCAGAAGGAGGACAATATCCCTCGAGTGCCAAGGTTTGAGCCTTTCGTGACGCCAAGTCCTCAAGGCTACCCCTTGTTGCGCAGAAAGAGAACAACGTTAAAACAGCCATTGTTCGTTTGAGCCCCGTTGAAAAGAAACGGTTCTCACCCTTCCCCCGTTGTTCGAAAGAGAACAACATAGAACAGCCATTGTTCTTTTGAGTCCGTTCGCCAAGAAACGGTTCTCACCCCCCCCCCTTGTTGTTCAGAGGAGAACAACATTAGAACAGCCATTGTTCTTGAGCCCGTAAACAAGAGACGGTTCTCACCCCCCCCCCCCCACGGTTGTTCAGAAGAGAACAACGTAGAACAGCCATTGTTCTTCAAGCCGTTCGTCGAGAAACGGTTCTCATTCCCAAGACGCCACGTCAGGATCATCTTATCATCCCCCCCTTCGGCTGAAACTCGCCAGCGGACCGAAAATTCCTACACGTTGCCTTCCACTGCACCACTAGTATAAAGTTACGTAAGCCAAACGTCACCTTTGAGTACTTAACCCTTTTGTTATTTCTATCCTGTGCTTTAAATGGTTTAGCGAACCATCCCATTCCTTTAAATCCTTTAATCCTCGGATTAGCCCGAGCCCCCACGACCCTTTCCATTCTCTGTTTATGTCAATATTTTCCGTTTTACGTATTGTTGATAGTTATTATTAATAAAATTCTATTTTATTAATGATAGCAATATTATTATCCTTGAGCTCAGTTCCACTTTATAAGCATATCGAAGATACATAATATCGGCCCGCCTGACATTAACGCACTCTAAAGTTAATTAAAGAAGTTCCATCAACGAATAGTTATATATGGTATATCGTCGAGAGTCCATTCTACGACACAATACCATATTATATCTATGGGGGAGGGACCAATAACTTAAAGGCGAACCGACAAGGGACGGAACGCCATGAGTTTCGACGCGCGAAACAGCGAGAAAAGAGTGCAGCGAGGTCAGGTAAATTTGGGCAATGGCAAAGCTCAAGGTTATCTAAAGAGGTATGTACAAAAAATATAATTTTATTTACATAAAATACGAGGATTAATGGGAAAAATTAAATTGGTAAATGAGGACGGGGGGGGGGGGGAATTGCAGAGTTATGCTTCAGACTCTGAAGTTAAAAATTAATGAGTTACAGAAGGAGACTATTTAAATGGGCAGGATTAACTCAAATGGGTTGCTGAATGGGAATAGGGGTTGGCTTACGGAGGATTCCGGGTGAGACGTCAGGGTAAGGATTCATGAATGTCTTCTACTGGCAATAAACTTGAGGGCGAGGGCGCCAGGAGCTTCTGACTGGAAAGTTGACGTGATGACGGTTCTCTAAAGGAAGGAAGGTGTAACGTCCGCAACAGGAAGGAGTATTTCGGCCACCCGAAAACGAGGAGGGCTTCGACAGGTGTTGATGAGTGGAGTCGGAAAAATCGCTCGGTGGCGATCGTCAAATGGAATTACCTCATTAACTGGGCTAATTCCAACACGCAAAAAGTTCAGCCATCAATTTGCTTTGTTGTTATCACCTGACTTGGAACTAGGGAAATCTTCTTGGATCTGGAAGAGACTACTCAACTCTGTGTCTTTCACCTGGAAGACGAGTTCTATATATCCGATGCTTCCCTCGCAGGGGTGGGGGAGACAGCGCTACTCTCGAATGGCCTCGAATTTTCACGCCGAGGCGTTCTAACCCGCGTAAAGGTGGTCCGTGCTGGACGTGGTTCAAGGCTACCGCTTGGGGTTCGTGGGGAAGGTTTACCAATTTAAGCCTAACAAAATTCTAGAACCTTCTCCAGCGCATAGGCGTTACTTCAGTGCTAGAAATGTGGAATTCGCCCACAATTTATTAAAAGTAAACATTCTTAATTTGTCGCTTCAAGGTAAAGATGATGTTCTAACTATGAGCGAGAAAATAACATACTTTCGGAAAAAACTCACTTTATAAAGTGAGAATTTTGAAAATGAGTACTTAGAGATGATCCCATTTATGAGTAATTTTATTTTGGAAAAGGAGATAACTATGCCAGCATCAGAAAGGAATCTCATTGTTACACACTTAAAGAATTTAGAGGCTAGATTTTCTCACCAGTTTTTAAAATCTTTCAAAGGAGGAACTTAAATGGGTTTTGAATCCATTCACTGAACATATGAACGTCAAATATCTCCTGATCACATTTCAAAAACAACGGATTGACATCAGGGAAGATAGAATTAGAGAACATCTTTTTATGAGAAAAACCTTGCAGTTGGTGGATCGGACTAAATAATGAATATCCAGACATGGCTACAACTGCAACCAATGCCTTGCTTATATTTGGATAAACATACCTGTGTGAAGTAGCTTTTTTTGTTATGGTTGGTCTTAAAACGAACAAATGAAATAAACTAAAGCTAGAACCTGATCTCAGAATTGCAGGGTCCCGTGCACTTCAACCAAGATTTTCTGAATTAACCCTGTAGCACTGGACATATTTCCCTGTTACACAGTCACTGAACTCGGGCATATTATACTTGATTTGGATAATAAAAAAAATAGTAAATATACAAATTTATTAATTCTATCATGTAAATGATAGAATGATTTAATTAGCATGTAAATGCTAATTAAACAAATAAAATCCGTACTTACTTTAAGAAAGGTATATTATAAAAATACCAAAATATTTAGTCAAAAATTGAAAACCTTTCAATAATTTTGGTAAAAAATTTACCAAGAAAAAATCCTTCAATAGAATTCGTCCAAACATTTGCACAGGCCTCCAAGGATTTCAAGTTCTCCTCATAAGGACTCCCTATGACACTGACAATGCACAAACTGTAGAGAAGAGAGTGGGAATAACACCCTTTTCTTAGTATACAAAAAATGACAAATTGTTCAATATAATGTATTTTGCTGTAATGAAACACCTTAAAACCACCTGGAAATGACTACTAAGATACATATAATACAGACTATGTATGACCTATGACGGATCGCCCGAAGCATCTCCATTGGTGTCTATGGAAACTTTTCATTATTTTACACTATTTATTGGTATGAGATTGTGGTAGCTAGTAAAATGAACCTAATGGTTTCAGTTATATGAATCTAACACATTTGCACACACCCCCACGGAAAAAAATTTTCATGTTTATTACTTACATTTGCCTCAGACGCAATCGCAGCAATGAGGGAAGTAGTGGCTCAGGCAGACAGGTTGCCGGCAACTGTGAAACCTGAAGCGTATCTTCTTGTCTGCCTTTGCCTAAGACTTACGGCATCGTACCAGAGGCTCTCTTATCTCAGCTTCCGATGGTCCTGCACCTGCAGCCGTGCCAGAGTAAGACTCTTCATTCGGGGAGGGAAACTCGTAAACTATGTTCGTAGACTTTAGAATCGAGGCATTTTGGCAGATGTGGTTTTCCTTAATGAGATTGTTAACTTTTGTCGTTTAATAATATA
The DNA here is from genome assembly GCA_963969495.1 of Ceratothoa steindachneri. Taxonomy (NCBI): domain Eukaryota; kingdom Metazoa; phylum Arthropoda; class Malacostraca; order Isopoda; family Cymothoidae; genus Ceratothoa; species Ceratothoa steindachneri. The sequence goes on from OZ018326.1 coordinate 115,995,410, forward strand.
TAATCATCTGAATCTTGGCCGTTTGCTTCTTAACTTTTATCTTATGGTTAACAATATTCTTGATGTTCTTTTCATCTATTTTGTAGGCCGATTACATCTTATTTCTAAAGTGAAGTTTAATTTTATTTACTGCTTCTGGTTACTTTCCGTTTCGTCTGTATCTTTGAATTGCCTTTTTAAAAATGTTTGAAGTTGTTTTTCAATCATGCTGTTTCAGAAATCGTCATTTACCAGGGTTTATTTTATGCGGGAGATCCCTTGATCGAACAGTTCCCACGGAAGCAGCATTTGTATGCTCGGCGGATGTATGAACCGATTACACTTATTTGTACTTTTCAGGACATTCACTGTCTGCATTGAGGCATTTTACCATGTCTGTAGTTTTTCTGTACACTTTTGTGACGTAATTACTTTTGGTGTTTTGTAACTCTATGTCAAGAAAAGGTAATTTATTGTCCATGCTCAATTAATGAGTGAATTTTAACATGCAGTTTTCCTCAAATTGCTGTTTGATGTCCTTAAGATATCCTTCATTTTGGACTTAGATGTAGATGTCGTCTTAGTATTGGCAGTATGTATGCGGCTTATTTTTAATGTTGTGTAATAAGCTCTCTTCTAGATGACCCATATTGTAGTTGGCAAAAGATGGCCCTAGCGGCGATTCCATAGCTACTCCATCGACTTGTATGAAGAGATTTATGTCCAGTGTCCTGAATAGAGCCTCTGATGTGCATGAACGCAGCATATTCCCTAAGATGTTTGGGACGAGGTTAGGAGGAGAGATTGTAGGATGGTAGTGTTCAATTTGTATAAAGATGTTGATGGTCTGATAGATAGAGACAATAGTAAATAGGCTTTCCACATCAAGGGATGCTATTAGTCCTGTCGGTTTTATAGAGTGGGGTATATCGATAAATTTATTCGTGGACTTTATGCTATATTTTGAACGAATGTATGTATGGTTTTATTATTTTATTTAAGGTTTTAACTAGACGGTACGTTGGTGTGGTGACTTGAGAAATAATGAACCTCAGTGGGTTTCTCGGCTGGTGTATTTTTACGGTTCCATACAAATATCCTCGGGTATAATCACCGACAATCTTTTTGAAGTGAAGTCCTCGAATGAGTGCATTAATTTTAGATATTTTTCAATTTATTTTCTTTTTTAATCTTCTATTGGATCTTTTTTCATTCAATTAAATTTAGTGGTGTCGCTTAAGAAGTTATCCACTTTACTGTTATATTCATCTTCTTTAAAGTAAACGTCATAACGTGACCCTCGCTGCAGGCCACGCTTCGGAACCACCAAAGATACGAGAAATAAGTTGTGTATGATCGATGGTACTTCCTCCTTATTTTATATCTTCCTATGCTGTCATTTCACTTTGGAAACGAGGTTAAGCTGAAGTTTGCAGAGGAAGCCATGTAATCCTTTGCCAGTATGGAAGCTAAATATTAGTAGACGTGATCAAATCCAAGTAACCTACACTTGTGCAGTCATTAGCCCTTATGCACACTTTAACTTTGTATTGATTTACCTTGAACGCACTATATATACATGTCTAGGTTAACCATTTCAACGATGTGAACTATTGTGTGTAATGGTATTGAATTTATATCCATTAGAAATTTCTTAAGTTTCATTTAGGTTTGGCTTGTATCAACTCACTGACTATCGTTTAATTTGAATTCACAAAACAATGTCCAAACTTTATCGTATAATTAATTCTATAGATTTTTTGTTTACTTCTTACTTCTCTCTCTTTTTTAATCTTTTTTACTTCTCTCTATTTATATGTTTGTTTGTATTTATATATATATAAAAACGAACAAAGTATCGCATGAGTGGAGGAATAATTGCAAAAAATCAGTGAGGAATGACGAAAAGTGGAATGCAAGTACTTTAAAACTTTACTCATTCTCAGAATCCGAATGAACTGAACAAAATTCGAGAGTACTTGGATTCCGCTTTTTATCTTTCTTGTTGTATCATATATATAATACCACGCTATTAGATTGGTAGGGAATTTTAGGATTTTGTGGTTCTCCTAATCAATTTTGAAGAACGTTTTCAAGCTAGTCTGTACAGCATGGCCTCAGTAATGATAGGTATTCATTATGCTGTGTTAGGTCCTGCAATTTTTATTTCAGATTCATAGTTTTTGGGGTGAACTACGCAAATATCATATTTTTTCATTAAGAACAATGGGACGTCGAAGAGGCCTCAACTATGAAGAAAAGTCTTTCATCATCAGAGGAAACTGTTGAAGCCACCTCTGTTTATGTTATTTTGAGATGTTAGTTCACTATATGGACACGGTTAGACGATTTCTCACTGTGAGTTCTCCTGAAGCCTCTTTCTTTGACACCCCGTCACAAGACTTTGAGGATTCTATGGGCTCGGAAGTACATGATGTTGAACTTGAGTTGCCTTCTGTTCACTGACGAGCCCACGGTGCCCCATGGCAGACATAAGAGTTTGCCAAATGTTGGGTCTATTTCGGTGATAAGCGTCACCAACGTTTTCGTCGTTAACAGTATGGAAGAGAAGTCATGTTTTGGGCAGATAAAATTGGACACAGAATTTTGTCCCAGTCAGGGTGCCTAGAGGGTTTAAAGGGACCGTAGATACCTACTGTAATCACATAAAGGTGTTCTAGGATCCTTAGTTAGATGATATACCGTTGTCACTTTTAAGGAAACATAACTCTCTATTCCAGTGTGCCAGTGACACCCAAACGTCCTTAGGCTCTTAAGAAGAGGCCGCCAGCCTCTCCGGATCTCAACTCAATCGAAAATTTATGGTCCATCACTAAACAAGAAACGTTGCAGAGGGACGTCAATTTTAGTCGCCAACGTCTTATTTGCGGCCACGAAAGCTGCAGCAGAGGCAGGATAACATGATGATATCAGGAAATTGATAGATTCTATGCATGATAAGATTTTTGTTGTCATCCGTCAAATGGTGCACACGTGTACAAATAATTCATTATGTCCATCATATGTATGGTTTTCTATTAAATATAAACGCAGGTATGCATCATATATATAATTATTCTTAGTTTCCTCTAAAATATGTCTAGCGTAATTCACCCCCACAACGAAGAATCTGAAATAAAAGTTGAAGGATGTAACACATCATAATGAAAACAAATTTAGTGTTGCCGTATTGTGCAAACCAGCTGGTAAAACTTTCTAAAAATTAATACACATAAAACCGATAAATCCTCCTTTCTCTATCTACCATTCTATTGGCGTTGTTCAGGGGTGAAAATATATACACTGGGTTTTTCAAATATTCTGTTACATTCGCTTTGTTTATATTTCTACTGGTTTACCTATGTCATGAAAATGGTTGCACCAAACAAACTTAGAGTTCAAATTTACATCAAGTGCCATTACCACATCTCTTACATTGTGTGCAGGAGGGTTGAGATGGAAATGAAGACTAGTGAGATGACCGGCCACTGAGTAGCAGAGAAGCCCAAGAACTGGTTAGACCGCAAATATCTACCTCGTGCAAGCAGACCTCATAATTTAAACCGTTGGCCTAAAAAAAGGCTTCTGAAAGTGACCTAATGCTGCAAAGCACTACGTTCGCGAAGTAAAAGAACACCTCGTTGGCTAAGTTGTCCAGGACAGTCAATAAGGAGGGTAGCAACAGGTTGATGTGCATAAAAAGGCCTAGGTTACCTGACCGTATACGAAAACAACATCGGAAGCGCTGTTGTAAAGTTTTCAATGACTTGATGTATCATGATAGTTGAATTCTCATTTTTACTAATGGATAAAACTTCAAGGTTGACCCGATCATTAACAAGCAAATCGATAGTGCGGTGAGCTTCGGCCAAGTCTTCTCCAAGGTCCGCTACTTCTGTACGACCAAGCACCTGGCTTTCTGGGATGATGCTCGGTTTCGTGGGTTCGACTTTCTAGAAGATGCCGCTGGTTAAGCTCAAGTCCTGTTACTGGCTAAACGTGGACAGTTACACGAATAATTTTACAACAGAAGTTTTTTTCTCGTGGAAAGATCATAAATAACGCGGACGACGTCTTTCATAAGGACGGCACATCGCCCACACGGCCAAGAGCGTGCAAGAGTGGTTGGGTTCGTACATGGACTTTTTGTCCCCAAAATTTTGGTCGTCGCAGTTGGCTTACCTCAATCCCCTCGCCTCCTTTCTATGGGTACTTTTCGAGGGCAAAGTCTGTAAAGCCTGCCACAGCAACGTTGACTAGGTGAAGTCCTTCATCCACGTGTGGGCCAGCATTTGGAAGAAATTCGTTCGCAACCTGTGCATGGCCCTCAGTTGTCGCCTAGAGGCAATGATCGCCGCCGAAACCGAACACATTGATTAATTTTACAATTTAAACACATTTATATGATAACAAAATAAAAAATGTCTAACAACTCAGAACAATCAGTGCACCCAAGCTTAAGGATCGAGTTGCTTCCAGTGCAAAGGTTGCTCAGATTGGAAAGGAGCAAGTATGAAGTTCTTTAGCGCGCACAGTCAAGCGAAGACTTGTCGACAAAGCTCATAAGCCAATAAGGGCTGCCTACTAAGCCTCACCTCACTAAAAACAACCATACGGATAGGCTCCACTTTTGTATGAAATATAAGAAATGACTGATGAAGGATAGGGCGAAGCGATATTGACAAATACAGTTTCTTTCCGCTTGTTTTGAGCTTCAGGTTGATCTTTCGATTAGAGTTGAAAAGGAATGCGCTTTCACAAGCCGTGTGCCGTGAAAACGGTGAAGCATTCCAAAAATGTGGATGATCTCCTGTGTCTCTTCCTTACCTGGGAGAACTGGATTACTAAATGTTTTCCCGAGAACTCTGCCATGAATTCAAAAGTGTACAAAGACATGCTTACTCAGCACATTGTCCAACATTTCAAATTAATTTGGAGATGATACCTGTATTTTTAGCATGTTAGCCTACCGTGTCACTAAGTCAAAGTAATACTAAAGTTCTTGGCCCTGAAATTCGCTATATTTGAACCCATCCTTTCTCCGATCCTTTAGGCACGCTTTATCTTACAATAACTGACGCAATTGCTACAGTTCTTTATAGGCCTGTTGAATTGGTGTCTTATTGGAGAAATTCACTTGCTTGACGTGGATGAAGAACATCCCACATGCATGATCGATGCTTTGTTTAGGTGGCTGCTTATTGCTATAACGCATACCATCAGTTCATAGAGTGAGGTTGTCTTCTTAATGTACGTTATAGCGTGCCTCCATGGGTGTTTGAACTCCACCCCTTTTACTGCGATGCCCAATGTTTAGTTTATAATACCCCATTTATACAGTATATTTGGGTTTGATTGATTGGTCTATTTTATATAATTATTTGCTTTGAGTGGATTGCAGAAGGACCAAAGGCGTTCTCATATAGTGCAAAGATGGCAACTATTTCTATAGTAACTGTATATTTGCATATACATAGAATATATTAATATTTTGAAAACTACCCAGATCCTGAGTCTTTGGGAATTCAAGACTCGATGTATATCAAATACCTTTCCCCTTCATTAAATTCAGATTCATGTTAGCAACATTAATTCTACTATAAAGTATTTGCCAAATTCTTATCCTTTCCTTCTTCCTACCTTCCACGCGCTTTTCCAATTCTTCCGATCAGAACGAATTTATCAAAGTTACTCTTTTCTTAATCGGCATACCACATGAAAGAGAAAACAGATCATTTTTCTTTAAAAAAGGTTATTTCCTAATTCGAAAAACTCTGTACTGGGGTGGGATTTGAACCAGGCACACTTAGGCAGCGAGCAACCAGTTTTATCTCAATTAAAGAGAACCTTTAATCACTCCGCCATGTGCAAGACCAAAAAATCTACCGAATAGACAAGCTTTTAAGGCACGCTTTGCAAGGTCGATCGGGTCTGTGAAAGAGAGAGAAATTAATTAGGAATTCAAAGGATAAAAGAGAAATTGAGTAAATTACGTGGCGAATATAGAAAGTATATCTTTCATGAGCGCGTCATAATGATGAAAATAAGTCTAGCATACCGCAAGAAAGAGAAAACTGGAAAATTATTCTTCGGAAAAAGTTAGTTCCTAATTAGATAAAATCCGTACTGTGGTGGCGTTCAAACCAAGCATGATCGTCTTCAGGTAAATTTCAAGCTCAAGGATCAAGATGCTTCCAGTGCATAAGTTGCTCAGATTGGAAAAGAGCAAGTATGAAGTTCTTCAGCACACAGTCAGGCAAACTTATATATATATATATATATATATATATATATATATATATATATATATATATATATATATATATATATATATATATATATATATATATATATATATATATATATATATATATATATATATATATATATATATATATATATATATATATATATATATATATATATATATATATATATATATATATATATGTGTGTGTGTGTGTGTGTGAAAAACTAACGAAGTATCGCGTGAGTGAGCAATAAAAGCAATACGAGGATTCCAAGTACTGCCAAACTTTATTTTGAGTTCTTTATCAGGGAATAACAAAAGTATTGAAAATGGTAATATTTATAAGGATGATACAGAGGAGAGGGAACGCCCCCCAAAAAGAAAAAGAACAATCAACAAAATAAATTAAAATTAAATAGAAAGCTTAAGTGGAGCGAAGATAAATACAAATTAAGATCGTTAAATCAGGTAAATTCAAAAGAGTATAGGTTGACAAGAGGATTAAAATACCACCTAAGAAATTAGGGAGGAAGAAAAACAGAACGATTATGTTTTCCGCTCCGAAAACATCGAAAAACATGGGTTGTACCAGTTTAAAAAAAAGAATGCAGATAAGTTATGAATTTACTCGTATTTAAATTGACTACGAATGAACGTATTGGCGTTACTCCTAGAACCAAATTGGTAAATACAAAAGAAAAAAGATGGAAATATACTAAGAAGAAATATCTTTCCGCTATTTACTTAGATCAGAACAGGTCACATCGGCGTAGCTACGATATTGATTGGTGGCAAAGGCGTTTAAGTTTATAACCTGAGCTCCCTCTTCACTCTGAATTAATTCGTTTGTAGAGGTTCTGATATCCAAACCTTTTCTATTAAACTTCCGTTGTTTTTGTTTCTTTTCTATCTTTCCAAATTCGTTAGGGATAATTCCTACGTTGTTTTTATCCATTTTTCCTCCCAGTTCACTTAAAAAAGAGGATGAGGTAAATTTCACAGAAATTCGTTTTCCTTTATTAATTAAAACCGATATCACCTTTCTTTCCTGCATTTATTCTATTTCTTCTTAATTACAGAATCCAAAAATAATATGTATATTACGTCGACAGTCAAATTAGCCTCCTTATATCGTTCCAATTTTATTTTATTTTCTCTTTATTTCACTGAACGAAACCCCCGGAGAAATTTTCTCTTCCCAAAAGAAGAAAGAAGTGAATTCTCTAATTATTATTTAGATTCCATGCAAGATTGGTCCTACTTTCAAGAACTGCCTCTTAAAACATGGTATGTTGTGATAAAACATTCCCAAATTTATATGTTAGTTTTCTCTTTCGCTTGAAAACAGCAAAAAAAACTCTAGAGTGGCTGCTGAGTGGCAATGGAATATCTTTGTTTATTCTCTGGCCATTTCGGGTAGTATGAAGAGTTTCCATTACAAATTTCCCCCAGTAACACATGAATCCTTATTTCATGGATCGATCGCAGGCAGCCCGCCGGCCAGACAGACGCCTGTTTTAAAGAAAAAGGAGGAAATTAATAAATATGAAGGCCTCTCTGGAGTGAAAAAATATATGTAGATATGTTTTATTATTTATGAGTCTTGTTCACTTATGTGGAACATTAAGTAAAAACCGGAGGGCATTCCAGTTCGCTTAGAGAGTTTTTATCTGTGCAAAGAGAATATTTGTGAAAAGAATCTTATGAGTATGAAGGTAAGAATTGCCAAATAGGCCAGGTATCTTTCGGTCATCCACTGAGTATATCAATAAGTACTTAGTGAGTATTAGAAAAAAAGAGGAAAGACAGACTAATAAATATGCCTGATCATGTTTTATGAATAGTTCAGAAAACAATCACAAAGTTATCATAGAAAGAACGATGAACAAGAACTGCATTAAAATTATCATTAACTAATGAATACAACGAAGAGAAGAATGATCCATGCTGTACAAGAATTAAATGAAGTTTCAAAAACTGTCAAAGTTAAAACAGGACGACCAGCCGCAAAGACACCTATTTACTTCAGGTAAACGAGCCAATGGATTCACCAAAGCCGGAATAATGGCAAGAAGGAAGGAGTTAAGAAAAGAATATATATAAGGTTGGATAAGATTCACTAATACACAGTGTCACAAACTTATTTGACTCCTTCTCAGAGGAAAGTTTGTGGCTAATTCTTAAGACAAAATCTGGCAGGTTTAGACAATAAATTTTAGGCACAACTGGTACAATTTGCATTAGTCTAGGTAAGTATGACCTGTTTTGCTTTTGTCTTAATTCGCTGCCGGCTGGGAGACTATTTTTGAGAAGTTTAATATATATTATTTTACTGTAGAAGGTTGCAAGGAAAGAGGAGATTTGGGACTTTATTACAGAAAATAAGAAATTTAACTATCTTAATTAACTAAATATGCGAAATATTTCAAAATAACACATAAAAGGTTGATTTCACGGAGAATTAAACCGCTTTTATTGAATTGAAGTTACTAGTTTCACTTCAAACACTTTGAAAAGACTGCAGTGATTTTAGAATTGGTATTTATCAGCTTTACCTTATACTAGAGTTTATAAAACTGACTGAATAAATAAATGGTTTAAATTTTGATGAATTTAATGAAACTGTGTGTAAAAGCTTCGCTAGCAGTCGAGATGTTGACTGATGCGGCAACAATGAATCCAAGAGCGTAGGCCTCATCTATGACATTTAACATAGAAATGAGAAACGCGGAAAAACATTACCATGGATATCGAAAAAAGAGGAAGAGGCCTTTAAAATCGAGGTGTCTTTCCAATGAGGAGAGAATGTGGATTGTCTTTTTCTTATGTTAACTGATATGACGTGAATGCTTCTCGCTCTCTCTGCCTAAATTGAAAAGTCTTGCATGTCTCCTATTTTGAACTAAATCTCGTTCACACGCAAGTAGACTTCCTAGAGAAAAGTAACGGAGACATTAAGCTCTTATCTGGTGAAGAGGAGAGGAGGTTTTGTATTTTGCTCATTTAAATCTCAACTATGAGCCGAAAACTGGGTATGCTAATATAAGTCGTGTGAGGAAAACCAGGCAGCTTTGATACCAGTTGCATTTTTATGGGGCCCTTTATATCCAACCTGCTTTTGTTATGTGGGAAACTCTGTCTTCTCTTGGCAGCCGTTCTTTTGAGATGAGCAGGTCTAAAGCGAAAACAATCGGAGACTGCGGAGGATTTCTAAGCAGGAGTTAAAGTGCATCTTTGGCATTCTAGTTGGGTGCGACACTAGCGAGGAATGTCCTTGTTAATCTCCAGATAATGATAACACAACGCGAGGGTATTTTGAGAGGATTTAACTCCTACAGGATTATCAAGACAAAAATGAAAGTGTTACCTGGCAGAATCTGTAAAACTGGTTTTAGGCATATAGAGCATATTGACGCATACTTGTCGAGGACCAAAAAAACTCTCGGAATCTTATTTAAAATTTGTACTCGCCAAAAACCCTATAGAAATTAAAATAGGCAAGATATTGCTTGCTTGAAAAGTGTTAATTTTATTATAAAAATATTAGAATTTTAATAAAATATTTTTTTATTGAATTTTTTTCAACTTCAGAGGAAAAATATTTCTGAAATATTTTGTGAGAATCTTTTACACATTAATCTTAGCGGAATAAAATCTATTTTTTCATAATGACAAATTTACTCTGCTCTTTGGCATAATAGTAAAGAGGTGAAAAGAGAGACATGAATTTCACTATTCCTAGAATTTGTTAGAGCCCAATGACCACTCAAACACTTCCCCTTCCCCATGGAAAATCCTCCTAAGCTTCAGGCTGGCTAAGATTGCTTATGCTTTTATTTATGTATCTGGTCTTTGCCTTATTCATTTTCACGGGGTTACATTAGTCTGAGGTTCTCAGGCCAACTCCTTCGAATAGAGAGCACTCCTCTGCAGGAAGAGGGAGCAAGTATTCAGGTATTGTAATAATAGGAACGATAAATGACACTCTATACGCACCCTTTGATTTCCGCTCTTAATCCAGGAAAAGCAAGTGATTGAATTTAACTGTCCAAACAAACAGATAAGAAAAGAATTCTTTCAATTTTATATTTAAAATGCACTTTTGCGGTCGCATAACAGGAAGTGTTAAACTGCAATAAACACATCCGAGAGTAGCTGTTAATTTAACAATAGTAATCCTCCTTGAAACTTCATCGGACCCTCCTGGGTAATGTTATTAACTATAACAAGTATATGACTATATAAAATAGACCATCTAAAAGAAAAAGAAGAATTTGTTTTACTCGGCTCTTTTATACTCACTCTATGTAACATCATCGTACTACATAAACTATTATTTATGGCTTAAATCTTGTATTATAACTCCAGAAGCATCTAAAATTTAATATTTTAAGGGCTACTTTAAAAATAATACCCATTAACCTTTGTTCTTGGTTTATATACATAAAATTCTCCGTTATTTATATCACATTAGAACTTTACTTTACGAACGGATGTAACTAGGAAGACATTTATATTATATATACATGTAGGTTAAATAATGCTTCATCTAAAAGATCGGACGAAATCTTAAACTAAGTACGGCCAGCATGATGAGGAAACTTCGGCGAATGTTTTCTACGAAAAAGCTTGATATATTAAAAATACCTTTGATCTCTGCCAGAAAGAGCTCTGCAATTTATCTATCTACGAGACTAGTTTTACGAGAGCAGTTATAAGATATTCTAAAGAAAAGGGCTGCAATTAAATAGGGCAATTATACAGATACTGGTAACATTTATATAATTTGTGGTGGAGGTTTTTACAGGAGAGCATTGTTAGTTCTAAATTGAATTAAAAAAATCCCTTTTAAATATCTGACATTAGAGTATAATTTTATGAGCAATGGTAACTAGAGAACACTTTAAATTAGTAGGTTTGAGAGAGTCTTAGCTAGATACAGCTAACTGATCAAGAAGCTAGAGAAAATAATAGAAACGTAGCTTTTACTGCTATTCTTCCAAGAATAGTTGCCTCGTATACGTTCAAAGGGACGATATTTATGAGCTCAGTGAGAGCAGTAATTTTAACCTTTTTTGCCTTCATTAATGATATTCACCCTTCATTTTGCACTAAGAATAAAAATAGTGTCTAGTATATCTATAGATTCTAATAGATAATATCCAGTGCTTGGAAAGTATCAAAACAAAAAAGTCCATAAAAGAACATAACTGGTTGTATACAATTTAAAAAAACAGCAAGAATTACGTCAATCAAAAGCTATACCTTTGTTATCACTGCATTGTCAAACGTAAAATAAAACCAGGCAATAGAAAATGTTACAATGGAAGTAACAAGTTGAAAAAGCCACCATCAGTTTAAAGATATGTAAAAAAACTGTAAAACAATTAGAGGGACCATCGAACCTCTCTACAATGATGAAGAATTTATTACACTATTCAACAATTGTTTGCTACTTTGGTATTAGCTAAATCGAGTATGTTGATTCCGAATCTGTAATCAGAATTGCTCTAGCACGTAAGGTTTTTGAGTTACATACATACTCTTTAGTTACGCATATGAGCAGTGTTGCTTCGGCTACCGTAGTGAGCCGATGTGTTGTGTGTCTTTGGTTTCTACGTTACACTCTTGCTTTATCACGTTGTCAAATTTAGCCATTATAGTAGTGGCGTTGAAATGGTAATAACATACAAGGATTAATTGCATTTTACTCTCAGATTTATCTCTCAATTAATTTGTAAATGAAATAAGATTGTTCAAAAATATATCACTGGACATATACAAACTAAGTTGAAAACATGAATCAGCGACGATGTATAAATAGCACAGACAAACTTTATTATATCTGTGGAAGATATACTCTAAGCGACCAGCGGAAAAATTTAGCTAAATGGATGAAAGCTGAATACAATTATTATTTTGGTTGTAAAGTTGGTGACCAAAAGAAGCCCTGGGCACCTGACAAACCTTGTAATGTCTGTTATACGAGGCTCACACAGTGGTTAAATGGCACAAGGAATTGTATGCCTTTAACTGTACCAATGCTGTGGCTTGAGCCAACAAATTATGTTTTAGATTGCTACTTTTGCCCGAAAAAATATTGCGGGATTCTCAAATAAGAACAAGTCAAAAATTGTATGTCCAGATTGTAAGTCAACTATAATACTAGTCTTCAATAATATGAAGTTGACAATCCCAGTTCCTTCATCAGCTAGTGCAGTTAAAGAAGATGATTCATCGCCTGAAGAGGAGGATAACAATGACGGAGAAATGTATAAATTAAGAAAGATTGGATGATTTGGTGAGGGATTGGTGATTGTCAAAGGAGAACGCAGAACTCTTTCGCTCCAGACTACAGCAATGAAATCTTTTAGAGAACGATGCAAAAATATCTAATTTCCGCAAATGCCATGAGGCTTTTTCTGTCTTCTATAAAGAAGAAAATCATACTTGTTTCCGTAATGATGTTAGTGGCCTCATGAATCAGCTAGGAGACGAGCATTTACCTGATGAATCGAGAATATTCATCGATGCAAGCACGTCTAGCTTCAGAGCTGTGTTGCTATAGAATGGTAACAAAAAACATTCAAATCCTGTCGCAACTATTGTTGGGATGATAGAGAAATATGACTTATTGAAGTTTATTTTGTAAGGTGTTCATTAGTCTCATCATAAGTGGAATATCTGTAGTGATCTAAAAGTAATTTCTTCACTTCTTGTACTGCAGCTAGGATATACAAATAATATGTGCTTCTCATGCCTAAGGAACAGCCGTGACAACAGGAATCATTATATTGTAAAAAAGTGGCCTGAAAGAGAAGAACACATAGTTGGCGGATACAATGTGAAGCACGTGCCTTTGGTACATCCACAGAAGATCTACGTTCCACCACTTCCTATCAAACTTTGCCTTATCACGAATTTTGTTAAAGCAATGGCCCATGATTCTGATGCATTCCAGTATCTCAAAGACAAATTCATTGCAAAGAAAACCGATGCCAAACTTAAAGCTGGCATTTTTGTAGGGCCGGAAATCAGAGAATTGATACGTACCAGGGAGTTCAGAAATAAACTAACTTCACTTGAGTTAGCAGCGTGGCATTCATTTGTCCATATATTTTAGAACTTCCTTGGCAATCATAGAGCTGAAAACTATGAAGAACTAGTGTACAACATGCTCAAGGACTAGATTTCTTTTCATCTAATATGGATGATATTAGTGATGAACATGGGAAAAGGTTCCACTGAGATATCGCTATGATGGAATGCAGGTATCGAGGCCGCTTTAACGAAAACATGATGGTGACTACTGCTGGTTCCTACAAGTGTAAGATGCTATATTCACGTACAAGCGCAAGACCAAGTGTCTCAAACATTTTTGAATTAATTTATAGTCAGGTGAATACTCCCTCTTTTATATGTAATATATATCTTGTATAGGTCTGCAAAAGCAGGTACATAATGCCACTAGGAAGCCCCGATTCCAAACTTTTGTCCCAAAACATCTCAAACTCATAATAATTATATCATTAATTGATACAAGGTTACAAAGTGAGCCATATAGCCTTGTTGCGTAACTCAGAGACCTTACGTGCTAGGGCAAATCTTTGGAATCAGAGCACCAATATTAGTTAGGTACAACAACATTTACTCAAGTAGCAGAGACAAAGTTAAAATTTGTTGTCTATTGCTATGGACGACCGGCTCTACGTTTTGAAGACATTAAATTCGTTCTATATAAGGATAAAAATATTTCCCTATACGAAAATTAAGTTAGTAACAAGTATATTGGGAAAATAATAATTTCTAAAGCGATGCGACTATAAAAAATCATCGGATCTCCTTAAAGAATAAGAGAGCGAAATATTAATAGTCTTTTGTAAAATTTTCATAAAGATTATTAGACAAATATTAAGAAGATCAGAGAGGCGAATGTAATACTAATTTTCAAAATAGGCATAAAAATCCCCAAGTTAAAGCCTAAAATACGCATATTTATTTATACTATATTGAATATTTTTTAAACTCTGAATTTTTTTTCCCATTTCAATTTTATATTGTTTATATTTTATGCGTTTAATTAATATGACTTCGTTTCAAATATTTTATATTTTCTACACTACTTCCCTCGCTAGTTTTTGTTTGTTTTGTTTTTTTCATTAACATAACGTTTATTCTAGTATTTTATCACCATTTGTGTCATTTTTTGTAATTATATTGAACTTGTACTGTAGAATAGATTTAATTTTAGATTTCAAATTTGTTTTTTCTGGCCCTAAAGATAGGGTTTGAAATAACACGGATTGTAGAGATTGAAGATAAGACACGCCTTCTTCACTTTGTCCTTTTCAAGATTCGTAAAAGAAATCATGGTGAATATATATATATATATATATATATATATATATATATATATATATACGGGGTGACCTCTCACCCCCCAAAAACGGGCCCGTACAATTTTTCACATTCATTCACTAATAAGGACATTGCAGAAGCAACGCCTGTGAACACAACGTAATCTCATTTGGAGTTCCAGCAAAGAATATAGTGCGTCGAACATTAATACAAGAGAGGCTCGTTCAAGAAAGTGCAAGTCACTTTCGTGCATTAGTTCGAATATGAAAAAGCCGCCTCCAAGAGCAGAATTTGTGACTAGGTGGACCACTTCGAGCACTATGGGACAGTGGAGAACCTCAATGCAGCCAATGACAACCATCCAAGCTATTCAGGACGTCCCAAGAAGCGTACAGCTGAGCTGTTCGAGAGCGTGAGAGAGTCAGTTCAGCAGAATCCAAAACGCTCTGTGTGCAAGAGAAGTCAGTCCATTGGTATATCCCGTGAGACTTGCAGGAGAGTGCTACTAATGAATTTAAAAGCTTACCATACATAATACAGACGAGGCAGTCTATTACAGCCTCAGACAAGGAGCAGAGAAAGGCTATGGCTTTTAAGATACTGGAGAAGATTCATGAGAGTCAAACCTTCCTTCACCTCCATTGGAACTTAGATGAAGCTCACTTCCATCTTAAAGGGAAGGTTAACTCGAAGACAAAATCTTATGGGGAACCTTCAGACCAAATGAGGTAGCCCCAAGCCCCTACACTGCCCTACTTGCACGGTATGAACTGCAATCTCAGCCAGAGGTACCATAGGACCAATCTTTTTCGAGGAATCTGGTGCAACAGTGACAGTCATCAAGGAGAGGTATGTTAAGGTCCTTAACTATTGGGCGTACATAAAAACAGCTCTAGGGGCTTCAGAGATCTGAGGAGAAATACAAATTTTACTGATCATTTTTGCTTTGCAATAAAAATATGTTCAAGCGTAATAAATTGGTGGAAACTAATATGCAAATATGGAGAGCCTATCTCAAAGTTGCTTTCATCATACTAAATAACTTTAGCCTAATCTTTATGCTCCAATCTTCATGCTCTTTTGCCCAAGCCAATGGCTTCTTTTTGTTCTTTTTAGCCTTACATCCTTTGAGCCCAGCTTCCAGTAACCTTCTTTTCATTGTATGTCTTTATATCTGTTTGTTTGCAGGTGCCAGAAACTTAGGAGCTATATCAGAAAAGCGTTTTTTCTATCGTTCATGGAATAAAAAAACATCATCAACAAAAAAAATATAGATGAATAAATAAATTTCTGCCTATTCATAGACATGACCTAAAAAAGACTAATGAAAACAAGAAAAATAGAATTGACAATGGATATACCTGTAAGAAATATTAAATCTAAAAGTTTGAAAGTATTTCATAGGAGAGAATAGATGTTAAAACACATCAAAAAAACAGATCAACGAAATTAGAAACATAAAGACTAAACGGATGGGATGAACAAAGGATTTTAAATGAAATACAAATTCAAGTTCAGTTTGAAGACAGAAAAAAAGAACTACAAAGAAAGAAAGAAGCAGATTAGAAAAACAAAACGAAAAACGATGCATAGTGTAGCGTTTTGTTCATCTCAAAAACGAAGTGGAATTTCTATTTGAATGAATTTTATAATTAGTGCATCCAGTTTTTAATAAACTTGCCCTAAATTCTAAATTAGATGACTACAAATAAATCTGCATTTAATGATATTTAGTTAAGTATAATATTGTGAGGAAAAGATCGATCTAGAAGGATTGTTATTAATATCATAAGTAATTTTGGCAACGTGAATGTTGATTCAGAAGTACTGCTAATGATTTACAAGTTTTTGCATTAATGCATTACTGGAACAATCTAAAACCATATTTTTAGCCAATATTCTATATATGGTTAGACTATATTTATAAATAACTGAAATATTTAAAACGCTTAGAACAAGAACTTTCTTTTTTGTTGGTGCACCCTTTGTGTATACGGAAACAGCCGATTGCGACTACCCTCCATTGATTTAATTCAAACTTACGCCTAAAGGAACGACTAAATGAGACGAGCCCATTTAAAACAGCCAACCGAAGACCGTTGATGAAATTACAACATTCTTTTCCTAAGCTTCCCCATCGTCTTCCACCTAGGGTCTTAATGCATTCCTCGTCCTAAGAATTTTAGTCGACTGTGTGGGGCAAAATTTGTGGCAATACGGGAAAATAATTTGAGGAATAGCCCACAGCTGATAACAGTGTTGGAGGAATACCTGGAAAGGGACAGGCTGAAACATTACATGGAAGACGGCATTGACCATCCCTAATGGAGACCTCCAAGGGGTATAGTGGGACATACAATGGCCTATGTGTTTAGTGGAAGCAGTCGCAATATCTAAACCCCAAAACTAGTGGCACCACGGGGAGTGTTAGTAGTTGATTCAGCCCATACCTATAATCAAAACTGCCATGATTCCCCCACCTCACACACTGCTGAGAGGAGGCCAATCAGATCTATCTCTACATCAATCATCTTACTCTCCATCGACAATTCTCGTTCTTGAGCGTGTAGGGGCAGAGATGCGGACGAAACTCTCGCTATCTTACGGAACAAATAAACACTCGATCTATAAAATAAAGACTTATTAATACAGGTAAAGTTTATTACAAGTCAACGAAGATTAATCAGGAACAAGAAAACAATATGACACATAAGAATAGTACATCTCCCCCAGGGGAGATGGAGAATCATACAAAGATGGTACACCTAAGGACATTTCGTGGCAATGCAGGTCTGGCATAAAACAAGATCTGCCAAGTAATATTAGCGGAACTAAGAGTGGCCCTTATTAAGCTAATCGAAGTGAACAACGGATATATATAACTTTCGATAAGAGTTCAGAGTTGGACACAATTATATTTTAGGAAAGAGCTATCTATGGCAATGAAAATCATTGGACTCGAAACAAAAATTCCTCCCAAGGCAAAGGATAGTGGGAGTGTCATCTCCACCAAAATAAAGAGATAAATTAGAGAAAGAAACACTGAAGAATTTAATGAAAAGTTGGATAATCATATAGAACGAAACTAAGGAAATCCTAAAATAATGGGTGTTTTTAGATGTTTTTATCATGGTGAATACATATATGATATATTTTGCATCGGACAAATCTTACCTACATCCATAAGCATTTGCATATTATATTGCCCGTTTTACCTTTTTAGACCCTTCTATAAATGCTAAAATCTGAAAGGATTTGCGACATAAGTGTGTATAAATAATGTATTTTTATAATATGGAGTTCAAATATGACATTGTTTTTGATAGAATAAATCCAACCTACATCAATTTAAATTTTTAAATACTAATTTTCCCTTCGAACCCCTTTCAAGGATAAAAAGGTTATGAGGGATACTACTTATAATCACAGTCAAATTAAATAAAATATGTATAAACATATTGAGATGCAAGAATACAATTATAATAAGCAGCCATGGTTAAATTTTTATAAATTTCCTGAACTTCGCCAATTTTAATAATTTTAAAAAGGAACTCTTAACACAATTCCCCCCCTTTCAAAATATCACGTTGCTAAAATATAAAGGTGAGAAGAAGATATATAAAAATAAATTTTCGGAACTTCACCATTTGTAATTCTTAGGTTTTAAAAATTCACAAAATTTCGATATTTATATTTATTTCTGAACTTCACCATTATGTTTTTTCGTATTATAAAAAAATTATTAGTAATAACTTTGATAAAAAAACATAAGTCATAATAAACAAACTAAGATTAAATTATTATTCAAATACTAAATAAAATCCCCTTCTTAAATTATAGAGTTAATGATGAAAATCTATCTCTTTATACTTGATTAGGTTACACAGGTTCTACTCAGATTCGTTTTTAGACAAGTCTCCTGCCGAAACTCTGGTTGTTTGAATTTTACATCCTTCTTTTCCTGTGCGTAGTGTATGGCAGAGGCCTTAGACACTATTTTAACAACATTTACAATGCTTTGTTTGTGGCAGGGCCAGTCGGATACATCGATAGGTGTGTTAATAAAGTTGTCACGTCTGAGATCAAGATGAATGATGAGATAATACAGGCTAGCTAACCAGTGTGAAGGTTCCACACTAACCGGACCAGCTTTTTCCCAAGGTGTAGGTTCAACTTTCGCATTATTCCAGCATTCACACCAGTGTTTACGTTTGTTGAACGCCCTCCACTGGTCATCAACGTCTTGATAGAACTTCTATTAGCTAGGAAAATAAGACCTAAGCGCTCCGTTCTGCATATGGGTTCTCATTGGGGCTTTCTTTGGTGCAAAATGGAAATGTTAGTTGCTGTCGTAGGTCAGGTTAGATCTTCTGCCCTCCGTTTGCTTTCCGTGTCTCAGAACGTTTGGCTGATAGCATGCAGGGCAACTCTGTAGTTGCGCCTTGCCTTGAATAATGCAATCAAACTTTGGATTCGAATAAATCTCTAAGAGTAACTGATTATACATGGCCTAATTAATTCAACTATTTAGAAGCTCGTGTATATCAAACAGGACGAAACAAAATAAAATTTAATACTGTACAAACACAAATAAAATATTGAACATGAAAGATAGATAAAAAAAAAATAAAATAATGAACATGAAAGATAAAATCAAAGTAAACACACTCGGCCACACACGACAGACAACAATTCTGGATGGATATACCCCCTAAAGATTCAGCTACTCGATAGGAGCATGAGGAGGTGTTTGCATTTAAGGCAGTTTAGTACTCGGCCTGTTCTAAGTGATGACGGAAAATACAACCTACATTCCAGTAACCAGAGTCAGCCACGAAAGTCGGGTTAAAGGAAATATTTGCCGGGGAAGAAGCTGAGCTTGAGAGATCTTTTCTCATTTGTTTCTTTTTTCTCTTTTCTTGTCTTCGGGCTCTTGGGGTAGTGGAGGCCGAAAAAAAGAAGCTTTAAAGAGAGACAAAATAGACAGCCGTAAGGATAATGCAGGCGATCAGGGCACTGTGTCTTTCGGGAATAGAGGTTAATACCGCCATGTGGCCGAGAAGCCATAATGCAGGGCACGAGGTTGGGCGACGCAGAGCAAAGTCGTGGGAACCGTGAAATAATTGAGCCGCTTAAGCTGATAAGGCTGGATAAAAAATTCCAACCGCGTGGCACAAGAAGACGCTGCCTGCCTCTCCGAGCAATATCAAAAAACCCCGTTAGAGTTTATCCCTATCGCCTGGTGGAGTGTTTCATTAAGGAGATGTCCTTCCTTGGCTTGAGGCATTATCGATTCCGGCCGGCCAATATATAATGCTAGACACAGGCAGGAAATGGCAGTATAGGCTCGCCTATCTGCACGAGATAGGTCGTTACTTTGATTCAGCTCCATTGCCCCTTCTTGAGCTCGACGGCAAGAATTCTCACCGAATCACATGCGGAAAAGAAGGTGATCCTTAACAATGAAGGATATTATCTTGGTGCCTCTAATGATCTCTTGCGTCTTGTTTTGCAAATTTACCCATAAAAGGCGGAGTGAGTAATAATATCTCTGGTTTTCCCCAAAATCCTCGTTCAGGACATTTGGTCCATCTCTAGTAGTCATGGATTCAGCCACGGGAGGGTCGGATACCCGGGGACTCTGGCCAATTAAGTCAGCACAAAACTTAATGGACGCTGCGATGACCTCAGCCCAGCCAATAAAGTTGGCGCACTTGATGTAGCATTTCCCAATGGGGAATCTGTTAGCTCGCCCCAGGTAATCGTGCACTGTTGCAAACTTGTCATGATCCGGGGATACCGGTGCAAGTAGCCTATCAGATATCACGATGCACGTGCATCCTGTGTTGCACACAAGAGTTGAGATCCGGTACCCGTTTATCACTCCATTTTGGAATTTGAAACTTCCAGGAGTGCTTTTGTCCAACAGAAATTTCACTTGGTCTCCGGCCCGAACCAGTTTGCTTGAAGAAAGGGGTGCTTCTGGATGCAACGGCGGTTGAACAGGCGTGGCTCTTATATTGTGCACCTGGTTTGGATAGCCACCTTAAACTGAGAATTCTGAGTTAAATTGGGTCTCACATGAATGTCTACCCCACAGGAGTAACAGACAAAACTTCTTCTCGGGAAAGACGAAGCAGGGGGATTAGAAGAGATGGGTTTTACCTCACGTTTGTCAGCATGGAGAATGGTTTAGGCCTTAACAGGCCTGTAATTTTGATGAACTTATCCCTGTTGTGGGGGACGAATTTGGGCTTATGGGCCTTTGCTTTGGGGGAGTTTGGTTGAGTCTTGTTTCTTTCCTTTGGATAGCAGTTATGGTTAGCTGAAGATCAACCCCATTTTGTCCAAAAATCGCACGAAGAATAACCGGAAACGTCAAAAGGGATAAAGGACGATTCTAAGTATGAACAATACTGGGATGAAAACGGAAACGCGAACCAAAATAGCGACCAACCATCACAATCTGAATCGGAGGAAGAAGCTTTACATTGAATAAGATCAAAGAGGTTTACGAGGAGTAAAGTGAATGCCAGCAAAGAAGAAAACCGAATTACAACATGCAAATGATATCTTCTATCACCATACTACCTCCAGTCGAGATCCATAATCATCCTTAATGATTTCGTGCTCCCTTGCGAGTAGCATAGAATATCGAGAGGTTGCAAAACATATCTACATCTGGCCGATCACGGGGTAACATATTGTAACAACTCTAATCCAACTTGTCTTGATGCAGTTGGCCTGATTTTTGTTAGACGTGTCAAGGTTTTTTTTTCTTGGCGGTGCACTCACCACCAAAGTTATAACAAGCGTACGTTTTTTTTTTCAAACTTCTGGTATTCCAATGCATTTGCCGCATATCTAAATTTGCCGCATATGTAAATATTCTAATGTCACAGAGAATCCTTTTAAAATATATATCTCCGAAGAACATATAATAAGTTACCTGGAAACTTTGAGCTACATAGAAAAATATTTAAAAGATATTTCTAATTAAATTTATTACAGTATTTGTTACCACAGTGGTCAGCAACTTTTCCACATTTTATTGGATTAAAAAACTAAACAAGATTCTTTGAAAAGATAGGAATTGCTATGCAAAATATTTAAGCTAACAACGCACCTCTACCTACTGATTAACAAATGATAAATAGGCTACTTTTGTTAAGCTGTCACAAATCTATCTAAAGTGAATTTTTTATTTTCAGCAATAGGCTACCTGACTCAAAGTTATTAGTTGAACTCAAACTAGCCTAAACCTGATTTGTCGCTCATTGAGAAGAGGTGTATTGTTAGGTAAAATTTGCATAGAATTAGTTTTTTTTAAAATAATTAAATAAAAAATGTTGTAAAGTAACATGAAAATATATGATCTATTTAATCTAATTATTTTTCCTCACCCGAAAAAACTTTCCGAATGACTTAATATAAGGGAAAAATTACATTCCAGCATACAGCTTCCTGCAAAACATCATGGATACCTAATAGTTTTCACTTTCCCCTTTCACCCCAAATTCGAAGATCCTTAATTCCTTCAATCAAAATATAAGGAAAGCATAATGGGGTTCAACACCTCTTTATTTACTTTACTAATTTTCTTCCGTGACTCTTACATTTAATATCCTAACTATATTTTCTATCATATATTCAATTTTACCAGCAATTTTCTTGGAGATAAGCTTCTTAAACTTTACTCCCAAACTCAAATTATTTGTCTCTCAAAATCTTAAACACGTCTTGCATAACGAATAGCAAAACCTCTCTCTTAATGACTACATCACTGATTAGACCCCTCTGCTCTTATTGGGTACATTCCAACCGAAAAGGATATTAAAATATATAACCGTAATGATACGTATAAATACAGTAGTCGCTTCTGACATCTTCATAGTGTCCATATTTAAGACATCAATGGCACGGTTTGCTTGCATCCAAAGAGCAATTGTGTTATAATTATTTCCTGAAAAAGTATTTCAGAGTTGACACACGGGACAACACTGAATAACTTCTTCAACGTTTTTTTTTTGCAAGTAATCGCTCATCACTTGCCCCAAACCTACACGAAATGTAAATGAGCTTTCCACGGCCTCCATGTAAGCCTTGCGAAAATTTTTAACATCAAATAAATTATTAGGATTCACCTTGAATGAAATTCCGCAGTATTTGTACATAATATTATTGTCTTCCCCTAATATATTGCTCCATAATTCCAATCATTTCAGATTACTTGGCTATGTATATTAAATTATCAACCAACTCCTGAGAAGTTATTATAATTTCTCCATCCTGTATTAGAAAAATAACTTGCGGATTAAAAAACTGTAACTTTAACCCAATTTCAAATATCCCGTTAACTCCGATTAATCCGACTCTTTACTGCTTACGCCAACGTCCTATATTACCAAAATATGCATTGTTTCCATCCATTCAAACTTATACTAATACTTTCCTTCTAGACACGAACGCCCTTAATTTAAGTCTAATCCCTCCCCCCGCCGAAATAGATTGTACATTAAAAGCATATATAAATCATCCTGCATTAATCATAAACGAGGAGCTTAACATTCTTGAAGAATGGATTAGCTAAGCCAAAGATTAAAGTAAGCCACAACGTGCCTTTCATTTCATTGATTCCACCAACGCTTTCAATCTTAACTAAAAATGAAAACTCCTAGACATATCACGGCGAAATTTAAGCTTGTCTTTCAAACCGAGAATATAAACCTCAGCTCTGACGAAATAGAAGACTGAACAAGTATCTGACAGCGCCAAAAGAATACCCTCAGAAGCAGGTATGATTTCAATATGCTATAAACTTAAGTTAAACGCCTGAGATTCCTAATCCACATAGACTGCTATTATAAGATCTTTCCGTCCACTTTGACGAACCTTTATTAATTAATGGTTTAAATGGCAACCTGCCAGCAATTACAGTGGCATGGTTTTTATAATCACCGTGCCCTGAATAAAATATACGGAATCAAACCACTTCCAAACAGGTGAATACATACTTTTATTTTTAAAAATAAAGCTTGAATAAATCCGACAAATTACTAATTCCTTTGAATGAACAACCAAATTAAACCATGTCTTTTCATTATCGTTTAATTCCCACTTAATTTATCTTTCCGGTGGAAAAGCAAATGCCCTAAATCCTCTATAAAATGTAGTCACTAGCAAG
Source organism: Ceratothoa steindachneri (assembly GCA_963969495.1). Lineage (NCBI taxonomy): Eukaryota > Metazoa > Arthropoda > Malacostraca > Isopoda > Cymothoidae > Ceratothoa > Ceratothoa steindachneri. The sequence continues at coordinate 116,019,181 of OZ018326.1, forward strand.
CCTGTTAGCGCGTTTAGGAATCTTACTCGCAGATACTCAATAATTTATTAACCCCCAAACTAAGTAATATATATGCACAGATAACTAATTATCTTATCCTTCGATTTTTTTAGCTATAAACCTTTCTAAGAATTCCCCTTCGCTATTACAGTTTACTTCTCTTGTTTCCTTCTACCGATAAATTACATTACAACCTGCCACTTACTGAAATACTCGTATTTATCGAAAACCTACACTTCAAATCTATCAAATTGCTTACTCACAATCATAACATCACGCATAAATTCAACGAAACCCTATTCAATCTTCACAATCACCCTTCTCAACAACATTCGCTATTTATTGACTGAGGGTTAGGCCAAGATCGACAAGTTACGCCTTATAAGATCGCCTTGCTTTTCTGATTCAGTTTCATAAAACCAAGACACTTGGTCTTATCATCCCCGACTTGCCTCAAAGCAGCAATCGCGTCTAAAACGCCCGCAGTTGAGTTCCCTTTCACCTCTAATGTCAAAGGAAGAACTGTAACTATATATTTTTACTTCCACTATTATTAAATATATTAAAAACAAACCACCCAATCTAGTGAACTATTATAGCACCGATAATCATTAGCTATATTTGCATAGACAGATAATTCATTGTATCATGCTTGAAATCGAGCATTATATATTTCGCAATTCCTTGGTTTATACATGGTAAACATCCTTCAAAACTCCACACATACTCTTGCGTACTCTTTAATCCACAATTTGATCAAAACTTAAATCTGTTCTCACTCTATCATTTGCCTAAGTGTCCTATCTAGAACCTCTCATGCACCATAAATATACTATTCTGCCTTATTAAGTGTACAAAATCACAAAAAACTACATCCAATTAACTCCTAATAATCGTAATATACGTTAATCTCTGAAATTTCTCCAATGAAAACCTCAAAATCATATATTCCTGTCCTCATTTAAATTTTCAAACTGAATCTAACTCGGCTTCAAATGGAAAAGCAAATGCAAATTTTCTAACACCTCATACATTTCCGAAATTTAGTCGATTAATGCGTCTATCACCACTCTCTGGAGTCAGTCAAAATTAAATGATAATCACTCGAATATCCAAGTGATATTTGCATCCAAGAAAATTTATAAACATGAGACGTCAATCTTCTTACCCCGCCAAAATAATTCGCCCGCTTGCGCTTCATAAGGAACAGAACACATGCAAATTTATAAAACTTTCTTACAAAACAGATACACACTAAGTTCTTGTAGAGGAATTACAATATAAAGCCTCGCGGAGGGTAAGAGGGACATATACGTTAAATCCCCTCCTCTCTGCGGAGAAAGCAAGAGACATCTTCGAATCCATTCAGCAATTGATGCAGCTGACTCTTTGGAAGAGGCCCTAGCCACAAGGAGACATCCAGCAAGCACGAGAGATGATGATTCCGGGGTTCCGGAAAAGATGGGATAGGTTAATTACCATCTTGTTCAATGCATACTACTTACACGACATTAAGGGGGTCGGCGAGATACACCGCTTTGAACGGGAACTCTTCATCGATGGCTACATTATTGTTGATAAACGCACGGTGGTGATATATTTTTAACATATTGATGTGGAAAACCTTATTTCGTGAGGTGCTCGAATCAGGTAATCCACGAGTTTATTTACCTCTAGAACGGAAAAGGGGCCCTTTCACAGACTCAGGAGTTTGTTACTCTTCGTGGGAGGTAGCAACAATACCTCCTCTTCAGGCTTAAAACTTTTTTCTTTCGCCTATAAATCGAAATAAGTTCGATACTTCTCCAAATTTACGTCAGCATTTTGGTACGCAATGCCGGCACATATCTCGAGGCGCTTTCGGAGGTCTAAGAGGATTGGATCTCGTTATCCAGACTGGGATTGGTGAAAAGTTCCTTTTTATTAGCAAGGAGGTTTCAAACATTAAAGCGACATAGTTATTCAAAGGGGGCAAATCCTAGGGTCCTATGGGAAATTTCACAACAAGCAAACGGTGTCATGGGTAAAAAACGGTGATACTCTCGGGGATGATCTATACACAGTTTTCTGAGGATTGCTTTCAATCTGCCATTTTGCTTTTCGCAAACTCCGTTTGCGGCTGGGTGGTATGGCGTGGTAAACAGAGGTTTTACCATGGGTAGCTTGCCGACATTTTACCTAAGCTCGGAAGTAAATTGTTTTCTTCGATCCGACAATACAGAAGCAGGAAGACCCAGGGCTTGCCGTTCACAGAAGCTACTAAATGACTTGGGTATAATAAGGGATTAAGAAAGATGCCGTCTGACGAACGCTCACTGAACGAGACGATACGGATGGCCTTGAGGTGCGGGCTGGACTATTCGAACTATAGAATAACCCGAGTATTTGTATTCCCGATTCTGAAGGAAAAGGGCGAGTTTGGAGAAAGAAGTCACATGTTCAAGACATCTTAATCCGGAGGTGGAGTCGATTTATCATTTAGAAGCAAGGGGCGAGACTGATCGGCTCTTTCACACTTCGTCACCTTGAGGGGGGGAAAGTGGGCTTGAACGTGTTCGCAAGATTAGAAAATATTTTCCCAACGTCCTCAGTAGTCAAAAATTCAAGGATGTTCGAACAAGAAATGACGTCGTCTTTTACTACGAATATACTAATGCTAAGAAAATAAAGGGAACTAACTACACCATAAAGGCGAACAACCTAACTAGAAGACGAACTAACATAACGTATATAGTAATAACATTTATCGACGAGGCATATTTAGCCGTAAAAATAGAACTATGTAGAATTAACAGTTCTAGTGGTAGAAACATGGTACCAACCGCCAAGTAGAAACCATTTACCAATACATAACCTCAAAATAATATTGGAGCAAGGGAACTCAGCATTATTCTTTGCCGACCAAAATACTCGTTGCCAAGCAAGTAGCTATAGAACAACAAATAACGCAGAAAATTTCGAAAATATGCTTGAGAGAAATATGCTGAAAAGGGTGGCACCTGATTACCTAAGCTATAGCACAAACAACATAGCTTAGAAGCCAGGCATTGTATGAAGGTCTTATAATATGCACAGGTAACCGGTTTCAATTGCCTATGGTGATGATATTGGAACGCGCCTACAATTGAATCAAAATCTGATACAGCCCTGCAACAATTTGGAACCATTGTCAGAGAAATGAGTTAAAGAAATATTCAGAAGAACTAAATGAAAATGTAGCAACAAACCTGGCAAACGCTTCACATGAAGAGAAAGGTTATTGCCAGATGCCCTGATATTCGCATACTCGAGAAACATCCCTAAGACCAGCTTCCGTTTCTAAGAATACCAAAAAAACATGAGTGGACTAGAGAAGTTAAGACAATGATCAAAAAGATAAACTGCCCATATCAGTCGATATGGAGAGATTGAAAAGATTTAAAAAAAGAGAATCTCCCAAGTAAACTAACAAGTGAAATGATAAACTTAATTAATAAACAACAGAAAGAAAGCTAGAATTACATTCGAAGCATAGATAAAAACAGAACACACAATGAGAACTGGCAAATAATAAACCAAGCCAGAAGTTCCAAACAACGAATGCGAAAAATTACCAAAGAAGAAAATCGTAACATAATCCAAGAAAGGCAAGAGATAAAAGAGAAAGTTTGCTTGCATTGGATTTCAGGTTACTTAATATAACAAAAACCCATAAAAGTTATAACGAAATATTCGACCGAGAAAGAAGTCATAGATATGTGAGGACAATATAAATAAACGTCTTCTTTCAGAGGGTCAAAAATTGAACAAGGTTTGCTGACCAAAGTCGCTTGCTCTCACTTAACTTTCCATAATTTCCGGACTAAGCTTGGGGTGACCTTGGCAATTATATCATTCGAAAGAGAATGTAAAACATCATAGGGTTTTAAAATCTCGTTTGAATCGGCCGAATAGTTATGTTGTTATTGCTAAATAATTCCCCGAGTAACCTTAGGAGGACTTTGGCAATTGTATCATACCTAAGAAATGTAAAACAACATATGTGTTTCAAATTTAGTTAGAATCGGCCGAAGATTTATAATGTTATTGCCTAAGCAATATAATTCCAGTCCTAATCTTGTGAGGACCTTGGTAATTAAATCAGTCGAAAGAGTATGTATAACAACATAGGAGTTTCAAATTTCGTTAGAATCGGTTGAATTTTTATAATGTTATTAACCCCCCTCCCCCCTACCCCCCAAAAAGGGAAACGATGGACCGCTATAGTGAGATCTAGAGTCGCACGCGATTAAAAATTACTCAGTTAACCTGGAACACTGTCAAATAAAAATAATTATTAGGTATGTAAAAATCTATCTAAATTTGAATTTAAATAAAATTAATATGATTCAATTTAAATTTATCTTGGAAGAAAATTATTTAAAAAGTGTAACAACTTGTTACAATTTAACAGATTTTCAGCACTTCAAGAGATACCTTTGCGAGACCAAGATTTGGAGAGATATTTCCGGCCGTTTGTGTGGTAACCCCCGTAAAGCCTGGATGTAGTTTTAGATGGCATGTGTTAATCGAGGCCAATTGAGCAGTTTATATGACAAGGAAGCATGAATTTCACAACTTAAACAACCACGTAGTAAACATTTCTTTCGTCTCATCTTTCCAGAAATTGGATCCTATAACAGCAAAAGATAAAGTTATATTTCAGCAAGAAGAAAACCCATGCCATACATCCAACTACACCTATAAATTAAGATAGAGAATTGGAGATCACCTCTATGGAATGATCCCCAAACTTATATCCGATAGAAGACTTGTATAGAGTGCTTGAAAAAACAATAAGATTTACCAGTACTACAAATAAAACCTAACGGTTTATATGAAAAATTACAAGATTAGGGGGGAAGAGAGCATCATCAATTTGTGAACATTTGGTAAAATATACATGCTAGGCTGAATTATAGAGCTCTGAGTTAAGCAAAGTGTGGTCCAGCTAAGTATTAAAATAATTAAAAATGAATAGACATTATAAATATATATATATATATATATATATATATATATATATATATATATATATATATATATAGAGAGAGAGAGAGAGAGAGAAAGAGAGAGAGAGAGAGAGAGAGAGTATTTATATACTACGATATATAATTACATTTTATGGGTGATTTCACAGGTTGCTTTATTCTTTCATTCAAAGATTATATTATATGATGTTGGGATGGTTGTAATTTGTCACCATAAGGAACTCTGAATTCCGCCCATGTATGTGCTCAGGAGTAGGTTCTTTATTCATATTACCATAGGAGACTTAATTGCGCAACGTCTGTGAAAGGAGTAAACGAAGGATGAATTAAAATATATTTCTCAATAAAATGGAAACGGCCATCTTTACTGCTCAAGATTCACGTCAGTAGCTCCAATTCCAAGAACTCATAGTGCTTGAGTCTCAATCTGAGGGGGCGCAAATGATCATGAAAAAGAAGAATGATTCAGGCTGTGATTACGAGTGAATGAAGGCTGGCCAGCCTACCTTTATGCGCCTCTAGGCAAAAAGAGCTCACGAATGAAAATGATCCTAGATTGTCAATGTGCGCCATATTTAGGGAAAAGAGAGTTTAAGATTTTCGCTTCAGGTAATAAGCGCATGAGGGCATCCGCTAGTATCTAGAAAAGATGAGAAAGGGATAGCTTCTGTTGCATAGGAAGAAGGAAAAGCGAAACGATCTTGTTAGGAAGCTTGTAAACAAATTGAAGCAACCTCCTCAATTCTGGTTTGCTTTGTCACTTTTCAGAGGAAAAGAATTTCTGCCCAAAATATGCGGTGAATTCTCAAAACAACCGCTTGTTTTCTATTTTGCCCAAAGATGTACCAGACTTATGAAGATCAATTTCCCACTAGACCGAATGGTGGTCAGTAGCGCGTGCTACATAATACCTCCCTTATCTTCCCCGATGCTAAAATAAGGGTTATCCTGGATCGACCAGGTGGCAGTGAAAAGGCCGTAGGCATAATAACATACTGCACCATGCTAAAGAGGCAGGAAGACCCAATCTTGGCTCTCAGACAATTCTTTTAAACAAATCATTCCGTACATCTTGCCTCCTAACTACCCAGAAGTCAGCCCCAACCCTCTGTGCTATCATGTGTGGGAAATGCTTTAGCTAGAGACCAAAAAGGCCTCATTCAACACCAAGGTGGATCCTAGGTACAGGATGACCACACTTTTCACCATGTTAAACAAGAAGGCCCTCGAAAAAACCTCTAGCATATATATATATATATATATATATATATAAATATATATATATATATATATATATATATATATATATATATATATATATATATATATATATATATATATATATATATATATATATATATATATATATATATATATATATATATATATATATATATATATATATATATATATATATATATATATATATATATATATATATATATATATATATATATATATATATATATATATATATACATATCAGGAAAAGGAGAGCAAGTACTGAATATAACATATATTGCCAACGGTTCGGGCTCTGGACATATCTTCTATTCTAGAATATTAAAGATTTATATAAGAACAATTGCTTAACAATTATGAGAACAATGATAATTAATGGCTTAAGGCTAAAAATCTACTAGGATGTGAAACAAAAAGAAAACAATCAAAATGCAATATAAAGTACAAATATTTGTATATTAAGATAAATATAAATAAATACAAACGAAATTCATAAAGTTACAATTAGAAGAACAGGAAACCTCAATAAATACACTAAAATTTGTTACCTGATTCGGAGAAAGCTGTGAGCTGAATGAATGAATTTAAAAATTATACTAAGAGGAAAGATGGGATTTAGTATTTTTTGGTCCTCTGATTTATGTAGTTGGTTGGTCGAAAAGCAAAAAAAAACCGACAAAAATGTTAGGTAGTTGGTAGTTTAAGTGGTAATTAATTCATGGTGACTAGTTAAAAAAAAATTCAAACGAAATTAATCAGGCAATATATAACGGTGTGGAAATAGAGTCGTTATTTAACTGAGGCTGATTATACTTAATTAAAAGGGACTCAATTATGAGAAGGTCAGATTTAGATTTTGATGCGGATAATATTTTAAATTTATTATAATCTATAGGTATTTTACACGACTAGGAATGAGATCGGACAACAGAGTTTTCTTTTATGGAGAGATCCATTCCTGTTCTGTAACTGACCGCACTGTGTGCATCAAGGCAAACCTTGAGTAAACGTTCCGTACATACAATGTATGCAGCCCCCCCCCGTCCCTCTAAAGTTGAACCGTTTTTGAGATGCAATAACTTAATAACCATTACAGCTAGATACATGAAATATCAAGTGGAAAAGTCCCTCCAATGACCTGCATCATTTTGTGATAAGATGATAAATAGTTTCTGCATTGATAGTTTCCTATGGTTCAAATCACCTGCAAGTGCCTTTGAATGGCTAAATGAGGCTTCTGTCATTAGATGAGCCTCCGGTGCCAAATCTGATGGCAGATATAAAATGTTCTGGGTGAATAACCACATGTCTAATAATCATATGCGAACTTCATGGCTCTAAATAGGTACAATTGAACTTTAAACCCTTTGAAAAAATCGACGCCTAGACCTGGCGATTCACCGCAAGTCTAAACATATGAAAGATAAATCCTTTAACTCTTAATCTTTATTCCTTTTAAAATTTGTCCTAAAGTCATTATATGAGTAAATTAGCCTTTAAAAGATAATGTAAATTTTTTTTTTATTTTATAAATTGCAACCTTTAAAATAGTTAAAAATTTTATAGACGAAAGTACTCGTAATCGTTTATTTACTTTTCCTTTGTTGGTGTCTTTTCATATATATATATATATATATATATATATATATATATATATATATATATATATATATTGTGGAAAATATTTTATATTTTGAAGCTCTGTGATTGATTTGATCGATAAAAGCATTCTTTGTTAACTAGTAAATTTATCCCATTTTAAATTATTTATTTTGGAAGTTTTCTGCATTTAATGAAGCTTACTAAAAAAGATTGTGCAGCATAGTAATTTTTCCATGTCTTTTAGGATTCCATGTTACTTTAACAATTTTCTACTTTTTAACTCGACGGATTTTGCCAATTTTTATTTTAAATACGAAAGGCTGGTATTTACTTAGGAGGATATGTTCCAGACACAAAAGGGACGTATCTTAGAATTTAATTGAATAAATTTATAAATTCCTTGAAGCCATTATGATTGAGTTAACAAGGAGGCCGCTAGTTTTTATACTCATAGCTTATATGAGTAAGGTTTAGCTTTCGGTGATGGTAAACGTGAAATTTGGAAGAATGCTCGGATTACAATAAAGAAGGTGTACAGTTCTCAATCTGAAAAAGGACTGTCAGGCCATTCGCGAACTGCAAGGAAGTAAGATTACAATGAGCATGGGCGACAATTATTGCGGTAACTTTCCTGAAATCTCACGAATATCATTTCATCGAAAACTACATATGATGATTTGAAATTTTACCGAACCGAATGCAAATTTGGCATCAAATCAGTGAAAGAGATCGTCCTCGCCGTCTACGATTTGCTGTATTTTTGAAAATCCAGAAAGATTCCCGTAAAAATTAGTGGTTGCAGCTGAATGATTTTTTTAGGAATAGTGAAGTGAAAAAGCTAATTTGCCGTCAATATGTAGCTCAAAATCATCAGCTAGAAAATCATATGTCGAAAAAAATCATTATTTTAAGACAAAGCCTCGCTGTTGGTAATAATATCGAGTAGTGGAACGTTAATTTGCCCGTTTTTGTTCGATGGTAGTCTAAATGATGATGCATACTTCGAAACGATATACCAATAAATCCTTACACAAATACATACATACATGTTTATGGAAATCAATTTAATCTTATTCGGTGGATGCAAAGCGCAGCTCTTACGCATTTGAACTTACTGTGAAGGAACGGCTGCATAGTGTCTTCCACCAAGGGGTAATTTCTTAGGCCATGCTATTGAATCACCTCACCAGAAGCTATTAGTTTAAATTTTTATTTAAGTTATTTGGAAATTAAAGTATGTTTTCGTTACCACTTATCAATTCAGATGGTCTTATGACACCTCATGACTGAAACCAGCCTGTTAAAAGAATAACCTATCTTATTAAAAGTATTGAGGAAGATGATAACTCAAACACTGATTTGTATTGATAAGAATGGCGATGATGCTGAAAGAAAAAGAACCTAAGGGATAATATTTGCAATAAATAAGAAGGAATTATGCTTGTATCTTATTAAAATTAAGTAAAATTTTCTATAATACATTTGTGTCATTGCCTAGATTATCCACACATTTTTCATTGATCCAATCCACATCATTCCATTTTTTTAATTACCCTCCAGTTAAAAGCATAAAGCTTACAAACAAAAGTGTTTCAACACGATGAAATTTGCAACATAATAAAAAATATGACGAAGACATCCTTCAGAATGCTTAGGGCAACCAAGTCTTGAAGCTGGTGAATTTTTGCCCGCTTATTCCAATTATACTATAATTATGTTAAGGGAAGAAAAACTTATTCCAAGATTCCGAAAAATTAGTGCGAGGAACGGTTCATCTTCAGATTGAATTGCAATCCTTCATGTTTGAAAATTTGCTAGTAAGTTTCATTTCTAGGCAAGTTTAAAAATTAGAAAATAATACTACAAAGATGGATACAATAACTAGTCATTATAATGTGAATTACTGCCCCCAAAATTATATCATATAATATTAGGTTGAGGAATAAGTTCTTGCATTATTTTTAATGTTGTGTTGATTTAAGTTTTGCTGACGTGATTTGTGCACATATTAAGAAACAAGAATAAATAATTAGAGCAAAATTTGCAAAGGGTAGGCTACGTCTTGAAGTTGAGTAGTAAGTCATTACGGTCTATTTAAAAGTTGTGTTAATTTAATTTTTGTTCCGTACCCTCAAAATAAATGGCAAGTTGAAAGAAAGGCGCATTTGGGACAATTGTTGTTATTCATTTTCAATCGAGACAGGAACAATGCAAACGCAGCCAAAGCTTGTCTCGATATTTGTGCTGTGTACGGAGAAAATGCTTCATCAGAAAGGACAGCTGAATGGTGGTTTTAACGTTTTAAACCCAGTCATTTCAATATTAATGACGAAGAACGTTCTAGTCGCCCCATTAAGTTGGATAAAGATTGATTGAACGACCTTTTTCATGAGAATCCTCATTAATTGACTAGAGAATTTGTTGTACAATTGGCTTGTGATTAGAAAACTGTAGTGAATCACCTTCATTCGATGGAGAAAGTTAAAAAAATAGGTGCATGAATTCCACACGCTTTGAGCGAAAGCAACAAACTTCAACGCCCCACGATTGCAAAGGTTTGCTCGTTCGTAGCAAGGCTACTCATAGATATAAGGACGATTTCCTCACCGCATCATCATTGGCGACGAAAAGTGGTGTGTTTATGTCAAAATGAACCATCGAAAACAATGGCTTAGCCCCAATAAAAAACCACTTCCTCAATTAAATCAAGGACTTTATCCACGAGAACGATGCTGTGTTTGTGATGGGATTGTAAAGGCATCATTTTCTATGAACTCCTTGCGAACAACGAGATTGTCAATGCAGAACTCTACGTTCAACAAATGTATCGAGTCGCCGAAGCTATTCGTGACAAGCGACCTCATCGACGTTATGGAGTCATTCTGCAACACTACAATGCTCGTCCTCACATTGCTGATATGAGAGAAAAAGACGCCATCCAAATGATTAATTGGGAAATCCTACCGCATGCTATATATTCGCCAGACTTGGCTCCATCGGATTTCCATCTGTTCCCATCGCTCTCCAATAATTTGCGCGGCGTTTCGTTCAATACTGAAGTGGAATTACGAACCTGGTTAGACGAATTCCTTGAGTCGAAATCCAGAGATTTTTATTGCAGAGGCATCGAAAAACTAGTTAAACGTTGGGAAGAAGTCGTAAATATCAACGGAGAATACATTATTGATTAAATTACCTATTTTTATAAATTAAAAATGAAGTTTTTGAAAAATTGTTAATGGTAATGAATAAATTTGATAAAACCGCAACAATTTATTCCTTAACCCAATAGTTGGTGCCAATTTAATTCTTTTTTCACTGTATTGTATCTATTTATCTGTACTCGATTTACCATTATAATATGTTTCAGGCCAACATATAATTTGTATTAACTTAAATTAAACTATATTTTTTTCTTCTCAGAATATTCCTGTGACTATATTTCCCCTTTTTATATATTTTAGAGGTGAGGGATTAAGTGAAATTTATTAATATGTTGTTCACTTGATTCCTTTTATATGTTTAACTATGAATTTAGATTTTCTACAGTTTCATATATATTTGACATATTTTTAATTCTTTTAACAATCAATTTGAAATTATGCTATTTTATACTTTTTAGAACTTATGCGAAATTTTTATTTATTTCTACATATTTTGGCTAGACTTTTAGTCGCTGAAGATAATTGCTGACGGAGAACAAAACGTCCAGCACATATAATGTTTAGAACGGAACATTCCTACTAAGGCTAAGAGTTCTTACCTGTAGCTCCAAACCAGGGTATTTGTGTTAAATTTTACGATTTTAAGAACCGAAAACCCTCGTAATATCTCAGCCCCAAATAAATTTTTTTAAATTAAAAAAAAAAATAAACCACATTAGGACTGAGAGATAACAGTTGAGTTGAAGTAGCAGCGCTTAGTTTCTACCCTGGTCTCAAGACGGCTAATAGTCTTGTCGCATGCGTTGCTCACTGTGTCCCTGGGAAGATATTCCTATAGCTCCATGATCTTGGTGTCTATCTCGTTCTTGAAGTTTGCAGGTGGAGCGGTTGTCATTTTTTTAACTGCGTCTAACAAATAGGAAATCCATGTGATTAAAACGTGGGCAATTAAGAGGCCAAAAAGTCTCGCTGCTGATGGCCTAAACACTCTACGACAAACGGTTATGACAGTTTAATGAGGTATGAACTTCCAGCATTGACCCATTCAAGCCCTTTTTCCAGCAATTCCACATCGCCGCCTGAATTGTGCATAAGACTATGATCAAATATTTAGTGCAGCATGAGGTCACCACGAGTGGAGATACCAACAATTACAATTGGAGGAACATGGTCTTTTGATAGGTGGAACGTCGCATGATTGTAGACAAGACAGTTGTTAGTCTGGATGTTGTGCATCTGGTCCTGGGAAACATCTATTTCGCAGAGAATGAGCAGATCGTCCTCTGCATAATAGGATGCTTTGCTTTTTCAGGTGATTCTTTGTTTCATGTGTCTTTTGTACGAGTGGGAGTGGTATCAAACTCCTCAATTAGGTCGTCCTTCACTGTGTTGAATACAACGCACATTTCTCTCGCTAAAGCCGGGAATCCCTTCATCTGGTGTTTCATCACCTTTTCCATCAGTTGTTGGATGAATTCCGCTATACAGACGCAGTCAGAACGCCTTCTTATCTATAAATATATATATATATATATATATATATATATATATATATATATATATATATATAATAAAAAAACTCACAGAGTGGCACGTGAGGAAAACGAAAATATGAAAATTAACCCACAGGAAAATGAAAAAATGAATCCAAGCACTTTGAAGGGGACAAAGGTAAGAAGGGAATGCCCATTACATAGTACAAACCAATGTGATGGGCTTTCCCTTCGTATCTTTGTACCCTATATAAAGGTTGTCTTCTCTATTTTTATGCTATTTCTTGAAAAAGAACTTTCAAATATAGTTTGAAAGTGCTTAGATTGATCTTTTCATTTTCTCATATATATATATATATATATATATATATATATATATATATATGGTATGACATTACTTTATATTAATACCATATTATATCTTTGAGAGAGGACCAATAACTTGAAAGCGAACCGACAAAAGGGACGGAAAACCACGCGTTCAGATGGGCTGAGTAACGAGAGAGTGCAACGAGGTCAGGCAAAATATGGACAATGGCAAAGTTCAAGGTTATTTAAAGAGACATGTATAAAAATAAAATTTTATATACACAAAAAAAATTCATAAGAGATTTGAAGGGTAAAATTACTTCAGAGAATAAACGAGCAAAAATCACATAAATAAACGAAGGGGGGGGGGGAGATTAACTCAATTGGGTTACTGAAGGGGAGAGGAGGTTGGCTTACGGATGTCTTCTGTACGTGAGGTGAGACCACTCGCACTTCAGAGCGGGAGGTTGGAGTGATGACGGTTCTCCAAAAGCAAGGGGGGAGGGTAACTTCCGGTCTAGGGAAGAGTATTTCAGATACCCGAAATAAGGAGAGCTTCGACCTGAGTTGATGAAAGAAGTCAGGGAAAATCACTCGGGTCGATCGTTCAGTAGAATTACCTCCTGGCTGGGGCTATTTTAAAATACACAAAATAGTCCAGCTTTCACTTTGCTTTGTTGCTAGCACTTGACTTGGAACTATGGGCAAATCTTCTTTCTTCTGGCGAGACTTCTCAACTCTGAGTGTCTTCCGGGGAGTCGAGCGTTATTTATATCCGAGGCTCTCCCTGGAGTTGGAGGGGAGCGGGAAACAGCTCTACTCTCCAAGGGCCTCGAATCTTTTGGGCAGAGTTATTTTACCTCGCATAAAGGTGAATCGTGGGGGACTTGATTCGAATCTACCACTTGGGGAAAGGGGGGTGGAGGGTAGGCTTACTACTTTAGTCCGAGCCGGGCCTTTTGCTGCACATGGGAGTTCCTTTCTGCTAAAGACCTCCCACGTGGGGATTCATTCACACATCTCTTAACCGCAAGATGATGCTTTACAGAGCATTTGTGTAGGAAAGGACCATCCCAACCCGTCCACTAGTATTATCAAAGGTCTAGGAAAATTCTTACATGCTACGACAGGTGTACACAAAAAAAACACGTAAATCTGAGCTCAGCGGGGAATTTACGGCCATAAGCCTTAAACAGGTCGTTATAGAGAATTTACCTAATACAATTTTAAACAAAAGAAAAATCACAGGAGAACATTGGCAAGATTTTAGTGTAACCTCCCCAAAAGGATACAATTAAATGGAGGCATAAATATGGGACAAAAAAAAAACTTAACAATTTAGTGGACCCCAAAAAATCATAATTAGGAACAGTGATGATATAATATATATATTCAATTCACGTGGAAAACCTTCGCTCCCGCCGGAGTATGGATGAGGTAATCCACAGGTCCTTTAGCCTCGAGGATGGGGTGGGGTCCCTTTCACTTGCTAAGGATTTTGTTGCTTCCCGTGGGAAGTAGCACCAGCACCTTCGCACCAGGCTGGAATTTTCGTTCCCGTGACTTAAGGTTTAATTAGGTCTCAAACCTTTCAATAAGTTCTTTTTCACGGGATACGAGACTCGTTAGTTGCTTCGGGTGGACTCATGCTCGAGAGCTTTAGTTTTCTCCCAAAGGGGGAGGGAGAGAGTTGCGCACTCCTTCTGGTCGCGGGAAAATTTATCGCTCCGGAGGGCTTGGCACTCTGGGTCGATAGGGGTTTTCAGGGCAACAGGTGCACGGGATCCCAAGGCTGCCTGTGTACGGGTAATCATGGGCTGGGCCACTGGATGCTCGTGAATTACGGGGTTCTGACCGAATAAAACTGAGCAGAACTGGATTGGGCAGCTACCACTTCGGCCCAACCGGACATATAGTCACACTCGACGTGACAACGAATTACAGGGAAGCGACTCGCGTGGCCAAAGTAGTCGTGGATCACCGCAAATTTCTTGTGGCCGGCCCAACAGGGGGGAGTAGGACCTCAGACACTATAATACAGGTGCACCCGGTGTCACGGACGAGGGTAGATACTCGGCGACCGTTCACAGTTCCGTTCTCGAACTTCAATCTACCAGGGTTATTCTCATTAAAGAGAAAATTTACCTGATGCACCGTGTCTTTGGTGGGCAAGGGAGGTTTGGGAGTCTTCTGGGGCGACGGAGGAGGATCAGGGGTGGCCCAGATTTGGTGTACTTGGTGGGACTGAGAGTTTGCGAATCGAGAGTTTTGAGGACAGTTCGTGCGGAAAGGGCCAGGAACTCCGCAGGTGTAGCAGACGATCGGGTTCTTTTGGTACGGCACAACCGGGGGAGAAGAAACTAGGGGCTTAACGTATCGGTGTTGCGATGGATGGAAGTTTCCTTGCTTCGAGGGACTAGGAACTTCGGTAAATCTTTGCAACCTATTTAGGGGGTGGGTCTTAGCGCCATAAAATTTAGTTTTGTGAGGCGATTGGGGAGCCTTTTTAACATCCTTAGAGTATAAATCGTGACTACCCGCGTAAACATCGGCCTCTTCCAAGCACTCCTTGAAAGTGGCGCAAAGTTTATCCTTAATGAAGGCGCGAATTTCGGGAGCCACGGCAGCTAAAATCTGATCCCTAAGGAAGAAGTCCAGAAGGGACTCGTAGACCTGGGGAATCTTGCACTCATCCAGCCAACACTGAAGGTTTCTTTGGAGGATGTACCCGTGCTGTCAAAAGGTTGGGCCAGGGCGGATCCTTTCCTGACGGAATCGGGAGCGGTAGAATTCACTATTCATATGAACAGTGGCTAGCAATTCGGACTTTAACGTGGAATAGTCCAAAGTTGCTTCCGGGGAAGGGATACGAAGATATCCCTTAACTTGGCATTTTGGAGAGGAAGTAAGCGAGCGACGCCATCATTTTTGAGATTCCACCTATTGATCTGAAAGATTACCTCAAAATAGGTAAAAAATGACCTAAAGTCCTCTCCATCATTAAAAGCGGGAAGGTGGACTGAAGGAGTTTGGGGAATTTCAGCCCGGCAACCGATGGACTGAGAATTCATTTGATTTCGGATCATTTCCAGCTCATGCTGCCTAATTTGTTCACGTTCTTCCGTCTCCATCTTCAGTTTGTTCTCCTTCATTTTGTTCTTCTCCATTTCCATCTCTATTTTCAGTTTGTTCTCCTCCATCTCACACTTCAGTTTGTTCTCTTCCATCTCCATTTTCAGTTTGTTCTCCTCCATCTCCATCTTCAGTTTGTTGTTCTCCATTTCCAATTACCTTCGCTCTGCTTGTTCGTTCCTCTCTTCTTCCTGTACGTAATTTCGCAGGTCCTTGCTCGAAAGACCTAACATTTCACTCTGACTCTTGAATCTTTCGAAGGATGACATTTTTACGCAGTTAACTAAGGGAACACTGATACGCGAACGAACTAGGACACTACCCACACGAAACGAATACTTGAATATTCGTGAATGCCTTGATCCCCCCAAAAATTAAGATATAGCTACCTACCTCTGCTGTTTCTAAGCGGGAAAAAAATTTAAATGGTCCTACCGAAATTAGGACACGAAAGACCGTAACTCTTTTGGATTAATAACCAGGAGAGTCTCCGAAATTCGAACACAATAAAAAAAAATTAATTACCTGGGGTCCAACACAAAATCTAAATAGATTACGTTTAACTGCGCTTCAAATAACTTGAACTTGCCTTCTGCCAGTACAATACAAAAATTAAATAAAAGGGATGTACGTGAATAACAAGGGTACTTCTAATGTCGAATTTTAAATGAAACGGGTTCGTAAAAACCCCATACCTGACACCAGAATTATATAATATGTATATTAATATATATATATGTCGTGGTATGACATTACATTATATCAATACCATATTATATCTTTGAGAGAGGACCGATAACTTGAAAGCGAACCGACAAAAGGGACGGAAAACCACGCGTTCAGACGGGTTGAGTAACGAGAGAGTGCAACGAGGTCAGGCAAATTATGGACAATGGCAAAGTTAAAGGTTATTTAAAGAGACATTAATAAGAAATTTGAAGGGTAAAATTACCTCAAAGAATAAACGGGCAAAAATCACATTAATAAACGAAGGTGGGGGAGATTAACTCAATTGGGTTACTGAAGGGGGGAGAGGGGTTGGCTTACCTACGGATGTCTTATGTACGCAGGGTGAGACCACTCGGACTTCAGAGCAGGAGGTTGGAGTGAATACGGTTGTCCAAAAGCAAAGGGGGAGGGTAACTTCCGGTCCAGAAGGGAGTATTTCGGATACACGAAATAATGGGGGCTTCGACAGGAGTTGATGAAAGATGTCGGAAAAATCACTCGGGACGATCGTTCAGTGGAATTATCTCCTGGCTGGTGCTATTTCCAAATACACAAAATAGTCCAGCTCTCACTTTGCTTTGTTGCTAGCACTTGACTTGGAACCATGGGCAAATCTTGTTTGTTCTGGCGAGACTTCTCAACTCTGTGTGTCTTCCGTGAAGTCGAGCGTTATTCATATCCGAGGCTCTCCCCGGAGTTGGGGGTTAGCGGGAAACAGCTCTACTCTCGAAGGGCCTTAAGTCTTTTGGCAGAGCTATTTTAGCCTGCATAAAGGTGAAACGTAGGGGACTCGATTCGAGGCTACCGCTTGTGGAAGGGGGGCGGAGGGTAGGCTTACCACTTTAGTCCTAGCCGGGCCTTTTGCTGCACATGGGAGTCCCTTTCTGCTAAAGATCTTCTACGTCTGGATTCCCTTACAATATATATATATATATATATATATATATATATATATATATATATATATATATATATATATATATCTATATATCTATATCACTTCGGTAGATACTACCTCATCTTTTTGACATTTTAAACTACTCTTTCCCTGCCTCCTTATTACCACCTCGATAAATTCCCCGACCAGATAAACTTTTTTACCCTTTCCATCATTTTTAAGGACGCCTCTGTATTATAGGCTCTATCATGAGGGATATTATTTTAAGTATACAACAATCTATTTTGTTTTAAATTCACAAACCAGACTGTACACTCTAATACAAGTTTAATTTGCTTTACCAACATTGTTTACATGTATTACCTTCTCCTCTCCACGCCCATATACCTACACACCTGCCTCCTACACCCATACACAACTCGATCTAGGTAGATGACAGCATACATTTTATGAACCTCACCAAACGGCGAAAACACAACATGAAATCTGCTCCATGATCGATGTAATAATCATTTAATATTAATTATAATTTGCTATTAGTATTATTGTTCCGAGAATTTCTCTTATATCTTTCTTACTTAAGCCAAAGTATTGTACATATTTTATCTATATTTGCTATTGAATTCATTTAAAAATGATTTAACACATGCTAGTTTTATGTAAACACTATCCGTATAAACAAAGAATGGTACTCGCATGCACCCTTTTAGCAACGCGTATGGTCACTCATTCCTCATTTTGATGGTGATTCATGCTCTTTCCAACATGGCCATAAATTCCTTTCTCTCGGAGCAAAACATTTAACGTAGTATTTCTATTCTTAGTAATATAGCTTCTTAATTTCCCTCAAGCTTTTGGTGCGATATGCCGAAAGAGGCTATCAAGTGTGGTGCCAAACTAGGAGAGATTAAAATACTTCAAATTTAGGTAACAAAAATAATATATTCCTGCATACTTAATCAACCTGAATTTCAAATAATATTAATTTATCATGCAAATATTTAAAAATATTTCACATTAGGATGAATCATGTGTATCTATCTTGAATTGGATCGATTTATTATTGGGTTCGTCTTAAGGAATAGATATAACTATCTGCTAGTCGGAATTTAGTCAAGATGCAATCAACTTAGAAACTTTAGGATTCTGCCGAACTATACTGCCCAGTTTCCCATATACCACTTTAAATTCTTGGTATCCCTTGAATGTATCACCCCTTCTGGCCACTGATGAAGTTTCAGATCCTTTTCAAAATTAAGAGCATTGTATATAAAGACATTCTTACTCCAGCTAACTACCCTAAATAATGATATACTTTTAATTGTTCAAGTTTATAAATATAAAATTATAATTTGAATGTGACGTTCTTTGCCTATATTTTAATTGGTATTTTGGAAAGTTTGTGACTCTTTGGAAAAATACAAAAAAATCTTTTTCTACATGAATTAACTCAATTAATTACACTTGTCAACAGTTATTTTTTTCTGAAATGATGTTTTTTTATTGATTACTTTAATTACTGAATTCACTTTTCCTCACATACGTACAGTTTTATAGGGGTATTTATCATTCTTAGCGTTGTGTTTATTAAAATTGTACTCTGAACAAGTGTCAAAATTAAACATTCAACTCCATAAAACCCTTTATTTTGCATAACCATCTCACAAATAAAGCAATTACTCTTTTTGCCATCTATCTCAATATAATTTGTTGATATTACAATAAAAAGTGTTTATGCACTTTTCTTTTACAGTTGTGAATGTGTTACGTTTCATGCTTTAAAGTCCCTCACTAAATGCTCATCATTTTGGGGTTTAAGCGGACTTGGTAACGTGCCTCCATCTTTGCAATGGAATAGTGGAATCATTCTCCATGTTCGCCGCTGACAGATCCACGGCTTGGTGGAATAAAGTCGAGGTGCCAGTGGAAGAAGAGTAACTTCAAGGACATTCTGGCTACAAGAGATTGGTACCTCTGCAAAATGTGGTGCTCTTGTGTAACTGGTTAACCTGGAACCTTTACCCATTGATGAGAAGCATATATATAGCATAATTGATTTAGTTTATTCAAATATTTGCTATGCTACGTTGAGATTCACTTTCCACAGTTAAAGAACGCTTAAGTTGAGCTAGATTATTACAGTAACATGCGGTAGCAAGCAATAATGTGATGTATTTGAAACAACATATCAAAAATTGACTCAGACATTGACTGTGTAAAAACAGGCTGAAGGTAGCTCTGAGAAATGGAGCTAGATGAAAGAAGGACTTTGGAACTTGGCAAATCAAGCCCATGAAATTGCGTAGTAAAAATAAATCGCAGCAGGAAGAAAATGCCGTGAATATATTTACTAACGATGCAATATATCATACTAACTGTAGAAAACTTAAAGTACAAGAATTTGAATCGAAATTCTTGTTACGATAGATTTTAATGTATCACTTACTACATAGAATTTCCCAACCAAAAAACTGCCTGAAAATTTTATCATAACTTTTGAACAAACTCCTAAAGCATCATAAATGGTAATGGAAATAACATGAATGGCATTTAAAATTCCTTGTGCACATTCCTACTTTTCGATCCAATACGGGTCGTGATAAAAGCAAAAGCTACAAGCTTTCCTAAGTTTTCTCCTCATAATAAAAAAGGCTTTCAAAGGTTTATTACAATTAGCAGCCAAAAATATTTTCACCTCCCTTTAGAAAGTATACTCTCCTCTATTATAAATTTATTTTCAACCCACATCATTTTGCTGAAAAATGAAAAAAGCCTGAAAAAATATCACCTATCCCTCGAACTAGTAAAGCAATAAAAAATAATATTTTGCTGCTTTTCAAAATCGAGAAAAGATTGAGATGAATAGAGGAATGGGGAGATCAGAAATTGAAGGTACGTAAAGATCTATGTCCAGGGAAATTTTTAATCTTTTCCCTGAATTTCTTTCTTGGAGTTTATGAAAAAAAATCCCTGTCTATTTATGATTTGGGAAGGGGTACCCACAAAAGGACTCTTATTTTTAATGTCTGTTACTTCATCCTTAAGTAAAGGAGCCAAAATAGGAATTCATTATGAATGAGACCTGGAATGTCTATTCATTCTAAATCTAAAGAAGTCAAAGCTGAGTTGTTTGCTTTTTAGAAGTATAAAATGAGATTGAATGGATAAAGGAAAGTAAAAATTTCAAGCAATATTGGTGGATTTCAAATTTTCTTTATATTATTTACATTGAGTTGAAATGCTGCTCTTAAAATTACATCTTTAAAATACTGAAATCTTCGAGTGAATGTATATTTTATACAAAATAAACAGGAAAATAATGTTCCCATCTTTATAATATAGTTTACCCCAATTCTTTGATCACTTGCAGTCTCTTTGTTTCTGACGATATTTTATTCATTTGTTAAATAGTGTTTCCTTCGGGTGTTTTTTTGTTGATATCTTGTTATTTATTTCCAGGAACAAAGTCATTGTTAAGGTGAGAGAAAAGATTCTGTCGGCAAAATAAAGTACAATTTAAAAAAGTGTTATTTGTCCACACACTTACTATTTTGTGTATCTCTTTGTTTTGGGTGGGTCTTTTTCGAATCACTTTGATTATGAATGTTATAATTGATATCCTATTTCTATCACACACTTATCCTTAGAGATGTTTCTTAACTTCTTGCATTCTTTTGCTATTTATTTCCCCAAGGTTATTTATCAAGTAAGTAATAGTTGATTAGTTGTTAATTGTATACACGAATATTATTAGTTGGAAATGATTTTACCATGAATATGCCTATTGCGCTTTTTTACAATTAAAGAAGATCGATGAGAGAAATTAGTGAATAAATATTTGCTACTTTGCTTTTTTATGAATGGCGAATATGTAGTTGTCAAAAAACCTTTAATTACAGTAACTTTTCACACTATAAAAAGGTATTTAATTTATTTCAACCTCGTATTAATGTTCCGTTTATTTTTCATTCCGTTTTTTAGCTTAATTTTTGGTCTTGGATGCGTAAAGTAAAGCAAATGTTTCTCATATGTACTATATTTATTTTATGATGATAAATAGATTTCTTCTATATTTTTACGGATGAAGTTCAGGGATCAAGAGAACAGAATCCGACGAGGACCGAATGGCTTTTATATGCCTTGGTTATTGGATCCTTAATATTAAAATTTATTGAGTTGTTTCGTCTCTCCATGTATGAAGAAATGAGGAATCATCTCCACCCAACTACATTATGCCACCAAATGGAAAAACAAAGAAAAGAGTAGGCTGGTATAGATATTCAGAATAGACCAAGAGTACACTGAAAAACAAATTCAGTGTATTCAGTGTATTCAGCCAATACCGTGCATAATTTAAGAGTTAACTAATAACTAAACGGGGAAAAAAATCTCATGGTGAGTTTTATATGCGCTTATTGAGAATAAAAAAAGGAAGAGCTCGTTTACCCTTCCGCTATTTCTTCGTTTCTAATATTTATGCTATTATTATTGTTGTTAGTCCATGAAACTAGAATGTAGTACGGCAATTTTATTAAGAGTTTTGATTTGTATAGTTTGAGATGTTACAAATTTCAGTAAATGGATATAGTTATGGCCAATAGTGTTGGCATTCCTTTATCGATGACTCTATTTTAATACAAAAAGAATTCTAAATCAGAAAGTTCAGAAAAAATATGATTATCGAATATTTGGTATTTTTTTTTAAAAAAAGGAGCTTTCTAAATTGTGAAGTTCAGAAAAATTGATATGATTATCGAATGGTTTAATTTTCTAAAACCAAAGTATTTACAAATGCTGAAGATCAGAAAGAATGGAGAAAATGAATTAAAATTAGTACAAAATTTTGTACTCTTTTTTGTATATTCAAAGTTTCATTAATGTTCTTTCGCAGGATGAAATAGCCACTGGCCTCCAAAAAAAAGTAAAGATAAATTAATTTATTATAGAAAGCGATTGATTTTTCCGTATTTCAATGAATCCTTTAGGCTTAGGAAATAAGCAACCATCTAAAAAACCTAGACCAAGAGCAAATTATTTTGGAGATAGGAAATGAAATTATTTTAATTTTGGTTAGAACAAAAGCGCGTTGTCAGAGCTAGATAGTCCGAAGTTATATGTCTGCTAAGTGCAAGTCCCTCCTGTTAAGAAGAGTGGTGAAACAGCTCCTCTTGTATGATTATCATACAAGTTGTCAATAATAGCAACTATATTTTTTATTACTTATTTGCTAAATGTACAAAATATTAATTGAAATACCGAATTGCACCAGAAAATAGGGAATAACTCTGTGGTTTTATAGGGTGTGTATCTAAATAGTAATTACTTACTAGTGCCTAATATTACTTAGTCTGTACCTCAATGATACATACCTGCTACCCGTGAGATCACCTATATATAGTACGAGATAGGAAATCGCCCGTTAGCTATATATACAGTGCCCATTTGATCTAACCTAATAACAAACAGATACTTAACAAGGAATTCTGGTGCTCATTTGGTAAATAATTATTCATCTCGTAAATAATTATTCAGCACTTAACCTGGTACCTACTAATAATGGCGATTACTTACTGATGATACTGGCTAAACCCAAATCTTTTATGCAATGATCATTAATAAAATAATAATCTTGTTTATATTATCATAATTACATTGCTTTTGTATGTAGGGAAACATGTTTATTCATTATCCTGAATTATATATATATATATATATATATATATATATATATATATATATATATATATATGTATATATATATATATATATATATACGTCGAGGTTTAATGAGTGGGTAATCCCAGCCCCAATTCCTGAACATATATTTCTTTACTGCACCAAGGTGAAGCAGACGTGAAGTGTATCCAATACCCCTAACGTCGCCACTTTCGGTGAATAAGAATAACCCCAGTGCTTTCCTCTTGATCAAAATTAAGATACTGATCCCTTGAGTGTGTCCTTATTCAGGAAAAGCCCATCATGAGTGGACCTGTGTAAATATTTAGATTTAAGCCGAGTGGATTGCTTAATAATTGCTAAAGGATCGTCAAAATAGCTAAACACACTGAAACAAAAATAATCTTTAATGTTCATGAATTAGAAATATGAAACAGCGTATATAGGTTATAAATACAATTAATGTTTGCACTGAATAAGTAAGTCTACACTTTAAAATTACTCACTAGGATGCTTGCGTCTTAATGGCATCCAACAGAATGAATAGAATAATATTATTGAATTAAGCACTGATTTAATCACTTCTAATAGTCGAGTTTATGGGCTCGGGATAGGAATTCTAGTTTACGAATACACTCGTGAAGTTAGGAGAGGGGATAATTCACTTTAACGATACCTTTGAGTTCGTAAGTATTTTGAGAATGACGGTGAAGATCTTCTTCTGGTGACGATGATCACACTTAGTCCTACCGTCTGAGGTTACCAAATGAGAAGGTAATCCTAGACCGGTGATATAATGATCCTATGCCGGATCCATAAGGCGAGCCAAACTGTGGCTCAAATTGGACTTCTTCTTCCTCGAAGTGACTGTCCGATTATTGGGCTGATGAAGTGGGTAGCCAAAACCAATTACCTAGCTAGGGTAATCGTCAGAGGAAAGTCCTGTGTAACCATTGACTGTGAAGGAGACGGGGGTCGGCGAGAATTTTGGCACCTACAAGTACCGTAACGGCAACACACAAATTCCTCGAAAGTTTCTTTCTTACAACGGGCGAACTGTTTCCTTTGTCGGACTAGCTCTCCACACTCCTTGATAAGGAACTTAATAAAGTTCGAAAGTACTTGGAAACACCTTTTCATTTTTTTCCTGCGGGACATTGCATTCATTTGCTACCCTAACGTGATACTTTGTGAGTTTTGCATTTCATATATATATATATATATATATATATATATATATATATAGAGAGAGAGAGAGAGAGAGAGAGAGAAAGAGAGAGAGAAAAAAAAGAGAAAAAGAGAGAGGAAGGGAGGGAGGCAGAATATGAGAAACCACAAATGGTACAAGGTTCTTTATTATTGACGTTTCGGTCCTCTGGGTCTTCCTCAGAGAAAAAGAAACTAAGTCAAGAAACGATCAACGATCACGAAGGATTAAAGATGGAAGTTCTGCGAATAGATGAGAATGGAATAGGGAGAAAAGGTGTTTTTTTTAGGAAAAGATGTGTATCAAGATTTTTTGTTTGATTACTTATGTATGTGTATGAGTAAGCGTTCAAGCATTTGTCATTCATAACAAGCCCTTTTTTATATGATAAGTTTTGTTACTGCATTTTGCTTCTCCTTTGATATTAGCTATTTTTTATTTTAGTGTCCGTTGTTATATGTAATACACGTTTTATATTTATATCGGATATTTTCTTTATCATTATTTTGTCCACTACGAATCTTTTATTTAATTATTTATTTATTTTACTTTTTATAATAAATTTGTCCACTACGTGTCTTTTGTTATTAACCTATTTAGTTGTCCAGTTCAGATCTTTTGTTACTAATTTATTTGTTTTTCCTCTTCGGATCTTTTAGTTATCACTTTGTTTTAGGTGTTGATTTGTTTATCTATGTTTAATCTTCTGTTGTTTTCCCCTATATACAGGATGAATCTCTTCTCAGGTCTTTAGCTGACTGCTTTTAAATGCTGGTCTAAATTGTATGTTAGGTAGATTTCGTTTGCTACTAAAATTTGGTGTATCACATCATCTTGTAGGTTTTTGTAGATTCTATGCCATATGTCTTTTGCACGTTTTTGTAGGGATACATTAATAAGGTTTATGTCAGTAACTCATGCAAGATGTCGTTTGGTATGCTGTCTCAATTATTGACATTTGCAATAAATCTTGATGCTCTATTTTGTACCACCTGCGTACTTTTCACAACTGCTGTGTTCATGGTATGGTGGGGAATGGCGATATACAGGAGTATCCGTTTTAGTAGCAATATGTACAACTTCCTCTTATTGGCTGGAAAGGGTAATCTAAAGCGAGACAGAGACTAGAGCTTCCTGGTGGCCGCAGCTATATTCTATTAATAGTCTGCGGCATACTCGTCTGAAAATAACTTTATGCCAAGTACTTGGCCTTCCCTGGAATAAGCATAATAATCATCCTGCCCAAGTACATCCGCTGTCTTCCGACGTCGAAAGGGTTTTGTTATACGCTAGTGATAACCTGCGTGATGTCAGCTGCCAGCTGAATCTAATAAGCAAGGTCTTGATTGGGATAAGGCAGATCGCCGGTGTACACCTCATACAACGTAGCACTGATTCCTCCTCTCTGCACCACGCATGTTTCCAGGTTGAATGGCTCTCCTTAAGTGCTATTTAATTTTAAGACTCCCTGCTGATCTTCTAGGTAGTCGCAGAAAGCCTTTGTCACATTCTTCTCCATACCGAGGTCACTGATCTTATTTTTAGGGAAAGTATCCACACTTTATCAAAGACCGAGAGAGCCTCTCTCAGTACGACATCTACATTACCGTTCCTGGCCTTGGCAATGGCAATTTGTTTCATTATTAATGACAATGCCGTCTCTATGCAGATTCTCTTCCGGAATCATTGTTGCTGGTTATTGTAGGTAGCACATCAGTTCTTGAATTGAGGAGTTTCTCTAGTAGCTTGCTAATATATTGCATAATAGAGATCAGTCGGTATCTAATGATCTCATTTTTATGGGCGGGTTTTAGTAGGAATATCCTCCTGGCTCTTTTGAATTGGTCAGGAAAATATCCGACCCAAGGACAGGCATTGAATAGCTTTAAGAGAGTTTCATCAAAATTTGGGGCACCATTCATCATGTACATCTTTTTTATCCCAATTATCCCTGGCGCCGTCTCTTTGAAACTATTCATAGCTGATTCGTATTTGTCCTAAGTTCAAACTTTTCCTTCTCCTCTCATAAAACGTGTTTCCTCTACGATGTAATGGGGCATAAAGTTAGCCAGCTCCTTAAGTCTTAAGAGTATTTCTTTTTCGTTTCCTGCGTAGAAAGGAACAAGGAAGAAATACTCTTAAGACCTTAAGGTGCTGGCTGAGCTTATACCCCATCACATCGTGGATGAAACACGTCTCGCCAGAGGAGAAGGCATAGTTTTCTTCTTCACGTATTCAGAAACGGTTTTGCAATTATTTTCTGAATTCTTGCTAAATTTTTGGATCCTCTGTGATTTCATTGCCATTGATTTTGATGCTTATTCTACTCTCCAGGGAAGTGCCCCCAATCTCTTTTGTCTGACTCTAGAACTTTTTAGTCTTCTTTACCATCAATAATGGCTATTATGGTGTCTCATCTCTTGTTCGATTTTTCCATTATTAGATGTTTAATGTCGTTCCGTAACTATGTATATCATTTCCTGTTAGTGACACGCTGTATTCTCATATATATTTATAACATTAATATTAGCTTCTAGCTGGACCATCTTATCCTGGATGTTTAAGCCCCACCTCGGAGCCGAAACTGATTTGTATTTCGTCCAAGGGACAGTTAGGGGGTCAGCTTCCTTGAGCTTTCTTATTAGGTGGTCGAGAATTTCATCCCCACCACATAGTTGTAGATCCTCATATATTCATTATCCACATTTAGGCCCTGCTCAGAAATCAGCACAATATCGAGATCGATGGATCTTATTATTTCGTTATACATATATAATGCTCTTCGTGTTCCTCCCGTTAACATTAAGTGAGAAGATCTTAAGATTTCTGATATATAAGATATTGGTTGCCTTTTTTAATTCTTATGTGCTTGCTTAACTTTTGTTTTCCATTTTCTCTTGCCGGCGATCTAACCCTTCCAGATTCTTTCTTTTTAAATTGATCTTGAGTTAGGTTGAAAGAGAATTCGGGGTGGATTCCAATCAATCCTCTTCTTACTGCTTGAAGTAAGACTCCCTCTCCAATATCAGATTGAAATTCCTACTTATTATTTCCTTTTATTGTTCCCTCTATTAAGTCACCAACTTTGGATTTTTTTGGTATTGGTATATATGGTGATCAAAAAGTCTTCATGCATAAATCCTGAGTAGTTCGGCCTGGTTTAGTGGGTGTGGCATTCTCCGTCGTCTCTTCTTCAATTTCGACATCCCTAGGCGCAATGATATCTCCTGACAGGTCGCTTGTTTTCATTTGAGTCCTTAACAGATCGCCTGACGGCGGGTTGTCTAGAAACCAAATTAGTTTTATGCAGTTTTGGACTAACATTTTCTTTAATTTCGTCGCGTAACTGCCTGGTTGCAAGACGTTAGCGAAATGGGCATACAAAACTTACATTATTAGCTAAAGTCTCATATTTGTAATCATTGCCTACTTGATTGGACAAGTCATTGATATGATGCGATGGATTTATCACATTTATTATACTATTTGTTTGGGTTTGTGCAATTTTCAACTTGTGACGTGATTCAACGCATTTTGAACTTATATTGTTTTTAAATTTGCCCTCCTTGGCTGCATGGCCTACATGCAAAGCAGATCTGCATCTGGACAAACACCTAAGGTTCTATGCATGTTGCGGAAACTTTGGATCTGAACATGATTAGCCGTTCTCAGCTGCCTTCGCATCAATATCTGTTGTTCAAAGTTCCACTTTATATACGTGCGTGTATTCCTCACCGTCAGAGATCGTAAATTTGCACGCCTTGTTAATTATAGACTAGTTCTGTTTATCCTCTATTTCCTTTTCATTCGTGTGCGAGTCTAGTAGTGAGCGACTCTACATATCACTATAATGGTCAGTCGGTTGGTCCGTCCCCGTTTTTGGAATAACATTATAACTTTTTGGCTGATTCTAACGAAATTTCAAACCCTTATGTTGTTTTAAATTCTCTTTTGAATGATATAATTGCTAGCTACGAAATTATTTAATTTGGCAATAACATCATAACTCTTCGACCGATTCTAACTAAATCTGAAACCTTTATGTTGTTTTACATTCTCTTTCAAATGATATAATTTACAAGGTTCTCCCAAGGTTTATCGGGAATTATTTTGTTTTGGCAATAACATCATAACTATTCAACCGATTCTAACTAAATCTGAAACCTTTATGTTGTTTTACATTCTCTTTCGAATGATATAATTTACAAGGTTCTCCTAAGGTTTATTGTGAAATATTTTGTTTTGGCAATAACATCATAACTATCCTGCTGATTCTAACAAAATTTGAAACCCTTATGTTGTTTTACATTCTCCTATGATTGGTATAATTGGCTAAGTGATGGTAAGTCTAGCTAAGAAATTATTTAATTTGGCAATAACATCATAACTATTCGACCGATTCTAACTAAACCTGAAACCCTTATGTTGTTTTACATTCTCTTTCGAATGATATAATTGACAAGGTCCTGCCAATGTTAGCCGGGGGATTATTTTGTTTTAGGCAATAACATCATAATTATTCGGCTGATTCTAACAGAATTTGAAACCCTTATATTGTTTTACATTCTCCTTTGAATGATATAATTATCTAGGTCCTACCAGGTCTAGATAAGAAATTATTTAATTTGGCAATAAAATCATAACTATTCGACCGATTCTAACTAAACCTGAAACCCTTATGTTGTTTTACATTTTCTTTCGAATGGTATAATTGACAAGGTCCTGCCAACGTTAGCCGGGGAATTATGTTGATTTACAAATAACATCAGAACTATTAGGCCGATCTTTATGCGGCGACATGTGGAGGAACTTTATGTATGAGACCAATCACGTCCACCTTTTTGTCCATGTTGCAGTCTGTAGGATTTCTAGCTCCTGATTTGTGTCGCCGAAAAACATGTACCCTGATGCTTGGTTTTTAATCTGCAGAGCGCGATGCTCAGCCTGGAGGAGTACACGACTTCGAAGACTTTTTTGCGGAGCAGAAGCGTCACACAATTCTCACCGTTGGGGTCATCGATGACGGCCCGTATCCCCAGGGTTTCCTACTTCCGAACCTAGCAGACACTTATCGGAGATGTGGCGTGTACTTATATTTTCTCTGATTTACCCTTATGCGCCCGACCTAAATAGAATAACTACCAGGAGTTCCATTCTGTCCCGACCTCTCAGCCCCACAGTGTAGCCCTCTTCTTCGCCCCCTCCGCAGGGCTTCTTTCCGTGGATTTGGACACATGAGAGGCATCGGCTTATACAGACCTTAAATAGGCAGGATGTTTATCAGAACCAAATAAATGATGCTGAGTTGGGAGCAGGTGGATTCGTGGTGATCATTTTGTTGCCTCCACATCTCCTTGCAGTGGCGAGCGCGCGCGGGTGGTCGTGGAAACAGTCCAGGCGATCTTCAGATTCAAGGTATTCTGTGTGCCTACGATTCAGAGTGAAGAATTCCGAGGGTAGATGTAGTAGGACTTTACTTTTCCAATGCATGTGATGTGTTCCAGAAGTAGTAATCTTCCTGACTATATGAAGAAAAGAAATGAACCTGACCGCGGTCCTATATTCACTTGGGACTGACCATAACCCTGACTATATTTCGAGCTCCTTGCTGATCGTCAGTTGTCTTGAGCCTGAATAATTATTGGGGCTTTCCCTCTCCGCGAATTTGTTATTCTATATCTTATCATGGTAAACGAGGCAAATGAAATAGAAACTTCACTTGCTCGGCCACGTTTCGACTTTTGTTGAAGAAGCCGGAGTTGGTGTTCAAGCATTTTGACGTAGCTATGAATGCCGTTTCCAATGCCTTTCTCCTCCTTGTGTTGATGCATAGACGACGGCTTTTGCCTCCCTCCAGCTGATGCAGCGGTTGACCGCTCACAAGTGATCGGTGAGAGCGTTACTAAACCACCTTGCCCGAATATCCTGCCCTTGTTCCCTTACTATGTTGTGCACACCCCTTGTGTGTCTTACCAAAATAAGGCTGGGGACAGTTGCTGCAGGGCACCTTGTATACTACGGAGTTCTCATTGATCTACATCGGTAGTTTGTAGCGACAGTTGTCTCTGACTTGATACCACACCAGCTTGAAGGGTGACTCTAATGGATGTTGCATCTTTCCTCCTATTACGATGCAGAGAGGACTAGTGGGGACCGAGATAGCATTTTTATTAGATATCACTTCCCCTGCTGCCTCAGTGTTCACTGCCCTCTTGATGAAAACTACAAATATAAACAATAAATCAAAAAAGACAAAATAACTCCGAATTATGAAACATGACCGATTTAAAGTTAAATATAAACAAGACTAATTTAAACCAAACAAAACATAAAGAAAGAAGAAACAAAAAATACAAAATTACACCCATTACAAAATAAATAATAAACAGTAAATAATAGGCACAAAACTATAAAGTAATTTATTACAATAATAACAGCAAATGCACACTACACATCAGAAAACATTAAGATTATTAAGAGAAAAAAACAAAACCAAAATAAAATGAAAGCGATGGGTCTGATCACCAGGCGCCTTGCATCTCTTTGCACATCTCTCACGCGATTTTCTTTTTTCACCACTTTTATTTCTATATCTATCCTCACACCCTTTTCGCCCCGACATATACATACCCACTTACATTAATTCGTAATTCGACTATTTACTCTGAGGAAGCTCCGGAGAGGTTAAAACGTGATAATAAAGAACTTTGTATCAGTGCTCCTTATTCTCCTTCTCTATCTGTTTTCAAACACACTGATCAATATATATATATATATATATATATATATATATATATATATATCATCTCTAACTATGATTTAAGAAGGGGATTTTTTGAGTATTTCTATAATAATTTCATCTTAGTTTGTTTAGAACTTGTTTTTTATCAAAGTTATTTCGAATAATTCTTTTATAATATCAAAAAACAAAATTTTGCGAACTTTTTAAAACCCAAAGAATTACAAATGGTGAAGTTCAGAAGATTTATTTTTATATATCTTCTTCTATAACTATATTTTAGCAACGTGATATATCGAAAGGGGGGAAATTTAGTTTAGAGTTCCTTTTTAAAATTATTATAATTGGCGAAGTTCAGAAAATTTAGAAAAATTTAAACATGGCTGCTTTTTTTTAGATATTAAATTTCAATATTAGTAGGGAAGCGCAAGCTCCCCCCGTAGGGAGGAGTGGCAGAGCCATTGCCTGGTATATATGTATATATTAAGGAAAGTTATTTCAGTAACGGAATTAATTATGTGGTTAAAAGGCTATTTTTAGCAAACACAGTTTTCGTCAAAGCCCTCGAAAGGAGCTCTTCTCACATACACAAGAAGGTAACAGTTAAAATACGCGTTCTCTTAGATAGCCAATCGAAAGATAAGTTTTTGGATATCTGAACACTTATTTTAAGTGTTACCTTCTCGTGTATGTGAGAAGAGCTCCTTCCGAGGGCTTTGAGGAAGACTGTGTTTGCCATTTTAACCACATATATATATATATATATATATATATATATATATAAATATATATATTCAACTTCACCGCAGGAAATAGAAAACGGAATAATTTTTCTTCGAAATATTTATTTGTTACTTCGAAAAAATCCGAGCTGAAGCGGGTCGAACCGTGCACAATGAGGCAGCTTGCAACCGCTTTGATCTCAATTAAACCACCCTTTAGACCACTCAGGCTACGCGGAAGACAAAAATCTTCCGAATAGACAATCTTTTTTTAAAGCACGCTTCGCATGGTAGAAGGACAAGTTGAAGGAGAACTAATTGTGGATTCAAAAGAAAAAGGTAAAATTGAGATAAGCACGTGGCAAATACACAAATGCATATATTTCTCATGAGCGCGAGAGAATGATGAAATAATTCCAACTTCACCGCAGGAAAGAGAAAACGGAATAATCTTTCTTTGGAAATATTTATTTCTTACTTGGCAAAAATCCGAGCTGGGGAGGGATCAAACCGTGCACATTGAGGCAGTGAGGAACCGCTTTCATCTTCGAATTCTGCCCTAGTTCGGATTTTTTCGGAGTTTAGCTCCGTAAGCATAGACTCACCCTTGGCCCAACTAAGTGCCACTTCGCTTACGATACAATCAAATACCTTATGTTTCATATCGGGAAGAACCAAATGGGCCCCGAGGAAGAAAAGTTTTGGGCCATAGTAGAAATGCTCCTCCCCCGCAGTAAGACGCAGCTCCGGTTATTTATGTATCGGCTTCATTCTACCGGAGGTTCATCTCCAATTTTTCTTCACTTTTTGTTACTTGCCCCTGTGTGCAATGTTCCATGAAACAGAAAAGGTCCCGGATAGTCTAGTCTGGAACATCAAGGCCATTTCCAGCAACTAAAGGAAAAACTGGTGTCCGCCCCCATCTTGAGGAAGTCCAAACCCTACTAAGCAGTTCCGCATCCGGACGGATGACAGCGACGATTGGCTCGGATGCATCCCCTCCCCCCCAGTACGCTGATAGCGAAAAAAGCCACCCTGTGGCATACACGAGTCGAAAGCTATTACCGCGTGAGAAAAACTACCCCCGTAAGAGAACGAGAGGATTTAGCGATCATATGGGCAATTACAAAATTTAAAATGTATTTAATTGGTAAAGAATTCGTCATAGAGACTGACCACCCCCTATTGTCATACCTTAAAAATGTTAATAGTCAAAATGGGTGGATAATGCGGTGGATTTTAATTTTGAGGCAGTTACAATTTAAAGTTTTGTATATTCGCGGCTCAGACAACTCCGTGACCGATGACCTCAGCTGCAAACCCCTTAGCAGGTACTGCCGCCTAAACTCGCTGCTATAGAGTACGATGTTTATTATAATTTTAAATAGTTTGTATTCATTTAGTCATAAAAAAAAGAAGAAGACGAACAACGAGTGTTCGCCGGTCAAGTCGTGTAAATGTTTTGTTTGTTGGCTTTTCTTTTTAATTATATTGTGTGTATATAGTCCTTTTTTGCTTTTTGCTTATGTGTCGAATCCTTTGTATCACTGATTCTAAAATTCAATTTATTTTTCAATTTGTATGTGCAAATTTTTTTACAACGAACCACATTATTCCTTTTTTCACACACACACACACGAACATATATATATATATATATATATATATATATATATATATATATATATATATATATATATATATATATTCGCCTAGCTCAGCTCGGTCCCTTTATGTGTACACCTTATAATCCCCGTCAAGTTTTGGGCTGTTCCTTTTCTTTTTTTTCGCGTGGTAAAGTGCCATTTTTTGGAAGGAAGGTGTGTAGAAGGATATTCCTTTCCCCCTGCTTCACAACACTTATTACGTTGCAGGAAGCCACATAGGTAGACAGACCTCACGTGTCTAAGAGTCATATGAAGAAGCAAGCTTAGATGCGCTTCCCCCCACCACTATCGTACCATCCTAGCGAGTGTGGAAAACATCCCCTACGCGGTCGAAATCTAGAGTAGTTTCCCCCATGGTGATAGAGAGAGGGGGTAAACAAACTGTTTGTCGCCGACAGTTGGCGCCTTAAGCTGCCCTTTGGGAAATCCCTAAAGTAGGGGTTATTCCCCATCTCCCGCTTGAGGAGAATTTTCCCGCTAGAGAAGACCAGTAAAAGACAAGGCTCGCTCGCACAAGACATCACTCGTCCTAAGTCGTTGTATACCCAGTCAAATTCTGGACACTCTCTTCCCGGTAAGGCATCCACTGTCAAACGGAAGCATCTGCCTCCGCCGCCTTCTAAAGCAGCTGCACCGGATTAGTCCTTCGAGTCCTCGAAGCACCCAATCCAGTCGAAGTTACCCTGAGGTAGCCATACTTCTCACAAGAATCACCAAGGATTACAGCTCTTCCCTGGAGCCCCAGCTAAGGTTATAACTTATGCCTTGATAGCCCCGGAAGTAAGATGACGACCATACCCTTTATTTTCTTTCTTCTCTTAACAAGGATCTGTCCGTTGAAAACGCCGACAAGATCGTCTCACCAAGCGCCTACTTTTCCCTCAAGTCTCCTGTGAAGTTGCCGTTGCCCTCTACCCGTAATCCCCTTTTCCCTTTTTAATCTAGTAAGCCCATTTGGATCTGAGCAGTTAGCTCTAAAGTAATTAATCCAAATAAGCCTTTTCCACCGGTATCGCTAAATCATTAGCCAATCGTTAATTTCCCTTTATATCATTTATATTATTTTTAATTTGTAAAGGAAATTTATATTTTCTTATGTTTATCATTAATTAACCTCAACGTCACTCTCGAGCTTGTTAAATCTCACCAACCTGGAACTCGACCTGCTTAGTTAAGTGAATTGGCCCTACGTCTAAACCTGGCCTATATAATCTGCGCATCAACGTAGCGTTCATTCTTTGGATGGTTCGCTTTAAAAGGCTGACTTGTTCCCCTTAAACTAATAATAAATATTGTATCGGATAGTGAGCTATACCACGACATCCCCAATTATAAGAGTCAAATAGTACTTACTAAGTTAAATCCTCGGAACATCTATGGCAATAAATTTGTAGACAATACTATCATGTGAACAAACAAAAGATACATCATTGGTTTGAAAGAAACAAACTATTTTCCAATTGTTTATGAAGTTGATTCAAAAGTAAACTTGTATAAAATAGTCTTTGAAGAAGATTGCGGTCATGTTTTAATGCCTCTTAGTTTAGAGGACCATGATCAGAAAGGAGAAAATAACTTAAATCCTTAAGGAAAGTGATCGCTTC
The DNA here is from genome assembly GCA_963969495.1 of Ceratothoa steindachneri. NCBI lineage: Eukaryota > Metazoa > Arthropoda > Malacostraca > Isopoda > Cymothoidae > Ceratothoa > Ceratothoa steindachneri. Next base: position 116,054,374 of record OZ018326.1, read on the forward strand.
AATCTTTGGTGTAAAAACGTCATTTGTTATACAGCCTATGCATTGGTCAAACAGATCATGGGGTAATGAATTGTTGTCAAAAATAATAGGAAAATAAAATTCAAGGTGCATTCCAAAATTAAGAATAACAAAGGCCACGCCTTTTGCAAAACACATATAAAGTATTAATCTTAAATTTTCGATCGCAAAAGCTTAAGAAATTTAAACCTATTGCAGAATAAGGCTGTTTCCTAAAAGTAGAATATCTAGAATGGATATAGGTCTGCAATTTTCCTTCTCCATGACGAAGGGTATTCGAAAATTGGACGAAAATAAAGGGCCTTTTTTCAGATTTAATTAGGGCAAATGTATCGTCGATTAAACCCTTATAAAAATATTTAAAAAAGAACAGGGGTTAAATCAATATAACAAAATCGTTAGCTAATGTGTGGCTTAATGGGTTACCCATTGAAATCCCATCGACTTGATAAGGAATGGAGCCATTGAAATTAAATATATTTTCTTTATAGAGGAGGAGCAATACCTCTGAAAATATTTAACGATGGAACCCATAAAACATCCCGGATTCAGATTTAAACATAAAAGATTTGTCAAAAATAAGATATAAAGGGCTTGTCAAGGGGAACATGTTTAAATAGCATGTCAGTAAAAAATTCATAGCTATTTTTTTCCGCGTCTTTGTAATATGAAACTGTGACAAGAAAGAATCCCAAAATTTGGCAAAGGAAAATGTCGCTAGTTCACGACTAGCCATAAATGTCGTGATCATATTCCTTCCATATGGGTCTTTGTTAATTTATAAAGCTGTCCCATGAAGAACCAGATACGTATAACTTTCAAAATGTCCCTCATTAAGGTGTTTGAATGTTTTAATCTAAAGAGAAAAAGATTAAATTTGTTTTCCGACCTAAGAACAAGAATGAGTACAGATTCAGTTAACCTGTCAAACTTCGAGGATTCCTCATGGATAATATTCATTTTGTTAATGGACTCGGTTTTGTTCATAAGAAAAATTTCATTGACCTTGTCAGATCTTGTGATTATCAAGTTTTCGTTGCCTCATAGCGACTTACGAATTTAAATGTCAATCGGATTTAAAAAATATTCAGCAGAATTTGGGTCTGTGAGAAAAAGAGACGACTTATTGAGATAGTGTGGAAAATCTTTCCTTAAATAGTTGGTATTTATCGAAGAAAATTTAATGCTAAGGTAAGTAGAAAGACTTCTGGACTAGTCAATTCATGGCCAAAGAAGTTATGAATGATATGATTAGAATAAAATAACAAAGTGACGGAGAGAGGTAAAATTTTGCAAATTTGTCAACATCAATGACTTCAATCTTATCAACATATTTATATACATTGCGTTTTAGAGATGACATTTAAAAGGAAAAATCTTTCGTAACAGGAGTTAAATATTTAATATTTCTGAAATACTTCTTGCTAACGTCTAGTTATAAAACTTAGAGGAAACTCCGTAAACATAGAATTAACAGAGGAATTACACATAGGCAAGATTTTATTTCCATATAACAACAATTATTGATAAACAGGATTAAGTAGATGACAAAGGTATTCAACCAATAATGAATTTAGGCCTTTACAGTAATATTTCGCGGCGTAAACTTTCTTTAGATTACAAGGAAGAAGATTCTCCGATATTAGCTATTCGTAATCCTTTTTGCTGTTTTCTTCCATTCTTTAACGAAACTCTCCTCAAATTGGCAAGGTTATGATTTTAGCCGTTAGTATCCGCCACAAAATCTAAATGTAATTAATGTCTGCCAATTGGCTGGGACATGAAAAGCAGTTAATTTTTCTATTTTTACACCATGCTAGAGTTTATTTGGAAATGTACTTAGGAAAGTTGTCTTGCTGCGATATCCATTGATGTCGATCCATTGATGTCACTATCGGACGCAGATTTTCATTCAGCATCTTTTGATAAGTGGCACCATCCACACTCATATCAATGATAATAGACAGTTCTTCTTGCCCAATCGCAAAAAGTATTATTCTGTCAGAAAATTTCTGTTTTAGGCTCATCTGAACATATAAAATTCTTCCAAACTTCAATTCACTTTACTAGATGCTTTCTAGGAATCTTCAAACAGTTCGTTGCCTGATTTTTATTTTGCGCGGAATGAAAGAATGCAACTCATTACCATCGATCTCTCAACTAATATTTATTTTTTCAATTTAACTTCCTGACAATTCCAGATTGCTTTAAAGATCTTTTATGGTAATCCGTCGATTATTATTTAGATTTTAAACCTGTGACGAGCACCGTTTTCATGCATGTTGGAAGTGAATCTCTACTCGTGATACCTTCGAATTATAGAACCTACAATGCATAATGCAGTTTAACTCGCTCAGAAATATGTTGGACTATTTGATACGCTATCTGAGTAAAATTTTGTTGAAAAGTTTGTTCCTTGCTAAATTTCGTTTACTAGCAATTGTTGTTATACATAAACAATATCTGAGTTATGTGTATTTCTTCTGTTAAATATATGTCTACTGTTCTCCTTTGTTAGTCTTAAAATATTTAAAAATATTGAAAATTTAAGTGTGCAAATAATTGTCACCTTACTACATTTATTTAGTTAGTAAAACGCAATGAACGGGAAATTATGAATATTTCCTTTGGGTATCTATGCTAAACACTTTATGACACATTTGCTTTCCACTAACGCACCATCTGTTAAAATTTTTCAAAATTTTCAAAAGGTGCTCAACATAGATACCCAAAGAAATTATCTATGAATGTTTTTCTCTGGTTGTGACTAGAGCGTACTCCAGGGGAATATCATTCATTTCTTTCCACAGACCGAATCATCTGTTATAATTTTCCAAATATATTTATTTATAAAACATCTACTTATCATGATGTTTTCTCATTCAAGCTCTCAATTTAACATTATATGTACAACAATTTGTAACTTTTCACGTACATAATCACGTTTATTCGTTTTTAGATATACAAGAGGAAAAAAGTTAACTGTTTTTTAGTAAAATTTGGGAGAGAAAAATTCCGATAACTTCCTCAACATCACAGTTTGGGCGAAAACAGGAAATCAGATTTCCTAACTTGATTCAAACATTTTCCAATGTTGGCGCAAACTCTCCCTGATTTGGTTCCTGGTGTGCACATATATTCATGCAAAGGATCTACTTGCGTGCACATATACTCCTGCTAAGGATCTATTTGCGCGCACTTATGTATACTCTCGCAAAGAGATCGATTTGTTTGCACACATAGTTATACAGAGAGATCTATTTGCGTCCACGCCACATATACTCAAACAAAGATCTATTTGTGCACACACATAATCTCGCAAAGCGATTTATTTGCGTGCAAAAATACTCTCGCAAAGGGATCTATTTTTTACTCAAATTTAGGGATATTTTTTTTAAGGGTATGCAATTTCCTACACATAATCCGAATTACTATTTTTAAAAGACAAAGTACGTGTTTAATGTTAATAAAATAATAATAATCTCTAACAGATAATACTTATGCCTACTTAGATATTATTATAAGAGCCATAAATTCTGAACTTAATTGTCATAAGCGGCTGTTTAAATGGCGAATAAAAAAATCGAATGGTACAATAAGTTAAATAAATTATATGCAATAAACATGTATTTTATATTGCCATTTATATTTTCACCTAATAACGAACGAAGTATAAAATATTTAATTAGAACGACTTAACACAAGTCCGGGCTCGATATCGAACCCTCCTATGAGGGTAATTGACCAGGGTATTAAAATTATTCGTTCTACCTTCTAAACATTGCTTCTGATATTATGGTTGAATTAGATACCAAAAATAAAATTAACATTTAAATGAAGATGAATAATCAAATCCTGAATAAACTCAATTGATGATGAATTGTTCGCGCCAGAAATGATTATATAAAAATCTCGCAGTGGAGAAGAAATGAATAAATGAGACGGAAAATGACTGTATTTTTCTCTTCTTCTTCACTATTTTAATGTAATTGAGAAGAACAACAATAAGGCTGCAATGACTGAAGAAAAACGTCTAGTACATTTTATAAATGATAAAAAGAGTTGAATAATTAACGCCCACCCATAACGGCTTCGATTTCGACCAATACTAAATCTTAGTAAAGAAATGCAAGTTATCGAATCATTGTGAAATCATTAGTAGAATCACAATATTTGTTTCAATACAAGTATATTTTCTAATTATTTGTGAAAGTTCTAATAAATTACAGATTTTATTTACTGTCATTTTGTTACCTCCCGCAAACACATACAGCACGCTAATTACCAAATAACGTTCTATGTAGATGTTTAGAAGTATTATCCAAGACTATGGTTGATTATAGCCGTGATATATACATATTATGGTCACCGTTTCTGAGATATGTACCAAATGTAAAATTTGAATCCTCGTCCGTGTCCGCAGATGTTCTGACTAAGTGTTACCAATTTAATATCAATATTGTAAGTGTGGGCAACGATATGAAATTAAAACGTGACATATGTACTTCATTCAAACTTCTTGTCAAAAATAGGTATTCCTAATATTTATATAGTGAGATAACAGACTGAAACACTCATTGCCTAACCAGTAGCGATGGATGTGCTTCACCCTGTTAAAATCGGATCAAAATCCACTATTGTTTTTACAGATAATTTAAAGTTGAGACTTTTGCTACAAATCAAACATAACTCCGCATACTTAATTCTTGATATATCTCTTTGGAAATGAACTTTAGGAGATAAGTGTTTTTTTCTGGAATTGGCCACACTTATACTTATCGTTCACTACTATTTTTTCGTTAAATACACATTTCTTACATCCTAACATTTTTAGCAGCTCCTCTAAGATAAGAAAAATTGGAAACTAGCAGAGACAAAATTTTATCGAATGTTCTGATAAATTTCCATTGACATTAAGAGAAAACTTTACAGAAATGACCATTTTGGCATTTTGCTCTCTAGTCATGAGAGGTATTATAAACGGAGGCAAGAGGAACGAAATGAACATCCAATTAATTAAAGAAATAGCCTTTTTTTTCATTTGTAAGCTTCAAATAGATTTTTAACAACGAAAGTGCATGATTTATACTTTGCAGACAGTCATTTAACGGCTTTTTTAGTGCTGAAGAAATATGTGTAACGCTTTTAGAGCAGATAAAGAATTTTGTCCCCTTAATGTGTGCCATTGTCAATCACGAGCACTTTTGAGAAATCAATGATGAAATCATACATGAAAGTATATCTAAATGTGGAGCAGAACGGAGTCTTTTTCCATTAGAGCCAATGGATTTCCATGCAAGTCAAAAGGAGGCCTAAAATGGCACTAAGTAATAGATCCCGATTTCGTTTTAAGCATGCGTATGCTAGCGGCATTAGCATTTGTTACACTAGGAAATACTATAGATGTAATTGAGTCATGTATAAATAGCAATTTCCGTCATGAAAGACAAAAGGCCTTTGATTATTTCGAAAACACCTGGATAAGACAACCGAAGAGAGGCAATGTTCTACGTCCACTTCTCCTTCGGTTCAAGGTGTGAAACTTGTACTTCAGTTCCTTAATGATTTGCCCCAAACAAATAACTGCGTCGAAGGTTGCCATTGAGAGTTTGAAACAAAAGTTGTAGCTCACCATCTCAATATTTGGAAATTCATCGATTAAAGATTTGAAGATCAATTTGAGCAGTATATTGAAGGGATAGAAATATAAAACGCAAAGAGATATTACCGCGATATTGCTCAACGTATAAGAAGTTACAAATTATAATCTGGATAATTTTCTAATAATATCGACATCAAAATTTTGAACTAATTATTGAATATATTCGTAGCAAGACAGACAACTTTTCTTTTAAACATTTTAATTTTATCAATCTATTTTCACTCTTTTCCTCCTCACTCCAAATTTATCAAGTCCAGTAATGGGAAAAAAGTTTTGAAAATAGTATATTTTTCCTATAAAAAATTAGATAAGCTAATCAAACAATACATTTTGCTTTAGTTTGATTTCTTCATAATTTGAAGGTGAAATATATAAAAATTAGAGGACAAAGACAGTTCATTAATGAATACAGTGAATTGATACGTGCATTTAATATTTAAAATGAAGTCCTTTATTACCCAAGAATACTTCAATCCGTTTTATTAATCTGGCGAATTCCCAGGCCAAGGTCCAGAATGTTCGATGTTATTTTCAACCAAGGACTTTTTATTGCCTTTTCTTTGTAATGAAGGGCTCCATCATGCTGAAAAATACAGTTATCACCTCCAAATTGGTCCTGAGCTATTGGGAAAAGATCTTAATTAAGCACGTTTAGATCAATTTTTGAGTTCATGCAAGTGATATTGAGCAAAATCGTAACTGCTCTAGTTCACCTAGATAAGAAGCAGCCCCAAACAAGGAGAGCACCAGGATGCTTCACCATTAGCACAACACAGGAGGCGTGAAAGCACTCCCCTTTACTCCTCTTAACAAGGTATCTACCAAAAATTCGAAACAAGCGGAACGGAGCATGATAAGTGAATATCACTATGCTCGACTCTTTAACAGTCCATTCTTTATATTTTCTACAAAAGTGTGGCCAATTCCTAGGGTATTTCTTGTTTAGATGCGACTGCTTTGCCGCTCTTCCGTATATGAGACCTTTGGCAAAAGGTCCCAGCCTCAGTTGCGCGCTGAAGCGTTTACGCCTGCTGCTTTCCAATCTTGAGCAAGCTTTTAGTGGAAACATCCCGATGCTTGAGCTGCAAGCTTTCCCGGAGGCGATCCTGGCGTTCAATTGAAGTTCTTAGTGACCAGAAGAATTTTTAACATAAGTGTATCTAGCGTTTTTAAACTTAATAATGATCGTTAAGATGGTAGTCCTTTATACACTACCCTTTTTATTTCAGGCTACTTTGGTGCAGAGCAATAAAGGTTGTGCGCTTTTCTTTCGAAGGAACCATTTCTTGAATTGAAATAGATTAAAACATTTATTTTTACCACAAAATATTAATAAATAGTTTATAATTAAACAATATTATTCATTTAGCCCATATTTATCAACATTTATCACTTTTATCGTAAAGCAAAGCTTTAAGCACTGAGACTCAACCTCGATAGCAAAAGGATTAGATTGCAATTTTGAATTCAGCGAAGGAATGCAGTTTTCTCTTATTAATTTTTAAATGCTTTCCTTCGATTAACATGAAATAATTTCTATTAGAATAAATATTACTTAAAAAGCCAATTTTATAAGCAAATGAAAAAAATAAAAATATTTATATTATTTTCAAAAGTTTTAGGCATAAGTATAGACAATTGATTTCTAGATATATCCAGGTATTAGTAAAATTGTATTTTATACAATTGATTTTTAGACGAATTGTATTTTAGAAAAAAAGCTTAATATTTAACCAATTCATTTTAGACGAATTGTATTTAATAAATTTGATTTAGGCAAACTATTTTATACAAGTGGTTTAAAGAAATTGTATCTTAGACGATTTGTTTTAGACAAACTAGCCTAAATTAGCCTAAATATTTATGGTAGGCCTTAAACATTTTCGAATATAATACTACAAAATATCATTTTATTCTTGTTTTGATGAAAAAGCCTAAAAAAGCAAAGCGCGTATGCCGATGCTTGCAACCAATTCATGGATTTTATATTATATGTATTCCTAGCACATAGATCAAGTAAATAGACGACCTTAAGCTTTTATAAATGACATTTTCATGCGCATGACAAGCATACGGCCAAATAATAGTTATCTAAATATTAAAAAAAAACAAAATTTAATTTATGTACCTGAAAAAGATCAAATAAAAGAAAGATGGACTTCTAAATTGCGAGTAAAATATAAAAAAGTATAGAGAGAAAGATTGAGATAGATTGAGAGAGCAGTTGCAACAAAAAAAGATTGAGGTGTAGGATTACCAGAAAAAATGAGTGAGTGGATGAGAAATACAGAGTGAATGGGATTGAGAAAGATATTCAGAGAAAATGATAAAAATAAGTTGAGATATAAACTAAGAGATAGATTGAAAGAAAGAGATTCAAAGTCAGATAGAGTGAGATTGAGATAAAAGGAACCATTGAGTGATACATTTATATAGAGACTGAGAGAATCGGCGAGAGAAAGTTTAATAAAGAGAGGTCGATAGGGATTGAGAGAGATTGAAAGAGTAAGCTATTGAAACAAATTAAAAGATGAAGAGAGTGAGGTTGATTAAGATTAAGATAGGGTGATATAGAGATAGAGATTGAGTCAAACTTTGGAGAGTCATGGAGACAGTGTTTCAAGCAAAAACAAGTAGATTGAGAAAGATTAAGGTAAAGCTTTGGAGGAGAAAATGATTGAGATAGCGAGAATGAGAAAGTGTTTGAGAGTGAAATAGAGATTAAAAGAGATCGTTTTCAAAGAGATTACGAGAGAGATTACTGGTGACTGAGAGAGATGAATGAGAGAATGACTAATATATTAATGGAAGAATTTGACAGCGTTAGATAGATAGAGTGAGATTTTGAGAGAAATATTGAACATGAAATTTTAAAAGAATGGGAGATAGAGATAGAGCGATTGATAGAGTGATTTAGAGAAGGAATCATTGATTTAATGTGAAAGATTTAAGGTAGGGATTAAGAGATAAAACATGATAGACGAATTGCGAGAGTGATGAAAAAAGATTGAAATTTAGATAGTGAGAGAGAGTAAAATATCCAGAGAGAACTAAAGACAAAGTGAGTTTGACATTTGAAGATATTAACAAAGAGATTCTACAAGAGAATATAAGAGAGATAAGAAGAGAGTTTGAAACATAAATAACAAGGAGTCACAAGGAATAATAGTACCTCAAATGACATTGCTAACCATTCCGTGGATATAATATTTTGGGAAGGCCCTAAACTATAGCTTAAGAGAAAGTATAACATAGATGAAGGCTCTCCCCACCCACCTCTTTCACCCGTATTTGCGGACCAGAAAGGTGAAACGATACCTGAATGTGCTGAAAAAGTAGACAAACAGGAATTTTTTATAAAAAAGTTGAAACCTATATACTTTACTGAAATCTTTAATCTATACTAAGGTGGTACCATCTAGGTCAAGGTGTGGATTATCTTGTCAAGTTCAGATTTGATCTGTTCGACTGACGAACTGTTTACCACTTCTGGCGGTAGACGGTTCTTCGTTCTGCTGATTTTGTTCGAGAAGAAGTTGCCGCACATGCTAGTATGGAATTGCAGTAATTCTAGTTTGTGGCGTGGTTACGTGTAGCATTTGCGTTCAACGTGAACAGCCTCCTGTGATCTACGTTTTCAACTTCTCGTATTATCTTAAAAGTTCTAACTAGGTAGCCTATTAGCCGGCGCGTATCCAAAGAGAACATCCACAGTTCTCGTAGCCTATGCTGTCTAAGGGAGATGAGTAAGATTGAGAAATAAATGTTGGAGAAAAGAGGAAGAAAAGAATATGATATATATTGAGAGAGAACTTGGAGAGAGATGCTGATTCAATATTAGTGAGAAATTGAGAGAGATTGTGATTGGGTTATTAATAGGTAGAATAAAAAGATGAATTTTGAGAGATATAGAGAGAACAATTAAGAGAGATTGAGAGAGAGATTGAGAAATAGATTAAGAAAAATTGAGTAAGAGATTTTTGGAGAAGGTTATTAGGCTGGATTAAGCAAGAGAGGAATTTAAGAAGCGACAGAGAAGAAAAAAACTGATTAAGAGAGGGCTTATGAGAGATAAGACTTGAGAGATATATTGAGAGTTATTGAAATATTCGGAGATAGAAAATTTGACTTAGAGATAAGAATTTATAGATTGATAGATTGAAGAAGCGAGCGAATGAATGAGAGATTGAGAGGTTAATAAAGATTTTGAGAGATAAAATGTTGTTTGAGAGAGATAAGGAGAGAAATTGGGTGATAGAGATTGAGAAAAATGGAAAAAGATTGGGAGAGACTAAATAAGAGAGATATGTGGAGAAAGAACTAGGTTGGATTGAGCGAAAGACTGTGAGAGGCGAATTGAGAGAGCGACAGAGATGAAAATAGTGATTGGAGAGAGAGTTTGAAAGAAATATTGAGAGATAGTTAGATTGAGAGAGACATTTTGAATAAGAGTGAATGATTTATAGATGAGCAGATGGTGGTAGAGAGAAAACCAGAGAAAGATTGAGACAGAAAGGTTAATATATTGTTAGAGAGAGATAAATATATAGATTGAGAGAGATAAGGATAGAAATTGGGTGATAAAAATTGAGAAAAAGGGAAAGAGAATGAGAATGATGGAAAATCATTGATAGATGGATTAAGAGATATTATGAGAAATATTGAGAAATAGAATGAGATAGAGAGTATCAGTCAGATATTGAGAGAAAATGAGATAAGAACGTATTGAGAGGGATAGTGTGCCTCCGTTCAAGACAGAAAGAACAAGAGCGATTGTTAGATTGAGTTTAAAAGAATTATTGAATAGAGATTCTGAGAGATTGATCGCGAGAAATTGTGTTACGTAGAGAGCGATGGAGTGAGCGATTGAGAGAGTAAGTTCGCGATAGCAAGAGATTGAAATATACATTGAAAGATAGAATAATTGAGAAAACTTTAACTGTAAAATTGACATATAGTGATAAAGTGAAGAGTTTGAAATGAGTTACAGAGATTGGGAATGAGTTTTAATGCCACATTAGAAATAGGGTAAGAGAGTTGGGGAGAGAATTCGAAAAAGTTGATTTTCAGAGAGAACTGAAAGATTGAAAAAATATTTGTGAGAAATTGAGTCTTATATTGAGATGTATGTTTATATATATATATATATATATATATATATATATATATATATATATATATATATATATATATTAAAAATATATTGAGAGAGAGAGGCAGATTGTTAGCAAAATTAAGAGAGGTGGGGCTGGTTTAGCTGAAGCTAAATGTGAACCTTTTGTGCAGCAGACTCTACCAGGGTTGCTCACGGGGTCCTAGAATACGCAGAAGGTTTTCGTATGGGAGCAGAATCGAGCTTGATCGTAGGACAGTATAAGACAAATGCAAAATGTTACTTTAACAAAAGTGAGGCGTAGGACGTACAGGGAGCACTAGATACGCCAAAATCAAATCGTTACCATCGCCAAACGACATAAAATCCGCATCTTTATGGATAACGATTTTATTTTCAAGGAGATATGGGTCACATTGTTTTAAAGAAGCATGAGGCGAATCTTTTAATTTACTCAATTTGCTATATAAGATATCGACTTATCGTTTTCGGTCTAGGAGCAACTTGCGCAGATTTCGGGTAAACCTGAATTTGGACCTCTACATGAGCGATTAGTATGGCCAAAATCGTGGCAGTAGTAACTTGATGGCAGTAGCACGAATGCCTTCAGGCGGTAGCGATACTAACCGGCACGCAAGGAGTTGCACCCAAACTTGCCTGCTCATTGGGAAGCTAGCATTTTTTGATGCTATCCTTTCATGAAAGATGTCGTCTTTGGCAAATCTACTCCCATGATTATAGCGATCAACGAATAAGCCTTTGCAACCAGCGGTCAAAAAACAAGTTAATTTTTGAATGATTGGCCCAAAAGAAATCGAGGCCTCACTCCCCAAACTGGCATATCTAGTCTAATTCTAAGCATTCACGCCCTAAGCGCCTGACGGTGGGACGTGCCAGTCTTCTCTGGCATTTGCAGGAACGGAAACAGACCCTTGCATCCCCGTAGGAAAACAATTTGTTAGTCCTTTGTGAAGCATTCATCATCCTTTTATCTTTTTTGGAGAAAAGGTCTAGTAGTGTTCTTCCTAACTCTTCTCCCGGAAGTAGCCCCAAGGTTGAAAGAAGCAGCATAGACCAGATATTTATCTTGGGCGAAGACTTTTTTACGCCAAGTGGGCACCAGTTAGGGGAGGGAGTTACCTCTGTCCTTGTTAGTCTTATTGAACCCGTGTCCATCCCACCCCAATATATCGGATAGTCGTGGACTAAAATGGCATTTGACGCCCCATATTGGTAAGAAAGGCTAAGTACTTAGTCATGCGAATTGGTCAAACCTCGGATCGAGGAGATGCGTGGGCAATGCCCATGTGAACATGATACATCTTACCCTCTCAAAAGAGAATTTTTTGTATTAATCTGACACTAGCAGGATGGGCCGGACCAAGGAAGTGTTTTATCTATCTAGCCGTGTTATTAGTGCCACACTGAGAGCGCAAAGGGGAAACCATTGCAAGTAAGAGACCCCCGGATTTCAAATGATTATAAGAAGGAGACGCCAAACACGTCAAAAAGAAGAGGGAGAAGCAGCCTCTCCGCTAAAAGAGTCTGTAGGAGCCAGTGAGATAGTGCATGGGGGAGACTACTTTGTCATAGAAGTGATAAGAAACGCACTATGACAAACCTCATTCGCCGCCTTCACTAGATTAAAGATAATCACTTCTACTGGTCATATTGGTGCTGGTGCTAGTTTCTTGGTCTGCCCTAACAACAGTCGTATGAATATTTACACAAGGGGATGTAGTTTAAATGTTTTTAAAACATATAGAAACCTGCCTAAGACACAAAATTCCGTAAAAAAAAATAAGGTAGTTGCCGTGCTAAAGGCATCGTGCCTTTTACTGCTCACCTTCACTCCTCTCGGGTTTCGGGACTTTTCAAGTTCCACTCTGAGTGCAATAACAATGCTTTTTGCAACCTAGGACACAAGGTACACCAAAGAGCTTTTTACCAAGTATCCATCCTGCCATAAACGTCGCCGCACCCAACTACCTTAAAGGCAAGGTAAAAGGGTGGATCTCCTTAGTAGGACGTAATAATCCTAGACAGGACAACAAGGAACTGAAGCTCTGTTGTTCATAACAATGGTCTGCGTCAAAAATGTACCTTAGGCTTTCTATAGTGTTTCTTAATAAAATTGACCTCCTAAATCCGAATCTGTCATCCGATTTTCTCTATCACCTCCAGTTTTTGCGATACAGGGGGTGATAATAATTTTTTGGTTTTACATCTCCTATATTACATCAAATTTCAATAGTTTTTGCACTGCTTTATTCGCAGTAAATTTTGTGTACATTTTAAGTAATTAGGCAAATAGGTTTATATTTTGCAGGTTAAAAATTGCTTAGCATTATAATAATAATAGTGGTTGAGTTAAAAATGAACATAAAATGTAAGAATAGCTCTTACAGATTTTGCTATGTTTGCGGCAAAGTGACTTTTCCCGAGCAGCAAATTACAATCCCTCCTGTAATTAAATCTTCGTATCATGCATATTTTGGAGTAAGGTTAAGAGATCAAGATAAAAGTTTTGCACCACATATCTGCTGCAAGGGATGCTACATAAGTTTAAGACGCTGGAGTCAGGGCGAACAGAAGTCCCTCTCTTTTGGTGTTCCCATGGTGTGGAGAGATGGCAAGGACCACACTACGGGCTGCTATTTTTGCATGACAAATCTTAAAGGTGAGCATTGTATCAAGTATTTAAGCTTTCTGTATTATACTGGCTCCTGAAAATGTCATTATTATGCAAAGACTTAGCATAAAATTAAAAACTAACATAGTTCACTTCAGCATGAACATATCCTTTACTAAACATTTATGTACTATCTGCAACTCCAAATCAATTCCTTTATGTAATATGCAATTATATTTTCCACAGGTATAAATAAGAAGAATAAACATAGTGTGGCATATCCGGATGTTCCTTCTGCCATCAAACCCCTGCCCCATGGCCAAGAATTCCTATACCTTCTCCCCCTAAACATATAGAGGTACATGAAGAGATTAATATGGAAGTTGACCAAGATTATGACACATCTGAGTCTTATCAGGTTTCCACACATGATATGGTCGCAAGACCATTCACTCAAGTTTAGTTAAATGACCTGACCAGGGATCTGGGGGTTTCAAAGGCGAATACAAACCTTCTTGGCTCTCGACTTCGTGAAAGTAATCTTCTCGCTTAAGAAACAACATTTAGGGGGGTACAGAAATAGAGAACAAGAGTTTCGAAGCTATTTTTTACAGCATTCTTCCAGTTCTTTAGTATACTGCGCCAATATTGAAGGACTTGTTGAGGCCCTCGGAATTCGCTAAAACCCATTAGAATGGAGATTGTTCATATATTTTCCCAGTAGAAGTTTAAAAGCTGTGTTACTGAATATTGGTAACAAGATAGCTTCCGTTCCTATAGGCCATTCAATCCAACTTACTGAAAGTTAAGAAAATATAAAAAAATTACTGGATGCAATAAATTACTCTAGATATAAGTGTAGGATATGTGGTGACTTAAAGGTAAGATCATTTTAAACTTGGCATTTCTAAGCTTTTTGATATTAACATTTTCATTTTTAATTGTTAATACTTGTATACACCTTTTGGTCAACTTACATTTTACAAGAATGCAAATCTGGAAATCATGAGTCATTTTTGAGTTATATTTTTTGTTGAAGTGTGTCCCTATAGGTTAATGCATCCTATTGGGTTAATGGGAAACTTATCCTAATTGAGAAGGTATACAACACAACCTAATAAACTCCAAATAAGATGTACATATATCTAATTAGTTCCAATACAATGATTTAATGCATCGGCATACAGGATTTTTCAGTACAGATTCATATTCTTATTGTTTTAAGAAATATTACTTTGAATTTGTTTTTACCGTGCTAAATTTTTTTCAGGTAGTGTCTCTTACGCTTGGGACGCAAACAGGCTACACGAAGCATCCCTGTTTCCTATGTTTATGGGACAGTCGTGCAGATAGTATGCACTATGAGAAGAAGGTTTGGCCTCCACGAGAAGCATTTAGAATTAGATCAAACAATGTGATAGCTGAACCTTTAGTGCCTCCTCAAAAAATACTCCTCCCTCCACTGCATATAAAGCTTGGAATAATGAAAAATTATGTCAAAACCCTTAATAAAGTAGGCCAAGCTTTCAAATTTCTTCTTCAAAAATTTCCACAAGTCAGTGACGCTAAGCTCCATGGGGGAATTTTTGATGGACTTCAAATCAGGAACTTGATCAGCAATTTGATGCATCAATGAAGAACATAGAAAAAGATGCCTGGAAAGCTTTCAAAGCTCTAGTTAACAATTTTCTTAGGCAATAAAAGAAGCCTAGAAGAATATGTTGCCCTGGTCAATCAGCTCTTAACAAGTCTCAAACATTTGGGAGCTCGAATGTCTATAAAGATACACTTTTTACAGTCCCATCTGGATTATTTTCCCGACAACTGCGGGAATTACAGTAAACAACAGGGGAAAAGATTCCACTAGGACATAAAAACAATGGAGTCCAGGTACCAGTGTAAATGGAACGGAAACATGCTTGCTGACTACTGTTGGTGTTTGGAGCGTGATGCACCAGATGAGAGGCACAAACGAAAATCGTCAAGGGCGTCTGTTCTTCGAAATTATAATTATTTTCTTTATGATGTTGCATTTTTTCATTTTTGTTCATTAAAAGAATTATAGTTTACATACGTGTATTCCTGTTTATACGATATAACAGTAATAATGCATTATTAGATAGAGAAAGGTTTGTTTTTTTTAAATTCAGAAAAAATGAGGTAATCTCAATGAAAATGGTGTATGCTGTACTGAGCAAATCTGACCTGATTGAACAAATATACATTCATTTTTGAGCTCAGGAGGTTGGATTCATTAAGAAACCACAAAGAAATCCTGGAGAACATAAATATTTTTTCAAACGCAGCCCTGTGTAATCTATAGAGCTTTAGCTGGCATGGCTGCCAAAGAGCCAGTATAGCCTCCCTTACTACAAGAGATACAGTTTTATACACGCGAGAACTGTTGCATAGATTTTCAAGCTATTGAGCATAGGGATAATTGGGGTAAAAGAATTATTCGCGCCTTAAATCCCAGCTTACATAAGACCCGGTTGCTTGCATCCTTCAATGGCTATATGTATGCCTTTATTTATAGAAGTTCCAAAGTTGATTATCTAAGAAACGCATGTTGTATCTGGTGAGGACAATTATGTAAGTCTAGAAAGAGGGTTGAGTTGATAGTTGTAAAGAAAAAAAGAATGCTAAAGGGAGCGAAGAAAAAGCGTAACAACTGAGTTCAATAGTAATGAGGCATCTCTAACTTGCATTTAAGAAATATAGAAATAGAGAGACATTGAAAGGGAAAAATAAAAAAAAAAATGATTTTGAGAGAGATGCTGATAGATATTGAGAGAGAGAAAGATATATAAATTAACAAATATATAGTGAAAGAAAGATTTAAAGTGAAAGAGTATGATTGACACATTGATTTTGAAATATTAAAATAGAAAGAGTGTGCCAGAGAGATTGGAAGAAAGGGACAGAGAGTGAATGAAAGCATCGGTGTAAGAGAGTGAGAGACAGAAAGAGTAAGATAGTACAGATAAAGTAACATAAAGAGAGGCAGCAGGATATAGAGCGAGTTAGAGAGGAATATATTTAGAATGATAAATTTCTAAACACATACCTTAAGAGAGAGAGAGAGAGAGAGATTTTATTAAGTAGAGATTGATTGATAGTTTGATAGAAAGTGTTTGTTTTAGAAATGTTTCTTTAGAGAAGGTTGAAGAGAGATAGGGCTGTAAAAGTTTTAGAGAATGTGAAATACAGAGAGATGGAAATAGAGTAATTAATAGTAAGATTAAGAAAGGAAATGATAGCGAAATGTTTATAGGGAGAGATACATAGAATGATTAAAATAAAATTTGAGAGAGAGCTTATGAGCTTGAGGCAGAGATTAAGTGAAAAAGAATCTGAGATAGAGTGGCTACCAGAGTGATTAAGATAGGAAATGAGTAAGAGCGCAATTGAAAATGAGAGAGATATTTGGAGAAATATTGAGGGAGATGGGAAGATAGATAGAAAGATTGATAAAGATTGAGAAAGATAGTGCAAAGTAGTAGGAGAGATTTTGACCACGATTGATAGCGGTATTGAAAAATAAAATAAGAGAGAGTTTGATATAGATAGCAAGAAATAATGAGATCATGATTGAGAGAGCGTGTGAGTTTTAAATTTACACAAAGCAAGAGATTAAGTAAGAAAGCGAGAAACAGTGGGAGATAGAGAAGGAGGGTGTGATGGAAAGTGAGAAAAGAGCCTATCATAAAGAGATGGAGACAGAGTCTGAACTACAGATTGAGAGAAGTAAGTTCAGAGAAAGGGTGTGAAAGAGATGTGAGCTAGAGATTGAAAGACATTGAGAGAGATGCATAGGGTGGTTTTGTCACAGAGAATGAGTTTGAGACATTTGATGAGAAATTGAGTTTTTGAAAGATTGTGTTAGAATAGGTTTAAATGCAATTTAGATAGGGTGAGATACATATTACGAGATTATAATGATGTATGATGATACTGAAAAAGTTGATAACGAGATTAAGACAGATTAAGAAAAATTGAGGTTTCAATAGAAAAACAAATGGTTAGAGAAAGAGTTTCACTAAATGATTTAGAAAGATAAATAGAAGGAGATTCAAAGAAAGATTAAGAGAGCGTGAGGGAAGAGATTGAAAGGGATACTTGATACACAATATCAATAGAGAGAGGGGGAAAGATTGAAAGAGTATGACACTTTAGAGAAAATAATGAGAATGAGATCAAGAGAGATAATGAGAAAATGATTTAGAGAAAGATTGATTGAAAGATTAAGTGCGAAATTGAAATTACATCGAAAGCTGATAGCAACAGATCTACTCATCCTTACTATGCTACCAGAAGGATTATGAAAATAAAGTCTATGATGAGAAAAGGTAAAATAAAATCGAAGGAACGAATTCTTTTACAAAAGCAGATTGCAAGTATATTATTTATCATTTTCTAGCGTGTTTTTTTATCTATCGTAAGTTTTGGTTAGGATTTGTCATTATCTATTTATCAAGTCTGTCTTTAATTGCACCAACACTAGTTGCGTTAATCACAGCATTGGTAAATTATTCCGGGTTCTTATAGTTCTCTTGAAGAAGAAGAATTTCGTTTGTAGTGGTCGAAAGTGACTTCCCTCAAGCTTAAGCTTGTTTGTAACCACGCTTTTAATCATTTTATATAAATATTAGAAATTTTGATTTATTTAAACTTATTAAAGTATGAATAATTTTCAATAATTTTATCATGTTTCCATGTATGCGTCTCTTTCTAAGACAGAATAGATTTAGAGCTCTTAGACTGTCCTCGTACTTCTTTGTTCTCAAGTGAGAAATCATATTGTTCAATCGACACTGGAGTTGCTCTAGCCTCTCTGTATCGTACTTTAGATATGGTGAGCAAAGCTGCAAGCAATATTCCAATTGTGGCCTGACATGTGCATTATAAAGTGTTGGAAAACCCCTTTTAGACTTGTTTTTAAATGCACGACCTATTAAACCAATTACCCTGCTTCCCCTTTTCAAAATTAATTCCCGAGCTGAGAAACAGGCCCTATGAGGAAAGACTCAGGGCATTAGATTTGCCATCTCTCGAAGGCAGAAGATTACGTGGCCAGCTAATTGAAGTATTTAAAATATTGAAAGGATTTTCAAACGTTGATTATAGGAATTTGTTCGAATTGGATCATAGGGGAAATACTCGGCAACACGGATTAAAATTTGTCAACAAGCGATTTAACACTAGTATAGCCCAAAAATATTTTACGTTTAAAATTACTCAAATTTGGAATAGGCTACCCACCCACGTAGTGGATAGTAGGTCGGTAAATATGTTTAAAAACCGTCTCGACGCGCACTTAAATAGTATAAATATAACGTAGTCTGAGCACAGTAAATAATAACGTCTTTGCAAAAGGAGTTTGGAGCGGAGAAACAACGAGAGTAAAAATGATGACTAAAAATGATGCCAGCGATTTCTCTTGCATGTGTAGTTTAGATATCCATTTTCTTTTCCTCCTATCCTATAACTAGATTTTCACCACTAGCAGTCGAAGGCTGCGGAAGTTGAGAAGAAAAACTTTCTATCACCCCCCCTTAGGTTGAAGTAGTTAATATGCCTGACATTGTACACATGTAGATAAGTGTGTACAGTAGATTATATATTTAAAAAAAATAAAAAAATAAAAAAATAGCATGTTAGAGATACACTCGTAGATAAGTGTGTATCGTAGTTTCGGATGTAGTGTAGCGGACTAGCCTCGAGCGGACCTTAGGGTCTTTGTTGGTCCTAGATTCTGTAGTTCTGTAGTTCTGTAGCCTCAACACATTATTTACTTGATTTAAGGTCGCTAGATATATCTACACCGAGATATTTTTCCTTATTGACGTTTAGAATGTCGGTTCCGCCCATATTATAGTTGGTTCTCACGTTGCTTTTACCAATGTGGAGGGAGTTATACTTGGCCAGGTTAAAATTCATTTGCCATTAGAAATTGAGTGTGAGAAACGGGGAGATCTCGAAAAGATAGAGATATTTCCGAGATAGATGAAGGGTGTGATATGAAAGAGATTGGCAGAATTATTTTGGATGATTAAAATAAAGATGGATTGAGTAAAAGATTGAGAAATGAGAGAAAATCTTTTAATGAGTTCGAGAAAGCGAAATGAATATAGAGTATGAGACAGTGATTGAGTTACGATCATACAGCAGGATTGAGAGAAAATTCGTGAGTGTTTGAGAGGGAAAAATGATAGAATTTCGGGCAAAGATTGACAACAAGGAGCAAAAAGGATAAAAAGTATCCTAGAAGATCTAACGGTCTAAAATTGTACGACATACTCCAGGTGCAGTTTGGACAGGTGCAGAATTGTACAAACAGAGTAGTATTTCCTTGTTTCGATATCCAAACTGTCGCTTTATATAGTCTAACTTACTTTGGGCCTTTTTTCTCTGCCTTTATGCACTATTTAAAGAACTTGTAGGCAATAGTGATTGTTACACCCAAGTCCTTCTTGGTATCAGTGCGTTCGAGAGCAGTGCCCTTAAGAATATACCGTGATTGGAGGCTTCTGTGGCCGATATGCATTACTTTGCATTTTCTCACGTTAAAAGGTATTTGCCACGTGTCCGACCACTCCCAATCTTCTGGATATCTTTTTGTAGTCGGGCAATGTTACCTTCCATTGCAACGTTCATACCAAACTTGGTATCGTCGGCAAATTTAGAAATCTTCGCAACCATGTCAACATCCATGTCATTAACATAGATGATGAAAGATAGATGATGAGAGAAGAACAATGAATCATAGATTCAAGGATTTTTATGGAGCAATTAAGGTATAGAGAAATTGGCAAAGAGATTTTGTTTGAAGGAACAAATGAATAATACAGATTCAAAGAGAGATTGAGTTTGAGACAGCAAGTGAATTATAGAGATTCTGAAGGAAATTGAGTTAGTACAAGATTCTTTTATAGTAGGATAAATAGAATGGTTTGGATAGAGACGAAGTAAGCCTGATTTACTCAGAGAATAAAAGAGTGTTATTGATAGAAGTATTGTAAGATTATAGAATTAGACACAAATGGAAAGACAAAGTAAAGGATAGATTAGAAAATAGTAGGAGTTGTAGGGAAGGATGAGAGAAAACCAACGAAGAACTAAGATAAAGAGATTTAAGAGGGATTGTTCAGATTTTGTCACGGAATGATCGAATAAGAGATTAAGAGAGAGAGAGAGAGGTAGAGAGAGGGTGATTGGGATAATTGGTAATAGATAAGTTTGTTATGAATGGAGAAAGTGAGATAGAGAGAGCGAGATGAAAAGAGAAAGAGAGAGATTGTTATAGCGATTGGGCGAAATATTGAGAAGAAAATTCACGCAGACTAAGAATGCTAATGGGGTATCTCACGCATGAACGAATCTTTAACTGGCCTCTTTCGGTAAACTTCGGTGGCAATAACGAAGCGAGACGAGTCAAACTGGAGCCCGGAACCAAAAACACCGAAAAGGCGCTAAACCTTTACTCGCCGCGTCTTGAATCTGAGTAGAACCCTATTCCGATGGCAAACAAAATCGCTTCCGGTGAAGCCTTATATATTTCCTAGCACCGAAACAAGAAATTTAGTCTTTAACCAGGAGGAAGGCACTGCTCACGCGGTAACCAAACAGTAATCACGAGGATTCATTGGAACCAGCTTAAGGACACACGCGGTACTTCATACGCTACTTCCTGTTACTCTAAGGAATCGCAGGCAAGAAACCAGTTGTTCAGAACGACGGCAGTCAAGGATGTAAGGTCTGGAATACGCGCTTAGCTCCGTGTCCTGCAAGGATACTCTCTCGAACCACCACTCGAGGGCTCTCTTCCCCTTATTTATAAAATAGTAAGCCAATACCGTTTTCTCGATTTCCCTGGAAGAGGCGTGATGCTTTCCGACTACGAAGCAGCTTAACCGTCCAATCTCCTCCCGTTTGCGCTCGGGTAAATATTGTGCTACTCATAGCTCGTGCCGAAGCATTTCACCGTAAATTAATTCCTTTGCTCAACGATTAGTTTTCCCATCGTGTATAAATTATTGTTAAATTCTGTTATTTGTTTGTATAATAGTAGAGATTATTTTTGTTTCTCTTGTTTAAATCTGAGAATCACAGAAAAACCCATTGATCTATTTTCTAAGTTGGCTCACGAAATACAAACACTGCAGTTTCCCCCATACTTAATAGGGACCTCCTTCCCTTCTCGCGTCTAGGGCGGGCAAGCAAAGGTGAGTAAAATTTCCCTGACTTACAATATAAAGATATTGAGCTTTGTCTAAATAACATAAGAAAAAAAGAGATTGTAAGCTTGATTATAGAGATAATGAGAAAGTGATTGGATAAGATAGTGAGAATAAAATTTTGAGCTCGAGTTTGAGAGAGAATTTATTGTGGGAGTTACAAGCAAAAGAAATACTTCAAAGGCCCTGCGGCCCATAGCAAAGAGGCATTACTTAGAAAATGAAAGTTAGTCATCTTACCTTAATCTAAATTCAACTCTCCCTATTTGCACGCACTACAAAATTGCTATCACCACATTTTATTATGAGGGAATATGTTGTCGACTCGACACTTCAACTATTCGACACCGCCACTCTTGACAACTACGGCTGGCAGTCTATTCCACGTGTTGCACATGTCGTAAGTGGAAGATTTACCAATTGAAAGCTTATTAAATCTAGGCAACTCCACCTTCCACCCGTGATTTCGAGTCGCATTACTCTTTAGGGTAAATTACTTCGTGTAGTCGACATTTCCAAAGGCTTTCAAATTTTAAGTTTCTATGAGACGACCGCGCAGTCTTCGAGTCTCAAGCGAAAAGAGACCGAGCTCTTGCAGTATTTGCAGGAAGTTTTTGTTCTTTAACGATTGGCTCAGTTTCGTGGCACTGGTTTACACCTTTTCCAAACAATCGGTGTCTTTTTGATACTGAAGAGTCCAAAACTAAACCGTCTACTCCAGGTGAGGCCAGGCAATTGAGTTCTACAACGGCAGAACAACTTCCTGGTTCCGAAAGCTGAATTTCCTCCTGATGTAACCCAGCAGACAATGAGCCATTTCCACTACCTTCTAAGCACATATTCGAGAATTTGAGATTGCTGCTAATCACCACACTAAGTCCTTCTCAACATCAGTTGACTCAAGACGCATAACTCGTAGCTCGTATTCTGATCGAACATTCGCATACCCGATGTGCATCATCTTGCACCTTTCCAAGATGATAGGCAGCTGCCCTTTGCCAGACCAATTGCCCATCATCCATACGTCGGCCCTCACCCCCTCGATGTTTTCAGGCTCCGCTACGTTCATTCCACGTTTTATCTCGTCAGCAAATTTTGCGAAGCTGCTCACAAGTCCTTACTCCATGTCGTTGACATTTTTCTAATTTACAAAGCCAGTACCTTTACCATCAGGCGATGGTGCGGGACTTTATCGAAAATCCTTTCGAAATCAAAATAAAGTATGTCCACCGCTTGACTTATGTCAAATTTGCTCATCATCCGGTAAGAGAACTCGAGCAAGTTCTTGAGAAAGGAGCGGAGAGGAAAAGAAGAAGGGAGGGAGAAGGGTTGGGAGGAAGGAGGGGTGGGTTGAGAGTGTGTTAGAGAGAGATATTAAGAGAGAGGTGCGATTTATATTGACGGGGAAGAAGAGCATAAAATAAAATGAGATAGATAGAAAGAAAGGGAGAGAGAGAGGTAACGGGGGAACCAGCAGAGATGTAGAGAGGTAGATGACAAGAGGAAGATGGATTAAGCGTAAAATAGGGTCATAGGTAAACTGGGTTCAAAGGAAAAAGGGTGTAGGGGAAGGCACATGAATGGGAGGGAATAGGGTAGGGTAGAGTCAGAGACTGGTATTGAGACGGATATATATATATATTGAGAGAGATTAGAAATTTCGATTGGCGAAAATGGAGCGAGAGAGAGAGAGAGAGAGAGAGAAAGCGAATTAGAGAGATATTGAGAGTGAGAGAGCTGTGAAGCAAGAGAGAAGCAGATAGAGAGATAGAGAGAAATATATATATTTAGAGAAAAGTGAGCTGAGATGTAGAAGGTGATGTGGAGAAGAGTCAAGGGACTAAGATTAAGGCGAAAGACACTGATAAAGTGGAATAGAGAAGAAAGGGTTGGGGGAGGGAAAAGAAATGAGTGGGCCGGAGGGTGGGGTATAGAGACTGAGAGGAAGAGGTGTTAAGAAGTAGAGAACGAGAGAGAAATATCGAGTGAGGGTATAGTTTCCCTTTTGTGGAGATCAATAGGGGAAGATAGAGCTAGAGTATGGGAGAGAGAAAGCAAGATAAAGAGAGATTCAGAGTAAGATATATAGAGATAGAGAGAGATTGATAGAAAGAAATAGATCGAGCGAGAATTTTAAAGTTAGAGCGATAGACCGAGAGAAAACAGAGAGAAAGAGAGATTAAAACAGAGTAAAATAGTGAAAGAAAGAAATGGAGAGTTAAAGTTGGTGAGCGAGTGTTAGCGAGGGATAGAGAAAATGAGAGAAAAATAAAGAGAAATTGAAAAGGAGAGCAAGATCTGGATTGTGAGTTGGACCGGGATAAAGGATGCAAGATTTCGAAGGAAATAGAGGCAGACAGAAAAAGGGAGATTGAAAGATAGTAAATCGTTACAGTTTTATAGTTTTATACTTGCAAGGAGTCAGCAACGACAACTTAGTCTATTCAAAGGCCAGTCGCATTCTATAATAATATGCTAGTAGTCCTCCTTTGGACATTGTCGCCACGATGCTCATTCACGTGGCATTTAATCCACAACAGGGCTGCGTATTTAAAATATATCATTATTTGTAAAATAATTGTCAATTTTTGTTTTAAATCGATTTGCACTACCAGCATTTACTACCTCCGTGGGCAGTGCGTTCCATTTATCCATTATTTTAAAGGTGAATTTTTTTTAGCTATGTTCGTTTAAAAACCTCCGTCCTTTCAGTTTAAGCCCATTGTTAAGTGTGATACCATGGTCGTACTTGAATAAATTTTCATAATTTCCGTTTCAAATTTATTTAAAATTTTGAATACTCCGATAAACTGACCTTGTAATCGCCTAGTTTCGAGTCAAGTTCTAATATATTTAATCATTCGATATACGACTTATATAGAATCGAGGAAATTAGTTTAGTTGCCCCTCATTGAATTCTTTCCATTATATGATGTTTACATGTATATAAGATCACCAGAATTTTACTGCGTATTCCAGGTGTGACCTTACTAAACTTTTAGATAGAGGTATGAATATATCTTGGTGTTTGTAGAGAAAACTTCTTGCAAAAAATCCAAGTATTCGGTTAGGCTTCTTACACATTTCTTCCCCCTGTTTGTTAAATTTAAGAGCCATTGAAACCAGCACCACAAAATCTTTTCCTTCGTCCACGGAGATAAGATTTTTATCACGAATTTCATAGTTAAAACTAGGCGTGACCGAAAAAGTGGATTTTTGTGTGTTTATATTTCGTTCACCCGTGCCTGAATATTCATGCGCTTTTGAGTCCTAGTTCAAATATACCCGGCGCCATTTTTTGTACAAAAATGGCCCAAAATAACCACTTCTGTAAACATTATAACATTATTCTATAAACAATTGGGATTATATACTAGGGGCTGTGCCCCCAGACCTCCAATTGATTGAAACTCACGATTATCGTAGGGGCGTCCCCCTGCAGTGTTTAAATCCACCACTAGCAGTCCCCTTAAATTTACCTTAAAAACGTGAAACATATTAGAACACGGACGAAATAGTTTACGTATTATCGTTCGCGCCGCCAATCTACATGTTTACCAAAACTAGGTTATTTCAACTTCCGTGAAAAACTCTACACTAAATTAAATTTCATGTTCTATTTATTAAAACATTCGAAGATTTGATCTAGATCGTGCTGAATTAATTTGCTAACGTTTTATTTAAAATTTTACCTCGAAATTTTGTATCCTCCGCAAATTCAGATAATCTACCAAGTAAGCCAGTGTCCATTTCGTTTAATTAAATAATGAACAACAATCGTCCCAACATAGCGCCTGAGTACGCCACAGACATTTTTCCACTCGGAAAATTTACCGTTTAATCCTACTATCTGCTTACAATTACATACTTAGGCACGACTCTTTTCAATGTAGGAGATTTCCACTTAAATCCATGCGCAAATAATTTGTTACTAATCGCGTGTGAGGAACGGTGTAGAATGCCTTAGCGAAATCTAAGTAAACTACGTCCAAAGTAAACACAGTCCTTGTTTTTAATCATACTGCTGTAAAATTATAAAAGATCAGTCAAACATGAACGTTTCTGTCTAAAGCCGTGTTTTCTATTATTTATGAGATAATGCGCTTCCAATTGATCGATCATACATCGCGACTGACAGATCCCATTAATTTACCTACCATGGATGTCTTAATTATGGGTCGATAATTGATCAATTTCCCTTTTTCGTTACTTAAATATAATATTTATATTCGCTAGCTTAAAATCTTAGAAACATTTGTTAAAAAAGTCGCTAGCCGCCCCACTAACTAATTTCTTTTAAATGCGCCGGATAAATTAAATTAAGACTTAGAGATTTAATGGATTTTAACTTAGTGATGAGAAAATCTATTTCTGCTTCGAAAAATTTGATATCAATTTAAAAGGTATGCTCGTTAAAGTTTATAGTTCGTTCGTTCGTGGTATATTAGGTTCGTCTTCGTTTAGAAATACCTATGCAAAAAGTAATTTAATATAATGGACACGTTTTCCCTTTTTGAAACAAATTCGTTATTGTTATTTTGATAGATCCTATTGTTTCCTTTATCGGTTTTCTATTGGATACATAATCCCAAAACTTCTTAGGGTTATGTTTACTTTTTTGCCAAGTTAAATTTCATATTTTTTAGCACTTCGTATTTTCTTCGGACATTCCCTTCGTCGTGCTATGTAAATTTCATTATTTTCTTCGGATGGGGTACGCTTGTGGCGTTTGTATACAGAGTTCCTATCCTTCAATTTGACTACGATATCATAATTCCATCATTTTGGTTTACTTGAAGAGTTACCTTTGTTTTTTCGTGGAATGAAGTGCTAATCTAATTTTCCTACAAGCTAGGCGAAACAGGACCAGCACTGATTAACATTTCCTAACATTGGATCCCACTTGATCTCTCTACACTTGCGGTTGAAGCCATTAAGGTCCGCATGTTTAAAAAATTGCACTTTAATAATTTTCCTTGTTATGATTTATATTAATATCTAACTCTATTAATTTGTGATGACTGGAACCTATAACTTCTCCACTACTAATACCCGAGATAAGATTAACGTTGTTAGTTAGAATTACGTCTCGTATATTTTTCCCTCGGGATGGTTTATTAACTTACTGTGTTAAGTAGTTTTCCTCCATAAACTCCAAAGGCCTCTGACCCTTCCCTTCCGCATTTAACGTTCATAGTTAATATTTCTACATTTTAAATCCTCAATTAATAAAGTGCAATTGTCTTTAATGTTAGTTCCAATAATGTTATATAATTCCGTGTCAATCTCAATCTATTGTGGTGAAGGTCTATACACTACAAACATATATATTGGAAAACCATTCGATTTTATGTGGGCGCATATTACCTCAACTTCTTTGAGAAAGTCAATTTTAACTTGGGTTATACTTATATGATTTTTGGTTTATAGTAGTACTCCTCCTGTAAACTCTCATATCAACCAATGTCTCTTTCGAGTTTGCTTAATTCTATTGTCTATGTTTTTTTTCAATATGTATTTGAAGGTGTCTAACAACATTTCACCATTTTAACTTGTGCAAATTTATTTTGACTAAGTGATTCCATATTTCTTTCCAATCAAGGCACATCAGCCAGTAAGGCATAAAACCAAAGATGAAAAACGAATATTATAATCCCTTTTAATCCAGAATATTAGGTAAGTAGTTTAAAATTATTTATAATATTTGATATATGATTGCATTTCAGTCGAATTCCTTTAAATTTGTCATTGAAATAATAAAAGATACTATAGAGTCGGATAAGGAGAGGGCTATCTTTAAACAAACTGAAGCATTTCTCAACTTATTAGTTAAATTATTTCAATGAGTTTAAAAGATATTTTCTAAAAGTTTGCATATTTATTTATTGTATAACCCTTTAATTTAGTTACAATGTTACCTCATTTTTGCTTTGGCCACATGCATATCTTAAACATAATTCTTTTCATTTAAGAGTATTTGTGAATTATGTCTTGAAATGTTTAAATTAACTCAGAAACTAATTGATAACATACATTTGCCTTTAAATCCTTTTCAAGGAAGAATTTAAAAATATATTGGAACTTACAATTAAGGA
Organism: Ceratothoa steindachneri; assembly: GCA_963969495.1. Taxonomy (NCBI): domain Eukaryota; kingdom Metazoa; phylum Arthropoda; class Malacostraca; order Isopoda; family Cymothoidae; genus Ceratothoa; species Ceratothoa steindachneri. Next base: position 116,082,131 of record OZ018326.1, read on the forward strand.
GTATCACGAGTTTTGTTTCTATACAACTGCTAAATCACAATGCAGTTTGCCTTCCAATTCTCCGTTGCTTCTTATAAATTATTACTTAGAGATTTTTTATCTTTTTTATTTCCTATTAAGTTTTCGACTCTGGCTGTACCACAATTTAGAAGTATATATAGAGTCATAACATAATTCAACGGATAACAAAAGCCACAATTGCATCACTAAATCTGTATCATTATATTTTTCTTTTAACTCTGTTATTATATTAATGTTTTTTTCTCAATGGTTTGTTTAAATAATGATTTGCTGACTTCAATAATTTACTTTTCATTATTCAGCTAAAATAAATATCTCTCTGGGTATACTAATACTTTGTTTTATTGGCAGATGCATCATATCTTTACAACATCCACTACATATTGACTAATGGTTGCCTTGTTACCACTGCATATCCTTTTCTTAGAATTTTTTCAACCAATTTTGTCCCTAATATTATGAATTAATATTACTCGTAGGTAACGCATTTACGGAATGACATATACACCCTTAGCCAAATGTGTAAAGCACCCATGAAATCATCCATATAATGTAATTAGACATTTTTCCTAAATAAATTCAATAAGTATATTATAAACTTATTTATTTTTATTAAAATCTTAGTTATATCCCCGTTTGCTTTTAATTATATGTAGCCATAATTTTTTTTCCAGGGATATATAGAAATTTTCAGAAATTTATTTCCACACTCAGCTTGTAATTTTAGATCGAGTTGATTTATCTGTAATTCTTGTATTTTGGGGGGGGCCTTTCCAATACAAACTCACAAATGTTCTAATGGATTTAAGTGTGGGTTCAGTGTCAGTCACTACATAGTGCTGTTCAGCATTTCCCTAAACCAATGCTTGATGTGATTAGATTTATGTATGGCATGGGGCATTATCCGATTGGAAACTAGCCATTCATCTCATGGAGTTTTAAGATGCAATTTTTGAATACATAGATGACTTTAGAATGAATTGTGGAGTTCAATTTTCTCTATAAACATCTCTCCTAGCCCTGCTAAAGAATGCAGCTCCAAACAATGATAGAACTATCTCCGTGCTTCACAGTTGCTACCACCCAAGCAGGATGAAATTCTTCTGCAACTCTTCGTTTTATAAAGGTAGCCCCAGAAGTGATAAAAATCGGCTAAATTGTTACCAAAGTAGTTAAATATTTAAATAATTATCTTCAACAAAATATTTAAATTGAAGTATATACATATATTACCTGATAATTACTTTGATCTGACCAGATAGCTTTAGACCCTTATTTAATAGTATACCTTTTGTGAACTTTTGCCCTAGAGATGCCTTTTTTCTAATAGGCTCTGATATCAATGACTTCTTTATTGCCTTATATCTTTTTATCCCTAGATCTAGGCTGGAATTTTATTACAATGAGCGCCAGTGTCAACTAGATATTAAACCCAAAAAGTGGTTTATAATTAGGAAGTGATGGATCAACCTGAGGAAGTGAAGGGACGGCAGAGGGGATAGGCCCATTGATCAATTGCGTTTTTAGTTTAAATTAGTTGCATAATTCAAATCATTAGAATGAAACCGAGAAGAGTGAGAGTGAATCGGAGAATTAGAATGGGAATAGTGAATTGAGTGTTTAGGACAGGAAAATGCTGGATTACTGTAAGATGAAGGGGGTAATGGTTGTAAATATGGTTGTGCACCGTATTTTTCGTAGTCCACGCATAGATTAGTTGGTTGGATTAGAAGAAGTATAAGAATGAGAAGGAGGATATTGATAAGAGATATCATTTGATTAGGAATGATAATATCGTGAGTGGTAATGTCGGCAATGTTGTTTTAGTGTACAGCGTTACTCCTATATTTCTCATGGTACCAGCACATTCTCTTTGATTGAGACAGTAATTTTAGGTGCAGAAGGATCAGCTGAAAAAGAATGAGTAAAGGAATACTGCGCCTCACTTCTTGTGCTGCAATGCCCTCAATGGTTTTCCTTTCGAAAGGAAAAACGATGCCTGTCGCTCAGGTTGCCTATGTCACTGTACACTCGCGCGGACTCACGTACACTTTTATTTTTTTTTAGATTCTCTATCCTTTCTAGCATTGGCAGCTAAGTCCGACGTTGTAGGGATAGAGGTGTTACGTGGGTCCAGTCTATTGTCGTAAGGGTACGTTGGTATCCGAACATACGAAAGAGTTAAATTACACAAAGGAATCAGAATATGTAGGACAATCCCACAGCTAACATATGGGTTCCAGAATATATTTTCGGCTGCTTTGTCTATTTCGTCTACATTCGTATGCTCATTGATTATAATAAGGGATATGACGCGTGAAAATCTGTCAGGAGGGAGTCAAAATGATCAGACTAAGTACCTTTCGCCCTGATCAATTCCTTTGGATGCTCAAAGAACCGCATGGAATACCATCTTCCATCTGCAGCGTATTTAGGAGCTCTCGTAAATCTTCGACCAGGGACCTACCGAATTCAAGCTTAAACGCCTCTGTCAATTCCCACATGCACCCCTTCTCCCATCTTTAAGCAAAATAACTCTGAATAAAGTAAAAGTACGTAAATGATGCGTCTTGCTCCAAGATACTATGAAAAGCCATGATTACGTCGCATATCTCCAACCACCTGATTGGATTAGCTGCATCAAAAGCTGGGAGAATAATCGAATGGTGGGTCATTCGGGCGCTGAAATCATTCTTGAATAGTTCTGGAAGGTTGATTTGCAGCAGCCTAACTGCCGATCGTGGAGGAAGATGAAAACGGCTGACTTGCTTGGGTGCTTGTGCAAGTTGTAGTTGTTGATACAGCATATTTGGTGCCAATATTAATCATTTCTGTGTTGTCCATATTGTGTGAGGGGTTTTGTGACGTAGAAACATATCCATTTATTAAAATTAAATTTGAGGAAATAAAATAGGTGCTGAAGATTAAAAAAAATTAAAATTAATGATATTTACGTATTTTCATGATGAAAATACACAAAGCCAGCACCGAAATCAAACTTCGAACAATGAAAATCCCTTATTTTAAATTTACAAACCCTACTATGAAAATTGATAAAGCTTCGTTCCACTATTATTACACAAATACACACCAACGATGCACAAATACCCAAACTACTCCCAGCAGAACTAACCTATATCATTTTCTTGTTTTCATTATTATCTTCCTTTTGTATAGCTAAGGCTCACAAAGCAGATCAGACTAAGGTTTTGTTTAAAAAATATACACATATTTTCATTTCACTATCGGTTAAAATGTCTGCATTTTCAATATTTTACATTCACCAATTGTTCATTTTAATCCCAATCTTAAAAAATGAATTTATGCACAATTTCCTATTTAAAATTGCATTAGAACAGATTCACTTATAGCCAATTTGTATACTGCCACCTCTGCTGATTCACAATTCCCCATAAGATTTCTTTTATTCAGATAAATATTCTCACAGAATTCTTATTTATTTATATGTTTAATTTTACGTCTTTGAAAATGGTTATCAAGGAATTAAAATACTATGATGGAAATTCTAACTGCTGCCTTGTTATTTTTGCTCAAACTATATATATATATATATATATATATATATATATATATACAGCCTTGGCGAAAATTATGGCGCAGGTATGAAATAGTGTAGAATATAATTAAAACTCATTTATTTCATACATGACATAATACAAATAAACATTTTATGTATATTCTATCAAATATTATTATTTGATGTGTCCTCCTTTTGCTTTTATGCGTTTGTGCATACTTGAAACGAAGTTGATGCAGGTGAATGGCTCAATTCTCTCCTACTCTTCGTGAATTTTGGCTGTTAATTCACTTTTTGAGGAGCATTTCTGCACCCTTACTCTTGTGACTAAGTGTGACCAAAAATGTTTAATAGGGTTGAGGTCTGGAGATTTAGGGGGACATTTCATCAACGTCACCCCTTTCTTTACAAAGCAAACCTTTAAGACTAAATGTGTGGCATGGAGAATTGTCTTGTCAGAAGATTAAATCATCTGCTATGTCATCATTGAATATTTTACCTAAGAAATGTTGATAAACCTGCTCTAACATACTGATGTAAGCTTTGGAATTCATCTGCCTTCACAAGTGAACAACAATCTTAGACCTGAAGACGACATGCAGCTCCAAACCATTACACTGCCACCGCCAAACTTCTCTGTTGGGGCAACACACCTCAGATCATAAGCTTCCACAACTCTCTAATGAACATAAATAGCTCCATGGTTTCTAAAGTCCTGAGAACAAATACAAATGTTATTGATTATAATTTTTGGTAGCCACTATAAATGTGTACAAGCATAAAAATTGATAAAAACTAATGTGGAGAACCTACCTCAAAGTTACTTTCATCAGACCAAACAACTTTAGTCCAATTATCAGTCCAATCTTCATGTTCTTTTTCCCAAGACAATTGCTTCTTCGTATTTACTTGAGACAGCAACGATTTTTTCTTGCTTACATCCTTTGAGCCCATCTTCTATTAACCTTCTGCTAACTGTGCGTCTCGATATTTTTGTTGGTTACTGCCCGAAACTCAGCAACTACATAAGAAGAGTTTCTTTACCTAACGGCCAGAGATATACTTCTCAACAACCTTTCTTCCCTTGGAGTTGTACAAGTTTTGCGACCTTGTCCATCATGGTTTATAAAAAAATTGGTCTAATTGTACTTTTTAATGGTTTTTGAACACTATTTCTCCAGTAATTCAATTTTCTTGCAATTTTGACTTGGGATAATTCCTCTCTGAACTTCAGGAATATGTTTCTTCGGAGACATTTTAACAAAAGATTATGACGTATCTTAATAATAAGATAATCCGTGAAAAAATAGGAATAAACCTTAGTATCACACATTGAATGGCAGAAGGTTGCTCAAACCACTTAGCAACAATAGGCAAAAACGCATAAAAGCGGTTATAAAAGCAAAAGGAGGACATATAAAATACCTGTATTAATTATTGATATAATTTACGCAAACATTTAAAATTGAATTATTTCAAGTAATAAATAAATAAGTTTCAATCATATTTTTGACTTTTTCATACTTGCTACATAATTTGGGCCAAAACTAGATATGGCTGCGATTACTTGCGCAGAAAATGATTAATATATAATTAAAATCAAAGGAGAAATTGCAATTACAGAGGTTGAGAATGACAATTGAAATTGATTAGAAATGGCAGATATTTAGACAAGTTAAGTGTATTACATATTTTAATGTGAATGAATATTGATACGAAGGCTATAAATAGGAGGTTGAATATGAGGGGTATCAATAAAGTTAGTAGCAACACAGAGTATGCAGACACGGAAAATAAATTCAAGGTGGACTGCATATACAAAGATAAAGGAAAATTACGTTATGGACATTGAGATATTCGATTAACTGTGAATTATTTGTAACTGACCTTGTCTGGCTTTTGGGATGAAGCGCTTCAAAGACCAAAGGAATCTCAATATATATTAGATATTTTAAAATGAGTCAGACAATGGTTGTGATTGGCTGCAGGAAATCGTAAACTCATATGGGGTAAACAGAATTTGAATGTCGTACGTAAAGTCTCATAATTGGATTTAGTGCAAAATGAGTAGACTTTTAAACGTGGAAATTCTCAGGGACATTTTAAAACCTTTTTATGAACTTGCCAAGTTGACAGTTGCTAGAAAAAAACTTTTATCGGAATTCTTTTGATATACCCCCAAAATAATCCTCCGAACTTTCATTTTTGTTCCAATGTAAATTTACTTTTAATTACGAAAAAATAAAAAAGAGAGCCATGCCTTAATTTCAATAAATGTTCTTAATTGTACTTATTTTTGTTAAAAAAAATACCAAACATTCGTTACTCAATTATTTTTGGCGTACTCGTAGAAAGACCATTGATAAAAACTTCAAATATGCGAAAAATCCATCCTGCGGCCTCTTTTTCGAACTGTAAAGAAAAGTTTATAAAGAACCTGGATACATGCTTCAAATATATCCGAAGCCTCATTTAGACATTTAGCCATTCGAAGGCACTTGTAAGCGATTTGAACCATGGGAAACCATCAATGCAATAACCATTTATCATTTTATCACAAAACGCCGCAGGTCATAGGAAGGAATTTCCCTCTTCGCTAACACTATAATTTAAGGGGATTTTTTTGAGTATTTGAATAATGATTTCATCTTAGTTTGGTTATGACTTATGTTTTTTTATCAAAGTTTATAAATAAATTTAAGTATCGGAATTTTGTGAATTTTTCAAAACCAGAAGAATTACAAATGGTGAAGTTCAGAAAATTTATAAAAATTCAACCATGGCTGCTTTTTTTGGATTTTAAATTTTAATCTTAGTAGCGAAGTACAAGCTACACCCGTAGGTGGGAGTGGCGAAGCCATTGCCTGGTGTTTTTAGACAAATCTGTAAACTGCGTCTTTATTCTTTCCTTAGTTAAAATATTTTTCTTTATATTATGTAGTTATTTTCAATTCTTTATAGGCAACGAAGATAATAATCTTTTACCCCATTATTTCTCTAACCAGTACGCGGGTGGAGCATAGTAATCCAAACCAAGCAATCGGCAAGTTAAAGAACAGCTACCACAGCGAGCTCGATGAAGAATGAATAGAGCAAGATATTACTCTCATAACTAACTATCCTAACTTCGTCCATAAAGCTTATTTTAAAAAAATATATCTATAATTCAAAACCATCTTTTCAAACAGATCTACAAATATGCCAAAGTTCAGCTCAATCTATTAAAAATGCGTGTTCCGACAATTTACAAACATGTACAAAAAAGACACACATAAAGAAACTTCCACTTTTATATATATATATATATATAAAAGCATTGGAATTATTAAAATTTAATAGTAAACTGCAGAAAGCTGAAAATAGTAAGAAATATTAAGAGATACTTTCCTACTTATGAAAGAGACAAGATCGTCATTCAAGTTTGAAACTCGAGCAAAGTATGAAACATTAACAAATTACGGCAAGTAAAATTATTCATTCTTAAGAAGCTTGTAGCAGTGTATGGAAGTGTGTAGGTCAGAAGACTTAAAGGTTTTTGTAAATCCTTAATAGCAACCTGAGGGCCTATGTTTCTTCTTAAACTCAATAGACTATTAATCTTTTAGTGTATGGGAATGACATGCCTCCTTGAAATGTAGACCTTCCACACGTAAAGATGTTGTCCTGCCATATAAAAATAATTTTGCTTTGCAATGCTCCAATGTTCACGTCCACTTATTGCTTAATTCATAAAAGAATATCGGGCGAGTTTCATTATCCCATTCATAAAACAGTTCTAAATTAAATTATATATCTCTTTTTACACTAACTATTGTGAACTTATTTACCTCCGCCATAGAAAGAGGGCAGGTTTAGAAGTTAAATGTATGTTCTAGTGGGTGATACTTACTTTTTAAAACAACTATGAACCTTGTCATGGAAAACTTTCTCAGGGGAATACTTTCATTAAGATTCGCTTTCAATTTTATAAATACAAAATTTTAATTGAAATTTAGAGATAATTATTTTTCCCGAAATTTGGGAATGACCATTGATGTTTTTGTCCCATTCCTTCCAAATTTACATAGATATGTAATTATTTTAAACAATATTTATAAAATACTTGAGATTCTTCTCAAACGAGATAATTTTCGTATTTTTTTTATCTAATTATTTATACATAAATGTATTTCTATCAAGGCTGTGCAATACTTCCCAAAAAACAACCTAACAAATAGCCTCCCATTTTTAATATATATTCAATATGTTTTTAAACCTTGGTTAAGTTAAGTTATTTTCTTAATCTTTGGACAATATCTATCCACAATAGGTGCAGCCCAGCCTAAAACTTATATATATATATATTTCTTCCTCGCTAAAACACTTGAACATATCGCATGGTACTGTGCAGGGGAAGTAATAAAGGAAAGTGATCCAACATTTTTCCTTCTAAATTTAAACTTAAATATAAGCAAAATTGTCAACACCTCTTTATATATAAAGGACCTTATAAGGCCTGCAAAGCAAATTAGCTAAACAATTAACACCTAATATTTTTATACATAAAGATATGGTTTTACTTATATCATAGCGTCAATGAAAATCACAGGTTTGAACTAAAGATTTTTATGTGCTGGTAGTACTCTCATTAGAGTTTAAAGATTAAAACTTTAATATTTAAAATATCAGTAAGGATTACAAGTGTTCAAAGGAAATTTACTTTACATATAAAACCTAAACAAAATAAAGATTGGCTCGTTTCTCTTATTATGGAGCAATTTCATCACCTGGCTGAACGGCCGGCTGAGGACGCTGAACTGCCTTTCTCACGCACGGGAATCAAGGGATGGGATCATTCCTATGTTATATTTAGTCTATGGGTTTAGGGGACAAATAAGAGGAAAGGAAAAGATAAATAAAAGATAAGGAAAGCCAAAAAACATAAAGCTAATCACTATTTAATAGAGAAAACGTTACAAGGTCTTATTAAACTTGAGAAACTATGTCTTTTCTTTTATTACTGTGTCTCCGTACAAACTTGCACATATATGAGACGATCATAGAATGAGCGGTTCACCTTCTATTTTATTCCTCACTTTCCTCTCGGGTGAAACTCTCTATTTGGTTTGTGTTGGCAGCTATTTCTGGATCTTTATTCTTTAATGTTCTGCGAGTGGTTAACAGTCAAATGTTTATACCGTATCTTTGGCAAGGATTCAATTCCATTGCAATGTATGCCCGCCACTTATAAGATATAATAGTCGTGCCAAGTGATACATATTCTTTAATTATAGATAATAATGGGTCTGCGCAAGTTTGTACTTTTTCAGGGTGAAAACAATGCTTATACTTATAACAAAACAAAGGATATCGTAAAACTAAGGATGTATGATGTCAAAGGCTACTGACTGGAGTAACTGGCCGTTCGGCTATCTGGCTGAGGGGACGCTTGCTGAAACGAAGTTGCGCCATAATAAGAGAAAAGATTAGTGATTGTTTGTAATTATTAAAATAAAATTTGTAGAAAAATCTCCACCCTCTGCCTTAAATGCTATTGTGCAGAAAAGCCAAAAATAAATTTTTCTGAATTTGAAAAATCATATTTATTGGATGCGCTGGGTCTCGCAGCAGGCAACGCGTTGGACTTTCAAACCAGAGTATTGCTTTAATACCAGTCAGATAGACAACATATAGCAACCTGCTTAGGGAGAAAGAGGCCTACTGGCGGCAAGGAATTTTTGACGCTTGAGTGCAGGCAGCTCCTTCCACACACATCCCTTCCTACCCTACCTTCATGAAACATAATACATTACCCTTGCATGAAACCCCCTGAAACGTTTTCTAACCACACTTTTTTGATCTGGTAAAGTCGGCTGAACCTTTAATTGAGAAATTTTGCCCTCTTGGCCCTTTGGTGAGGAAAGAATCCTACCGTTAGCCATTAATTTTCCCCAAGTGGAGCTGCCCTTTGTCCTCTCCGGCTTGTCAGCAATTTTCATTCTGATCTTCATGCGACTATCAATATCCGTTTTGGAGACTACTAATCCTATTAGTATTGGACAGTGGCCGCAATTAAATAGCTACAGTGACTAAACTGCTCTACTTTGGTAGATAAATATATTGGTAATGTGTTACAATTTGGACGCGTATAAATGTGATTATACTTTATATAATTTGCAAGTAAAAGAAAACGGTTTTCAAGCGTTTCCGTCCTTTTTTTCCTCCTTTATTTGCAATGGCGACTGCATGTAAATTACTAAATATTTGCAACTATTTGTAATGAAATTTTTCTCTTTATAGCAATTTTCTGCTTATATACGATGTCGCTCTCAGGTTGTTATTCCCCAAATAAACCCTGCATAAATAAAAGTAAAAGCGACTGGAATTACATTTTTTTTCCTGCGTGTACTTATTACCCCTCCGCTACGTCTCGCATAATATTTAAGAGCTTTTCTCAAAAAAGAGGTAAATAAGTTACGAGATTAATTTAAGAACACGTATTCTTGGACAAGAGTAACGCTCGTCTGGAAGGCAAAGGAGGACCAGCGTGTTCTACCGTCTTCGATTGGCCAGAGCTTTGCAGTCCTGGCCATTCGATTTAATAACAACGGATTCTTTTCAAGCTGATATTTAATATTATTCTAATATAAGTATTTTTACTACTATATTTAAGTTAAAAATAAATTTAATGGATGAGGCTATAACAATATTTAAAAGAAATACACGTTTACAAACTCTTCTCTATTTATTATACGATTACTTCTGTCTCAAGAGTTAGTATATATGACTTATTCACATACTCAATTTAGTGATTCCTTAAAATTCAAAGATCCATTTAAAACAAACCGTGTTTGCAGTTCTGTTGCCAAACATTTTTGCCTATTAAAACCGAATTATTACAGATTTCTTATAGTATTCGAAATTAGTACTGTATTCGAAATTAAGTTTTCGTAAATTCTGGTATATAAGCAAATTAAAGGTTCTGGATAAAATTCCTGGTTAAAACATATATATCTCTTAGTAATAAATTTTATCTATAAACACTATATACCTTACGCATAAATTGCCCCCCAATAACACAACAATAAATGCAAAAAAAAAATGTATGTATTAATCCTTTTTCTTATTTCAGGAAAGAACTTCTAAATGTAAATTATAATTTAAACTTATAGTGTGTTGACTATACTTTCATATAGACCCTACAAAGAAAAGAATAATATTGGAAGCAGAATTTAAATTAAAAGAAGCAGGTGTACAAAAGATTGCAATCATTTCAAAGCAGCAAGGTTTTTTGGCTTTGTGAAAAAGAGCGTGTGATTAAATTGGAGAAATCTCTAAATATGTCTTAATCAAAATTTTCATTTGTCGAAAGAATCTTTCACTATACAAAAATTTACAAAGATTTGGAGAATAGAGTAAAAGCACTTACTAAGAACTGAATAAATATACCAGTCTTTACGAAGATATCATCAACATCATAGCATAAATTTTAAATCTACAAGCAAACTGTTGTTCCCGTTCTATGAGGTGGAATAATATAGTGTTAAGGCAAAAATGGAGAAAATGCCCCCCAAATAGCTATGTATCTGTAAGACAAAAATATGATAACTCCAAGATTCATTTTTCGAATAAGAAAGGCAGACTTATTTACAATCAATGCCATATTGGTGAAATATGATGAGTCACAGCGTCTTGACCAGTCGAAATAATATATATGAGTCAAGTACGTTAATGGCGTTCAGGCTAAATTTGACGCATTTTAACGTCTCTTTTTTCAGCTATCTGAATATGTGAAAATACTTAACTGTATAATGATGATTTACCCAAGCTTTTCAAAATGCCGACCATAAGACTGTTGCTCAATGCTGTGAACACTATAAAGGTGGTATGATTTGACATGGAGTGATACAACGGAGACTAGGAAGCTATGGCCATCATCAAGGCGGACAATAGGCGTTCTGTTGAACAAACACGCAAGAAATCATCCAATAGTCAGGACAAAGCGATGGAGCACCGTAGAAAGGGTTTCGGGGTTTTATAGAGAGAGATAGCTGTTGGAGTCTTTATTATTAAACTGGCCCTGAATGAGAAGCTTGGCTACTAGTCGTAGAAGAGGGGCAGGGGAAAGATTCTGAGAACAACAGTGAAGAAGAACTGTTTGACGAAGGCAAACAGCTCCAGAAAAAGCTGAAGTTTTCTGTTGAATTTAAGAGGATCTGCTTCTACTCAGGTTAAAAGAGTAATTGTAAGAGATCAAAAACAACACGAGGCTGGCCTACAACCTATGCGAGGTTCCATCTAGCATGAGGTCCAAGTAACCCCAAACTTTGATGGTTATTTAGTGTCTCTCTTGAGAGTGTGACGTCATGCCGCCCGTCATCTTTTAGCATGGTATTAGGGACAATTGAGACGGCAATGTATTTTATATTATATTCTGTGAAGTTCCTGTGCCAGTTTCGCACAAACTTGTTGAGCGTATTTGGATATTGGCCAAATTCTCAATAGTCATGCGTTTGTATGTCTTCAGTATATAAGGCTTTAGTAGAATCTCTTCTTTGTAATCTGATTGGCTGTCCTCGATGTTGCTGATTTCAAAGTTTTTATTTTCTTTACTATATTGTTTTCAGTTCTAATGAAGCTTACGTGACTTTCTTTTGAACTTCGTTATTTTTTTTTCATATTATAAATTCGACTGGTTGTTTGACGTGGCAATTTTTCTACATTTATTCTTCTTAACATAGTTATACCTTTTTGGGAAACTTTAATTCGTCGGTCGGTGATCGGTCGGAGGATCAGTCGGTCCCCGGTTTGCTGTTTTAGTTGTTTTGGTAATATCATTGTAACTATTCAGCCGATTCTAACGGAATTTGAAAATCTTATTTTGTTTTACATTTTTTTTAGAATAATATCATTGCCAAGATTATCTTAAGGTTAGCCGGGGAGTTATTTTGTTTGGCTATAACATCATAACCATTCGGCCGATTCTAAAGAAATTTGAAACCATTATGTTGCTTTACATTCACTTCCCCAATGATATAATTACCAAAGTCTATCAAGGTTAGCTGGGGAACCATTTAACAATAAAATTGTAACTATTCGGCCGATTGTAACGAAATTTGAAACACTTATGTTGTTTTACATTTTCTTTTGAATGATATAATTTTCAAGGTCATCTCAAGGTAGGTCCATGAATTATTGAAACTTTTGAGGGTGTTAAGGTTAAAAATTAGAATAAGTGAGAGCACGTGACTTTACTCAGCAGACTTTGTTTGCTTTATGCAAAGAAATCCCAGCCTAATCTGGTATCGACTGGTAGAGCATATATATTGCACGTAACCACGTTGAAAGCGAGCGATAAGAACTTTTCTCGACCGTGTGTCGTAACTGTCTTCTGGGACCCATTTATGGGTCCTTTGAAATAGGTTTATTCCTGATTGGTGAGTGATGCCGATATTAAAATCAAAATGAATAAAATTGTTAGTTTGTATCTGATAGGAATATTGAAAAGGGTTTTATTTAATTAGAAAGCTATATGTGAGCAAATATTTTGCTTCTGACGCCTTGAATAAAGAATATAAGTTCTGAACAAATACAAACACTTGCAAACAAAGGCTCGGAAGCAATCTTTTCAATAAATAAGTCGTGTCCATGCCTTAGTAACACATTTCCAAGTAAAATAATTAGCTCTGAATTAAAAAAGCGCGTCTATTCTTCTTTGTAATTCATTGTATCTAGTCTAATGGATTAGATGAAAAACGGGCGCTATTCATTAAGGTAAAGATCTCGAAGACTAAGTTATAGAAAAATCTCTCAGTTAAGCAAATGATTTGTTTTTACCAGCATTGACCATCTGCTTTTCATGTTGATAATAAAGGGAAGTTTAGTAGAATACAGTTTAGACAACTGTTAGTTTGATCACATATTCTTCATATTTGATGATATTTAGTTCTCACCAATGCATGAATATTTTATTTAATAGTGGGCTGGCTAAAAAGGTCTTAGTTATACTTAAATTCTTTGGCTGAACTTAAAAAACCTTTTTTTATCTTAAGAAACGACAAATCATGTATTTTACTGGTTAATCCGTACGAGCGTGAACATAAAGGTCTAGTTACGAAATTTCACTCCATTAGACGTAAATCTTATATGAACATAGGCAGGCATAAGTAGCTTCATACGCAATATTACGCACATAGCCAATCACAAAACCATAACCATATCTTTTCCTCCTTCACCGCATAACATACTCACTCTCTCTCCTCTCTCTACTAGCCCTGTCGTTATAGTAGTAGTATCTCGTATTAAAGCACTATGTCGTAGAAAAGGCTCCCGAAGATATATTATATATCTGTTCTTTGTGGGGATTATTCTATATTCGAGGGCGGGGGTTCAGTCAGATGGCCGAGTATTATTCTATGTTAATAAATAGGCCTGAAGAGGGCTTATTTATCTTCAATATACTTAAGAAATGAAAGGGAGCCCAAGGATAAATAATATTGCAAGGATTAATAAAATAGAATTTTATTAATTATACTAACAAAAATAACACATGAACGATATTTACGTAAACGGGAATTAAAATGGGAGATACACATGAAATGAAAAGGTCATAGGATAAATTTGACTAAGCGGTGGATTTAGGTTTGGAGGGATTTAAATTACAAAGAAAACCAGAAGGGAAAGGGTTGGCTAAATCCGTGTTAAAGCACGTAGTTACGTTGGCACAAAGTTATATAATTGAATGAAATTCGTAACTTATGTATTTATAAGGTCGGCGTGCAGATGCAGGCGATTTGAAGGAATGACTTTGGTCCGACTGGAAATTTCCTTCCCAGGAGGAGGGGTTTTTAGGGGGGTTGTCCTTAACGAAGGGGAAAGGACAGACTTCGAGGAGTAGGAGCAAAGTGGGGCTCGGAAGTACAAGCGATCCTTCAGACAGGATACCGGAGATGTTCTGGGTGAACAGTTGAGGTTATTGGAGTAACCAAGCGTTCTCTTGAAGAGCGTTAAAAGGGAGGAATTGAATTACCACTAACGTGATATCAGAGGAGCGAGAACCGTTTCTTTTCGAGCGGGCTCGAAGAACAATGACTGTTCTAAAGTTGTTCTCTTCTGAAAAATTGAACAACAGGTGGGGCCCTGTTGACTTGGGGTCTCGAAGGGCACGAACTTGGCACTCAAGGATATTGTCCTCTTCTGGACAATAAGGGGGTTCTCAGGGTAGAGTTCCTAGGTGCACAAGGGAGACCGGATCGGCGTGATGCCTGATGAAGATAATCGCGATCTGATTCAAATGCGATTTTCTATCGCATAAATAGTCTAAGCCAGCCCCTCGGAGTAGAGTTCCTAGGTGCACAAGGGAGACCGGATTGGCGTGACGCCTGACGAAGATAATCGCGATCTGATTCAAATGAGAAATTCTATCGCATAAATAGTCTAAGCCAGCCCCTCAGGGTATGGGGCGATGGTGGAATTCCAAGGAATGTATCGCTAGCAATTCGAACACGCTTATCTTCCCATAAGCCTAATTCAATCTGTCCAGATCAACGCCTGCAGGCAAACGGGGGATTGAACTTCCTTGATTAAACTTGGAGCATGGGAAGATAATACTCGGGAAATGTTAGGGCGATAAGAACGCCATGCTTCTCTCTTACCGCAGGATCCACGTGAGAAGCATGAGGACTAATATGTGATAGAAGCGAGGCGCGTTAGCCTCAGGCAATTTTATCACACACAAATAGACGGTGCCCTCCAAAACGGACGCCAATATTAGACAGGTTTCATTTCTTAACTCGATAAAACATTAAGAAATAAAACCTATCGAAATTTGGGGCCATTTTATTGTTGGTCACCCTGTATCTACATACCCGACATGCAATACTAACGTCCCTTATAGGGTATTCATATCCATTTACTATAGACATGGAAACACGAAGGGTACTATGATCACAGGTTAGTGTCAAAATCGCAATACTACCCTACACCTAACAACGAGGATAGGCTCCAGGAGCATCGTATTTTAAGGTGAAAGACATTCTGATCATTAAGTACATTTCTTTATCCGATTTTGGATTTCATCATAGATGAGGCCATCCTAAAGCGCAACTTACAAATTTTGATCTTTGATTAAACTCCCTAATTATATTTATATAATTATGTAGTGTCCAGTTAACACCGAAAAAGTTTGATATGCTGTTATTCCAAAGTAATTTAAAAAAGGTAATAAGGGGATTGATAGATATTTTAGTTTAATGAAAACAAGAGAGAATACGTGGTGGGAAGGTAGTACATGACGAGCGAGTAGACAATAATAGAAAAACGAACGGCACAATCAAGAACGCATGAGAAAGAGATAGAAAAAACGGATTTGAACTTGGACATAATTAGGTAGAAAAATAGATAGTAGAGTAGGTTATGTACTGAGATAGGTAATAGTGGTGAATTTTTTTAAAAGGATAAAAGGAGAGTTTAGATAAGAGTTCGACAGAATTTGTTCACTGGTGAAACGGTATCTCGGGTTGCAAATGTTTTTATTGAAGATCGATATAGTTAGATAGTTATAGATCCCTGGTGAAAGGGTAGCTATAGAACGAATGATAGAAAGAACGGGATTGTCTCTTTGACTCGCTTTCTTAGGAACTCTTTGTGCGAAGAAAAAGGTTACCTTTGCTCTCAGAATTAGGAGTCTAGGAGAATAATCCTTAGTAATCCATTCATCTTACTGAATAGTTCAAACATAGGGTAAAATGAGACTTAATATGATTATCATTCCTTTGCTCTTTAGTTGACATTCTGTTCGATAAGATTCAACATTTTCTTGAAAGTTCAGTCTGAAGAAGTACTTTTGAACAAATAATTACTTATTGCCAGTCAGAAAAAACTCAGATTAAAATTATGGTGCTTTTTTACTGCTCTTCCACTTATTTTTTTCATTTCCATCTACAATTGAACCTATAATAAACTAGATTAGTTCTTATTGCAGAACGTGCAATAAAAGTAAATATTTTCAAAAAATTTCATGCCGAACTAAATACACCTAAAACATGAGATTGTAGAGCCCTCACTGGCCTGGTACATACGGGCTCGACTTACAGAAACAAGAGGCCTGCCAATCAATTGGTGAACGCGCTGGGCTTATCCCCTCAAGTGTATGTAGATTTTACGTCATCTCTAATATAGCTAGCCCTAGGAAGTTCTTTTTCTTTTGAGGTCTTCATACAAATACTATTATCTCTTTTTTGTTTCAAGATATCCTGCTGCTGGATAGTTCTATCCATATACTCCTAAAATATTTGCCTGTAGTCCTTATCTAAGGTTTTTACCCGTGCATCTTTCGGTTTTAAGTACTCAAAATAATTTACAGCGCTTATTTTGGTTACATTATAGGTTATTTTAGAAGAAAGGGGGACGTCAGGAAGTTATTTTGCTGGCGACGCGCAAAACTTGGTGAATTTAAAATGGGTTCCGTAAACGCTAATACGGGTATGACAATACTTAATGACAATTATAATGCTTAATTCTTAACTCTTTTTTCCTCTGATTGCACGCCTATATAAAGTAGCATTTCCAGGGGGGCGTAACCTAGATTCGACTCCGGGACAAATCTGTCCTCGAGGCTTATTAGTTCCGCCCGCTAAGGGCGGAGTTTTGCAGGGCTGTGTATCACAATTTGATTAAATCCTCCATCTAATTAAGCTATTCTATGCCTGAATTTTACAAAACTGTTTTATAATTTCCTCTGGTTGTACTTTCTGTTTACTCAGGTCTTTTGATAATTTTATCTCGAGACGTGAATTGTTTGTTTATTAGTTTCTTCTTGTTGACTTAAGTATCTTGACCTTTTGTCCCTTTGATCGCGTTTGTCCTTTTTGGAATTCTCGCGCGTTAGGATTTAATGAGACTACCACGCGTTCATTTTGTGGAGATTCTTGATGGGCCTATTGAATCCTGCAACTTGATCCCAGTAGCCTGCTTATTATATAAACCGATCACCACAGTACTCGCCTGCCAGTAATGGAGACGGTGAGAAAATAACGTATAACATTACATAGGTAGGTACATATGAAATTTATATTTTTGGCACACTTAATGTCTGACAACATCTTAACATATGCACAAAGCATCGATTTTCATAAGGGGATACAACTGTACTCAAAGCGGGTCTATTCATTATGCCATATTCTTAAAAAAAATTAAATAATAATATTTAATACACTCATATACAATCTCTTTTACAATTTGATCCCATCTTGTTTAGATTGTTATATAAATTATGATTATAAATGGTATAAATAGATAATAAGGCACGTAAGAAAGCTATAGAGGCGGCGAGGCTTGTTTACATTTATGCTTCTTCCCGTTTTAATAAATGTGTCGCAATAATAATGCCTAGAAAAGATTCAGAAATATATGAACGACGGATCCTTAGCAAATGGCTTGTCGTTGTTTTTGGTTCCGTACAAGGCTTTATAGAGATGGCTTAATGCTAATATGTGAGAGTTCAGCAAGGAGCCTATTCTGCCTTGCAAAGCACATTTCTTATAACTTACCTGGATGAAAACTATACAATACTATTTTACAGAGATATATAACATTACAATTTTACATCATTATTTATATGAATATATTGTGTACATATATATGTTATTCACGCAAGGATTTATTTTTATTAATGAACGCCGCTATATCTATCATATTAGATTATTCCTATTTGCGTACCAATTACAAGCCTTTACAGAATTCTCATGAGAGTCATCTGTGGTGCTTCATACTGAATCTATTTCGCCTCGCAATGGACGCTACAAACTTGCGTGTGCGTACCAAAACATCTCGCTTTTAGCTATACTGAACTTAAGCATACTGAGTAAACCTTTAAATTAAAGTATACATGGACTATGCAAACCAACAAGAGTTAACTTTTTATTAATAATTAACCGACTTTGTAAATTATTAAATAACTCTGAATGGTATTCTTCTCACACGACCGGTCATATAAAAAATACTGAATTTGGGCAGTTAAATTGATCATCACTAGAACACAACACTCTCTACCCTTGTTATTAATAAGTTTAAAAACTTTACCCGAACGTCTGGTATCATCTCTTTCCAGTGTTAATTGCAGTGGTCCAGTGTGTAGAAATGTGTCCTTCCACCATCATTATTGCAGCTCCTTCCAAAGGGTCAGCCATCGATGATGGAGATAGCCAGGTCCTCTTCTTCTTGGGATTGGAGTGGGTTTGGAGTCAGTGTTCTTGTTGGCAACTCCATACTCCTTCGTCCTGCTGGCGTCGGTCCGCTGTAATGGCCACCTCAAGACGCGCGACGCTCTCAGAAAGAAATGAGGCCAATACGTCGAAAAGTTTAGTCTCTTCTTCTCTAATTTCGGAGATATGAAATTGGGCCTCCACAATTCTGAACCTACCATTTTTTGCTGTTTCACTAAAGATGGGCAGCGTGTTGTTGACAGCGTTCATGAAGTCCCCTTCTCCTTGCCTTGTCTGAGGATGGCTTGTTGCATCCATTTCTTATATACATTCACTGTCCTTTTGAAACGAAGAATCCCCATATATAGGTTATTTTAGAACCAAGGGGGGATGTTACAAATATACTTTGCGAGTGACTAGCAGTCTATATATATACTCAACGCTAAATATTAAATTCGTAAACGCTGATGTGGGTATGACGATACTTAATGACAATTATAATGCTTAATACTTAACTCTATTCCTCTCATTGCTCACCTATATATAGTTTCATTTCCAGGGGGGCGTGGCCTAGATTCGACTACAATAGAAATCTGTTGTCGTTGCTCATTAGTTCGACTCCTTAAGGGCAGAGTTTTGCACCACTGTGTAACCCAATTTCCTTACATCCTTCAGCTAATCTAGCTATTTTATAACCTGATTTTACAGAACTCTGTTATAATTTTCTTTGGTTGGACTTTGTGTTTATTCAGGTGTTTCGTAGACATCTGTCTTCTGATAATTTTATCCGGAGACGTAAATTGTTTGTTTATTCGTTTTCTCTTGTCAACTTAGGTATCATGACCTTTTATTCCTTCTCTCGCAATCGCTCTTTTTGTATTTCCCGCATATTAGAATTTAATGAGACCACCGCTGGGTCTATTGATTCCTGAAACTTGGTTACTTTAGCCTGCCTTTTACATAAACGGATCACCACAACATTATTCTTTCGGGTTCCGTTTTGCTCTTAGCCAGATGGCGTTAGCTACAAGAAGAAGGCCTTATAGATTAGCATATTTCTAATATCAGATTTATGTTTTTCTCTCGAGCTTTGACCTGACATATCAAATGTAAATAGTTACCAGAATTTGCGAGATCAGCAATCTAAGAATTTTAAATGTTGATTAAGGTTTGAAAGCTAACAACTAGTAAGGTAAATGAAGTATGTAAATTTTTATGACATAATCCATTTTACATGCCATAAACCGATTAAACCAAAGTAAACCTTATGTTGACCATGGTTTTCAATCATTAAAATTCCTAATCCAACGTAATAATCATCTTTTATAAAATTATATTCTCACGATATTTTAGTATGAATGGCAAGAATTTTAAGCGTTTCACGGAGATTAAAGGCTCTAAATGGAAAAGTGACTACCCAATTAAGCGATGAATTCTGGTTCTGCCATATTCTGTAGCGAAAAGGGTTTAGAATAGTTTTTTAAACACAACAAAATACATGAACTTTATCACAACTCTAAATATTCTTTTTAAGGTTTGTCGACTAAATTTACCTCAGTTATTTAGTTACTTGCCCCACACGTTCTTTTAAAATCGTGAGGTGATCCTCCAACTAGAGAAATTAAGAATGAAAATCCTTAACAAGGATGACGGAACAATGAGCTGATCCTAGTTTGGGAGGAAGGTGAGCGTGGATTGTAGTTTCTCAAAAGGGGAAGAAGGCATAGCTGCGTATCTGTAGGATAGTGTTGTAACTTGTCTAGAGATTTCAAACCTTACCAGCGACCAGAGAACCTTTCGTCTTCCAAGGGAAGAACACCAATTCCGAGTCTGAACAAAGTCTGCTGACTAAAATGTCGCGGGCCCTTACTTTATAGAATATTATTCCATATAATAGTATAGCATAGCACAGCATTGGATAATATAGCACAACATAGTATAACATAATATAGCACTACATAGTATAACATAACATAGTATAACATAGTATAGTATATTATAGCAAAGTATAGCATAGTATAGCAAGAATAGTATAGCATAACATAGTCTAACCTAGCCTAAAATAGAATAGTATAGCCACATACTTTAGCATAGCGTAGTAGAGAATAATCTAGCCTATTATAGCGTAGTATTGTCTAACATAGGCTAGTATAGCCTAGAATAGCCTAGCCTAAACTTTCCCAATATAGCATAGGTTATCATAACCATGTATAACATAGTATAACCTACTCCGTTTTAGCATAGTATAGCCAAGCCTAGCCAAACATAAGATAGCTTAGCAAAAATAGAATAGCCTAACTGTGCCGGGCCTAACCTAGCCAAACATAGTATAATCTAGCTACCCTAGTATAACCTAGCATATTATACCTTATTTTATCGTACCTTAGCCCTCCTAGCTTAGTAGACCCTAGTCTAACCTAGCATTTTATAGTATAGCCTAGCTTAGAATAGCCTAGTATAGCCTTGCCTATAGTAGCCTAGCC
Organism: Ceratothoa steindachneri; assembly: GCA_963969495.1. NCBI lineage: Eukaryota > Metazoa > Arthropoda > Malacostraca > Isopoda > Cymothoidae > Ceratothoa > Ceratothoa steindachneri. Next base: position 116,103,355 of record OZ018326.1, read on the forward strand.
TAGCCTAACCAGGTACGGCTTAGCATTGCATGTCAGAGACTAGACTAGCGTCGCCTAGAGTATCCTAGCCTAGTATAGTCTAGCTATAATAGTCTCCTATAGCCTAGCCAATATATTATTGCATACGATATCCTAGCCTACTATACTCTAGGCTAGCTTGGAATAGCTTATCCTAGCATAAGTACACCTAACATAATATAGCCAACGGTATCATAATATAGCCTAGCCTAGTATATCATAGACTGGTATAGTATACCCTAAACTAGACTAGAATAACCTTGCATAGCTTACCCTATTATAGCTCAGGTTAGCTAGCCTATCGTAGCCTAACATAGTATTACCCAGCATTTCCTAACATTACCTAGCAGAGCAGAGCATAACCCTCCCTAGCCTATTATAATTTATCCTACCCTAACATAGCATAGTATAGTCCCCTCTAGCCTACTATATCTTTGAATAGCTTAGCCTAGCCTAGAATAGTATAACTTAACTAGCATTAACTATCCTAGACAAGTATAGTTTATACTATCCTATTATACCCTAGTTAAGCATATCTTAGTATTGTCTAACTTTAGATACTATATGCTATCCTAGCATATCATTTTATAGCCTAAATTAGCAAAGCATATCTTAAAAGTTGTACAATATATCTTAGTATAAATAAGCATAGTATATCTTAGCCTATAATAGCCTAGCATAGTATAACCTAGCCTATAATAGTCTAGCATAGTATAGCATATTCTAGGCTTGCCTAGCAGAGTATAGCATATTATAGCCTAGTCTAGTCTAGCAGAGAATCGGCGGAATAGTTATGATGCTATTGCCCAAACAAAATCATTCCCGCGCTAACCTTGTGAGGATCTTAGCAATTATATCATTCAAAAGAAAATGTAAAACATCATATGGGGTTCTGACTTCGTTAGAATTGGCTAAATAGTTATTATGTTATTGCCTAAACAAAATAATTCCCGGGCTAAACTTCGTAGGACTTTGATAATTATATTATTCGAAAGACAATGTAAAATAACATTCGGTTTTCAAATTTCGTTAGAATCGGCGGAATAATTATGATGTTATTTAAAAAATTAAAAAAACGGATAACCACAGACCGATAATGTGAGATGAAGAGTCGCACACGACTAAAGATGTGTAAAAGTTAATCACTTCTGAAGGTTCCATGACACAAGATTGATATTTTGTCTTTGTGAGTAGAGAAGCAAGAAAGAGAGAGAGAGAGAGAGAGAGAGAGAGAAAGAGAGGTGGAGTCTTCTTCGTTTAGCTCATATTTTATTTTAATTTATAAGGGGAGAAAACTACTAAAGCTTTTACCATATCCGGGGTTCGACAAACGAGCTGTAATGGCTTATTCTTTGAAAAAAGTAATACTCTAGGTATCTTCTTGAAACCTTGAGCTGTTGTCTACTTTTAGTTATGAAGATAAATTGATATAAGTGCTGCTACACTGCTCTATTTGTAAGACAAATAGATGTTGAAGGCACCATTGGCACTTGCTGACAAGAATTTTTGCCCAGTTCTTGGCATTAAATTGTATGCCAGTAGGACATATTTGATTTTGCACAAAATCACCTCTAGAACTATTGCTATTGACAGGATGGAGTGAATATTCTCTTTAATCTAGAGGAATGCAAGAAACTGGATTTTGTGCTTTAATAATATATAGAGTAAATATTAATTAAATGAATTTGTGAAACAAGATGGTAAAACACAAGAGATTTTTTTTCACTACAACCAGGAACGCCAAACTTGTGGTAATCACCCAAGATCTGGGATTTTGTTAAATCTGTTAATAATCTACGGAAATTATGAAATATGATGAATATAACGCGTAAATTGCATTATTTTTAGCATATACAATTTTTAAATGTATGTAAAGTCATTTGAATATAAAATATATACTGAAAAACGGTGTCGCGTTAGGCCTGTGTAGACTAACTAGCTCGGCGCTCAGTGCCATACACAAGCAAAGGCAAACAGCTAGCCAAAAGCCGCTCGATATATGTCTGGGGCGATTAATAAAGAGTGCGATTTACGGTTGACTGGGTTTCGACTAATGGCTTGCCAAATTGCAGTTCAAAGGATATATAAACACAATATCCAAAAATATAATTATAATATATATAATAAAAGGGGGTGAATTTATATATATATATATATATATATATATATATATATATATATATATATATATATATATATATATATATATATATATATATATATATATATATAAAGGGGATGGACAAATTACTTATGATAGTTAAGTGAAGATTAACGAGGTAATCTTGGATGACCATATAAGATCGCTTTACCATCAAACACGGGGGAATCGGAGAATCAGGGGGAAGAGAGGGAGACAACGGCGCAAGGTTTCAAGAAGATACTTAGAGCAGTCCTGACGAGGAAGAGTCAAAGATGGGGTTGGATTACTTTGTAATGAAGAATGAGATTTCCTCTGTTCCTGAGAGACGTAATCTCAAATCGAGACGATTCTGCAGATGGGCAGGGAGTCTCATTCTCGAAAGAACGAAAATCTCAAAGGGGTGGTGAAGATGAGAGCGCCGCACAACTCTCCGGGAAGAAGGAGGTTCGATAGCTTTCCTCTGAACCGGGGCCAAAGCTTAACGAAAGTATATCTGCTGACGAGATCTTCAACGACGTACGATGACGGGTTACGGGGGCTCACGGGAAACAGACGGCAGTCTGAACGAAGTTGATGACGGGCTTTCAATCTCCTCTAGAGATGGTGAGCTTTGGGTTAAATATCCAGGTGGCTGATCCCATAGACGCCTCAAGGCCTTGTGTTTCCCAGAGAATTCTTGGCAACAGTCTAAGCGAACACCTTCCATGATAACGTGTCGTTCAAGACGATGAAAGTTGCCTCGCGATATGGGGGTAGGGTTAATGTGGCTGCGTACTCCGTTATCGCAGGAAAGTGGGGCGGGTACGTGTGGCGTTGAAAGCAAACACAGTTGCGACGTGTGATTAAGCAAAAAACCGATTCTTTCTCGAACTTTCTAAAAGTCTCACGCTAGCGCACGCGGTCTTGAAAGAATAGAGGGATATTTCCGAGGAGTCTTACTCTGACGGTGGTCCTTCGAGGGAATTTCCTCACAAACGGTCACTACGTTTATAACAAGTAAAAGGTGCAGGAAATGCACTCAGTCGGAACGAGTATCAAACGCATTCAATCTGAATAGAAAAATACTCTAAGTTGTTTTGTGGAAGAAACAGTAATTGAACGTGTCAAACTTTCAGATACTGATCAAAGTAATGTAGTAATCAAATAATATTTACCTTTGAGCACTAGCAATAATACATCTGATTAATGAACCATTATCCAATGATATTTTGAAGATATTCAAGAACTCTGCTTCCAAATAAGAAAGAAATTTCTAATGAATGAAGCTAGTGTGATTGGCAAGCTAAATGCTCTTGATCCAGCCATTACTTATAACTTAAGTCTTTCGTCATATCATTAATTAGTGTTTCAAGCAATTTTAATATTTTAGCACTGTCAACTGATGTGAATGAACTTGACGATCAGTGGAAAAGCTATGGAATCACAGCTAAATAACTCCCTATCTGAAACGACAACATACTAAGGTACTGGTATGATTTAAGTTCCATTTAAGATGATATTGGCAATTCCAAATTTGCGCTAATTTCTGATTTAGTTGAATCTGGGGAATTTTTTATTCAGGTTCTGGGAGAAAGGATAAAATTTAATTGGCACCTCTAGCTACAACGGTAATGATTAATGAGAATTTGTTCACTACTTTTGCACATAATTTAATCACATCACTTTAAGTACTCTTTCGGAACAAAAGAGAAATCGCAGCAATTTGGTATTAAATGGAAAATCGAGGTGAGCAGCAATCTTTAACATTGAATTAAATGAATTGACTTGGAGACTTGTATTAAATGTGCCTGACTATAATGAGTGGCACTTTGAGACTCAAATAGTATTCTCTCCAAAATTGGTGAGCCTGGGGTGTTCGTTGCTTTAAGGGTAATGGTATCTCAGGATCAGATGGATCCATCAAAATCTGAAATGGAAAGAGGTAAATCCTCAATGATGGAATGAAAATGATGTTCACGATTTTATCTTTGTCTCTCAAAGATTTTTGTTTACCTTTCCATTTCTCAAGCCTTTTCTCAATCCCTTTCTCAATTCCTTTCCCTTATCATTCACTGTCCCCCTGTTACTAACAACAGTAAAACCTTTCTAAAAGAGAGGGGGGTGAAATAATGGAAAGAGTGTTGGGAAAAGAAAAGCCTCCTTCACTTATTATAGCATTACTGTGGCCTATTGAGATATTTGTTAGCAGTGAGGAAACATGGAAATGGGTCATAAAACAAAGTGAAGAGGTTTTATTTTCAATATATCTTTAAATAATTAGTTCCAAGAGGACATAGAAATGAGCCTAAATTTTCACCATTTTTAGTCGCGTGCAACTCTATATTTGACTATGTCGTCGGGCGGAAATAGGGTCCGTTGGTCCCCGTTTTTCATTTTTTTCTCTTGGTAATAATATTTTAACAATTCGACCAATTCTAACGAAATTTGAAACCTTTATGTTGGTTTCTAAAGATATAATTGACAAAGTCCTCCAAAGTTAGCCCGCGAATTATTTTGTTTTGGCAATAATATCATAACTATTCGGCCAATTCTAACGAAATTTGAAACTTTTTATGTCGTTTTACATTCCATTCTGAATGATATAATTGATAAGGTCCCCCTTAATGTTAGTCTGGGTAATTTTGAAAGTTTTGAAGGTCGTAGGGTAAAAAAATCAGAATAAGTGAAAGTACGCGACTTTGTCAGCAGACCTTGTTTATCACGGAATGGGATATGACGCCAAAACTAAGCGAAGGGCTAAACTTTTTTGTGACAATTGGGGAGACCATAGAGCGAACATAGACAGCATCCAGAAACATTTAGCGTATAACCAATAGAATTAATAATAATTCCAGATTTTTGTTTCAATTTAATCAAAACTCAGTTATACTTATTTTCCAAGCTAATAACAAATCAATGTTTTTGTTCCGAAAACTTTTGAAACTTCGATTTATTATACAGAATGGTATTTATTTTGGGAAGTTGTTTTCTTTGCTAAAAATGAATAGACCATTACTTTTTTCAGGGAATGTAATGATTAAATGTTCTCTTTTTCACAAATACTTAAAGTTAACTAAGTCAGCAATGTCCTTTAAGTTACTACTATTCCTTGTCTCTCCCCTCTAATATTTACGGAGGAATAGAGAGGTGAAAAATTTCTTTGACTTAACTTTAGCATCTCGGAAAACTTTACAAGATAAGAAAGTTACAATGTGCTCGGTAAGCATACCATCTCTATTTGTATATATTTTTATTTTATTAATATTTGTGTTGTTTTCTTTATCATATTTCGGATGTTTTTTTTTTCTTTTATTATTGTTGCTCATTTGAGATATTTTGTTTTCTTATGGTTTTTTTGGGTCGGGACGAGCTTCAAACTTGATCCGTTCTGGGTTGTAATTCTTGTCTTTAAATGCATTTCATCAAAAGTCAACGAGGTTCATGTGTCCTTTGCCTTTTTTTCAGAGGTTCTTCCACTCGGCAAGGGGTATTTACTAAGGCAATTGCTGGTTAGCATCTTATAGCAGTGAGGGTTTCTAATATGATGGCCGATGCTTTTCCCTCTTAGAAGCCACCTTTTCTTGGAGTCTCCGAAGACCTGTATCCCGATATAGGAAACCTAAAACAAGTTTCCTAATTTGACATAATATAATTCTTTAAAACTTTATAGTATAAATGGAGACCTTTAAAGGCTTTCCTGAGTTTCGGCATAGTTCAAACCGTTTCTATAAGCAGTCCTTTAGGAAATCTCTATAAAGGTTCACAGGAATTTTAAGATACCGTTCCTTTAAGAGCAAAAGTCGTTTACATTAAAGCCACGAAGGAATTAATGGATAAATTATGAGAATTGTAAATTGAAGTAACAATATGTTTAATTTTCCTTACAATCGTATTTAAAACAAATGACTAGATGGAATGTAATCGGGCTAGGAAGGTTAAATTTGAATTTTTTTACTGGATGAGTCTTTTATTATCTTAAAGTTTCTAATTCAAGCTGCCCAACTTGAAATAAATATCCCTCCTAATAATTCTAAATCGAAAAAGTTTACATTACATTTCCATATTACCTATATAAGGTGGACCTGTAGATTTAAATCTGACTTTTCAGAAGTGACACACGAATTTGATTAAAGACTTGGGAAATTTAAAAAAGAAAAGTCTTTTATGTTCAGAAACATGAGACCGAATGGAGAAAGGTCAAGTGACCGTTTTTTTTTGTTGTTTATTTTGCTGGTGCGATCTAGGTAATGGCGAAAAATAAGTTTAGTAAATTTGCAAAATTATATAAACAATAAAAAGCTCCTTTAAGTTTCCGCAAAACAGACCCATTAAAGAAATAAGGAGAGCTTGGACTGGGTCTTAGGAGAAAGAAGATCTGAGCTAGGATCAGCGTTCTCATAAAGTTCAAAGTTCGGCCTAAAAATAATAAGTAAACTTTATAATAAAAACCATCAGTATTATAATTGATACGTCCCTCAACGTAAAAGAATAAACAGCTACAGTGATAATTTTACAAGTAATATCATTTTCCTCCGCATCCTATTATTTTGTCCCTAACAAAATCATTCCTCTTCTGGCTAACTCTATGAACTTTAGTACCACTATATTTTAAAAAAAAAGAAAAGAGAGAAATATGATATTTTAGGAAGAATAATGAAAAATTTTGGGGGACGTGAGCACTAAAATAAGAGATATGCCGCTATTTGAGAAGTATTGAAAGGATATTTCCTAGATATCACCATTTCGCTTAATTAAATATCGATCTGTAATACTCTAGATATTTTTTAATCTTAAAATCAATTATTATAATGGATTTGTTTTATTTCTGCCAAAATTAATATACATTTTAGGATTCTATATTTATTTAAAATATTCAGGAAAATTAGTATAATTATAATGTACAAATGTAAAGTTATTTGAAACATATTTTAATTGTAGAAAAATATTAATTCCATTTATAATTCATGTTTGTTGTGAGGTGTGGGGTCCATTGATATAAAAGGGAAATTTAAATTGACTCAAAGGAGATAGCATCTTCTGAAGTCTTTCCAAGTTCCTGCTGAATAAAGAATACTGAATTTATCGCATAAAATTTATTTGCCTTCAAAGAATGCCTGATCACCTTTACCCTGCCAGAAATCAACAAAGAAAATAACTCTATCAATTGGTGTCCTAATTTCCTCACGCAAAGGGCACTCGCGGAAGAAACGAATCGGTAGCCACCGAGGCGAAACAAGAACCTTATCTTGCTACCCAGGAATGGCAGCAACACTCCCTGTGATAAACCACACTTGATAACAAAACCTCTCGCAACGCAACAGGGCAACAACGCATATAATATTAAAATTTTGAGTTAACTATCTAATAATCCAGATATGGTCTTTACCAAATCTAATAAAGGCAATGAAGTTGTTCTAATATATATATATATATATATATATATATATATATATATATATATATATATATATAACGTTTTTTGTACAAAAAAGGAACTGATTACTCAAAGAGACTGCAAAATTTAAATTGTCCCATGAAACATCTGCAAAATATATCTAAATTAGAAAACCAATTTAAGAGTGATTTTGTTCAATCTAAAATCCTCTAAAGTTATAGACAACAAACTTCCGGTTCAGCCCTTTCTAGAGGTTATAGGTTTGATTTACTCTACCCTTTAGCCAAGATTCACAAAGCTGATATTCCTCTGCAATCAATTTTAGCTTTATGCCCTTGCTGTCTGCAAACTTTCAAAATGTTGCTAATTTATTCTCATGGTTCGCCGTTGGCAAATACACTATATAAAACAGTTATTCTTTCGTTAATAAATCAATGTCACACAACTTTGCTTCCTCAAAGATCTATGTCAGCTAAAATGTATCTTTACTCTGTATGAATCTTTACCTATATCAAACAATTGACATGATTGTCAACCTAATTTTTAACAAAACTGACACCATTCGAAATTTTAAAGAGAATTTGAGAAGCAGTTCTTAATGAGAATTATTTTCTATTCAATGACAAAACTTACCAAAATTTAGACAGAGTATGAATGGGATCTCCAATAGCAATAATATCCATGATTCATCTTTAAACCAACTTTCTAAAACAATTTTCCTTAGTTTCTAAACTCATAATTTACCGTAGGAAAATTATGCTATTTTTAATAATTTAGAGCAAGCTAACTAATTTTCAGTTTTATAATCTCGTCCCATCATAACATTAAATATGCTATTGAATTAGAAATGAAGAATGAACTTCCTTTCTTAGAAATTATCATTGAAAAAAAAATGACAATCTAACTACCTCAATATACAGAAAGCCTACCTTTATTGCTGGTAGATTAATTCTTTCCGGCAATGTGACATGTCATACAAACTCAGCGCAGTAAAATCGCTAATATATCCCTTTACTGCCCACTCTTTAGCTAAGTGTTTTTAAAAAATTATACATTAAACTAGTTCTAATGCTCATATATATTGCATAAAAAAATGAAAAGCCAAATCTTTTAGTTTTTAATTAGTTTATGAAAAGGGGACAAGAAATTTCCATTTAGCCAAGTAGAGCATTAAATTTGATTAAATTCTATTAAATTCTAAGGCACTTAAACGATAAGATTAAAACTAAACACATAAGGTTGCGCATTTTATTGTAATATTAGCTATATCCATTGATAGCTTTACAAATAACTTTCTAACTTTAATAATAAAATATGTGCTTTGGTAAAAAAATCCAATTATCTTATTAAAAATTATTATAAAAATCCACAAATTCCTAAGCTTATATTTTACTTTTGATAGAATTTTAAATGACAATAAAAATCCCCAACTTATCAATACTGGGATTGATAATTTGCTCTTGCACCCAGATATTTAATTTACTCTTGCACCCAGGTCTTTTCAATGGTCCCTCTGGCATTGCTGACATCAGAAAAATGGCCCACTCCATCTTTCCTTATGATGTCTTCGGGGATTTGATTTGTAAATTTCTCAAGCTTTTGTTTCTTTTGAAATTAAACGCTTACTTCATTTGAGGATCGTCCTCGTTTTTTAGACAAATAATTCGCACTCACTTTTAGCACTTAGGCAAGACAGAACCTTAACTCACCTAAAGAGCTTTGTTACCCTGATACTACCCTTAACGTTTCTGCACTCCTGCAATAGAGTAGCTAACTATTCACAACATTCATGGAAAAAGATAGAAAAAAGTCTTTTATAATATTTCTTGGATCTTAATGAGACTGGGTAGTGTGAAATTCGCTGATAGTGCAGATCAACGCCAAACATATGTTTATTCTAGAACTCTACACTGTTGGGAATTTGCACTTTTACAGATTATTTGGCTTGCCTTCCTTTCGCAGCTATAAACCAAGTAAGAATTCATTGCACAACCATCACCAAAACTAGTCCGTCATTCACCTTAGCTTCCCATCATTTTCTAATTAAATTACTTGTTAGTTTTGAATGACAAACTTAGAAGTCTCCTTGCTTGTAGAGTGCCACAAAACCCAATCGACCTAAGGGGTAAATGTTCCGTAAGAAGAAAAGAAGTGAACGAATTATAGAAATGCAATTAAAAGTTTTCTCCAGATGGGATGATTTGAGCTAAATTTAAAGCTGAATTGGCACTGCTTTCAAGGTCTGTAACGGCAAGGATCATCTTCAGGAAATAACTTGCCTTCAAATAGAAAGGATAAAATAGTTTATGTCTCCAATTATATGTTTTCTGAGGATATATTGCTAGGCGCTTGATGCCCATTTGAATGGAACTATCTCGTTAAAAAATGAGTAATTAAGCGTTTAGTTTTGGCAAATTTAGCATTTTCTACAAGATGCAAACGAAAATTTATTTTTCCACTTATTTCTACTATTTACATAAGAAAAAAATACACTCAAGGTAACCCTATGATAATGCAGCCTTGTGTTTGAAATTTTGCGCATAAACATATACATAAAACATCATAACCATTGTTCTAATTCATCACAAGTTAGGTCAAGTGCCTTGCTCGGGTCTCTTTGAATGGGAAACAAATTACTTTGTTCAACAATCTTTTCAAGAACTTCTAAAGAAATAAACTTCCTAAAGTAATCAAGGGGCTATAATAAAACCTCATTTTCAAGGTTCTTAGAAGTAATAAATTTATGTTCTCTCGGTGCCAGCAGGATCACATGAGAATGTTAAGGTTTCTTGCGTTTTACTTTGCTCCTTGGCTCATTTGCCTTGGTTTCTTCAATTTCAAGGACTAATTGTTCATTGTATTCCACTTCTGTCCTTTTTTCACCTAAATTAAATATATAATGAAATGAGTTATTTGAAGTAAATACCATAATATTACTACATATATGGGAATTCTGCTGCCTACGGACAGCATGTTTCCGGTGTGTCTTGCCATCAATCATAGGATCAAATAGCGTGCGTCTCTCGAGTCACAAAATGTTGCCTATGGCTACATTACTAAATACATATACATTCATACAAATATGTTTAGAAAACTAGAATTTTACTCCGAGATTTGCCTGTATGCAAGGCTTAAGCAAATGTAACTTACCCAAAGATTTGGAAGGAAGAAGGCGGCGACTCATTATAGTGATGCTTATTGCAGGAGTCATTGCAAGCAATGATAAAGATTTGACTAAAAAAATTTAGATGTGAGATACATGCATTATGCAAATGCTCATATGAATAAGAAAAAAATTCCTCAAGTCAAAAACTTAGGGTAGGTTAAACAAATTCAATAAAACTCCAAACTACAAAAATTATGAAAAAAACTAAACTAATTTTAAAAAGGTTAGGTTAGGATAGGCTATGGCATATGTAATTACCTAATTATTGTTAATGATGAAATTTACGATTATAATGCAAAGCCGCTTAAAGAATACATGGATAAAGGAAAATATCTTAATAAACGATGCATTATATATAAAATTTAATTGTGAGCATATGTACGCCCAAATAACCTCAGAGTACTCATGAGGGAAAGATTTGTCCTACCTACAATTATTCACTTCACCTTGTTATGTTCTTTTAAAAATCCATAGTATTGAGCCCTATTATATCAATGCATCATTGTTTAGATATAATACAAATGAATTAATAATAATTACCAGGTGAAGGTTCCATTGTACACTATAAAAATGATGTAAAAGGTAGCTCACTGATAGCATCAGGCACCCTATATTCTTTTGTTTACAAAACTGTAAACGTGTGGAATAATAGGCTAATAGGCAACTCCTTTTATTGCCAATAGAGGATTTTTTTCTCATTGGCATGTAATGTTGTCTTTTATCGCTTAGCTGAATAAAATACATTTATTTAAAAGGTGAAGAAAACAAAAAATTTCCGTTTTGGTAATATAAGGGTATAGAGTTTCCCTCTTTGCTCTGCTTATTCTTTAATGCATAAATAATTCCGAACTTTCAAATCTTATTTTATAAATTAATGCTAGCCCTTTCCTTTGGTTGATTAAATAATCAATAATTTTCTGGACAAATTTACTCTCCAGCATTTCTGTCATTAGAAGTTCCTATAAAATAAAATTCTTATTATTACCTACGTTTGGAACCTACATAAAATTATTTACTAGGAAATGCAAGATGTCCGAAAGAACTATTATAATTCAACCTATATTTCATCTCTTATAATGTTCAATGTCCAATGTCCGAAAGAACTAGACGGCACATCGCAAGAAAAGGAAGACGAAGAACTAGAAAATATTAGGAATTTGATAAAAAAAAAGGCGGATAGAAAAGCCATCACAAGAAAAAGCTACTAGACGATCAAGGAAAAGTTCAGACAACATAAGAACAAACGGACCGACGAGGGAGCTACTCAACGCAATGAAGAGGATAAAGAGGATTCTTAATACGGAAATAATATAAAAACAAAATCAACACTAGAATGAAACAATCTAGAAGATTGACGATGACGCACCCGCAAGCGAATTTTGGAAAACAATAAAACAAATGAAAGGAAAATCAGGGGAGAAGAAGATGACCTTGAAGAACAATCAAGGCAATAAGATAGAAGATATTGACACAATAGAACAACTATTTAGAGAACATTGGAAGAACAGTTTTGCTATTAGTGAAGAGGACAATAAAGACTTCGACAGGGACATCGAACGAAACATCACAAGACAACTCGAACTAGAAGTGGACAGGAAAACCTATACAGAAAGGTTGATGCAGCAAGAGACACCTTGGACGGTAACGACGCAAGAATTACCCTCCAAGAATTAAAAAACACAATCGCTCAGTTTAAGCAGAAGGCACCAGGTAGATCGGAGCTCACTAAGAGGCACGAATAACAAACAACTGAAAAAATACTGCAGCGAATTACTTTAATATTTAATGCCAGCCTTAACACCGGCTACTTACCGAAAGAACTTAAAGTAGCCAAGATGATTTTCATACCCAAAGCTGGTCAGACTACTACATGAGTGGAGAAATAAATACCTATATCTCTACTCGACTTTATCGGGAAGATGTTCGAGAAAATTATGAACACTCACCTAAATGAGCACCAGGAAGCTAATGACCTTCTAAATAAATTTTAATTCGGCTTCAGAAAGAAAAGAAGCACAGAGATTGCCGTCCTGCCATAACAGAAAAAATAGCTAAAGAAAAAAGAGAAAAGGCTAGCGTTGATATAGTCTGCAGGGATGTGTCCAAAGATTTTGTCAAAGTATAGACGAAAGGAATGCATTATAAGATATTGCAGTCCCGCCTAGAGAATAAGATGGAAAGACTACTTTGCAATTGCATAACCGAACGAAACGCATTTATCAAAATGGGAAACTACCATGGAGATAAATTTAAGATGGAGGTTGACCTTCCGCAAGGAAGATGTTTGAGTCCAGCATTATACTCTGTATATACCTTGGACATTCCTCAGCCAGCTACATACGGGTGCCTAAATATGCAGTTTGCAGATGACATAACACAGATTATCCTCTGCCCCTATTGGAACCCTGATATGCAAGCAAAACTGACAGCAGAAGAAATACGACGGATCAACGCTTATAAAAAACAGTGGAAGATCAGCACTAACAGGAATAAATTTAAAATCGTACCAATACATAGGAGGAGACTTAACAACATTGTGATCGAAGGCAACAGATACGAATATAAAAACGAAGCTACAGTGCTAGGATTGACGATTACGAACAGAGGATACACCAAGCATGCGAGAGAAAGAGTAGAAAAAGGAAGAAAGAGACTCGGGCTTCTATTTAGGCTAAGAGCACTTAAAAGAAAAAACAAGAAGAATATTTATCAAGCCCAAATCCAGTCAACAATGGTATTACCCAGTAATACCATTGTATACAATCTCACAAAGTAATTTTATTGCACTCTAACGAATACAGAACAAGGCAGTTTTGATAATCACGAACAAAAGAAGAATAGACAGAAGAAGCCAGCAAGATTTGCATTGCAAAGCAAGAATTAGGCCATTCAACAAGATTATAGAGAAAAAGGCCAAGAAACTCATACAATACACGCAACGCGAGATAGGAGGGGAAGCAATGACCATGATCACTCAGAGATAAGAAGGGGGAGCACGTAGAGACTTACCCACATTTCCTTCAAAGAAGAGGACGAAGTGTTCACATGATGCGAACAAACAGAGGAAGTAAGTAAACAAAGTTAGAAAAAGCTAGAAAAAATAAAAGAAACATAAAAGGATAAACAAATAACAGGTATAATAAAATAGAAAGGAGAAAACTTCATAACAGTGAAGAAAAACAACTAAAACAATGGTTTGAATGCCACATCACAGCAACAATAACACAGATTTAAAAACATGAGATAAAACGAACATAAAGGATAAGCCTGATACTCAGGCAACTATTTCTATTCATTTGAATTCTATACTATAACATTTCTAAATACCAGAGAATAGCGTGACCTCCATGTATACTTTGCATTTAACTCCACATCTTCTACTTCCTTCTTTTCCATCTACATTTTCTTATATCATTCACACAGGGCTTAACACAGCATAACTGGGACAGTGGCACTAGAGATGGAATGAATAGACAGGATATAGTACACATCGTGGTTCGGATTCCACGTAAAGCTGTAGGCCCACTGCCGACCACGTTGGTCTCCTTTTAATCTTCCACACTACTTCAAACTTTGCTATCCTCCTTACTGTTTCCTCTTCCTCTTCCACTCCTTCTCCCTGTTTCCCTCTCTCATATCCAGAAGTCAAACAGGACTCTGGAGGGCGAGGGGAGACTGGGAGGGCCTGATGCCCTCCCCTCCCTATCTGGTCATTTTAGAATGAGCGGAGGGGGAGGAAGAGGGGCTTGGCGATTTATTCTATCTTACCTTCCACACCTTTTCAACTTAACTTTAATTTACTTACTCCCTTCTAAATCTGTTTTCAGACTAACTTGAAAATAATCTCTGTCAACCGTCTTTCCATAGGGCAATTCGTTATCCCAAAAGAGAAACTTCCTTGAGATCAGCAGCCATATTGTTTATTTATTTACATTTCCTTGTTGTCTGCAAAGAACCATATGTGTAGTTACCGTTCATTAATTGAGAGAGAGTTTTATTTTCTGCTATAGGATTCAGCCACCAGGGAGAAATAAAGTGTTCAAGGATTGAAATTACTGTTATGAAAAAGATCACCCAATACAATGCGAGACAGAATGTTTTATTGACAATTTTAAAATAAATGACCACAATAATGATGAATATTGTCTAAGAATTTGGGAATCCATACCCATAAATACCAAATCTTCTGCACTTAAACTTGATAACACGGATGGTTTCCTTCTCATTTATTAATTATAAGTACCACTCTCAAGAACCAAACAACTTGATCTTATTTACCAACCACATTATCAAGAAAATATCTCTTTTTGAGGCTATCCCGATATAAATTCCTCACTCTTGATCTCAATTGAACTTCACTGGTAAGCTACAATATACTTTAATAATTTAATTGTTTTTTTGCCTTATTAGTATTTTCAACTTTATATATACTATATTTTCTCCATTTAATACTCTTTTGTGATTAAATCCTTGAATTTAACTTTTAATTCTTTCGATTCTCTAAATTGGCTTATAAATCAATTACCTTTTAATATTGATCATTTAAATATTTTTATTTTTTTCCCTTTTGTGTAATACAGCTTGTCATTTTTATCTTTTAGATCTTTATTTTTTGCATATTATTTTTTCCATTTTATTCAAATACCAATATTAATATCGGTCATTTTAATAGTGTTTGTTTGTTCATAATTTTCAGCTTTTATATTTTTGCTCCAACTCAATTAAATTTTAAATAGGATTAATTTTACAATCTTTCTCGTTTATGAAATTTGATTTTAAATTGCATTAATTAAGCTATAGATTACTTCTTTGTGCTCCACCTCCACTAGGAAAATAATCAAATATATCTTTGTTCCCAAACATTTTATCGGGTGTTGCAAAAGTCCTTTACACACGATACGACGCTCTCAAAAAAGGAAAAAAATAATTGTTTCGATGCAGTTTGATACGATTTAATTATTTTAACATATAAATATATGTTTAAATTGAAATATTAATCAATGTTCTGCTCTAGGCAGCGAAACTTGTAGGCTTTACACACGTTGCAGATGAAGACATTCCTCTTGCTGACTGACACGAAGTTAACGGAAGACTTCAGTTTACGGATGTTGCCATGGTGGACCTTATAGCACTGCTTTCAATAGGCACCCACACGTTATAGTCGATTTGATTGATGTCTTGTAACTACGGTGGCCAAAATTCTCTTCAGCAGAAGTTTATGTTTGACCTCAACCACCCTTGCACGGTGTTGGCCGTATTAGCTGGAGCACCGACCTACAAAAATTCTTAGTTCACTTTCTTCGTGACTTTTTTACCAAGGTAAGGACTTTCCTGGCCAAAATGTCTAAGTATTCGACCGTCATTAGCATCTAACCGTTCTAAACCACACCGGTGGCATCTTCTTCCGATTCAAAGCAACGAGGATGAACATCATGACGAAAGCACGGTGCTTGATCGTGGACTAACGGACCTCGAAGATGTTCTAGCAAAAGCGTATTACGTGGTTATTCTGCTTGTTGATGACCAGCTTGACCGTAGAAGTTTTTTTTTTATTATAAAATGATAATTTTAAAGGTATAAGCCTACAAGTCGTTGAGAAGGCGAGAGCAGCTCTCTTAGCATTGGTATTCCATATGGTCAGTGAACAAAGAGCTTTCCACGTACCTAGAGCTGAATTTAGATTTCATGAGGCCCTAAGCTTTTTGAGATAATACGGTCCTTTAGGTGTCCTTTATCGGCGACAAATTGTCGCTGTTTTTTTGTGTGTAATATGCTTTATGGTGTAGCGAATTAAATCAAATGGCGGCGACGTGCGCTTCTGTACCCACATGGGTCCTGAGATCACCGCATGGTGCTATGAAAGCATAGCTGAACCTGGGCAAGGGGGCGGCCGACGCCGTTATCACACGCCCCAGCTGTATTTTTTTAAGGACCAATGATATCGTCTCCCATGATCACCTCTTCGCTAGCACTCTGGTTTTCCGCTTGAAGATTGAAATCCGTTAGACATTCCAACTAACGTTATCACGATTCCCCATTCCCCGAAGGAGTCGCTGACCTTTCTCAAATTCACGCGCGCGTCTGGAGCCACCTCACCAGGTGCATATATAACGCTTCGACTAAGTTTAGACAGCAGCACTGCTAGACTTCCATCTACTCCACCGAACGAGCTATAGGACGCTTCCACTCCCCCCCATCCACTAACGGTTTCGGTTCGAGTTGAAAGCTAAATCGATCTGTAAACTCTGTCATAGTAAATCGGCAAGTATCCTCATTCGTGAACTCTGCCATGGTCAATCGGCAAGCTTCGACATCACTGAACTCTGCCATACTCAATTGGCAAGTACTCCTTCATCTGAAGCAAGAGGTAACTTGACTTCTTCCGTTGCATTCATATTACCCCAACTGGCCCCTTTTCGGCAACGAGCACGTAAGGTGATCGTAACCGTTGCCGTCTGCAGATTGATCTTGAATCTAGCTTACCCCATTGCTCAATTATTTGTGTGAATGCCCCAGTTTAAAAATCCCCCGTTAAATCACCAAACTGAATCTGACCTCTTTAATCCCTTAATTACCCTACCTGTATCTCGTGTCTACCTTTAACCTCGTCTGGGCGACCATTCCCTTTAAACCCAATTTTTGTGAAAATATAAATATCACTTTGTTGTTAGTAAAGATATATTTTCGTCATTGTCTTTTTTTTGCAACCACAGTGTGTACTAGCTAGCTGTTAATCTTTGGCCAACTTGCACTCAGAAATATTTGTTTAAAAGGAGCTGGCAAAGTTAATAATAAACTATCCCTACGGGACTCAAAACAATTTCCCCTTTCACTAACGGTCTTCAACCAACTTCGGCCCCAAGCCTCAAAGTACCTACGTATATATAAATATAGAGTTTGGCCATTTGACGACATATACTTATATATACATTACTCTATTATAACATCTGATGATCAGGTGTTTCAGGTACTTTATAAGCGCCGCCCGAACGACTTCACTGTCACTGAATTTGGTGGAGTTAGGGCTAGGTTCTTGTATAATTAGAATCAGGACCCAGCTCTTCTTGGAGGGCATATGTGTCTTTACATAACGGGAAGATCCATCTAGCAGAGGTGGGAAAGAGAGTAAAGAGGATTTTTTCATGCCTTTCCCCTTTGGTTCTCCAGGAGAGTGAGGCCCGAATATCGGATCCCGTGTCCGTTGCCGTATCCTTTGCGATAGCTTTCTCCACATTTTATAGCCGGAATGCTGCCCCGCGGGAATTAAATGCGCATCATGATGTCGTGGAAGTTCGCCGACTGGACTTTATGTTTAGATACGGAGAACTATTCGAAGACAGATTAACTCTGAGTGAGTAGCGTTCTGCTCTTGCTTTGTGCGTGGACACCGCCCCTGTTCTAGACGATGACACGTGCTTCGACACATTGGTGAGCAAGGCATGGCCTTTCTGTTAGATTTGTTCAACATTATCTGGGTAGAGGGTATTTTCCCAGATTCTTGGCTAATCGCAAACCGTGGAGAGATCACTCTACCTCGGTCAGGTTCCGCTCAATCTTTCAAACCTCTTGTTTATGCAAGTTGATGGGGAAATTGGTACATGATAGATTTGTTTTTCTCTTAGAAAGCGAAGGTTACCTGTCTTCTGCACAGTGCGGCTTTCGCAAGTTCCACTCCACGTTGAGTACTCTGCTCCGACTAGAAAATGGTTCCTGCAAGGACTTTCAATCTGGAGAAGGCCTATGATACCGCATCATGGAGACTCTCCACACGATGGCGGTGTGGGGACACCAACCAATTTATATATCTCTTGTGCAAGTGCTCTCTCTATTACCCCCTCCCCCCCTGTAAGCCTTCATCGTTAGCTTCGTATACGCTCAAGGTCATTTGAGTGACCTGCGGTCAATATTGTTTTTTTCTTTGTACAGCAACAATCCCCACCAAATATTCCCCCTTTTAGCTACTGAGATTAGTGTACGTCTAATGTGTATATAACTTGTTTTAAAACGCCTTTTAACCTTGTAAAAGAATATTAATTTTCATATTAATAAAGTTATTTTTGTACCTATTTTTCTCTTGTCCAAGAACCTCCAAGATAGTCGACTATTTGGCCAACCAACATTCACTTAATTTACACTCTGCTTGTACAAGGGACAGTCAATAAGTTTTGAAATTCGGATATAAGGAAACGAGATATGAGGAAAAGTGTTTTATTATTTTTCAATATAACTACCATTGACTTCAATGCACTTGCGCAAATTGTCCCTGAGGCTTCGAATTCCCGAAAACCAGAAATCTACCGACTGCTGTTCAATCCAGGCCTGGAGACCCTGCTGGACATCTTTATCGTACCCAAACCGGCGTCCACGCAGTGCAGCCTTGAGCAGGAGGAATAAAATGTAGTCGCTAGAAGCCAGATCTGGACTGTAGGGGGATGGTTGAGCTCCTCGAATCCGCACTTGCGCAGGGTAAATTGTGCAACTCTGGCCTTGTGGACTTTGACGACGTTGAGGTCGATCATGGGACGGTAGGTTTCTAGGGACCCAACGGGCAAAGACCTTGGTCATGGCTAAATTGTCGTGGATGATTTTGATAACACTTTCATGTGATATTCCATGTTCTCGCTCAATTTCTTCCACCTTCACCCGTCGAATTTCGAGGATCATCCTCTCCACACGGGCTACATTGTCCTCGTTGGTCACGTCTGACGGGCGTCCTAGACGGGGGTCATCTTCAAGGGACTCACAACCATGACGGAACTCCCTATTCCAGCGAGCAATGGTTGCAAAGGAATGGGCTGTGTCGGTGTACACTGCAACCATGCGTTCATGGATCTCTTTTGCATTCTTACCTTACTTAGTCAAAAATCTGATCACTGCGCGGTGCTCTACCTTTTCCATTGTTGAAATATTTTTTACTGACGATCTGCGATCAGCTACTGCTTCTTAAATAGACGAGGCAGAAGCGTGCGGCTGCAGGTCCTGCCTTTTGATAATTTGTCCTAACACCTCCATAAACAGCCACCCCCCTTCCTCTGTTTTGCCCAAACGATTTGCAAAACTTATTGATCGCCCCATCTTTTATAAATCTTCCACGCACAAAGCCGTCATCGACCTCGGCTGAGAAATGCAGAAAGGGTTACCTTGACCCTTTTTTAAGAGATTTAGTAATATCTATTATATATCATACTAGTGTCAGGTTTTATTTGATCAATCTATGGTTAACTTGGTACAATTGCTAATTTTTGGCTAATATTGGTTACGATTCTGGAGTTTGAAAGGTGAAAAAAAAACCATTGCATACCTATTTGGAAAGTTAATTTGTTTCTGTTCCCATTAATATTTTTTGTGAATTGATTTTCGAGTGACCGTCTTCGTGACTATTAATTCTTTTCCCTACGAAATTGAATTGTTGTGCTTCAAGGCCTTACCTCGTGCCGTAAGTTGAAGTTATAGTTAAAATAGCATTATGCTTCGTGTTCTGTGCCTGGAGTACTGTAACTCTCAATCACATTGAAATCTCGACCCCCAAAGCTCCTCGCGAGTGTTTTGCCCAGCCCCTTCTGTTGTTTGTATTTTCATTTGTTTAGCAAAACCATTCGCACTCCCGCTCGTGCGTAAAGAAATCCATAATTCTGCCATATACATTGTCGTTCGTTAATTTAGTAATTGTTGTTTTGCTCATCAAGTAAAACCAACATCATGTTGTCGTTTGAAATTTTAAGACCCAAGGTGAGTCATTCTGACTCACCTTGAATTGATGCGTCCAAGCTCTCTCAAGGACCAATTTCTTACGTCGCTCCCTTTGGAAATTAGATCCTTCGTGAAGAACTGGAGGTGCCGCGCTCTCAAGCAATGCATCGAGGAGACAGATGTCTACGCGGCTAGCCACAACTGCTATCCGAGGAAGGGAAGAAATCAGAACCCCCATCTCCTAAATACAAAACCAGCAAGAACAAATTTATTCTTAATAATGTGAATAAGTTCGTTAAGATGAGTGTACCCGCCAAACCTAAACTTATCTTCACGTTGAACCACGATGATGTTAAGCCCTTAGCTCTCTACCTCCCTGGTTCGTCGTTCCCCAGGAGGACCATCTTTGGCTATTGTTTTAGAGTTCCGGTTCAAATGAGGTCAAACTGCCCTTAAAACTCGCACTTTAGAAGCACCCCACCTTCTCACCAGGTACACCATTTCAGTGGCACCTCTACAACTTCACCATCGTAAAATTAAGCCCCCTCTTCTTCAAACCCGCCGAATACTTCTGGCCACCAGGTAAAGCTTTTGTTAGATAAATGTACCCCTGGGGCCCTTTTATGTGAAACTGGAGCAGTGAATGGGTGCAGGATCTCCACCCTCGTCCGTAATACAGGGTGAGCGTGCATTGATGTATCCAATGAGCTACTTCTCCTGTGGCTCCGGACCAAAGTAGGTTTGCAGTAGTGTATAATTACTTGGGGCGTACTAATAAATTCCCCATTGTTCACTGCCACATTGAGTGCGCGTATTTTACTGGTTTCGCTGAATTCGATGCAGCCCCCTATCAAGTTTTACTCTCTCCTTATTGATCAGTCCCATCGGGTTTCTCTCGCCCTCGTAGCTCAACCCGTTACTACCCGTAGCCACGTGAAGAAGGAACTAAAAGCACCTATACCTCTGGAACCCCTGTGTGCCCCGAATTCCAGAGTTCGATGACCCATAACTTTGCCAAAAGCAAGAGGGGATGTGAGTCTCTTCGACCCTTGTGGTATAAAGCCTAGAACAAAACACGCGAAACCGTCAGAGGGAATAATGTGAGTTCATTCCTCATCGATAACGACCTCCTCTTTCGAGTGTGCACCGAGGAAAACGACACCGAGTCCCTCACACTATGCGTACCCCGCTCCTACCTCCCTCCAATCTTGCAAACGGCTCACGATGGCCTATTTGCTGGTCACTTTAGTCACACGAAGACCGCTTAGAGAATCTTAAAAAAAAATTTTTGTCCACGCGCGACCGACGAAATAACTAGATATTGTCGTTCGTGCGACATTTGCCAAAGGACAGCAAAAAAGGACGAGTCATAACTGAGCCTTTGCAGAAGGCACTACGAATCTCTTAACCCCTCTCCCGAGTAGCTAGCAACCTAATCAGACCGATTTACGGTCCGTCTAGCGAAGGCAAATTTACGTTTTAAAGCTAGACGTCTTTGCCACCCGATTCCACTGAGGCTGTGCCCCTCAAGAAAATCAATAGCATCTCGTGTGCCGAAGCCCTTATTTCCATGTTTTCCTGTGTAAGCCTGACCAAAGAAATCCCCTTGGATTGTTGTCGTCAATTCACTTCCGAATTAATGGAGTACGTTGGTAAAGTATTGCTGATTAAGTCCTTGTTTAACTCTCATTTTCTCCGAGGAGGAATGGAATGTGCGAGAGGCTAAATGGAAGCCTCAAGGCCATTCTCAGGAAGTTTCGTGCAGCCTAGTCTACCGAATGGCATCGCTTCCTTCCTGTAGTCCTCTTCGCCTACCGTGAAATCCCATAAAGTACATTAGGATTCGCACCCTTTAAACTTTTATGTAAAAAATTCTTCTTATGTTTCTTTCTGCTTCAGTCTCCTTTGTAAATGACGATTATCGAAAGGCCTCGCCGAGCTCCTGTGTTTCATTTTCCTTCTTGGCTGTTGACATTATTTATATATATTTACATGCAGGGTTGAAGTCACAGCAGTGGCAGCGTTATTGATTTTCACTTCTATTCTCTTTATATTTCTTGTAAGTTTTTTGTCTGGTTCTTGTAGAAGAGAAAAAAATATTCGCAAAAGACATATTTTATTCTGAGAGGTCTTTCGACCGTGGTCGCTAATCTTCAGGGAATGAACAGAAATGAAACGACCAACAGAATGCTACAATATGTATACTTTTCTTCTTAAATATAAGGGATACAAAATTGACCATTCACAATTTAGGAATATTTTAAGGACAGACTAACATTCAAAACATAGGCACTGCTTCTTTTTCTATTGGATCATAAAGGATACAAAATCGGTCAATCAGAATTAAGTAATTTTTTACGGACAAACTAATGTTTAAATCATAGGCGCTACAAAATAATTAACTTTTTCAAACTTCAGCGTTGCAAAATGACCAAACCTATTCAAGGAAAATTTTTAGTTCAATAAGGGTTTCCGGCTGGAGTTGCACATTGATTGCCGATATCTTTATTTGGATAAGGACGGCTTTGGCCATTCGTAATCATCTGCGGTTTTGTATTCTAAGGATGATTGATGTCTTCTTATTTAGCGCGTCTCACGGGTTAAGGTAGCGCCGTGACAGTGGGCATGTTTTCTAATTGCCCCATCCTGTAGATGGGCTGTCAGTCGCATCGACTGGGTTGTGAAGGTCACGCTGATGTACTTAGAATTGCAGTGTTCGCTGTCACCGACTTTACACGAATACTCGTACACGACGTTAGTCTCCTGGAGTTTGCTCGCGGAAAGAGACAGCTGTTCTTTATGATGCAGCTACTTGTTTTTCTTGTCTTCTAATATATTATTAGGTTTTATGCGTATTAGGATCGGTTGGGGTCAAATTTCGATGTGAAATGGCTTTTAGGGCCTTTTCGTCTTCACGGTAGCCTGTGTTTAAATTGCTCTTGAAATAAAGATCGATGGTATTTTTCTTCGGTGTACACCGGGAACCAGATCCAGTGGCCAAGTTAATTTTTTCTTTTATAGTGGCATCGATGCATTCCTGTGGGTAGCCGTTGTTGCCCAGAAAGCGGGAAGCCCTCTTCAGTTTAAGATCGACAGCCGTCTACGAGGAGGAATGGGAAATTTCCCTGTTAACTAATGCATTAATGACTGATTTCTTGTATCGTTCAGGACACTCAGAGGTACCGTTTAAACCGAAGTCTAAGTTTGTGTCCTTAACGTACACTTGGGTTGTATATTTCCACTCATGAGAACTGATTTTAATATCAAGGAATGGAAGAGATCCTTGATCTTCCGTTTTATGTATGAAATTCAAACACAAGTTGTTCTTAAATGTATCAACTTAGTCATTAACTTAATCAAGGTTATCTGCAATCAAAAGTATGTCGTCGATATAGCGCGCATAGATGGGTGGTTTGGTTGCTATATTACTTTTAAAAATCTTTTTCTCAACTGCGCCCATGTAGAAGTTGGCTAAAAGGACGCCAAGGGGTGACCCTATCACAACATATGATAGGGCAGCGAGGATTTCTAGTTCTATGCGTTTTCACATTGCCGCAGGCGTAACTCATTGTAAAGTTGCCTTTAATTATAGTAATTTTTATATGGTTAGTGGTGATGTTATTTTTTCCTAATAAGTTGGTTTAGCTTCGTTTTTAGATCGTTAGTGGGATACCGCTTGATATACTTGAATTTACTGGTGACTTGCAGGATTGTTTACATATTGTTAAGGTAATCTTCTTAGCTCAGGATGAAATATATTGAGGATTTATCGGCTCTACGGATAACAATATCTTTGTTCTCTTTGAGTTCTTTCACTGCCTTCCTCAGTCGATTAATGATGAGGCAGCTACGACTGTGTCCTCGGACCTTGTTTTATCTCTAGAGAGTTCAGTAGAGAGGTTGGCATTTTTAATGACTTTTCCGTCTTGTTCAAGCTTGAGTATGTCTTTCAAGAGGATCTCCATTTAAATCCTCTTAGATAAAGGAAGGGAACTAATTTCGTCATATAATGGTAGTTGAGCCCATATTAAGGAAATCAACCTGGTCTGTTGCTTAAGTTGATAAAATGGTCTGTTTTTAAGGGACTCCAACTGTAGCGCCGTACAATTTAGCAAGCTTGTACCCAATGTGTTGCTTGCACTGTAGCAGATGTATGTCAGATGCGTCACGAATGCTTGCTTTTATTTGAGATAGAAGATCTTCGGGGATATTAGCTTCGTCGAGAAGAGTTTGATGAGAAAGCAATTCACTGTTGAGTGCTGCAAGGAGATTTCGACCTTCGCACATACTGACTGTGCATACAATCAGTCCTCTGTTCCGGGGAGGCTCTTTGGTTGTTCGCTTGGCGAGGGTATGTATAATTAGGCAACTGTGATTGTCCAATTTTGTATCCCTTTAATGAAATAGAACAAGAAGTGCCTATGTTTTGAACGTTAGTTTGTTGGTTTCTACCAGGGCTGTAGTGGTGGCAGTCTTGGGACCCCTGAGCCTGAACTACCCTGCCTCACAGATCTAATAAGGAGAACCAAACTGATTGGAGATTCCTCCTGTTTCTGGCACTCCTCGGTCGTGGCGGACTGATTGGAGATTTCTTCTGTTTCTGTTTAGAGTAGATCATTGAAGGACATAACAAGTTTTATGAGAAGGCACCCATCGCCATGAATGGGAAGGGGAGTTGCTACACTTTTGAGTCTCACGGAGACTCCTTGGAAATGAAAAACCTGACACGGTGGAGGTCTTTGTGGCTATTTACGATAAACTTGGTATTGGACTAAAGCAGCTAATAGTAGCAAATAGAAGATACACAGTCATCTGTCACACTCAAGAAGATCTAGTGAAACTAACTACTCCGGAAGCACGAGAGAACTGAATAAGATTGAGCTACAACCACGGTCCTCACCAGTATTGGCAACACGGAAACCTATAATATGCAGAAGAGTGGACCCTTGGGTAGGAGAAAGAACCGCGGAGGCAATCAAGGCGGAGATTGAGAGGACCCATCAATGGGCGGAAGTGGCAGAGATTGTTAAGTTCCTTAACCTCTTGAACGTTTTCAAAGTGATCTTCGAGAATATAAAAATGGATGCCAAAGCCAAGGAAGCAAGTTTAAAACTGTTCTCCATGATCATATCCCTGGATCAAATAGAGAGGAAACGATTCTTTGAGCTTTTAACGATCTTCAATTGCTACAAGGTCGAAGATCATCCAACTGGCTCCTGTCCCTACGAATGGAAAACCAAGATCTGCTCTGAGTGCGCTCAGGCAGGACATGACTGGATGCACTGCGTTAGTGACACAAAGATGTGCATTAACTGTGCGATAAATCATCGTACCCTGAGCATTCAGTGCCCGGTCAGGAAAGAACAACTGAAGAAAAAGAGAGAAGCAGCGGACAGACCAAAAGCAACATACGCCGCAGCCGCTAAAAGACAAAACCAACATAATTGTACAACGACTCAGCCTCAGATTGTATTACAACTGAATGAATCTACCACCACTAAAATGTTGGGATGTATTCTGCATGCATATGTGATGAACTTACACTTCCCTGGTTCATTTAATATTGAATGAATAAGATGCTGGCAGCAAGCGACCTAGAGACAATTAAATTCCCAGACAACGCTCAATCTGAAAAATTCCTATCGACAACATGCCCCAAGACAAAACCAGCACAGGCAGACGAAAGCTCGGATTCGGGAAAAACCCATGATATAACCTTAGAGACAACTAAACAACAGTAAGCAGAAGCCCAAGCACCTACACCTAACTCGCCCAGGCAGAAGAGAAAAAAGAAAAAGAAAGAAAAACCAAAGAGTCAGGAAGTAGACTCTGGACAAAAAAAGGAAGAGCTTGAGTTAGACGGCAAAGAAATCCGGCTCACCTTAGCTCTTAACTCACACGCCATCCAAAAGAAAGAGAGCTCTACAGAGGACGTGGCAGCAAGAGTCAGAAAAGGACACATCAAGCGGTACTATGACCCTCCACTTACCGATGAGACACTCAAAGCATCTCTACTCCGCTGTAAAACAAAACTTTATAACCAGAATTTCAGGCCCTATAATCCAGCACAATACAAGAAAATAAAGTTTGGCTGTCAACCGGCCCAGAATAAATCAGACCTACGGGATAGCATATAGAAACGGGGTAACCATATTGGCACATAACGTGACAGGATGGGCGAACAATAAAAACAAACTGTCCAATATCTACAGAGAACTGGATCCAGATGTTCTTCTACTGTCAGAAACTAGCATAAAGAACGATGACAGACAGAAGATCTTTGGATACAACCTTCTACAAAAAAATTGCACAGGAGAGAGATTTCTCGGAGCGCTAATAGCAGTGAAAAATGGTCTACAATTCAAACCTGGAAACCCAATGGATGAATCGACACTGTCGATCATCTTAAGATGTTTTATGGGTGACATTGAACTGAGCGCGGGATACCAGCCTCCCTGCCGGTCATATCTGCCCTATCATGACCTATACACCCTTTTCACAAAAGAGCACCCAGTACTATTCGCTGGTGACCTTAACGCCAGGAATAAGGCAGTGGGATACTCGACGACGAACTCAAGATTTAGACTACTCGATCTCTTAATTAGAAGGGGCATTGCAGAGTGCATTGGGCCGTAATTTCCCACATATTTCTATCCTGGGTCACCCACCAAACCAGATGTCGTACTAACCAACCATAGCTTCCCCTTTTACTAACTCATTACTCCAGGGCTACTAACACCAAGTGATCATTAACCTATGCTGATTACTATAACAACTGCCCCTATCCCAGTTCCAGTCACCCCAAGACAGACTTCTGGAATGTCGATTGGGAAGAATACAGGAGGGCATTCCCAGCAGATATCCCTGATCTGAATGTGAAATCCAAAGAAAATCTGGATGAAGAGGTTACTGCTATTATCGCCTGCATCTCTAACGCCGATACTATAGCTATCCCCATTACATCACACAAAATTACTTTTCCTACAAAACCCACACAAGAGAGAGTGGTGCTTCAACAACGATTCTCCCGCATCTATGAGACCATCCTCAACATGCGCGTCACCAGAACCATGGACTTCCGCTTCGTCCAGTATCTCAGTAATCAGCTAAATTTCACGTTATGATTAGAGCTTAGAAACAAGTGGAACAGAATAATAACAAAATTAGACACTGAGAGGAACCCGAAGGCCTTTTTGGACGACAATAAACAAATTAAAAGGGAACGCACGCACTCTCAGTCCATCTGCAATCAAGCATGAAGGAACTACGGCGGTCACTCTCAGCGAGAAAGAGAAGCTGTTCCGCGGAGAGAGGGGAAATGTCTTATAAATATCAGACAAAGTGGAAGAAGACTTTTCCCTATGCTTCCAGACCAGGTTCTCGAGTATATGGAAATGAGAGAAGGCAGGTTTGACCATTATAGAACCCCATGCATCCATCGGCTACACGGTAGCTCTCAGGAAATGAGGATAATAACAGAGAAAGAATTATCAAAAGCAATGTCCTCATTCAAGTCCAAAGCCTCGGGGCTCAGCCAAATTACAATCAGGCATTTAAAAGAAGCACCAGAGAAACTTAGGACCAGGCTGCTAAATCTGTTTAACGCGTCTCTAGCAATGAGCTACTTCCCGGATGGCCTGAAGACCTCTAAAATGATCTTCATACCCAAACCGGGAAAACCACCAAACCAGGTCATAAATTACAGACCCATCTCACTGCTGGAGACGGTTGACAGGGTTTTTGAGATAATCCTCAACAACTAACTGAAAAATTACCTAGCAGAAAAGAATCTACTGAACGAACAACAACACGAATTTAGAGTACACCACCACGCAGTAGCATGGCGGGATAGAGGAAGTTGGATTGACGTTGTCTGCAGAGACGTTAAGAAGGCCTTCGATAAAGTTTGGATCGAAGGCTTGAAATACAAAAATCTCACGACTGAAACTCACATCCCACTTCGGAAAGATCCCTGCAGCTATCTAACAAATAGACGAGTAGCGATAAACTAAGCACCCTCGATCCAGAGGAGGGAGGGTATAAAAATTACCTCCTAAATACCAAAAGTGCCGAGCCGATCCCAAGATTCAAGTGAATGAACTAGAAAAAAAGCCCTCTATCTTAAGCTAATAACCCCCTCTTTTTCCCGACTTTCTCTAGAAATGAATTAAAAGAAAAGCAGTCATTTCATTTCTGTTCATTAACTGACAATAAACGACCACGGTCATAATCTGTAGAATTATATGCATATTTGAATTTAGATGTAAAATAAATCATTGTAACGACTTTGATTAAAATACAAGTTACAAAAAAATAAAATATTTGATTTTTTAAAGTTGCGATGAACTTAGAAACGGTTATAGTCTCTAGAAGTTTCGCAGGCTGAGGGACAAAGAGGTGAAGTTTGCTAAGTTCACAAGTTCGCATATCGAATGGTAAATCTCCAGGTAGTGAAGGTGTAGATGCATCCGTTATGAAGTCAAGCCAATTAGCTACTCGGGTTTACTTATATAGGGTCTTTCAGTAAGGTCGCTCGATTTTTAAATCTAAATAAAACAAGTTGTGCGTGATATATGCACTCAATTTATTTCGAGTGTTTGCTGATTGTTGATCGACCCTTTTGCCTCGAATTTTGGCACCAAGCTTCAAACAGTAGAATCGGCAGGACGATTGTGGCGAGGATAGAAATCACATAATGGGCGGAACGTTTGTGGAACGGAGCACTGATTTTGATAATAACATTTGATAATTTGCACACGCTGTTCAACGCTATAACCTCCCATTGTGACTTGACAAGTACTACTGAACAGTTTACAGGAAGGTTGCCAGATGTCACTTTAACAACATGGCCACTATCGTCTGACAAAGCTCGAGCGTCCTTGTTGAAAGACCCATATATATATATATATATATATATATATATATATATATATATATATATATATATATATATATATATATATATATTTATTCTTATAGCATTTTTTATTAAAAGCGACCTCTAGTTTCGAATTAATTATTCTTTTTTCAATCTTCTCGATTTGTCTTATATTTGCCTTTTCTTCATTGTTTAACCTGTGGATAAGCGTACCGAAGTTTATCGGGGACTGATGCTTGTTATTTGCCAAAAGTAGAAGTAAATTAATGTAATTTAGCACTTTCTTTAATTTAACTGTCTCGTTTCGATACATAAAGTATCATCTTCAGAGTTACAATGGGGAATTATTACAAAGTATTCATTTTATATGTGTTACCAAATGTATTAACAAAATTAAAAGAGAAGAGAAGGCACTTGAAATAAGTAGGACCAGAAACGCGACGCTGTCCATCAGCTCTAGGACCAAAGCTTTCTTTACCGTGCCTTTTAAGCTTTCGGTTTTAAAGAATAAGGAGGATTTCTGACCTTCTTAATCGACTTTAATAAGAACTTCAAAATCAACCCTTGGGACATCGAGTCAGATAGAGTAGCTTAATTGTTGTCCTTGCTAATTTCCCAACTCCGAGATATATTCATATGACTCCTTCGGAGGAAACAATAAATTATTCGCCCTTAAAATCAGAGTTACTGGCGAAATATAACATTATCCCAGACATTTACCGATCTAAATTCAGACATGCCCGCATTAAGCAAGGCCAAACATATGGTCAGTTTGGTTAGACCCTCCAGCGACACTTCAACCTTTGGATCGATGCTTCTAAAGTCCCACATGGCTAGATACCCTCGTTGAGTTCATCCTGAGAGACCAGTTGCTGGTTGCAATTCCGGCTGGAATCAGATCTTTCATGAAAGACTGGCGTTGCCTCACATTTAAGGAGTTCACAGAAGAAGCCGACATTTATTTAGTAAGACACAACTTTTATCCGAAAGAAGGGAAGAAAACGTCCATCCTAAATCCTAAAGCAAAGCCAAAAAAAGGTAAATTCCCCCTAAAAAATGCAAGCAAGTTTGCCAAGGTAACTGGGCCGTCGAACCACTCTTTACGTCCGAACACCGGGATGTAAAACCATTCTCTTCGGGCCTCCCGACATGTCATCTTTCCACAGGAGACCCACCATTTGTTGTTTTTTTCTGTGGTGTGTAGGGGGGCTTACATATTACATGTTAACTTCTTGTTTGATAAGAATCGCCCTGAGGGCCTTAAGTTCGAATCCGGAACAATTAATGGCTGTCGTGTTTCCACTCTTGTGAGAGATACCGGGTGCACCTGCATAGTGGTGTCAGACAAGCCAGCTCCCTCAGTAGACCTGGACCATAATATATCGCCGTGGTGCACGACTACTTGGTGCGCGCCAATCGGTTTCCCATCGTTAAGTGCTATATCAATTGTGCGTACTTCACTGGTTGGTTATAAGTAGTAGCAACCCCTATTTATTTCTGCTCTGTCTTCATTGCCAGTACCCATGGGTTTCCTTCAACTCCTTGATTCAACCCGTGGTAACACGTTTGCAAGTGGTAAAGGATTCCAAGATCCCCTCACACCTAGAAACCTCACGTTCTTCAGAATTCTAGGAGGTCATGACTGCAGACTTCGAAAGGAACCAAAAGAACTGCGATTCCCTATGACTCCTGCGGGCTAAAGCTCAGTCAAAAATGCAAGATGCCACCTGAGGAGACAAGGTAATCTCCTACCAAGGTACGGACGGCTTACTTTAAGGTGCGTCCTTGAAAATGGTAAACCCCAGACGCAAGTATTGTGTGTTTTGCGTTCACATTTAGTCACACTTTAACCACTGCCCAAGACAGCTCATTTTCAGGCCATTTTAGCCACAGGAAGATCACTCAGAATATCTTCAAATATT
Source organism: Ceratothoa steindachneri (assembly GCA_963969495.1). NCBI lineage: Eukaryota > Metazoa > Arthropoda > Malacostraca > Isopoda > Cymothoidae > Ceratothoa > Ceratothoa steindachneri. Next base: position 116,134,546 of record OZ018326.1, read on the forward strand.
ATTATTGGCCAGGCACCCAGGAAGAAATCCTTCGCTACAGCAGGTCTTGCGACATCTTCCAGAAGGCTGCCGTCAAAGAGAGAGCTAAGCCCGAACCGTTGAAGAGAGGACTCCTAATCTCAGAGCTATTTTCCCGTGTCACAATTAATCTCATCGGTCCGATACACACCACGTCGAGTGAAGGTCACAGTCACGTGCTACCTTAAGTGGATTTTTCCACCCGGTTCCACGAGGCCGTGCCGTTGAAGAATATATACAGCATCTCCTGCGCGAAAGCACTAATCCAAATCTTCTGTCACGTTGGTTTACCCAAGGAAATACTGTTTGATCGTGGTCGCCAATTCACCTCGCAACTGATGGAGTACGTCGACAAGCTCCTGATGATAAAATCCTTTTTACTACCACTTTTCACTCAGCAAGTAACTGGATGTGTGAGAGGTTCAACGGCTCCCACAAATCCATCATCAAGAAAGTGTGCGCCGAACAACCCCGAGAATGGCCCCGTTTCTTGCCTGTAGCCCTTTTCGCATACCGGGAAATTCTCCATCGCACCTTAGGTTTTGCCCCATTTTAGCTTCTCTACGGATTAATCTTAGAGGGCCCCTCAGGATTCTAAAGGAGCTCTTCTCCACTTCGAAACTATACGATGATATTCAATCCTCCTACGCTTACCTCCTAGACTTTAGGCAGAAGTTAAAAATGTGCGCGGAGATCGCGCATCAGAACGCCGGACAAATATAACCCTACTTCGACTCTCAGTGCCAAGAACGAAAATTTAACCCTGGTGACGAAGTCCTTTTACTCCTCCCCACGAAAAACAACAAACTTTTGAGCAAATGGAAGTGCCCCTTACCAGCGATAGAGAGATACGGCCCCATCGACTGCTTGATCCAAACCCCGTCTAGCATTAAGTTATTCCACGTAAACATACTTAAAATGTACCATCGACGAGCTTGTGCTAAATAACTTATGGCCCTGGACGAAGAATCCACCTTGGAGTCCAGCTACCCGCTTAACTTCTTGTTCGTGGTACACATCACCTGCGTAAAACAAGACGCGGCATATCCTCTTCGCGTCTTACCAGATAGCCCCGATTCCCCATCGCCGAGTTGAGTATTAACCCTCATCTTTCGATCCTCAAGCTGACCCAGTTACAAGTGCTATTCACTCAATTCACCGATGTAATCTCGGATACCCCTAGTTGTGCTGCCCAATTCGAGCATAATATTTGGCTCAGCACCCAGGAACCTGCTCTTTCAAAGCCGTACCACCTTTCCATTCACTTAAGTAAAACGGTCAATGCGGAAGTAGGTAAGCTATTGAAGATAGCTATTCCGATTCCCCTCATCGATTAAAATTTGCACATGTTCGTGACTGACCATAAACCCCTCTATTACCTATGGAAAGTTAAGTACAATAATGGTCGCATCATGAGGTGAAGCCCCTCTCTCCAAAAATTCTAATTTAATAGTGTATACATTAAGGGTTTCTAGAATTGCCTGGTGGACAGCTTAAGCAGAAATCCCCTGGAATTTCCAATTAATTAATTGTAACGTTAAATAGATTACTTCTGTATATATTCCTGAATAATTCTTGTAGTTTTATGTACTGCCTTATAAGAATATGTGCCATTATTTTTTGTATATTATGTATTTATTTTTAAAGAGTTCCCATGTTCGTATGCACTTAATTGGGGGATATCCTTGCATGTAAGCCCCTGGTCATCGAGGCTATGTTGATCCCTGCTATTGATAACGATTCGTGTTTTTCTTATTGTATTATTATTTTTTTTACTCGATGTTGTTCAATAATAGGAATACCGAGCATTTCCCGAGTCCCCTTTATTTACCTTATTTTTGTGTAAGGTACCCGGTACCATCCCTTGTAATTACCTGTGTAATTACCCTATATTACACTGATGGCACTTCCTTCGTAAGCTCAATCTTGAGAGGGAAGGAGATTTCAGAGAGAGTAGGTTCCCCCGCTCTCTAGAACCCAACGTATACCCGTGGCGCCTGAGAAAGATGCAACTGCACGCATATACAGCCCCAAGGGGGCAGCGAGAATTTCGCATGATACGTGTTGGGTTCCCTTTCTCCCCCCGTCGCTTCGTCTGATCGGTGCCAGACCTACGAGTACAGCATCGAGAACTTTCACGTGAGCCTGTGATGCTCCCCGAGAATATTCCCTCCCTCCTGGCATGCCAAGCCTAATGAGATCCACGTCCCCCTTTTCTGGGCCTCTGGCGACCCACTTCCGCCGAGGCAGTATAAATAATTGAGGAAAAGCTTTGAGAAATCATTACCATGCAGCCCCGTACAGCCTCACATAACCGGCCTTGCCTCACAACGGCTTCCAGCTACGAAAGCGACACGTCACCTCTTTACCCGGCCCCGCTCGTACCTAAGGCCAGAGTTCCCGCCTGAGTATCTACATCTTTCTCGTCTGGAGTACTCCCTCCTTCATTTCTCAGCAAGGTTAAAGAAGAAGGAATTTTGCAAGTGGAACTTTGCAGCGCCCTTCTTACTCGTTATATCCAAAGCCTTCAGCAAATTAGGCTTTACGTGAGTTTCCCCGTAAGTCATTTGAACTCTACTTCTATTCTTGGAAGCAATCACCGTACATCCTCTCTTGGACTCTCGTCCCCGTCGAGTCATTTGTATCCCCCCCTTCCCAGTTTGGTACCCCGGGTCTCATCTGTTTTAATATCATTTACTTTACTTTTGCTTTATTTTCTTTGTGTATAGTAGTTATTTTTCGACAATAATTTTCTATAAACTCAGAACCTCTAAGAATTGATTATTTAGGCCAACCGCATTCGATTTTAATTTTTTAACCCTCACACTGGGATCTATATCTCAATTTCTGGCCTGCTTCCTCCCCGCGTCACCGCCGCGGCGATCCTCAGCTAGCTTCGATGTTCGACTCTACGATACACACACACACACACACACACATATATATATATATATATATATATATATATATATATATATATGCAGGAAAGAAACCACAGTGTTAGGATCAATCAATTTGCGAAACCAGGTTTCGAAGGAGACCTCCCCATCTTCCATCGCTGGTAAATTACTGAATACAGAGATGCTTAACTCAGGGGTACACAAATTTACAAGTCGTAATTTAATTAGAGGGTTTCTTATTGGGGAGCAGCAGCATTTTTTAGTAGAGGACGGAGAAATCATTTGCTTATCAATGGATTAGTGTTGATATGCCCATCGGAAGTATTAGAGTTTATAATTTTCTTTTTAAGAGCTGATTCTATTTGATGTCTTTGTATATAATTGTCAGAATTATTGACAATTCAATGGTTTTTATTTGGCATGTGGAAAAATAAATTAGGAAAAGACTTCCAAGGCGCATGCTTCATTTGTGTTCTTTTATTCTCTTCAAGAATTTGCTGCTTTCCCTAATTTACACTTGATTGCAAATTTTGCATGGGATATTTTAAACCCCTTGTTTTTTATCGGTGGATCTATTTTTAGAAATACCATTTCGAATCGTTTTTTCCTATTCTAAAGCAACATTGATGATGTTTACACGTGCCAACTTTTTAAAATTAATTAGTTGTGGCAAGTATGGTAAAGTAATATAAAAATTGTTACATAAATTTTCTTTAGAATTACCCGGTGAGTGAAAGTTGGTTCTGGTTTTATAATGACATTATTGTATGAACCAAAGGGAGTACTGCTGCTCAATGAATGTATTGATGATCGTGTTGATTTTATCCTGCATAAAACAAGAATCACATTTGCCATATGCTTTCAGGAACAGGAAAGGCACTACGGACCTTAACTGATGCTTCGTGGCAAGAGAAATAGTGAATGTAGGCATTAGAGTTGGTTGGTTTCTGGTAAACAGATCAATATCTTCTGTTATTTACTCTAGAAATTTTGACATCAAGTAATGGCAATTTGTTGTTTTGTTCCCAGTCTACTTTAAATGTAATGGTGGGGTAAATGTTGTTTAATGGTTCAAAGAAAGAATCAAATGCGTTATCATTAATATGCCATAAGGCACATAGATTTTCCACATAGCGGAACAAAGTTATGGGAATAAGTACGATAGGGGGACAGGTGTTTATCAAAGTTTTCCCTGAACATAGTACATAAGATCGAAGAAAGGGGATTACTCACACTCAGACCATATTTCTGTCTGTAAAAACAATCTTCGGATTTAACACATTTTCTATAACACACAAACCAACCAACTTTACAATTTTATTACAGGGTGAGGGAAATGTTTGGTTAGAGTTAGACAAAGGTACGTTTTAATAATGACATCAAGGGCGTCATCAATGGTAACTTTAGTGAAAATGCTATTAACATCACTGTAATTAATCGGGCTGATAATATTACCGTATTTATCTGTTTTCAGTAAACCATACCTGTACGGTAATGAGGGATTATACACTGAATTGTTCAATTAGATCAAAGTGTCCGTTGAGAATATTTTTGAGAGAACTATTAAACGATTTGTTTTTCTTTTCCATTGGATCATTAATCAGTTATTCATAAGTGCTTCTATCATGGCACCAAGTAAATATCAACTGATGAAGTCCCTATCAATATCTGCTCTATTATTAGATTTTTCAATCGATACTAAATGTTGATCTTTTGCTCCTGTGTTAATTGGCATTGAGAAATATTCAGGATATTTTTGTTTGGATTAGATGCATGACACTACGGACCTTTTAAATTTAAATGGCTTAGTTTCCTCTTATGGTCCTTTTTAGTATTTAGTCTTATGTTTTCAAGGTTGGTTTGTCTTGTGCAAAGAATATCGTCGGAGTCCATCGGGTATAGCGTTGTTGCGTGAGCTGCGAAAAACTTCTCGCTGGAGGAGGAAATTCTGATCCCATTCCCTTTTAGCTAATTGAATTTGTTCCTGTAGAGCAGGGATGGGGAAACTTTGTTGAGCCATGGGCGAAAATTTATATTGAAAGAAGTCGGCGAGCGATAAATAAAAATTGATTCTTGTAACTTTGTAAATGTTGTTTAAATATAATACATACTGCATTATACTCATGCAATGATATATACTAAAAAGAATACACGGCATTTTTATTGACTACCACCACGGAAAATGGACATACAAATATTACTTAAATTTTAGTATTGAAAATGTATGCATACAAATATATCACTCAGGCTGGCATTGAAAATTTGGCTGGTGGGCGAGGGTTCTCCACCCTTGATATAGAGCGAGTGCTTCAATTTTGGTGAAGGAGTTTCCCTAGAAGAATGAAATTTCCTGTTGAGGAGGGAGTTCGGCGTGATTTGGTCGAGCAGGCACGATATAAGGATGTCGATTCTAAGCTTGGATTTGTGTGCTCTCTTAAGCAGCTTAGAGTATTTTAAGAGAAGGGTTCGTATATCTCTTCTATGATCCATCGTAGTTAAAAGATATCTAAAGAAGTACAGTAACTTAGATGTAAATGCAGGAAAGAAACCACAGTTTTAGAAACAATTTATTTGCGATACCAGGTTTCTTTCATGCATTTACATGTACGTTACTGTATATATGCATATAAACTGGGCTACAAAAGTTTACCACACTGTTAGAAATCTAAATTTAAATACTTATGTATGTATATTTAAAGCAGGTTAATCAAGTTACAACGAACGTGGAACTTTACGTATTAAACACAATGTAATGATCAAAAACACACAAAGGCGGAACAGGTAAAACTTTATAATGACAATAGTGAAATTGACAAGGCAAATATTTTAAACAACACAATTATATAAAAATAGTTTAGTAGTCTGCTATTATATTTCGAAGGGTGATTGGGATGATTTTCTTCCATTCTTCCAAACATATTTTCCTAGAAACAGATGTTACTCGGATCCCGTTTCTTACAATGAGTTTAATTCACTCGAAAGAATTTTGAATGGGATTCATGCAGGTGATAGACTTGGCCATTCCAGAACATTACTTCTACCTGTTTATTGGCATTTATTCTTTATTTTGTTGTATGCTTGGGATCGTGGTCTTGTTGAAATGCCCATCCTGGTTTAAAATTCAGAGAGACAAAGCAAGATAACAGATTTCTTTTCAAATTTTAGAGTACCTTTCGCCTTTCATTCGTTCAACGGCTACCTCTATTTCTCCAACCTCTATTGAAAAAAATGCAACTACATATCATCAAATATCCCTGACCGAATTTAAGTGTAAGAGGAATCTTCAAACATCACATTAGTTGCTGATTGAATTTCGACCTAAAAGTTCTATCATTTTTTTCCAATCTGACCAAATGATTTGTTCCCAGAGCATTGCCGGTTTATTTGCATGTACATTTACAAACGGTATGCAAGCTTTCTAGTGAGTTTTCTTAAGTTGTGGGTCTCTTTTGAAATATGATAAAAAAGATCATAAAGAGGAAGCCTTCTACTTATTGTAGATTTGCTAACTTCCAATCCACTCGTTTTTGGATCACCCTGCAGCTTTCTAAGTGTAGTATGTGGTTTATTAAATACAGTTCTAGCAAGTTTTCGAGATGCACGCTACGTTATCCTCCGAAAGCGACCTAAACGATTCTTAGGATGAATTAAATTATGAGACATGCAGTTGGAAATTACGGTACGAACTGAATTTATCTCTACGTTAAACTATACATAGATCTTTCTTCACGCAAAGCCACTCCTATCAGATTACGAAGATCTTGACAGATTTGTTGTTTTTTTCGATGAAACAGAGGTTGACCGTACGACTATCTTGTTAGGAATGATGCAGTAGCCTTAGACGATGACGAAAGAATCTTCGCATTCGATATAGAATATTCTTTTCATATGTTAAAGAACAAAAGAAATTTAGTATTTAATGAGATTTTGAAGATTTAACACATATATAAGTATTTATATTAAGATGTTGTAAACAATTGCCTATACAAATTTCACTAATGTCTTTTAAACTTTTTTCTGAAAAGCATTTTGCTTATTTTGATCATTAAATTTTATTTATCACATAAATTCAGGAAGGATGCTTTGGCGAACGGGACACACCATGAGAATGAACGATCAGCGGATGCCCAAAAGAGTACTCTCCAGCCAGCAGGCCTAAGGTGCTCGTACATCCGGGAGACAGAAGAAGCGATATAAGAACAGCTTGAAAACATACTAAAGAAATCTAACATAGACGCAGACACCGTTGAAAAAATGAGCGCAGACAGATCAGAATGGATTGGGGCTATCTCTGCTGGCGTCAAATATCTGGAGGAAAACATCAGGAAAACCAGAGATGAGAGGTTGCGGAAAACACACTTTGTGTGTCACAGATGTGGTCGAGACTTCATCTCAATATCTGGTTTACTAAGTCATATGAGAACGCGCGAGAGACTTGAGGGGAGACGTAGTCATGCAACGATGGACAACCATAAGTAAGTAGGCATATATACGGCGTTCATCATTTTTTTTAGGACATCGTTTGGAATAGCTTTAATTTTCAATTAACTAATTTTTAAAAAATTATTTTTCAAGTTAATAATGCATGACATTAAAGTACGGAAGTAAATGATTAGGAGAGCTATAATCAGTGGCATAAAATTTCAGAATAATGATACAGTTTGCTCGATTTCTGATAATTACTCTATCCTTGGTTGCCAAAGTTAGAACAGGCCAGAAAGCTTCTGGTAGGGGTCCAACATTAGCAGGAAACGAAAAACAAATGCAAAGGGTTATAAAAACAACTTAATTGCACGTTTTTTTACTTTACATACATTACTTATTCAAAATAACATATATTTACTTCTATACATTTTCTATTGCGTTCCACGCAAGACCTTTGAACATTAATTAGCAAGAAAGTATTTGAGTTTATGGTTTCAAAATCTCAATAAATTTGCCCTTAGTTCCGCTATTGTTCTGGGAAGTTTATTATTAGTAACTGATCTAAGGTGGCCCCATATACTGGACTCTAAAGGTGGCAGATCTGGAAATCTAGATGGCCATTCAATTGGTACACGTCGTCCAATCCATTTATCTCCAAATGTTCCTTTTAGAAATTCGCACACAATCTTTGCAAAATGTGGCGGAGCTCCATCCTGATCAAACCGCAGAATTCTTCGATCGAAGGATATGTTATCTAAGTTAGTTATAAGAAAGTTTGCTAGCAGATGCATATATGACTTAGCAGTCACATTATCGGGAAGGAATTATGGACCGATTACCGTATCGCTAAACATAGCTGCCCAAACCATAAGTATTGGATTGAATTATCAGTAGCCCAATACCATGTTCTATGTCTATTGACATCATCGTTTAGGTAGAAAATTGCTTCATCACTAAAAATGATAGTTTTTTTCCATCCGCCTTTGCTGCATAAAACATTCACAATATTCCACACAACGATCTTGATCATCACCATGTAATTCTTAGACTAACTGGACTTTATACTGGTGGAAATGATTGGTGGCTAGAATTCGCTGAACCGCTGTCTTATATTCACCTGATTCGTATGATAATTTTCACATTGAGTTAGGGGAGCTTTGCTCCACACAATCTCTTACCAGTTTCCTGGAAACGGCCGAAAATCTGACTGACAGAACTGTAGTTGATGGAGACCGTTCTGGGCACTAGTTATTCAAAGTATCTGCAACCGAACATGAATCTTTTGCATATAAAAGATCCAGCTCTATTGTTTTTGCTCTGGTTAGATTAGCGACCAGAATGTAACTATTTGAAAAATATAAAATAAATTAATTTTAAAACTAAAATTAAAAATGTTTTTCGCTAATATCGGAAATCAAAGATCTGCAAAATTATAAGATAAATAATATAAAATAAATTAATAAACAATTTTAAACCTATAAATTACTCTATATTTCTTATGGACCCAGTCTTTGTGGTCATCATATATATATATATATATATATATATATATATATATATAGTAAGGATAAATATTGGTTAGGGCTTCTCCTATGGAGCTTCAATTTAATTTAAAGGATAAACGAAAGGACGTATAAAGGGAAATTCATTTAATTTTCTTGATACAACGTTTCGGGTGAACTTTTCACCCATCTTTGGGTACTGGAAATACAATTCGTGGAAAACAATTTAAGTTAAGAGCCAAACAGATAATCAAAATGACGAATTCAGGGAAAGTATTTAATGTGTATTAAGGAGGGGGATAGCGATAAATTTCCAGGTAATTGAAAATTTATGGATTATTATGTTACGAGTTAAAAATTAACGATTGGGGGAACAAAGGAAACACATCAGGATAAACCAACCTTAAACAATCAGCCGCTAGAGGATAACTGGTGAGAAAGGGCGAGGAGCGTAAGAAGAAAGAGAAGGTTAGGAGGTTGGTAATATATTTGTTTAGAGTAGAAGTAGTGAGTAATAATTATAATCGGAATTTGATTGAGGAGAAAGGTATTTAATATACAAGGATTCAAGAATACTTAGTGATATGGGATCCGGGTGGTTTTTAGGATTTTAAAATCGTCCGTTGTGATTTGTGTTTTACAATTAATAGAGTGAAGCCTAACAGGTGAGAATTCTTTCGTAGAGAGAACCTTCCCTGTCCTGTGGCTAACACCCAAATGTAAACAGAACCTCGCCCTCAGCGAGCGCACCATACTACCTATGTATTTTCCCAGTTTACAATTGAAGCAAGTAAACTCGTAAATAGTGGAGCACTTCGCTTCAAGCGGGATTCTGTCCATACAATTGAAGTATAATCCTATGTGTGTCTATTTATTTAAATTTACTTAAAATTGGTATGGAATTTTTTTTTATTTAATACAGATGTAATTTCTTTTGAAAATTCATGATTTAAAAAACCCAGATCCGGAAAGATTATGTAACGGATATCTTTGCAAACAGTAGGGAATTTAAATTTGGGATGGAAAATATTGTTTAAAAATAGGGCCGTAATTTTTTCAGTCAGAGACAGAGGAAAGACGTTTTGTTTGAAATAATTAGTCAGAAATACGAGATGTAATTTCAAGAGAAATTGCATTTCTATTAAATAAATTTTTTCCGTACCAATTTTAAGTTAATTTAAATAAATATACACCACATAGGATTATACTTCAATTGTACGAACAGAATCCCACCTAAAGCGAAGTGCTCCGCTATTTACGAGTTTACTTGCCCCAATTGTAAACTGGGGAGATACATAGGTAGTACGGTGCGCTCGCTGAGGGTGAGGTTCTGTTTACATTTGGGTGTTAGCCACAGGACAAGGAAGTTTCTCTCTACGAAATCACAACGGACGATTTTAAAGACTCGAAAACCACCCTTGATTCCATATCATTAAGGATTCTTGAATCCATGAATATTAAATAACTTTCTCCTGCCTTAAATTCCGATTCTTCTTCTTACCCACTACTTCTACTTTAAACAAATATATTACTAACCTCTTAACCTTCTCTTTATTCTTATGCTCCTCGCCCTTTCTCCCCAGTTATCCTCTAACGGCTGATTGTTTAAGGTTAGTTTATCCTGAGGTGTTTCCTGTGTTTCCCCAATCGTTAATTTTTAACTCGTAACATAATAATCCATAAATTATCAATTACCTATAAATTTATCACTATCCGCCTCCCTAATACTCATTGAATACTTTCCCTGAATTCGTCATTTTGATTATCTGTTTGGCTCTGAACTTAAATTGTTTTCCACGAATTGTATTTCTAGTACCCAAAGATGGGTGAAAAGTTTACCCGAAACGTTGTATCAAGAAAATGAAATGAATTTCCCTTTATAAGTCGTTTCGTTAATCCTTCCAATATATATATATATATATATATATATATATATATATATATATATATATATATATATATATATATATATACAGAGAAAGAGTTTCAAGGTGAACAAATAAGGCTCCATTTATGATTTCTATGTTGTAAGTATATTTCTTTCATCGAAACGTTTCGGGTTGGAATCCATTTTCAACGACATTAAATTAAATGAAATCATGCATAAGATTTTGGCTTTGGTGCTAACGTTGCAATTTATTTTGTATTTCTCGAATGAAAAGTTGAATATAGAGCGCATTAATAGTGTAGAATTTAAATAAATAAGACGTTTGTGTTTATCCTTAATAATATAGTTTAAAGAAATATGAAAAGGTTGAATACAAAATAAGAAAAATGTGCAGTATATATATATATTTATATATATATATATATTTATATATATATAGAGAGAGAGACAGATAGATAGATAGAAAGATAAATAGCTAAATAGATTTAAAAGCGCACTTTAGTCTAATCAGTTTATTATATTACAGGACTAGTTTCGGTATCTCCAACCATTTTCTTCTGTACAATGTGAAGACTTGAGACAAATGCTTTATATATAGTAGCAGATGGGGCAAGGATCACAAGAAAAGGAAGGCAGGAATAGAGGAAGACATAGGCTGGGAACTGGTAAATTTTTAATTAATTTTGAAGCAAGTTTTTTACCGAGAGAATTTGAAAGACGATTTTAAATTTAAAAGAGCCGCAGACATATTGTAATTCAAAGGCTTTCAATTAATATTGACTCAATTATACTTTTTGTAATACATATCAGACTTATAGACTAGTTTAGCAGTATTAAAATCAATTGAGTGATCACAATTACTCGTTTAGTTAAACAATCTAAAAGATATGCTTTCTCTTCTTATATCCTCCGTGTGTCCATAAATGAGTATAGTAAAGTCTGCCAATTTCCTCTACATAAGATTTATAGCAATTTTGGCATCGAGAAGATTACATGCCAGAGTGTCGATTACATGATTATTCTTTGAAAAACAATCTTTATATAGTCTGGTACATTTACAAACTATCTAGATATTGGTTATTTGTTAACTAATGGGGGAGGCAAAAGTTAATATAGCAAATGTTTTCGTCGAAGCGTTATTAGTGTTTTAGAGCAATAACACTGGTCTGCGTTAAAAATGTACCTTAGGTTTTCTATAGTGTTTCTAAATAAAATTGACCTCCTAAATCCGAATCTGTCTCCGTTTTTCTCTATCACCCCCAGTTTTTGCGATACAGGGGGTGATAATAATTTTATAGTTTATACATCTCATATATTACATCAAATTTCAATAGTTCTTGCACTGCTCTATTCGCAGTAAATTTTGTGTACATTTTAAGTAATTATGCAAATAGGTTTATATTTTGCAAGCTAAAGAATTGCTTAGCCTTATAATAATAAAAATAATAAAAATAGTGGTTGAGTTAAAAATGACAGAAAATGTAAGAATAGCTCTTACAGATTTTGCTATGTTTGCGGCAAAGTGACCTTTCCCGAGCAGCAAAGTACAATCCCTCCTGTAATTAAATCTTTGTATCGTGCATATTTTTGAGTAAGGCTAAGAGATCAAGATAAAAGTTTTGCACCACATATCTGCTGCAAGGGATGCTACATAAGTTTAAGACGCTGGAGTCAGGGCGAACAGAAGTCCCCTGTCTTTTGGTGTTCCCATGGTGTGGAGAAATGGCAAGGACCACACTACGGACTGCTATTTTTGCATGACCAATCTTAAAGGTGAGCATTGTATCAAGTATTTAAGCTTTCTGTATTATACTGCCTCTTTAAAATCTCATTATTATGCAAAGACTTAGCATAAAATTAAAAACTAACATAGTTCACTTCAGCATGAACATATCTTTTACTAAGCATGTATGTACTATCTGCAACTCCAAATCAATTCCTTTATGTAATATGCAATTATATTTTCCACAGGTATAAATAAGAAGAATAAACATAGTGTGGCATATCCGGATGTTCCTTCTGCCATCAAACCCCTGCCATATGGCCCAGGAATTCCTATACCTTCTCCCCTTGCACTTTTAGATGTACATGAAGAGATTAATATGAAAGTTGACCAAGATTATGAGACATCTGTGTCTTATCAGGTTTCCACACATGATATGGTCGCGAGACAATTCACTCAAGTTCAGTCAAATGACCTGAACAGGGATCTGGGGGTTTCAAAGGCGAATACACAACTTCTTGGCTCTCGACTTCGTGAAAGTAATCTTCTCGCTTAAGAAACAACATTTAGGGGAGTACAGAAAAAGAGAACAAGAGTTTCGAAGCTATTTTTTACAGCATTCTTCCAGCTCTTTAGTATACTGCGCCAATATTAAAGGACTTGTTGAGGCCCTTGGAATTCCCTACAACCCATTAGAATGGAGACTGTTCATAGATTCCTCCAGTAGAAGTTTAAAAGTTGTGTTACTGAATATTGGTAACAAGATAGCTTCCGTTCCTATAGGCCATTCAATCCAACTTACTGAAAGTTATGAAAATATGAAAACATTGCTGGATGCAATCAATTACTCTAGCTATAAATGGAGGATATGTGGTGACTTAAAGATAAGATCATTTTAAACTTGGAATTTCTAAGCCTTTTGATATTGACATTTTCATTTTTAATTGTTAATACTTGTATACACCTTTTGGTCAACTTACATTTTACAAGAATGCAAATCTGGAAATCATGAGTCATTTTTGAGTTATATTTTTTGTTAAAGTGTGTCCCTATAGGTTAATGCATCCTATTGTGTTAATGGTGACCTTACCCTAATTGAGAGGGTATACAACACAACTCAATAAACCCAAAATAAGTTGTACATATATCCAATTAGTTCCAATACGATGATTTAATGCATTGGCATTGTTTTAAGAAATATTACTTTGAATTTGTTCTTAGAAATATTACACTGAATTTACATACCGTGCTAATTTTTTTTTATGTAGTATCTCTTACGCTTGGGACGCAAACAGGCTACACAAAGCATCCCTGTTTCCTATGTTTATGGGACAGTCGTGCAGATAGTATGCACTATGAGAAGAAGGTTTGGCCTCCACGAGAATCATTTAGAATTAGATCAAACATTGTGATAGCTGAACCTTTAGTGCCTCCTCTAAAATACTCCTCTTTCTCCACTGCATATAAAGCTTGGCATAATGAAAAATTATGTCAAAACCCTTAATAAAGTAGGCCAAGCTTTTAAATTTCTTCTTCAAAAATTTCCACAAATCAATGACACTTAGCCCAATGGGGGAATTTTTGATGGACTTCATATCAGGAACTTGATCAGCAATTTGATGCATCAATGAAGAACATAGAAAAAGATGCCTGGAAAGCTTTCAAAGCTCTAGTTAACAATTTTCTAGGCAATAAAAGAAGCCCAGAAGAATATGTTGCCCTGGTCAATCAGCTCTTAACAAGTCTCAAACATTTGGGAGCTCGAATGTCTATAAAGGTACACTTTTTACAGTCCCATCTGTATTATTTTCCCGACAACTGCGGGTATTACTGTAAAGAACAGGGGCAAAGATTCCACCAGGACATAAAAACAATGGAATCCAGGTACCAGTGTAAATGGAACGGAAACATGCTTGCTGATTACTGTTGGTGTTTGAAACGTAATGCATCAGATGACAGGCACAAACGAAAATCGTCAAGGGCGTCTGTTCTTTGAAATTATAATTATTTTCTTTATTATGTTGCATTCTTTTATTTTTTGTTTATTAAAGGAAATATAGTTTACATACGTGTATTCCTGTTTATATGATGTAACAGTAATAATGCATTATTAGATAGAGAAAGTTTCCCCCCAAAAAATGAAAAAAATATGAGGTAATCTCAATGAAAATGGTGTATGCTGTACTGAGAAAAACCGACCTGATTGAACAAATATACATTCATTTTTTGAGCTGAGGTTTGATTTATTAAGAAACCACAAAGAAATCCTGAGGAACATAAAAAAATGTTCAAACGCAGGCCTGTGCAATAAATCCTTCTGGATATAGAATGTCGTAATTCAATATATAAATTAAGTTTGTCTTGAAAGAGGCAACGGCTGTAGATGCAATAAGTTCTCAAGTCTTGTAATAAGACAACAAATTTATTAATTGATTTATCATGGAGTGAATAATTATGTATATAAGATTGCGAATTTGTGGGTTTGGAATTTACAGTGTGTATTACTGAGTCTTTTATAATAATGGGATGTAAATTATTTTGATTTCGAAAGAAACTTTCCAAGTTTTCATGGATATTATAGTACCAGCAAGAGAATACATCATCAACGTATCTCAACCAAACCAGAAGGAAGGGTGTAATTCGATTTATTATTTTTTCCAAAATTTCCATAAATAAATTCCCAAGAATCGCTGAAAAGAGACTGACTATTCTACAGCCATAGAATTTGCGATAAAAACTATCTACTAATTTGAAAACCATATCTTATACACGGAAACGTACGGGGATTTTGTTAATATGTTATTAAGATCGTAATTCAACATTTTGATTTTGGTCAAATCTCAGTTCCTAACCTATTCAACAAAATCTCCTAAATGGATTCAATGAGATTTGGATATTTTACCAAATAAATTTGATAAAAATCGCGCTTGCCACTTTGAAAGATGATTAGATTGGGACCCAACCGCTGATATTATAAGTCTTAAGAGAATTCCGGCTTTGTGTCTGAAGAAGACCGTATAAATAAAGCAAAGAGGGATTAATCGTATTGAATTTATTGATTAAGTTGGTCTTCCCTTTGAGAATTATCCGTAGAGAATCGTTAAAAGATTTCTGTTTTTTTTATGGGATCATATTCATGCATTTCATATCTGGGGATCCAAAAAGCAGATATTCGATTTTTTCGCGAATGCTCTTCTTTATCTAAAATGACTATTTAATATTAGTATCAGTTTGGGGTAAAAGAAAAAACTGTAAATACAATTGGGCAGAAGTCGTTTATATATCTCCTCGTCCACACTCGAGTAGTAGGTCATATTTTTAATTAGAAAGTAAAGTATAATCGTGAGGATCTTTCTTGAGTTCAATAAGGATAATAGCAGGCTTCGCGAAATTTTCCTAATTTGCAAGATACGCTATCGAATTATTGTACATATACAAAGACCTCAGGGTAGCACTCGATGCTTTTGAATTAAAATGTTACCTACTACCCGATATTGCACGGGGATAGGTGTAAAACAACTCTGACCAATTGTATTGGCATGACTTTCCTTTTATCTCTTAACCTATGTCAGATTACATTTCCTTTTTTCTATCGTGGCACAGTAGTAATGGTAGCGCTTCGCACATGTTACGTCGCCTTTTCGAATCCAGCACGGGAAAATATGTCTTATTTGACATATACATACAACTATCCTTTTGACATTTTCGAGTTCCAGAATATTTTCTTTTAATTTAATATCAAAAGAATTATTAGAGTTAAATATTTACTAACGCTAGAACTTTTATTAACTAGGAAGGTTTTAAAAAGCAAAGAAACAGGAAAATTAAATAAAGATATTGAATGTAGTTGCCACTGAATAATTCAGAATAACATTTTACAACGCTACAAAAGAAGTAAAAACATCTCAACCAAATAACACGTAGGAATTACTATAATTTTAAATCTTCAGAGTTTATGGACCTATATTTTCATTTCAATTTTATTACATATAATCTTTTTTTTACCACTTAGCATCGGTTGCTTTGTTACTTTTAAGGGATGTCCAACCGATTTAAGTGAGTAAGCCGATTTGTGGTAGGACTAATTCATAATTCCTTGCTCGAGTTCGTTGTTTTAAGAAAATTACATAGTATAAAGTACACTTTACTTGATCTCTATAGGAGAGTTTTCTCTAATGAACAATAGATAGTCGAAAGATAAGAGAGGGCGAGAAATGGAGGTAGGAGTTGCAGCAAGAACATGAGGGAGAGTTGCGGTCTTCTGAATTAGTAGTATAAAGCTCGAACTTGAAACAGTAGTAACATAGTCTGGCCTCTCTATAAAGCCACCAGGTGAGTACGTTCTTAGTGTCCAATTATGATTTGGTAACTAATTAGGTAAAGTGTGAGTGGAGCCCCGGATGGGAGAATTCTGGCAACCTAAAAAGGGGAGAGAAAGGAAAACTGTTAAATATTACGGCTTCCCAAGGGGGGAATTAAATGACTTCTTGATATTTCAGAGATACGAAGTAACAGAGGGAAGGGGAGGAAAAAGAAGGCGCACCATGGACAATCGAGCTCAACATTGAGACGAGCCGGTTGGTTTGACCTGGCGAGGGGTAATTAGAAAGAAAGAGAAGGAGTTTAGGAAGTATTTATTGACAGATACCATCTTTTCTATTTCATAAAGAGTGAATATTTCAAAGGCTTTATCCAAATAAAGATTAGGATATGATTGTTAGATTAAAAATGTTATCTCTATCACTCTCTTAACTTTCCAAAGTCTTAAAATATAATTTTAATTTCAACACTCAATAGCCGATAGCACCAATTCGCGTTAACACATAAATTTCATTAATCTAATATAACGCTATAATATGTGTATAAATTTAGAATATATTCCCGATGATTTCCGCTTTCCTTTTTGCCATTGTGATTATCTGGCTTAAAATTTGATGACCTATTTAATCAATTTAGGAGCGTAGGATCGTTTGAATGTTCTGAAGATCTTAGAATTTTGGTGTGAGCAAATGCATTTAAATGTACCTCATCTCCTCTGAATGACCTCAGCGAGAAACTATTTAGAATTAAATGAAAGTGCTTAGTTTAAGGTTAATATATTTTTTTATTGCTGGGGGGGTATTTAGGAAATATTATCCAGAGTCGTTAACACAGGATGCCAAGCTATTCTTATTTTGGGGGGAATTTTATCTTTACACATTCTGCGCTCTTTTAAATACGGATCCTTATCTTATACTCTTTCTGGCAATAGCCTATTTCTTACAAACATTAGTAATTAAAAGATATTTCCAGATAATTTGATATCCTATAAGGTTTCTCATTAGATTTAGTTACTCTACCATAACGGTATTGTTCTTTATTTTCTCCTCTGGTACGTATATTTTCCTCCGAGCGTGAATTATTAGTGTTTTTAATAATTGTTTCTTTAGCTTATTTTTCTTGAATTGAATCATTAATATCATAACAATAATTAAATTATTTATACATCCTTTATTATCATATTAAACGATCGGGGCTTAAATGACTATGTCAGTTATTATTAAATTAGTTGTTGTTGAATAAGGGTCAACCACTGACAAACCCATGATGTGGGCACTTAGCAATCTCCGGCCGTTCAACGCCTACTTAGGTGTTAGACACGAAAAGGCAAAATCAATTTATTAATTGTCATGCACACCCACTCTCTCTGCCACTCTTGCTCCACGACAACTGCTAGCTTTCATATTAACCTCTAAGAAGCACTGCATCCAAGAGAGCTGCAAGACACTTGACTTAAGAATTCCCACCTCGTAAATAAATAATATAAACTGTGAGCGTGTTTGTATAAAAATCCGCTCAATTGGTTTACTCACTGTTTATTTGTAAGCCATTAACTATTAACTAGTTGTTTACTAGTTTTTATATTGTTTCGCTTTTCTTTCTTGAAATAATAATTTTGTTGTATTGATATTATTCTGTTCTCTTTATCATTGTCCATTCGCATCTAACCTAAGTTCTTTACCAACCTCATTTATTTAACTGTTAAAAACGGGGCTCATGATATTGTTATTTAATAACCTATCCTAAATTTAAATGGCCCCCATCATATTTTATTTAATTTTCTATTAAGAATACTACCAAATATTTATTAATAAGTGTGGTCAAATTCTTTTAGTAGTGTATTCTGAAAGGTATGTATTTTATATTTACTGTCGACATTTGTAACGTATGATCAACTTTCTTCTAAAATTGTTCTCTGTTTGATTAGATATATTTTATTACTTCCTCTACGAAGTTGTTATTATTATTTTTCCATTAAGAGTGCACATCTTTTGTGTTCTGGATGAACATTACCCCTTGAAAGAGAAGAGTTATATCATTTTAGAATCTCTTCTAGCAAAATCTCAGTAGTTTCAAATTCTCTCGTTCAAAAGCGCTACAATTGTCCACTTTTAATAAACACAACCTGGCAAGTTTCTTTCAAATCTAACTAATTGAGATTGGTATGCTAGTTTTTAGTTATTCGGTCTTAGGAAATAATAATGCTTTAATTACTCTCATTAAATAAATTCCAAGTTAGATAAGCCCTTGTTAATATTTCTCTTCTTGTTTTTAAAAATTGGGAAAATATTTTCTCATCATATTGTGTGTGATATTCTTCTTTAAATTTATCCTTTAGTTGGTTACATCATTATATTTCGATTATATATTGAAATTCCTTGAGACATAGAAGTAAGAATGTCTTTTTATCTGCTCCTAAAAACGTTTTGTTTGCCATCCTTCTTTGTTTCGGCATAACATAAGTCAGCAACTTCACATTCATTCAGCTTTTGTTTGAATAAGATGAATACATAATACTTTATCTCCGACTCATTTCTAAATTTAGATAGAAGATTTCCTTATATATTTGTTTTACATTGTTATACTGCATCAGTAATATATTTCTAAATAAATTTATATATTTAAAATATATAAGTTGAAATAAATAGAGACGTCTTTTAGTATATAGTTTTGATTTTAATTATCAAATAATTTCGACACAGATTGCAAGTATAATGAACAAGTTGTCTGCTACTCAGAGAAAATATGGAATATTCTAGATGCTTTTTGTTATTCATATATAAGTTTTACTCTAACACTCATTAGAATTAATGTTTGATTATGTCCAAAATTTCATTTCTTGCATGACATCCTAATCTATGACTAGGGTAAGAGCTCACAGTCTCCTAATTTACATGTCTCCTCATATATTAGGTGGGTCCTTTGGGAGGTTCAGACGCAGCGCTTGGGCCATTCTTCATAATAAGGTTGCAGATATCTCTACTTTGGTAATATATAGTTTAAATGACTTTTAGATTATCGCTTGTTGGTTGTACTCCTCAGTTAAATATTTCCTTCATTATTCTTTCAACAACAGTATTCTGTACTCTTTTAGTGTTCCTGTAAAAAGGTTTATGGTGTTTTATTTCTCTGTATAATGGGATATCAGAGGCTTCAAAAACACACATACTAGAAAGGACGAAATTGGCCTTTATAGAAATTTGATGGAAGAAAATACAAGCACTTTAGACTTGTCCCCAAAGAAACGTCAATTGATTTTCCTTGAAGCTTTATATAATCCAGAAAAGCAACAAAGATTAAACATACAATTCGATTCTCACAAGATACTTCCAATTGCCAGGGAAAGGAGTTAAACAAAAGTGTGCGCTTAATCAATTCACCCCAAGTTGCTAATCACTCGTCGGCCGGAAAATACTATCTAAAGCTCATGATAAGAAAACGTAATATTTAGTAAAATGGTGAGCTTACGCTCATTCATTATATTATATCTTGAAACCTGGTGAAGTAGTTAATTTTAAAACGAAAAATTTTAGTTGATCCTTATATTAAATTATTTAAAGAAGAGAAGTTTATTGTTGATTATTTGTAAAAATGATGTCGGAGAGCTTTTACATTACTCGTTATTCATTTTAACATTTTCCCACCTTTGGGGTGGAATTCCACCCATTATATTTCTGTGACAAATGATATTATTACACAAATAGTAAAAACATTCGAGGCAGGAATCATATCTTTGCGCAAATATTAGAGCCTAGGACGTGTGCAGCCAAACTATTAGTCATATTCTGCGCTGCAAGCAAACGCCAACGTGGCAGTTTTTGAACAGACGTGATTCCGTCTTCACGTGTCACAATCTTTCTCCTATCATGTAAGTATTTATTTAAAAAATAATTGTTTATTGTGCTTTCCTTGTTTGCATAGATCCCTTTTACTACTAACAATAAATGATTTATGTCTAAACTGTCAATATTAGGCCACCCATTGGGAGGCAAGAGGCATGATTTTGCAGCATAGCCATTAGTCATACTAATGCGCGCGCTCTCACTAACTCACTCTTTCACTCTCTCTCTCTCACTCACTCATTCTCTCTCTATAACTCTCTCAGTCACTTTTTCCAAATATATACACATATACAGTATAGTATTTTCTCCAGATATACAACCCATACGATGCCACGAAAGTGCCACCGAGAATTTGTTGTGTCCAGTCAGGAATATCTTCAGCTTTTGGATGTTGATGATAGAGATGAAGATGGCCTTTTTAATTTAGATGACAAAGAAGAAGAATTCTTTGCAGATGTTGCTTCCGAACCAGGTCAAAATGCTACACTTGTTTAAATAATGATCCTCTCTTTCCGGAAGAGAACGCAAACCAAAGCTCTTTTGAGACAAAATCAATGACATTAAATGAACTAAAACATTCTGACCTTTACCGTTGGTGGATTTAATAACATCAGATAAGGAATGGGGGGAAATTCTACCCCAGTATGATGTTATGCATACACATTTGGAGGTATTCCAAGATGTATGCAACTCTGATGACCTTATCTGTAGAGTTTTGGTTATACAAAGAATTCTCTACATGCAGCAGAATGGAAAGCCTTTTGATATTGGTAAGGAAAAAATGCAAGCCTTCCTCGGCGTCAATATCATGATGACTTACTATGTTTTACCAGAGCTACATGATTATTTTTCCAATGAAATTGAATTGCGTGTAGAAAAAATCGCCAAAAAGATGACGAGAGACAGATTGTACGCCTTAGAAGAGCCTTGCACTTGGCCGATAATGCAAAAGCCCCGGATTGGCAGGACTCTAACTATGACAGGACATGGAAAGTTGTCCATTTATCAAACATTTTGATACTGCCCTTTAAAATACTATTGCACCACCTTATGACCAGACAATTAAAGAAATTTTAAGGTCACAATATCATGGAACAGTACATGAAAGATGAGCCTATCAAGAGGTGATTAAACATTGGTGCCGCAATGATACAAAAACGAGTTATCTCTTTGAATTCAACATATACTCGTACGTTGAGAAGAAAATAGCTAATACAGAAGTTGATTTGTCTGAGAGTATTATCATGCAGTTAACAAAATCATTGTCAAATTCAGATTGTTCTTAGACAACTTTTATAGC
Source organism: Ceratothoa steindachneri (assembly GCA_963969495.1). NCBI lineage: Eukaryota > Metazoa > Arthropoda > Malacostraca > Isopoda > Cymothoidae > Ceratothoa > Ceratothoa steindachneri. The sequence continues at coordinate 116,156,464 of OZ018326.1, forward strand.
TGACCAGGATTAATATATAAACTAATGAAAGAGCATCATCTTTACTCTTGTGGAACGGTGAGACAGAATCGCAAAGGCTTTCCAAAAAATCTAGGATCGCACAAGGAAATGAAGAACGGAGATATTGATGCATGTTACTGGGATGGAATATCCTTGGTGACTTGGCTTGATACAAAGCCTGTCATGATTCTATCTACAATTGTTTCTGGTGCTGCAACAGATACTGTATCCATCAAACACTGACATAAAGGCCAAATTGGTCGAAGAGAAATCAAGGTTCCCGCAATGGTACAACGCTACAATAGGTTCATGAAAGGAATTGATCTGCTGGATTAGAAAAACATATTTTATGGGTGTGACCAAAAAAGTCCAGGAAAGTTCTATTGTAGACTATTCTGGGACTACACAAATATGAAGATCGTGAATGCCTTAATTTTTTACCAGAAACTGGTTGAGAAAATGGCTCAAAACAAAGAAAATAAGATATTATAAACCAACAAAGACATTCGACGAGCAGTTGCTATGGGCCTAATTGGAAATTTTCCTTCAAGGAAGAGAGAGCCTCCACTTTCTCGACAATTTAATAGTCAAACCACAAACCAACACAAAATTAATTATGCAGAAAATCATAGACTTTGCAGACACGATAAAACCGATCATAATGGATTCATGAAATGTTTGAACTGCAATGTGTATCTCTATCTAAACAAAAGCCGCAATTGTTGGGAAGCATATCATTGAAGTCAATGATGGGTACATTTTCTTTTTCTTATCATTTAAGGAATCCATTTATTACAAGCAAATTTATGTTGATTTTTTTGATAAAGTTCACTTTTGCATCATAGCCTTTTTTCGATCCTCTGCTTGCATTATAAGGGGTGAAGTTACAATTCAATAGTGGATTCAGGACGATATTTATTCGTACTAACGGGCTTACAAATTTTTTGGGGTGGGGATGATAAAAATGATCAACCAAACTTCCACTTTATCTCCCTACACTCTTCTGATGTTTTCCTCCTAATAGGTAGGATTCCATCCAAATTTTCAACACCCTAGTACTCAAGTAAAATATGAAGCTAAACTTAGTAACACATAAGTCGTGCATAGATATAGGATATCTATCAAAGCAACACAACGATTATGAAAAAAATAAGTATATATTATTTTCAGAAGGGAAAATGTTAAGATGATCGCATGTAAAAAGCTGATATTTGACAAAGAATTTTAGAACAATAAGTAAATTATGATTATAACATATGTAACCAACTTATTAAATACTACGCCAAAGATGCGTCTATTTTATGTCTCTGGTTGGGGAAGTTCCGGCGTTCTTTTATTTTATCGACAACTTCTCTATCCCTTAATGCAGTCATGTGATATTACTGATTTAGAGTGTTACAAAGATTTTAAACGCATCATTATGGCTGATCAAAGATTGCAGTGATCTCTAGAACGAAGAGGAAACGTATTTATACAAGGCTGTGTTGTTCATATATTAAGAGTACACAAGATGAAATGGCATCTATTAGGCACGAAATTGTGAAAAGCAAGAATTTTCCTTTGTTGTTGTTACTATAACCGGAGGGATGTCATAAACAGTACTGCTGCTCAAACAAGATGTCAGATAAGAAGAGAGGAATCGTTAGACAGATCCGCCATAAAATAGAAGATGAACGGAAACCATGTTAAATTATGCATGATGAGGTTCCCTTTTGGAATGTGAATACGAGATGATGTTATTAACGATACCTGGATTTCGTGATTTCATAAACAGGATATGGACGAATATTATTTTAGGTTATCCCATATCTATGCGGCATCTTTGCTCGATAAACGTTAATCATATATGTAGATTAACCCCATTCAAAACGAGCAGTGGAATTTGATCAAGTTCTTTTGAAAATAACAGTGGAAAAAAATCAGATTGTAACTGTTAAACAATTAGGTAAAAAAATGTATTCAAACTATTCCACTAGGCATCATCATTAAATGAGATTGGCAAGGTTTGATGATCCGGCTATCTATTCCTTACGACCAGTTCGAGGTACACAAGCAACAACGAAATAAAAAATATTCATCTTTTCTTTCTCTACTAAGGAGTTTGCTAGTTTTTCCTTGATTATTATAGGAGACAAAAAGGGCTTATTTATAGTACGGAATATTCACTGTTCTAGGAAATGGATTAATTTGTTGTGATAAGAAATGCATAATCCATTTAAAACTTCTTAACACAAATCAGAGTAATTCCAATTAAATTAACTTTTCTTAGTTAGAATGTTTTCACGAATAAATTGAAATTAGGAGAGAATTGGTCAATAGAATAAAGAACATAAAGTGATTGAAGAACTCAACGACAAAAAAGATTGAAACATCTTTAAATAACATTTTAAATCAAAGTTAATAGATATATATACATGTTATTGTAAAATTATTAGAAAGAGAAAGATTAATATTAGAAACTAGTTAAAATCATATTTCTTATTAAATTATTAAATTGATATCTATTTAAACATATATAACTTCAAAGGGTTTATTTCAATCCATAAAATATTATATAAGTGACAAAAACTGGCGTATTCATAATAGGATGACCTAATATATTCTAAAGTGTTGACTCAAACTTATGACCTCATCAGAGAAACTATATGATATAATATAAATATAATTATAAATATTGAAGATAAAAGAGAGTTATGGAGTAGTTCCTTGTATGGAGAAAGGTGGGAGGGTATTAGATAGATATAAGTTTGACCTGGCGCAGTCTTGGCTTCGAAGGTTAATATCTACTGAATACCTGGATAATAGGCAAATTTACAATTTGACATATAGTTTAACAATATACAATTTATTTGAAAATTCATTTCTTTTATATTATGACCAGGTTAATTTTTTTATTAATGATATTTCTTTAAGTTTAAGAAGTTTGAGGTGGTGATATTAGTCTTGGGGCTTGTATGTATACTATGTGCTAAAAAATTTTCCCAGGTGACCTTCTCTTTATTCATTTTGTAAGTAATCTAGATGTATTAGTGAATTTTGCTTGGTTTAAATTACTGCTCATAGGTCTGAGTTCTAATGTTGTTTGTGTAATAACTACATACGAATATGTACAATGTTGAAGGCGGCAAAGGATTCGGTATAAGACGTGACTGTGAATTTAATTTTCCTTTCTTGTGATGAATTTGGAAGTCATTTTTGAATAAACACTATACTATTATTTTAGGTTTCAATGGACAGTAGGATTTAGTTTATGTTGTTTTTGCAGCTTTTATTTATATTATAGTGCACCGATAGTTTTCGTAATGGTTCGTTCGGTGATAAGGTTTGAAAAGTGTTGTTAATCTGGTTCTTCCAAATGTTGTTAATCTCTTCATCGAATAGAAACCAGGTCGAAAAGCTTATTTATGCTTGGTTGCTATTGGTTTTTAGAATTGAAAGTAAATATTTTTAATAAGTTATAATCCATATTGTCTCCTTTTCCCCTGGCCTTTGCAAAGATCTCGGCATAACAAAAGCCACAAAAAAGTAGCTAATGTGAATTATAACTTTTACCCTCCTGAAATATTTCAAGCTTTATGTAACACTGTACAAAAAATTTTAGTGTCAAGAAAAAACATTTTATTATGAAGTTGAGTGTACTGAATTTGAATTTGAATTTAATAAAGTATCCCATTACGTAGCATTTTCTTTTAAATTGCCGATTGAATAATTATTCAATTGATACCTATTTTCACGATACAATGAATGTATTTCGCTCCCAAAATCAGATTAAATTGTCTATTATAATTAATTCATGAATATAAAATCAAACGGCATATTTGTTAGCATTATGTAATGTATTATTCAACATTTTAGTATTTAGTTCTTCGTTTGTTAGACGTCTCAGGTGTGTCACTCTTCAGGTTCCAGTAGAAGTCAACCAGCATAGCACGGTTCCATTTTCCCTTATACCTGTTTCCATTGAGGCTATATTTTGATGGAACTTCTCTCCATGTTCATCACTTACACCTCATGCGAAGAAGGACATATGAGAAAGAAGAAAGTGTAACTTTAGTGACATATTGCATCCAAGATCTTGGTAGCCCTTGATTAGGCTCTCAACTATACGATCTCGCTGGGCCATTGGTGCGTTCACAGAAGTCCTTTGCATACATCTTAGAATACATGACGGTCCGCTTGCTCAGTTTCGTCCATTTTCGCTCCAAGGTCCTCATCAGCTATAGGTTCACAAATCTGAGGGCCTGAGGATATGCCTTGTTTAATCTCGGCATCACTAATATTAGGAAAAATCACTTTGACGTACTGGAAACATAGTTTTTTATGTGGTAGTTCTTTGGTAAATTACTTCATTAGGCTGAGTTTTATATGCAGTTGTGGCAAAATGATTTTCTCCTTCTTAACTCGTGGCTCAATAATTGCATTTTGATTTACAGGCGTCATAGTATCTCGTGGTAAACATTCTGAGCGTAGACACTTTTCTGATCTGGCCCTACACTTTCCCTTGCAAAGGAAGCACATAAACATGGTGTATGCAGTTTGTAGCCTATTATGTATGGCTCCTACATTTAAGTCCGCACAAATTAGCAACCTATGCTCCCTGTAACTTATGCCGTCTAGAATTAAAGCAAGGTTCTCCTGTTTTCTTTTAAAATGACTGAGTGCGTAACTGGAACTGAAGAGATTGTGTTCACATTGTGCAACAAAACCGACCTTATGCTTAAAAGGGATGTATCTATGAATAACCTTCAATCATTTATTTCATAGGTCAGCTCAAAGGCATTGAATAGGCCTCTGATATCATTACAATAAGTCAAGCTGTTTTCACAAGTGAAGAACTACTGTCGATCTGCATAACGCTTTATAAATATTGTAATTCAACCATGTTCATCCAAAAGGGCACATTTTTGCAGAAGTGAGGCCAAGAGTTTACCCTTTTACTTAGTAAGTGTTAGATCATAAACTAGATCATTGAGTTGCGGTTGGGTGATGAGGTCTAGTTTCTTGTCAGATTCAAGCTGTGGCACATATGGTGTATCTTAAGATTCTGAATCGTTTGAGTTGCTCCTATCATCGCTTGGTAGTTCATAGGGCGGCTGTCGTACAGGGATAGCACTTGAATGTCGAAATTACTGAATAGCAGACTAAATCTATGGATACATGATTGAATTTTGCATTTTCAGTTGCAGAAATAGTGTAAGTACAATAGAGTATGATTTTTTATCTTTTTAATTGATACATCTTCTCAAAATATATTAAAGACTAGGAAAGAAAATACATTGAATACCCACCTTAAATATCTGTTAAGCACAAGTAACAATCTGTTGAATGGGCCATTGGCTCTCTCCAGATCATTGGTATGCCAAACAAAAGGCCAGTACATTTGCTATTCACCCAGTCAGAAAGGGAACTTGTACACCTTACACAACATATATGAGGCGCCCAGCAATTATCCTGGTGTAACCTTTACATCTAAAGTAAAGCTCATAAAGTTTTTTCACATGGTTAGTCAATTGTTTCCTGTATTGTCTTAATGTAACTGTTCCACATATATAACAGAAACTGACTGCGAAATTTTTGCATTCTCTAGGCATTTTTAGCTCTTTTTGTGGAGAAGGATAAATCACTATAGCATGTGAAAAATATTATAAAAGTTACAGAAACAAATATTAAATAAAAAAGTCAAAATACGAAGCATTTATAGTAACTTAAAAAATTATCAAGCGTTTCATAATAGTTATCACGGCTTTGTATCCATATAACTGGAACTATTGAGTATCCTTTCATAAATTTCATAGGTTAGGTTGACAAATACCTTAAGAACACAACTTTACAATTATATCAAAATCCCTTTATATCATTTCGAGTCGTAAGATTCGGCCCAATCCTATTTGTCTTTAATCCCAACGGAACCATCAGTCTATTTAACGTAATTAAGATGGTACTTTAAATGGAACTGGACGGGTGCAAAAAGAGGGAGGTGTTATATTAGTAATTTACGTCTAGAATACTCCTAGAAAAGTTAATCTCATTTCCGTTTTTTTCATTGTTGTAGGCACAGTGGATGAGGATTTAATAATAAAAATTATCAAGGCCCATCCACTGAGCCTAGAAATGCTTCCTGTAAAAGATTTGACTCAAGGACACCCCAAGTGGCAATCACACACGAGGTTAAAAGACTAGATAACGAGCCTAAAAACCACGCAAAGAGGCTCCGAGACGCAGATATATTTACTTATGGAGGTTGTCCCCCAAGCCGTAAGGCAATCTCGCCTCCCGCCTACCATCTGATAACATGCGAGAGTGATGGAAGTCATCCGCTATCACACATTTCTAGATCGAAGACGTCTCCACCCCTCCCCCAGCCATTTGATTACCTTGGGAGAATCCCCTCCGTGACCGGAGGCGATTTCATCCCCATCGTCCGCGGGTAGTTAACGTCAGGTTCGGCTGGAACAAGGTCAGCCCCCATAAAATTCTGTTCAGTTCTAGTTGGACAGTGCTCCCAGGTTTTTTTCAACCTTGTGGCTCAACCCGTCGTTACACGAGCCTAATCCAGAAAGGAAACTGAGACATACGCTCCCTTCGAAGTCCACTGCGCCTCCTAAGGATTCGCTCAGAAGCAAAATCAGGTTGAGTCCCTTCTTTCACTGTGTCAAATAGCCCGGAGCAACGAGAAAGAATCTGTCTGAGGCAACAAAACCATTTCTTACATCGAGAAGGAAGGTCTGTTGTAAACCGCTTGCTCGGAATTAAATAGCACCGTCACTCTCGCATTATGTGTTCCCTCTCCCGCATTCCGCTCGTTTTAAAAACGGCAAACTACAGTTTGTTTTCTGGCCCTTTAAACCCTAACAAAATAGCACAAAGAATTTTTAAGATTTTCTTTTGGCCTGATGCTGCAGAGGAGATCTCAGGTTAGTGCAGATCGTGCGACATTTGCCAGAAGACAACGGGAAAAAGAAGCATCAAACCAGCTCCTCTTCAGAAGGCACCCATCATTTCTGAGCCTTTCTCCCGTGTAACCCCTCGAAGAAGAGCCGGCTAAGGAAACCAACTACCACGCAGATCCAATGAATGTGTTCCAGGTCGTTTGTGTGGAGCACAACTTGCCCGGCGCTGACAAGTTGCTACCCACCCTCTTTCCTAGATGTTGGCTTGTGGCTGACACAGGATGAAAAGAGTCAGCTGCAGTAGCTGCTAAATCAGTTTGAGTATGTGATTTCTGAAGTCCCCTGATGTGCAACACAGTTAAAGCACGACATCTCTCTAATACGACACGCATTCAACGCCGAAGAAAATAATTTTAATTATAGTTCCCCCATAGTAATGGTAAAGAAATGACACGGTTCATATCGTATATGCTTTAATTTCCGTCAACTCAACTCTGTGCCGGTATTTGACACCGAACCTATCCCCTTAATCGATCAGGATCTCCACCTTTTTGAAAAGGCCAAATTTAGACTTTGTAAGTCCTACTACCAAATTTATCTGAAAGAAAACGTTAGGAAATATACGGATAAAGGATTGATGCAGTTCCGCTGGCTTCCCTTCGGCATGGTTACGGCTTGTAGTAACTATAACAGTGTGATAAGCAGGATTTTGGATAGGTTGTCGAAGATAACGTTGTACTTAAACAATATCTACGTCGCCACTCGAGATTGGGACAAGTACATGGTTGCCCTCCAGCCCTGTTGCGTCGCCTGCGTGAGCACGGCCTTACGATCAGCGCCAACACATGCCATTTTGAATATTTTACCATTAATTACCTCGGGTTTCACATAGTAAATGGCCCACTTGGCCCCCCAAGAAGACAAAGTCAGAGCGATCGTGGACATGCCTCTCCCCAGAAATAAAAAGCAGTTAAGATCTTTCATGCGATCTGCTTTGTTTTATCAGCGGTTCGTTCTCAATTTTGCGTCACTCTCCGCCCCATTAGGAAACTTCCTGCAGAAGGAGTCTCCCGACCGCATTATTGGACTCCGAAAACCACTTTTCACTTCCACCAACTTTAAGATAAATTGGCGTCCGCTCCAATTCTTAGGGTACCTAATCCCAGTAAGCCTTTCGGAATCCAGACTGATGCGAGCAACCAGGGCATTGGCTATGTCCTATTGCAATATAGAGACGATGGTGAATGCCACCCGGTAGTGTAGGCGAGTCGGAAACTTCTCTTACGCGAAAAGGACTATGTCGTAATAGAACGAGAAGCTCTTGCCATTGTATGGGGTGTGCAGAAATTCAATTTATACCTTGTAGGAAAAGAGTTCGTGATCGAGAAAGAGCACCGATCTCTCATATATTTACGTAATGTTAAGGACAACAACGGAAGGATTATGCTTTGGAGTCTACATACTTCTACAATAGGATCAGTGTAAGATTATGTATATAAAAGGGTAGTAAAATTTTCTAGCCGACAGCCTAATTAGAAACCACTTGGGTCCTAAACAGAGCTAATTTCTAAAGAGGAAACATTCTTTTTTATTTTTTGAGCTTGCTTCCTTGTATATATATTTACTTAGGTTTATCGCATGTCGGCAAGAAGAGGACACCCTTGTAATTTTTTTTTTTTTTTCTATTGTATACCTTTATTGCACTAATAACCTTCTGTACATATATCTACATTTATACTTGTACGATCCTATCTATTTACTTATAGGTTGTATGATGGTATTCTGTATCATGTAGTCATGTCATTCTTTTTGTGTCCTTTCATGTATAATTTTGGTCACTAATGAACTGAGGCGGGTGTATCTCTAGTCAAGATTAACTCTGTAGGTCAAATTTGTCTTATTCCTTTAGTAGCAGTTCAAATTAAATTCCTTGGATACTTGGATTAGTCATGCGCTTTAGCTATGTAAATCTGTATTGACACAGATCAGGTATTCCCCTATTAATTGTACCCTTGAAACCGAAGAAATTTGGAAAGCGCCTTATTTTATGCCCTGTCTCCCCAAATTTCAAAAGAGTCATCTTTCAGGAGGGAGATGTGAAAAATTTAGTCAAGGAGGTCCCACATGGAGCTTAAAAACCCATGTGGCTATCACACACGAGATCAAAGGACTAGAGAACGAGCCTAAAATAACGCGAAGAGGCTCCTGGACGCAAATGTATTTACTTATATAGGTTTTCCCTTAAGCCTTGAGGCAATCTCACTCCCCGCCTACCATCTGGAAGCATGCTAGAGTGAGTGAAGTCATGCGTTATCACAAATTCCTGGCTGGAAGACGTCCACCCTCCCGCCCCCAGCCATGTGATTACCTTAGGAGAACCTCCTCCGTGGCCGGAGGCGATTTCATCCCCATCGTACATGGGTATTTAACGTCAGGTTCTGCCGGATCAAGGTAGTACAGGCTTGCAATCTAGCAGAAAACACATCTCTTCTCGATTTGGCTCCACTTTCGTCTCCACGAGTGCAAAAGCAAGAAGCTCTCCCGTTGGAATTTCGCCACAGTCAGTTGGAGATTTGCCAGTAACGGCCGTTCTCGTTCATTAGCGCAAGTATTCACTCATCAAGGTATTCCGAGAAAAATCTCAACCTATTGCAATTCTTCTCATCGAATTGACCCCCTTCTCTTCGTCGTCCATGCTTCAACTTCTGCAAAACGTCGTCGCGTGTGGATTTCTTAATCCGGTCATCGCTGAATTCTTTATTTGTATTTTGGCTTATCACAGCTATGAAGAGTCAAACAGAGTTTGGTCATTTACCTGCCTTAAGCTCTTAGCTTGGCCCTTTTGCCCGACTATCAGACCACCAAAGTCCTGGATAATCCCAATTCATTTTATTTGTGTAAATAATTTTTTTTAGGTTATTAACTCCTATTTTTCTACTTCTCTTTTAAACAACACGGATCAGCCTTCAGCCATAGCTCGTAATTAACTGCCAATCTGTACTCGCATTTTGTTATTTGGCTGCGCACTCGAAGAACAGTATCCCTCCATTCATTCCCCCTCATTATTTTACCTCGTCATCTGGTAACGGAGTTGAGGTCAGGTCTCTTGAGCGTTCTTTCGTTCTATTACTCACCGCTTTCCTAATCTAATCTCCCCTCCATAGATAGATATATATCGGCTATACCTCAACATTTCTCGACCTCGTTTCTATTGAATGAAGAAATATGTATCTCACTTTTCAAAATTTTATGAGATATCTACTTTGATTCACATAATTGGAAGAAAACATAGTACTGTTTATCTATCGGTCTACTTGTTTAATTGTAAAATGTTATACTTCCTAAGTCAAAAACAATATAACAAGAAAAAGTAGATTTGATATATGTAACCAAGGACAATATTTACTAAGAATTTGTATTATAACTCCAAATGTGTAATATTTAACGGTGAAGAAAATTTAGTAACATTTATGGAAAAGGCAAATTCATTTCAGTAAAAATCGGTTATGAAATAATGCAAACAATTTGTTTAGAAAATATTTACATAAATTGGTACAAACAGCAGAACCCAGTTAGGACGTTTATGTTACATAAAAGTATAAATAGGCAGAAAGTCACAACTAGCAAAGAAAGGTGATGACAGGTGGCTTGAATGTCATTTTTAATACACATTTGTGTGGTTTGTTGTTTTCTCTGAGTCTCAAATAGTTCAGTTATATCCTCGCATAACATTTAAGCTGCAAATCTCACCTATATTTTATAATCCCTTCAAAACATGTGTTAACGTCCCCCAAAATATGCCGGATAAATGCATAAGTATTCCATTAAGTTAAGTATATAAATATCTTTCCTTTTGTCGTCTTATTGGCTACACATCGATTTGGTTCCTCATAAGTATGTATCATTCGTTTTTTTAATTCTAGGATATTTTGGTTTGTATTATGTTTGTATCTCTACCAAAGAAATTTGTTTTATGTAAGATTTGATACTGAGGCCTCTCCCTGCCTTATCTGAACTAAGGATCAGTTTGAATACGTTTCCTTGAATCAGGCGATAAATGTCTCATATTCATACGCTAAATGGCAAATATACGTATGATTTAATATATAAATATATATTCTAATGGAAACTATACTTAATTACATAATTCAAAATGCCCAAGCAATTTGAATCCTTTTTATTTAAAGAAAATTCGATAAGATAAATCAAAAAAGAACAACATACGAGAATTACATCTCTATTATATGCCGAGTTGTATTAAAAAAACTAAATATTATCTAAAAACTTAGTGAATATCGCAGCACAAAATTCATTGTGACACGGGAATGAGGAACTGGCTCTACCGATCAGTTGAGTACAATGAGTTTCAAGAGAGGCAAGGACCATAAAAAAATCTTGCAAACCATAGACAAAAGGTGCTTTTGAATGATCTTTAAAATTTCTTTTTTTGTATGAGATTATGAAAATATTGGACAGTAAAGATGAAGGTTGAGTATACCCTGCCCTCACATCACTAAAGTGGGCAGGGAATATTGAAAGGATCCAAGATGAGTTGAAATAAATAACACAACATGAAATTTTATAGTAAATCTTTTTAATTTATCTCACCTAGTTGAAAAATACTGCATAATGAAATATTCAAACCAGTATGGTGTATTTCACTAAAATATAATCTTATAGTTAGACGTATTAATTGCACTCCGACCACAAATTACCTATATACATATTATATCACCAGATCTTCTATTGCGGTCTTTATCTTTTGGGTTTAGTATACTGTTGCCCATAAGCCAGATTATTATAGCAAAACAAAATTCTTTGAATAAACCCCGTAATTCAAATCAATATTACTGTGTCTGTAATTCTTGGCTAGGTAGCTTATATACTCTACTTTTTAACACATAAAGCACATTTAAACCTAAAGCCAGAGCTATTGTCTCATAAGTCAAAAGGATTCTACCCTAAATATTGTTAACTACATATATTAGACTTGCCATCATATTCCATTTACTTCTGGTGCAAACTGCTTTTATTTACCTGCCATGTCTCCTTCTCTTCTTGAGAGTTTACTTTTTTAACATGTCGCTTATATTATCGTTGTTTCATTGCTCTCTTCTGGCAACACATTCATCTCATCTATCAAAATAGAAAAAATATCCTTAGCCTAAATACGAAAAGCTTTTCATATGAAACTTAGCTGAGTTAGAGCATATCTTTATAAAACCTGCTTCTCGAGGTACGGCTAGCGATCATCTGTGTATATCGAATTACACTTGATTGACATCTAGTCATTTTCCAACAGCTGATCTGCTTTTTGAAAAGAAATGGATTCCAGGACATATAGGTGAAAATGTCCATAGGAATAACGGGAAGGTTAAATTCTTTGTCTATCGAAAACTTACAAAAGAAGTTGATTTTATTTATTTTCTATCGACACAGATTAGAAAAACAAATACAGGCGCGGGAGGATGATGAAATAAATCAAACTTCACCGCAGGAAATATTTTATTTCTCAGTTTGAAAAAAATCCGAGCTGGGGTGGAATTCGAACCGTGCACATTAAGGCAGCGAGCAACCGCTGCCTCAATGAGAGAGAGAGAGAGAGAGAGAGTTTAAAATACAGGTGCCGGTATTTAGCTTTGAACAAGGAGAATTGTGAAATTACTAGAGTGAAAGTGTGTGCAGGGATTCATAGATTTCCTAAAGGTTGTAGGAAGCAGTGCCTCTTCCCTACGCTGTGAGTAATACTTAGGGCAAACAGATCGTTCTGAGTTGCAGAATTGACTGATTACATTTGGGTTTGCCTAAGACGCTCCAGCTGGTTCCGACCTAAGCAAACTGGTTTTCTCCCATGCTCTTAAGTCTTAGATTGGTCTGACTATTCCCTGACAGGAGATTCGGAACTTATCTCCTCTATCCGGTGCTGCTATGACCATAAACATCGCTGCCCCAATCGCTGTCGGAAGCAACCCAAAAGAGGCATGCATAGGTCTCAAAATTCTCAGAAGATAACCCTCTCAGCACTATACCTCATTCGGACACTACGTAAATTTTCACACATCAAATGGATCATACATTTTTCGGCAAATCCACTGGAAGTGACAACCGTATTTCACGCTCTAATACGGAACGTAACCTCACCTCATCAGGGCTGCGAAGAAAATCTCTTTATATGGGAATATTCATATCATCTATTTTCTAAGAAGGATGAGTCATCTAGGGCAGTATGTGACTTCCGTGTTTAGAGTGAGTCATTAATCCTGATACTTTTCCATATTTGTAATTTTCTGATTTACGGCTCAAATCGCAGGTGGACAGATATTTTTAAAAATATATCTCATAAAAGCCTTCCATCAAATTCAGGTAGAAGCGTCGAGTATAAGAAAACATGTGTAACCACGCCCTTTGGATGTTAAGTCTCTTTAGATTTCATTTCGCTTTACATCGTCTTCATTAACGTCTGTGAGTTTTTCCAACGAAGTCCTGGGAGATATTCCATTTAGTTTCGCTTTTATAGACAATATATTGGTCTACTCTACGAACAGAAAAACCTATCTCGTACACCATAAGCAGTTAATCGATCACCTAGTAGCTTATGGTCTACAGTTGACACCACACATATGCTAATTCCGAGTAAACTAGTTGAAATTTCATGATACGTAGTAACCAACGAGGGCATCTTACCTCGGTCTGATACAGTTATAGCCATATGCAATTTCTTTGTACAAGCCACATATAATTCTCAAAAGGAATTTCTTGATCTATTCAATTTTTACAGATATCATGTAAAAAATTATCTTCAAAAGGGTGCACACAAACACAGCAAATCTCCATTGAATTGGCCGTGAATTGTTGTTCGTGCCTCCAGTTGGTCAAAGTTGCTCTTTTTTCAGCCACAGAATTAAAGCATGCTATGCAAAACGCCACGTTTCGTATTGTAGCTGCTGGAAGTGCAACGGGTGGGGAAAGGGTAACAATTTAATAACATCAAAAGGGAGTAGAGACTTCTTATCTTTAATTTCGAAGCAGTTTAACTCACCACATAATATTTGGACCATCTCTTTTGCCAAACTTCAAGCATCTCATCTCAGCTAACGCCTTGCCCGCGACTAAGCCGACAACAGGAAGCTTCTTTCCTGGCCTAAGTGATGATTTTCATCTGGCACTGTTTCACGGCAACTCCCTCATAGTCTTCTTTGTTGGGCTCCCACCTCAAATTTTCCCACGTCTTTTGAAACTGTTGACTATACCCTGCTAGCCGCCGAACAACTTATCTGCCCACTTATTACACTGTTTTTAAGTACGGAAAAGACAAAACTTCAATAGTCGTCACTCTGCGTGGCGAACACTGAATGGAAATTTTCTGTGGATTTCGCTCTCAACAGGCTAAGTGTCGTCGTCTCCAATCATTTAAACAAGTAATATTTGGCCTCTTTTATAGCTTGGGTCATTTTGATTTAAGGTACAAACTCTCTAATTTCCAAGCACTCTTTCTGGCCTCTAAAATGCGCTAAGATAAAAATATATCTTTTTTGTACTTGCTTTCACTATCAACAAACGCGTATGAAAATATTATCCAAACCATAATTTGGCGGATTTTCGCTGCCAGACTCGAGGCTAAGCGTAGAACACATGGACATCACACTAGCCTACGCCCGAATTTCAATTGTTGTAAGAGTGTAGGTGTGGGTAGGGGATCAAAAAAAGGGTGTGGGGAGAGATTGCGGAAAATAGACAAAGGGTGAAAAAAGAGAGAAGTGTGGTAGGGTCCAATGAGATGGTAAGAGCCTGGTTATCAGGCCTATCGCTTTTTAAATATTTTTTGAGGGGTGTTTTTCTTTTGTTATCTTTAAGTTAGTTTATATAATATGGCGTTCAAACCATTTGACTTCAAAAATATTAATGTTCTTGGGTATGATATGCTCATTTGCTGTTGTGGTAATAAATCACTCTAATTACTTTAGTGTTGTGCTTAGTGTCTTTGTTTTTTTAGTTTTTTATAGTATTTAGTGAGTATAAATCATGTTTTTTGTTTTGTTTTGATGTCTTCTTCGGTTTAGTGGGGTCTTCATCGGTGAATTCCTGTATAAATCGGTGAGGTTTCATAATTAGGTAATCTTTTTTCATGCTCAGTTTCTTTTCTCTCAGTAAAAACATTCTTTCTTATTTTCATGCGTAGAACGGCACTGTTGCTCCGCCAGTAAAAAGCCCAGCACAGCTTGGAAATCTGGCACGACTTATGCCTCTTCTGTCCTGATTAATCATTTAGAAGATATCATCATCCAATTCTCGATTAACCGGTTAATATGCCTTTTCCGTTCTTCTATGACAACGTTAATGGGACTTAATCCCGCTTCCTGGTGAAGCTCTTCCTAGCGTCTTCTCTCTTTCCTGCACGTACTTGTAGTTAGGTACATACATTTATTCTTCCCCAGTTTAATGTCTTGAAGACATATGGGAGGCCGGAAGCGGGGTATAGCAGTATCGATCTTACAAGTTCATTGTAGATCCTTTTCTTATTGCTTTTATGAAGATTTCTGAACCTGTATAAAGTTTTGGCTGCCTCAGAAACATTGGTGATTCTCTCTTGGACGTGATTCTTGTACCCGGCTGAAATAATCTTTATTTTTAGTACATTGCACTCCGTGGTGTAGGGATAACGTCTATCCACCAACCTGACGTCGTAATGTTGTCTCCTGCCTATGGGAACTACATTGAACTTTTCCTGGTTGGTGCAGATCTTCCACCAGGTCTCCTAGGTATTAAGGTTTTCAATTTCTGCTGCTGTCATACGAGCTTTTTAAGGCGCATTCCTCCATGAGCAAGGGATTGTCTGGGTGAAATCATCGGCGAATTGAATGTTGATACCAGTGGGGCTTACAGGGGCTGGGACATCAGCGTTGTAAATCAGGTAGAGAGTGGGGGACAGGCACCCCCCTTCTTTCCGCAGTAAGCCAAACTTTGGTCCATCCGTGCACCCTAAACTGATTTACACCCCTCTCTCTATGACATAGTCACAGAGAGTCCTTTCTAAGTTTTTATTTAGGCCCAGCCGTAAGATCATGTACTGCATTCCCGGTTGCCACACCTTATCAAATGCATTCGATACACCTCGACAAACAATCTCCACGTAACTTCTTTCTCGTTTTGCTTGGTCTAGCTTTTCGGTGATGATATTGATCGCAATCTCCGTACCTTGTTTCCTCCTAAACCCGAATTAATGTGGGTTGAAGAGGGAATTATCCTCCATGCACAATTTTTACAATGCAGTGAAAATTTTTTATTGACCCAAGAATTGTTCATTGACGCCGATCAAAGCTGCGCTGGAAGTACTCTTCTAAAGGAACAATAACAAATAGTAAACAGATGGGCAGAAAATTTCAAATTTCTTCTGAACCAGCCCAACCCAACTGATAATACAGTACCAGAGGAGTTTTTAACGCTGCCATAGATGCCTGTCCTTGACCTTTACCTAACTTTTGTAGAAGTCCTCTCAGCAATTAGGTCTCTGAAAAACAGTAAAACTCATGGGCCTGATAATATTCCAGCAGATATCATAAAGGTTGGTGGCTATCTCTGTCATAGGAATCTTCACATGTTTATTTTAAAAGTATGGAATGAAGAAACTGTTCCTCAATAGTGGAAAGACGACAACATTGTAACAATCTCTAAAAAAAAATGAGAAAAATCACAATGTGAAAACAGCAGAGGTATCTTCCTACTATCTATGATGGGGAAAGTCTTGGCTAATGTACTCCTTAATCGTTTAATACACCACATATATATGAGGAAATATTGCCGGAGACCCAGTGTGGGTTTAGATTCAATCACGAAACAGTTGACATGATATTCACAACGAGACAGCTTTAAGAAAAGTGCAGAAAACAGCATAAGGATCTTTTTATAGCATTTTTAGATCTGTCCAAAGCCTTTGATACTGCCAATAGGGAACTGTTATAAAAGTACTCCACAAATTTGGCTGTCCATTCAAATTTATTAATATCTTACGAGAGTTTCACGATGGAATGTTTGCTCGCGTCACCGTCGGGGGACTAGAGACAGAACCCTTCGAACTTCACACTGATGTAAGACAAGGTTGTGTGCTTACAGGCTCGACGGTAATCTTTTCAACATCAGACAATTTCATGCAGTCACAAAAATTTCATTAGAGACAAACTTAGATCCACAATATGCAGATGACTGTGCTTCTGTTGCACATACGCCAGAATCATTGCAGGCTACACTAACAGCAGTAACAAACGCTTATGGAAAGATCGGACTCTCTGCCAACACTAACAAAACAGAAATACTATGTCAAGGGGCAAATGGTCCTCCACACGATACACCCATTTTCACTATTAACAACAGTTACTTAACCAAAACTAATGATTTTAAATACCTCAGAAGCTATCTCTCCTATAAATGCAGCCTGTATAATGAAATCTATCATCGTCTACGGCAAGTTTCAGCCTGCTTTGCTAGCTTAAGGAAAAGGGTGTATGCGAACAATGACCTGAGCTCGAAGACCAAAGTAGCAGTCTACAGAGCAGTATCTATCTTGACTCTAACATATGGATATGAAGCCTGGACCAGATACAGCCACAACATGAAAATGTTGGAGGCCTTCCACATATATTGCCTTCAACGTATTCTAGAAATCACCTGGCGAGATAGGCTGACCAACAACCAAATATTTGAGAGAACTTCATTTACCAGCATAGAGACTATTATTACACAACACCTGCTCAGATGGCTTGGACACGTAATAAGGATGCCAGAAGGATGGCTACCACGAAAAATACTCTAAAGCCAATTAAACGAAAGTCGACGTTCAGCAGGCGGCCAAAACAAAAGATACAAAGACAATATTAAGGGAACTTTAAAGAAAATAAATAAAACCCAAGCAAATCTAAAAGACTTTGCCACTGATCGACATCTTTGGAGGAAAATATGCCGTGAGGGGGCAGAATAACTGGAGGATAGCATTAGACAATCAAGAAATGACAGACGTACAAGGAGGCACACCCGTCGCGCTAACCCTGTACCACACGACTTCAACCTTACCTGTTCTGTCTGCAACAAAGTGTGCAGATCAAGTATAAGACTCTACAGCCACCAACGGAGTCACCGATGTTCCTGAGGAAAGCCTCGTCATCGGATACGATGGACATCTATAAGCAAGGCAGAAAGTACGTCTTGTGTATTTGTTCATTAATTTCGTCTATGATGTTGCTTTCAAACTCTAGGTCATAGTCTTCTTTTTACTCCTAGGTTATGCTGAAGATTTATTCCTAATAACTTCAAAATATCTCTTCAATTCTTCTTTCTTCCGTTTCGATGTTTCCATCTTCTTTTTGTAACTCGAACTTAATCTTCCCAGTTGATCCTTTGAGCTTTCTTATCTTTTTCCAAACCTCTTTAGGAGTTGCTTCATGATCGAGGCTATCGATTGCATCATCCCATGTTCCATTGCTGTTCGAGGATTAACTGGTTGAGTTCTTCTTAGATTTCTTTCCTTCGTTGCAGTGAGTGAACTGATGCATTCCTGATGTTGATTTCATACAATAATTTCCGCTCGGAATAAATCCTTCATGTATTCGGTCCATCTCTAGGTAGACATGGTTCTATATTCATATTTAGGGATACAAGCCCTATCTGCGTTGATAATATGGTTGTTGAGGCCATCAAGTGCCTCGTCGATC
The DNA here is from genome assembly GCA_963969495.1 of Ceratothoa steindachneri. Lineage (NCBI taxonomy): Eukaryota > Metazoa > Arthropoda > Malacostraca > Isopoda > Cymothoidae > Ceratothoa > Ceratothoa steindachneri. The sequence continues at coordinate 116,175,056 of OZ018326.1, forward strand.
TCCTCGAGAATTGCCTCTTCCAAGTTGTGTGGATCGTAGGCCTCGAGAATGTGCGGGTAAAGTGTCCAGTCTGCTTTTCTGTAGTTCTTTTTGACTACAGCTGGAACTTCTATATGGTTTCTGTTGATAGTGTTTAGTATCCCTATATGGTCACTACTAGGTACCTGGACTAGTTCTATGTAGTAATTGAACGGCTGATAACGATTCTTAAGAGAGATCTCTGATATTTATGGCACTTCCTGCTCTGACAAAGGTGGCTAAGTCGGGGCCTATTCGCTTGGCAATATTTCTGTCCAGCAATAAGTCCAGACTTCTTCCTGTAGCGTTGAAGGTCTTGTAGTGGATTCTTGGCATCTCGCATTCAGATCTTCCATTAATATAGTAAAGGCTCTTCTGACAAATAGGCCGGTGAGAGTATGAATTGGTAACACATCTCTCATTGGCGGTTGATATCAGGGAAGCAATGACCTACTTTCCTATGTTGAGTTCGACTTCAATCGCGAGGTAGGATTCTTCTAGATTTCTTATTTGCTTGTATATAATCCCTTTCTTTATTGCAATAACGGCACCGTTGAACCACTCCTGCAAATAATTCGTGATCAGCACGACGTAGTTCCAGATTTTCATTTCTGCACTCCGCGTGTCAATCCCGTGTTCTGAAATTAAGATGGTGTCTGCATCAATTTCTCTGAATACATTTCCGTAAAGATTTCTTTTCACTGTCCATTGGTTAGTATTATTTCTAGTACCTTCAGTGCATTCTGTAGCATGGTGAATTGTTTCTACCTATGCTTCTTTTTATTCTTCTTGGGGGCTGTCTGGGTGGTTTTACTGTCCCTAGGGTTTTCATTCTTCGGATGTGGACATGGGGTTTTGGACCTGCTCTTTGTCGCTCGTGTACGGGTGCAGGGGCCCTCGCTGTTGTCAGAAGAGGAGGATCCATCTTCATTCTCAGCCTTTTCATCTTCCTCTTCATCGTCCTCTTCAGATTCCTGCAATGAGGGAAATTCTACGATCTCCCCCATTCCAGATTTGACATTGTGTTTCTGATGACTGATTCCTTGAATACCTTGGGGCATTCAGGGCATGATCACTGTTTGGAGGTAGTTGAGTTTTAAGAGTGCATTAAATGCCTGGTCGTAGCAGTCAGGTTTCACTGCATTAGCCATATTTGGGTGGGCAATGCAGATCAATATCTTTGCACTTAGATCGCCGGTGATAATTATATGTAGAGGTGCAGGTGCAGTTTTTATTACTCTCTTCTTCTTGGCGGGGTTCGCGTAGGTCAACTCCTTGCCTTTCTTCTCTTCTTTCTTTTTCCTTTTAATAATGTCTCGGTGCTTTGAACAGTTCAGGGCGATAGTCCTGTGGTCCCCTTTACAATTGAGACATTTCTTCTTAGTGCTCTCGCCCTTCTCGAATCGTTGCCCTCTGTGGCGCATTCACTGCACCACAGTTTGTTTTTCTCCGGGCATGTCGTCGTTGTATGGTCCTCGAGTTTACAGCATACAAATCACATTTGTATGCTATTAAGTTTCTCTTGTTGGATGTTATCTCCTGGGATTATCATATTGAAAACCAGGATTCCTTTCGTCACCGTTTGTCTGGCCCTGTCTGTAGTGGTGAACGCTAATTTGAACACCTAGGTGTGTTCCCGGAACTTGATGACCTCTCTGACTTTCGTCCATGGGTTGAGCTTTTGGATCTCCTCTTTCAATTCTTCGGTCGAGTTTTCACCGACCCTCTTCACTTTGCAGTAAATGACGCTGCGGTTCGCTGCCACTTGTGTTGGCGGGGGTCTTTGCATTCAACCCGATGCGCTTTAGTGTAGTAGCTCCTTCGTCAGACAGGAGCCGGGCGATAAGGATCTCTCCTCCGTCCGGGACTCGCAGCTATTCCCGAGTTTCGAGATAATTTTTGACTTATTCTTCTAGTTTTCACATAAGTCCTTAATTATGTCAGTCTAAGTGGCCGGCATAGTTAAGACGAATTCAATGAATAGCAGACATCCGAACAGGTTCACACGCAGGACGATGGATGGGAGGAGTTAGGTATTTAAACCCTTATTAAATTATGAATCCTTGTCTAAAAAAAGTATTATCTCTTTTTGAAGGGTAAGCGATCTTCACCAAAGACTTCCAGAATAGGCTCTTTTCTATTCAGGCGGTGCTCAAAATCCGTTATTAAGCAAGTAAATATGCTTTATCCGTATGTTGTCAGCAGAGCGTATGAGTCGAATATGTGGCAATTTATCTGTGGCCGAGCGATTGAAACATAAACTTAATTTTCTATGTAAATATTACCATAAATAATATACCTTATTATACCTAGTTGTGATTTAGCTTGAATGTACATAAAAGTGGCAATGCTGATAAATAAAATAATTGAAAAAATCCTTAGCTTGAAAAATAATATTTCAATTTTAGCACCATAATGCAACGATGGCATGAAAAAATTACAACCAATGAGACTAATTATTCAGATTTCAATGTGATTGTTCATATTATTTTCTTGAGTTTGCCCTTATATTCCCTTGTAGTTTATTTGTGTGTTGTGCCTAAGAAATGTGTACGTTGGATTGTATGAGAGTGTTATCTGTGTTAGATTGAGTGTTGTTTTCCGTATTTGTTGTCTTTATGATTCGTCTGTGAGCGCAAATTATTCCTGTGCCTTCCTAAGGGATGTATGCCTGTTTAGCTCTCTCTATAACCTTTTATAGGGCTTTATATGGGATGTAGAAAATAGAGAATTATCTGAGTCTTTTACTCAACGTGTGTAGTCTTTCAGGTTTTAGAATAATTTTATGGGTGTGGAGCTAAAGGCCGAGAAAGAATGGGTGCAAGAGAAATCATAACTTTTTGATGTCGTTGTATGGACTTTGGTTTTAGAGGGCTGGTATATTTGGTGACAATAAGAATACAACGGCACTTACCATAACATTCTTAGGTATGATTTATAGCGCCTAACTATTCAGTAATGGACTTAAGTAGCCCCACATCATGATAAATTGAGGATGTTTAACAATGCTGATCCTAAATTTTGACTTTTATCTACTAGCTGAGGAATGTCGCCGAACTGTCCTTGTGCTACGCTGGAAATATAAAACATAAATTCCTCCGACTACATGACATTATACCCTTCTTCTAGTGTTCAATATAAATACATATTCTTAAAAATAAGTCGTTTGTTCTTTACTAGGCTCCGTGAGATGTGGAGCAGCGGGGAGGCCAAGAGACAGAGAGCAAGAAGAAGAGTAAAGAGTAAAGGCCCTACTTCTCAAGAAAAAAAGAAAAGAATGAGAGGAAGCACTTAAAAAATAGAACTAACCCAAAAGATCGCACCCAAAATATCCTTTAACAGAAGCCTCGTATGCAGAAGGGCGTCATATGGGTAGGCTTGCATACATATTAGGAAATTAAGACAGAAATTTAAAAAAAACAAAACAAGGAAGCAAGATCGTTGAGTTTAGTTGGCATCCTCCTGTCTCAGAAGAAGACAATGAAGATTGCACCATGAAAATCAACCTCACGTATTATTTTTGTCGCTGAGACAGCGGCAGTGGAGTGACCTCTTAAGGGTGCAGGCCTTGGCAAAGAGTATAGAGATTCTAGAGATCCTCTCCGCCTCGCTGGTGCCATCCAAAGTAATGCTAACCAGTACGTTTGGCATCAGGTTGGCTGCAAGAGCTGTACGAGTCAGTGAGCAAAGCGCACTGGTCACACTCATGTACTAAAAATAGTGTGTGCAACAAAAGAGATTACCAATAAAATACCTCGGAATGGACGTTTTTTGTTAAATATGAGATTTTTCCTGAACATATGGAAAAAGCGAAACATATCAATTCCCAAATATGGTTCAACTGCTAAAAAATAGAGGAACATATTACACGGCAATATCAAAAGAAGGAGCAGATAGGTTCTGAATGCAACAAAACCAGTCATAAATAGAGAGACTAAAAAGAAACAGAAAAGAAATTTATCAATTGCCGTGGATCACAGAGAACCATGGTAATGGTGCATCCCAAACCAAAGTAATTATAAACAGAAAAAGAAAATAAGAAAATGAAGAGCAAGTGCAGAAAAGAAACGTAACCTATGCGGGAGTTGTGAAAGCAGCAGTCATTGAAAAGTGAGAAGCAAAAACGAACCTCAAGTTGCCTAGTGGCGCATCGCAGGAAGTAATTTGTAAATTTTATAAGATTACGTCATGAATATTGGCAGGCTAGGAACGTTCAACTCAACACTAATTGACATGCTTCAGAAGAACGGCATGAAGAAACTGTGGTTGCATGAGAATCCCTAATCTTGCGAAATACTAAAGCTGAGTGTGTCCAAAACTCTGCGGGAGAAAGTTACAAAATGACGGCAACCGTAAGTACCGAAAAAGGAAAAGCACTGATGCAATTTAATAAAATACAATAGAATAAAAAGCAACAGAAGAAAATACAATTGTATCAAATAGGACTACTGTATACAAGGTGATTGAGGCGGCCGTAATCAGTCTCAAATCATATTTGTCAGCAACAACTTTTTCTTGCCAAGAGGAAAGAAACAACATGAGATTAAAATCTGTTAATAGCATGTGACATGAAAGTGGGAATTCAAAGTTATAGCAGGCATCAAAGATGAGTGTGAGGTAGAAAAAATGCTCATACAGGACACAATCATTGTTTACTGCGGAGACTGCTTGTCTCTCATCACGAAATCTTTTTAAGTAATCAAAATGGAAATTTTAGTCAGACACTCTCAGACGCAAAACTCACCAGACAAAACAAAAACGCCAAAACAAAAATCGCAAATGAACCCTGGATTACGGAAGGAGAAGGAAAACTCAGAATTCTGAAAATTAATACAAATCAACCCTTGGCAACATCTTCAAGGAAATCGAACTTGACATAATTTGAACATATTAACATGGAAAATACTCAGATAGAAGACTAATAAAATTTACAATTATACCATCATTAACTTTGATCCTACAGGTGAAGCGCATGACGGGGCGTCCATAGCGATCATAAAAAACAGATTAAAAAGAAATTGATGGTTTAGATGGAGCTTACTTGGACGTTAGAATTGAAACAGAAGTATCACTAAAAATAATAGAAAATTGATATCAACCACGGAAACGCAATTTTCTTTCCATGCACACTATGATAACCATCTTCAGCACGGGGTCAAAACAACATTGATGGGATACCTAAATGCACGGTGAATAGCAAGTAACTTTCGAAGAAAAAATCGACGTGCCGAGAACTTTGAAATATTGTTGGAAAATAACATATTCCACAGAATTGGTCCAGACTTCCATATGTACCTTAACGGCCTAGCTGCTACAAAACCAAATATCACGTTAAGCAGCCCCTACATGCCATACAGCATCCTATTGCAGCCCTTTAACGTAGCATGTAATGATCAAGTGTGAACACTAACGGAACTAAGTCAAACCCGATGCAGATACAGTTACAAGAAAGGAGGGGCTACAATAGAGCGAACTTGGTTGAAAACAAAGAGGATCTTAGAAGATTCGTCCAAGTCTATCTTAATGAAGTAAACAAACCCAGAAAATATTGATGATAAAATTGACCGTATAAAATCCGCTCTCATAGAGGCAGAGAATAAGAACATACCTAAAAAAAGATACTGCACGGTCCCTTAACCAAGTAGGACATAAGAGATAAGAGATCTGAACTTGCAACTCAGCCGTGTCTATGCAGGGCGACAAAGCTCGGTCGGTCTCTAGCTTCCGCAACAAGAGCTTTAACAAGTTCCCCTGATGTTCCGTAACCACTATCGGATGGTGTTACTATAAATAGGCAAATAGGTTTACCTGAATCGTGTCGGATAACCATGCCAGTATGCTGAGACTGCAGAAGTACACATCACAATCATCTCTGACTGTTGAGGGAAACTACACGGTTACTCAATATTTCCCAGATGGACACACGGATAGCTTTTCACGGAAGGCAATTCACTCACATCTAAATATTCCCCACCGAATCCAAGATTCAAGTCCCCGAAAAGGAGGCCTGCAGAATTCCAAATTCCCGCCACTCCACTCGTGAACGTCCCTGGCTGCGGTTACCTCGGTGTTCTGACCTTTCGCTTACCCAGTCCACACAAACCCTTCAAGGCTACAAATTAAATTCTCTAAACCGCCGTCTCCTCCTTCTTAATGAAAACACCCATGTTACCAATTCCTCGGCAACAACAAAACAAGGTCCAACATATTACGAGCTAATCTCCAATACACTCCGCTCTCAAATTAACTCATCATGATTTTAGTGAAGTAAGATTGAAAAATCCAGTAGTTATTGCCAATCTACACTTCTTCTGATTTCATCATCACCGAAGAGCTGAGTTCCTAAAGGCTCGGTCAAATCTGTATTACATCGTCTTAAACTAATACTGGGGCCCAGTATTAGAGATTTCCATGAACGGGCAATTTCCGATTCCGAAATTTTACTTTCTAACCGGGCTCTAGCTAAACGCACAGGGTTGCCGCACGCTACCAATACACATACTTAAAGATTAACCTACAATGCAGACATCGGTACTAGAGACGAGTGTCAGATGGAACGCTGCCAGTCAAGAACATCGAATTTAAGCACAAGGCTTCTAAAAATCCTCGGGTTTTCCTTCCTCGCCAAGCTAGAATTCCATCGTTTCTATCTCAGAAACTGGCTCAACAACATAATAAGTACCATTAACCTTCAAGGGTAAGGACCGTACAACAAAAGACCTTGCCACCGATAAACACTGGAACTTCCAGAACTTAAATCAACTATTTATTGATTTTCGAATAAATGTCCTTAGATCAAAAGTCCTGTAGCAGAATTTGTAGCCTTAAATATTTGTAAAACCAGTCAATTTTCCTATAAATTCTTTAGTTATTAATCGAAATAATGTTACTTCAGCTCTTATGGAGCTTCTTCTGACGGCTCTTTGGTAATGGTGTCTTTAACACAGTCGTTCGATATACCAAATATTATGATGCTCCACCAGATCCAAACTTCACGAACAAACGTGATGATGATAACAATAATAATGGCAACAATACTAATAATAACACAATAATAACACTAATAATAGTGCTAATGATAATGTAATCCACTTCAATTGATCCATTCAATTTACAGCAATCTAAAATTATTGACTATTTTTAAACTTCTGCTCTCGGTAACCTTAATACTGATAATCTGAGTATATAACTGGTTCTAACAATCTAATCAAAAGATGTCAATAAACAAGTCTTAAATTTTATTTCCCTAAAACTATATACCCCATGTTGGAACCGGTGTAAAAATTATTAAAAATATGAGCGAGTTAGGGATAGTAGGCATAGTATAAAAAACATGTCTTATAAAGTGTGAACACAAGCTATTTTGCGTTTAGAAAAAACACACACTTGTGCCTGATATTTATGACATGAGTGTATTGACTCCAAATTTTAAGCCACCTTGGATCTCATTACCAAACATCTATAAAATATTTAGTGGCGTTATTCCTTCAGAATACTTAATTAAGTTAGAACTTCGTAACATATATTATATTAATTCGGAAACAAAAGCTCGAAAAACATTGTATTATATTAAGAAAAGAAAATTTTGAATTTACTAAGTTACCTATTGGATTTAATGGGTCTCCCTTATAATTAAGAGCGTAATGTCTACAATTTCTAATTCCCTTAGGAAAAACATTCTCTTGTTTTGTTTACCTCGATGACTTGCTTTTCACTGGTTCCCTTAATAATCCTTTAAAAGTTTTTGATGAATTATTAGCTTCTTACCTTTTTTTTAATTTTTAAAAGTCTCAGTGTACTAATGTAAACGACTTACCTTATCTTGGAAATATATTAACTATTACAAAATTCTTTGTTCATCTTACTGAATCCTTCAAAAATAGACTTGTAGGTCCCTCGAAACCATTAAAAATATGTCATTTTTTTTCCAATTAAGCAAATCTTTTGGCTTCGTCTATCAGTCCAATTAAATTTAATTTTCCCTTAATTAGGTTGCACTTAGAAGAATAAAAGAACAATATGGGATAGACTCATTAGAAAAATCAACGTAGAGAAAATACTTAAGGAAAATGGGAGATGAGCTAACCAAATTTAATGAAGACCTCCGATACGAAAAATAGCGCTACAAAATGAAAAATAGAAAAAGTAAGAGAAGAAAATACCATCAAGCGTAATTTTAGACGCCATTTGAACTTCTTGTTTTCCGTAACACCAACAGAAAAGCCAGACTTCAATCCAGCAACAAAAGAGATGGTTCACGAAAATCTCCGTAATGAGGAATAAAAACACACACAACCAGTCGCAGAATTACAAGGTATGCTGACCAAAAAGTCACGTGCTCTCACTTATTCTGATTTATGAATATACGACCTTCCCTTCTTTCAATAATACCTGGACTAATCTTGGGAGGACCTTGGCAATTCTATCATTCGAAAAAGAATGCAAAAGAGCATAAGGATTTCAAATTCGTTAAATGGGCCGAATTGTTAGGATGTTATAGCCAAAACAAAATAATTTTCTAGCTAACCTTGAGAAGACCTTGGCAATTGTATCATTCGAAAGATAATGTAAAACAACATAAGGCTTTTAAATATCCTTTCAATCGGCCGAAGAGTTATAATATTATTGCCAAAACAAAATAATTCCCGGGCTGACCTTGGGAGGACTTGGTCAATTATATCATTCGAAACCAACATAAGGGTTTCAAATTTCGTTAGATGCAGCCTATTAGTTACAATTGTATTACAAAAAAACAATACGAAGACCTAGCGACCGTTGGCATAGTGAGATTTAGATTCACTTGCGACTAGACTCGCACGCGACTATAAAGGGATGAGAATAGGCAATTGAGGCCACAGTTACCAGCATATTACTAAAGAGCCCTACAAGTTCATTCAAGTATAAAGCGCTGGGCTTTGAGATTCAACGGATCCACACTCACTCTTGCTCAATTCTTCCAACACCATGTACTGCAGTTGTTAGATGAATTCAAGTGTAAGGACACAGATAGAATGGCTGGCATGTTTCATTCTGCTCGCCCTGCTTTTTACTCTCCATTGCAGCTTTCCCCATCACGTCTTATAGCATTTACTGTGTTAGCAGAGCATTGAGCACAAGTTATGATGTCTACATTTTGATACCAGAAACGAATCTTCATGCTGAATGAAACGCTTTTCCACTATTCACATGGCTTGCACTCCTCCATGTCAGCTAACCTTTGATCCTCTAAAACTTTACTCTGTATTCTATTTAACACCGATAATTGCTTCTTGATATATCATAATGTATCTGAAAAACATTATATTAAAAATTGTCAAATTCAGTCTAAAGTTAATACAATTTCGTAAAAGGAAAGAAATTAAAATATTAATCATATTTGAAATTAATTAAAAGGGAATAAAAATCTAAAAGCTAAAATTTTGATTTAACAAATACTATTAAGATTGATTGCAGCTGAATGTTGTATTATTGAGTTGGTTATTACCATTTTAAGGAATGTAAATACATGATGCTTGCATATATGGCAGTTATTGGCTTCTAGTATTCTAAATCTCCTCTATTCCATTAGAATCATACTTCCGCTTAACAATTTTCCATCGTTCTTCTGAACTGGTGGACTAAACTATTGTAAGATCTAACTAGAGTGTGGTGGGACAATCAATAGTTAGTTACTGAAATATTTCGTCAACGATCTCAAGGATCTTCTTTGTTTGTGATACTTGCGCGTTTATCGTTTTTAATTCAACTTCCGGTATGGTACTCTTTTTTTTATTTTGTGTGGTCGGGAGTAGATGTCTAAAAAAGATTTTTCACCTGATTTAAATTATATATTCCATTTTCTAGCCTTAGCTGTTTTTATTAATCATTATGAGTTAACTTATTTGATCAGTTCATATATTATTTCCTAATTCATTTTTTTTCTTATATAAAAATATTGATTAATTCTTTCAGTGGTAATTTTATAAATAAATTCTCTACGTCATACTTTGAAATTATGAGGCAATTAGCCTCTAAATGAGTCTGTAGATTTCATTAAAATTATATCAGTTATATATAGTATATAAAGAGACCTATTTTTCCACAGCGACAGGAACGTTCAAGTGAAAATATAAAGTGTCAGTGCATGGAAATTTAAATGATATAAAGTCCTCATTACAAAAATAATTAAAAGAATAGTATATTCCTGCGTTGGATCCAAAACCCGATCTATTCCTGTTCTTGTTAGAGGTGTGTTTGGGTCACTGTAGTTTAACGATTAGATAAAAAGTTTACTTATATGAATAGTTCATGAATTGTTTATCGTTATTTTATGTTTTCACATTATTTCAAATTGTTTGAATTTCCAAATTTTCATGCACTCACACTTATCTTTTTATGTACTATATATAACTGAAATAAATTTAATGAAATCTACAGACACCTTTAGAGGCTAATAGGGTCATAATTGTTAAGTATGTCTTAAAGAATTTATTTACAAATATAGAAATGAAACAAATAATCGGTATTTTTATAAAGTTCCCTTTTATCCTTGGGGTTTGAATTGGAATTATTAAACAACTAGTTAGGTCTCTTTTACCACTTGCTCTCCGAAATTCTGATACCATTCATAATACATAATTGAATACTTTCTACAAAAGGAAATGGGTGGGGCAAGTTTTGAAAATATCTTTCTCGGGTATCACGAGCAAATTTGGTTTAAAAATTTTGGAGTGGAATTTAGACCTATTTGAAAGAGACGCTTCATTGATGATACATTTGTTCTAATGTAATCATTTAAACATACAAAAGGATTTCTCTACTATATAAATTCACGCTAAAGAAGCATATATATATATATATATCAATTTTAGACGATATAGAACATATTTCGAAACAGCTGTCTTAATTCACTAAAAGGTCAAAAGAGTGTCTAGTCGTGAAGAATGTAAATAACTTCATACGTAAAACCTGGATGAGAAATTAGATTGACAGCCTTAAGGACCATGTCTTTTATTTTGAAGAGGTAAGGATCTCACTGCCCAAGAGAAAACGATGCATTATAAAAAATAATCGCACCGTGTTAAGTCGAGGGATGTCGGTGGCCAATTAATTGCATGATTTAGCGCGACAATGCGGTTGTCAAACGTTTCTCTTAGTTTTGTTCTTACAGCAAGCTGTCTATGAGCTGCTGCACCCTCCTTAATCCACCAAAGTCTATTGAATTGATTGCCCTAAATCTGGCGGAGTTCCGGGAAAATCCTTTCGTTGATCATGTTCAGGTAGGCAGCACTATTCAAGTTATTCTCGTAAAACAATGTCTACAAGATAGCCATTCCCGCATATTCCGATCCACAGAGACACTTTTTGCTGACAAATACGTGTGTCAAAGTTGAATGCTGCGGGTCGGTTCAGCGGCGCATATTGCCGAATGTTATGGCTATTTAACTTTGCATTCATGAAAAAAGCTGCCTCGTCACAAATCAAAATGTTTTCCAAGAAACGAGCAGGTTTATGGAGAAGCCATTTGACAAATTGTCTACGACGAGGAAAATCAGTTTCAAGAAGTTGGTATCTTGCATGCATTTTATAGATATGCCATTTTAAGTCATGTTTAATAATGCGGTTAAATAATGACTTTGATAATTGTAACCCATTCTTTCTGACTGATACATGTGGATTTTAAAGAAGTGTCATCTGAACATTTTCGATATTTTCTGTTGTTCTTATGGTTCTCATCCGACCCGAACGACCTTTATTTAGATTTAAGCATGTTCCTTCATCTTAGGATTTGCGAACACTTCTCCGAATTGTGGGCTTGTTTGGTGGGTGCCTACCTGGAAAACGTTGTTCAAATGAATTTTGTACTTGTTTAATATGGCCAGTTTTAATAAAGTTTGTAAATGCCCGTTGATCTTTTGCATGATTAAAAAGGTTCTATGGAAGTAAACTTTTACACAGAAACGCTTTGATTTGCTTAGTAATCAATAATGACGAGAGCAGACGCAAAGTGGCTGAGAAACCACTGTAAAATGGATTAAGCCATTTTAAAGAACCGTATAGTGACCTAGACTACCTAGGCTCCCTACGCTTCTCTTGATAGTGCACGGTGGCCTAGCCTTCTTAGGCTTCGTTTCATTATTTTACTTCCTTGTTTCCAACATATTTTTGATAGCCTCCACTAAACCCATTAGTGTATCAATATCATAAAAGGAAAGTTAATGAAATTTCCAGAATTGATAAATAAATAGTTGGTAAGGAAAATAATTTTTGCAGTACCCAAAAATGTTCAATAGATTTGAGTTATATTAATTCAAAGTACGGTTAACTTTTTTCTGGGACACCCGGTATATATAAATATATATATAAATATATATATATATATATATATATATATATATATGAATACACAAGCCACTGTTCTCTTCCTTAACAGGAAGAGCTTGGTTACACAGGTACCCCTGCGGAGGGGGGCCTACATCCTTATTTGCTAATCTTAACCGCCTTTTTTAATCCCCTTTATAGACTTTATTTCAACACCCTGAACACTCTTTTTTTCTTCTTCTTCTCCTTCTTCTTTTTATTTTTCTTTTACTTTTACTTTTACTTTTTCTTTTTCTTTTTCTTCTTCTTTTTTTCTTTTTTTTTCTTAGGTGACAACTGACTTAAAAGAATAAACTTATTCAAACACATGCAAAAAATCTCGTTTTTAATATATAGGGTTATGGATATATATATATATATATATATATATATATATATATATATATATATATATATCAATATATATATATATATATATATATATATATATATATATATATATATATATATATATATATATATATATATTTATATATATATTATATATATTTATCTATATATATTTATATATATATATACATAAATATAGTATTGTATACCAATTTTTTTGCCCTGGATTTTCCCAGGGAATATAAATTGGTAGTACTATTCGTTCGTTACACTCGAGGGTTTGCGCAGACCTCGGCATTAGTTGCCGAACAGGAAAGTCTCTCGCTAGTAAGGAAGTCTCGTCAATTAGAGATCACATTATAAAGTGTAAGGTTGATGCAAACATCATTAATTTTGAGATTCAAGGCTCTAATCCTAACATCACACAGCTCATAATTCTTGAATCTCTCTTTATAAAAACACATTCGCCCACGTTAAATTCAGACTTGACCGTCACCCATTATCGGTAATAGCCACAACCAACCAGCTTCAGATCTGTTAATATTTGACCGACAACAAACTACCCATAATCGTGTCCGATTTTGGGTAAATTTCTTAGGTATTCTCCTGACTCGCTGACAGTAGGTATGAATTTGTTCATCTCCTTATCTGTATATGTACTTGCAATTATTAATACTTTTAATTTTATAGTTTCACTATCTAAATTATTTTTCTTTTGATTTGTATCTAGTTTATGTTAACATTTGTTCGCCTCACAAATTGTGTTTATTTCTTTAGCCTGATGATGGATTGGGTAATCCGAAACGTTGCTTGGAATAAATAAGAATGTCACTCTTGGTCGTATCCTTCCTACTGCAATTAAAATTACGCCTTCTTAGAAGTAACCTTGTTGAATATATTTAAATATATATATATATATATATATATATCTATATATATATATATATATATATATATATATATATATATATATATATATATATATATATATATATATATATCTATATATATATATATATATATAAATATATATATATAAATATATATATATAAATATAAATATATATAAATATAAATATATATATATATATATATATATATATATATATATATATATATATATATATAGTAAGAATATGAACACCCACGTCATAGTTCCAAACATTTTATTGCCGGAAGTTTCGGTCATTAATTATGACCAGGTTCAGTGAAAGGAACTCTAATAGTAATACAGGAATATTTTTTAAGAATTACATGAAAAAATTGCTAAATAAAGGGGCAAACAATTCGATATCAGTTACAATTGGAAAAATAACACAAATTTAACATGACAGGTTAAGAAACGAAACCAAAAAGAAAAGCAAGTATTTAAATATAAGTTAATTTAAATGAAAAAATATATGTAAAAACAAAATTGACTTCAAGGGGTAATGCGATCGATAAATATGTGTTTGACCAAAAAGCCAGAAATCAGAGCCGAAAACCCCCCAAAAAGCAAAGCAAATCAAAGCGAGCAGTTCCATATAAGTTAAAAATACAAATATATGATCCTGAAAAAAATATATAGGTCAAATACAGTTGTACACAGTGGGTAAAGATGATTAAAACGATCAATAAATATGAATAAACTAAGAAAAGAAAGTTTAAATACAACTTAATTAAGCAATAGTGAAGTCGCAAATAACAATGATAAACATGAAACTAAGTTTAAAAAAAATTTATATATAAAATCATTTGGATACAGAGGGGACAAAAATCTGAATAAACACAAAGAATAAAAACGAAAATGAAATCTTTGTAGTCAGAAACTAACCTTATTTCGTTGGAGCTGATAATATCAACTGATTACTATGGTCGTAACTAGCTAAACGGAAAACTATGTAGACGGATATAGTTGGTTGTATGTTTCTCTATTTGCCTATATAATAAATAATTTGAGGAAGGATGAATAATCATTACGTTCTGTCTTTATATCTTTTATGAAAAGTGATTCGAGAATTTTAATTCCAGAGAAGAGGAAGCGAAGTTAATAAACTGAAGGAATCAAGGTCAGGCGGGTGGTTAAGTTTTTGAATGTTGTCTTATAGAGGAGTATTCAGTTTAAGAGATACGTATGTTAGTTCTATATCACACTCTCATATTCTTAGCAATCATATATTTTAATTGAGGACTGGTTTGGCCTACATAGTGACTTTGGCAAGTTGCACATGTAAATTTATAAATAGTGGATGATTGCAAGCATAATGAGAGTGATTCTTTGTTCCGAATCAAAGTATTGATAGAAAGATGATTATAATTAATAGGAACTGCTTGCTTAGGGTATTTGGGGTTTCCTCTTTGATTCCTGTTTTTTTTTATTTTACTTAATTTTCCCTTTTCATTGGTCGCCTTGCTTTTACAATTTTGTCATGTAATATTTTAAAACAATTTTTTTGTATTCCCATTAGAGTTTAATTCATGTTTATTATTTATATTTGTTATTCCCGGGAATATTGTTTTATTAAGTTTTAAATTTGCGTTTCTCGGTCAAACTCGTATTTATCGATCGCTTTACCCCTTAAATTAGCTTATATTTAAATGCTTGCTTCTCTTTTTGGTTTCGTTTTTGATTCCTGTCCTGTTGATTTTGAGTTATTTATCAGATTGTAACTGATATCGAATTGTTTGCCCCTTTTTCTGGCAATTTTCTCATGTAATTCTTGACAATTTTCTTCCTGTATTACTATTGGAGTTCAATTCATTGAACTTGGTTATTATTAATGACCGAAACGTCTGGAAATGAAATGTTTGTAACTATCACGTGGGTCTTCATATTCTTAATATATATATATATATATATATATATATATATATATATATATATATATATATATATATATATATATATATATATATAAATATATATTTATATATGGAGAGAGAGGGGGAAAAAGAGGGAGGGTAACCATGAGGGTGATGCAAAGAAATGTAGATAGGGATAGAGTGCTGAACAGGAATTGAATGAATAGTCCTGAAAATAAATGCTGCAAAGCCCAAACGGACAAGCCCGCAGCCAAATTCAAAGACGGGTAATTTACATGAAAATTCCTAATAAAATATAGACATCTGGAGAATATACAAAAATAGAGCTATGAAATTAAGATCAATAGAATGGAAGTACAAGAATTAAAAACAATCAAGAGGCGTAAAAGGATATAAAAGTAAACTATTGAGAACTCGACAAAGGATAAAACCATAAACTATACATGAATCAAAAATAGATACATGAATAGAGAATATAAAATCATGAAACAATATATTAAATTTTGACTAAAAGATTAGATTCTTATGAAATTTAAAAATTCTATTCACACTAAAAGACGAGTCTCGGACAAAATGCCGCGCTGAACTTGTTGGGGCGCCATCCGCCCAGTAATAAAAGAGAAGACTCTCCTCTCAAGCTTTCTTAAAAAGGGACACTCGGCAAAGATGTAGAGGATGGAGAGCTGCACCCTGCACAGGATTACAAAAGGTGGGGGCTTCCTATTCATCAAGTACCCATGAGTGAGGCGGCAGGGGCCTATCTTTAGCCAGGAAAAAATAACCTCCAGTCTACGTGGTCTCATGGTACGTGACCATGGGAGGACTGAGGGTTTTATGGGATGGAGCTTGGTGGAAGGAAGCTCATCCCACATCTTCTCTATAAACCTACATATTCAGGTATGAGGGGATAGACGTCCCAAAGTGGGACTAAAGTTGATGGCGGTTTTTACCAATGATGCCGCCTCCTTGGCCGCAGCATGTGCCCTTTCATAACCTTAGACACCCACGTGACTGGGCACTTAGCAAAAATAAATCTTATTTATAAGAGAAAGATAAAAAAAGCCATCGCTGAATCTTGGGAACCAGCGGATGGCTAGAAACAAAAGCACTCAGTGCCTCCAGAGAACTAAGGGATCAGAGAAAATCGTAAGACAACCAGATGGCATAGGAGCAATAACAAAGAGTGCAGCAAGAATGGCAACGAGTTTTGCTGTGAAAAAAAAAGCTGCCCTTCGTAAGCAAACCAATTCTGTCTAAGATTGGAGGAGAGCAGCAGCTCCAACTCCGTCCAAAGACTTGGACCCGTTGGTGAACACAAAGGTACTAGGTCGATGGTGGGAGGAGTGTTGATCATACATGGTTCTCAAGGCTACAAGCAAGAACTGATCCTTGCGCCTACCAGTAAGCACCTTGCATACCACTAGAGTTGGTATGAGCCATGATGTAATATTTGGTATTGAAAACGGAATAACAGAAAACTCCCTTAGACGTCCTGTGTGCTCGGCCATGCGCAGAGCAAATGGGTGAGCTAGGGATGGAAATCTATCATATGTGGCCACTGTTTGCAAATTGAATAAACACTCATATACTGGCGACCATAGTAATTGCTCAATTATAAATCTATATTTGAGGTTAGACTTGAGCCTGTGAAAAGGAAGAGAAAGAACGCCGTTCTCTTCATAGAGACTCCACACAGGGCAAGACTTGAAGGCTCTATAGGCCAGGTGCACACCCTGGTTAGGCATAGTATTTAATTTTTCATGAATAAAAGGCGAGGCAGAGAAGTACACCTGCGACCCATAGTCCAGCTTTGACTTGACCAATGCTGAATACAGAAGCCACAAGGTACGTTGATCACTTCCCCAAGAAGTGTTTGACAGTAATTTCATTATGTCCATTCTCTTCAGACAGTACCTTTTCAAAGCACACAAATGAGGTCTCTAAGAGAGCTTCGAATCAAAGATCACCCCTAGAAATCTGAAATTGGGCTCAAAGGTTACAGGGACACCATAGAGTAACAAATAGGGAGGGTCCCATGCTGCCTCTTTGAAAATGCATCTCTTATATAAGACTCCATTCTAACAGACAAGTCAATGATACCCTGTTTTTTACTGAATCCTGATTGAGAGGAAGATATAAGATGGTTTGTCTCCAAAAACCAGAAGAGTCTTGTATTTATCGTCCTCTCAAACAATTTACATGGACAACTAGTAAGGGCAATGGGGCGGTAATGGGTGGGTTCTGTTCCATCCTTTTCTGGTTTTCGGAAAGGTAAAACCACAGCCTCCCTCCACATAGAAGGGAAGAAGCCCCTAATCCAGATGAAGTTATTAAAGTCCAGCAAATGTGAAAGGAGGGATGGATGCATATTCCTAATCATATCATAGGAAATGCCATCCGATCCGGGTGCAGTGGATTCACAGTGCTTCAGTGCATTATGAAGTTCATGGATAGAAAAAAGCCGGTTATAAGGCTCATTATCCATATTAGGCTCCATAATGTTGATAGGATGCTGCTCCTGTTCAAGCCTAAAGCGCTGGATTTGGATGAAGTAGTTGTGTGGGTCTCCGGCCTGAACAATGTTGGGAGCTGCAAAGCCATTAGATTTCCGGAATAGCTTTTTGACCCTCTTTCAGATTTTGTTTACAGGGGTCTGCCAACATTTCGATGCGATATAACCCTCCAGTGAGGTCTTTAAAGCTCTTTGAAGGGTGTGTCGCCGTGCTGCCTTTGCTCGGTTACGAGCAAATTTCTTTACCATCATGGGGCACCGATGGTAACGTCGGCAAGCCTGTTTACATTCAATGACAACTCTCAAGCCTTTAGCAGACCACCAGGGCAATTGGGGTTCACGAGCAGTTGAGCCGGAGAGCGTGGTAGGGGAATTAGCTGCATGATTAACGTGGGTTAGAAGATCATCAATAGCCACTTCAATATCTTCATGAGGGAAGGACCCATCATGGTTCTAGAGGTTCCTGAACTTAGGCCAGTTTGCTTTTTTTGCATTCCATATTTTTATAGGTAATGAAGGAGGACTACATGTACATGGTGTTATTACAATGGGAAAGTGATCACTGCTTCTTAATTCAGGATCCACTGCCCAGTCAAAATCTGCTCTACAGCTCCGTGAACAGAGAGGGAATTCCACACATGTAACGCTGTTCGTCTGGATGTGAAATGATGTGTGGCTGCCATCGTTAAGAAAGCAAGCATCATTAGTGCCCAGAAATCTCTCAATCATATTTCCTCTAGGGTTGTTATCATGGTCCCCCAAAAGGGGAGGTTTAGCATTAAAGTCGCCAATCAATAAAAAGGGAGGAGGGAGTTGAGTAATTAAATTAGCTAACTTTGTAGCTAAAACAGCTTATCTCTTTCCTCGCCAGGAGGAAGATACAGCGAACAGACAAAATAATGGCGACTTGAAAACCCTGCGGACAGCAACCACCTGCAGGTCTGTGTTAAGAGAGAGCTGATTGTGGGGAACCCTGTTGTTAACAAAAACAGCAGAACCATGAATTGGTTCTCCGGGGTTCTTATAATATCCCACAAAGCTCGAAATGTTGTGTACTCGCAGAGTACCCAAGCAAGTCTCCTGTAAAGCAATACAATCGGGATTGTAATTCTTAAGTAAAAGCTTGAACTTTTCTCATTAGGGAAGAGAACTTGGAGGTTCCAATGAATAATTGGAAAAATTGTTACCGTTTAAGCATAACAGTAGATTTCTTCCTACCCTCAGGGGTACGATATTCTGGATTTGAACTACCAGAAGAAGTAGTTCGTGTCATAATAACCTTAGGCTTAGAGTTTGACAAAGGAGTCATCGGAAGCTTGAGTTGTGCCTTTAGTTTTTCTTTAAGAGGTGGAGCCTCAGATTTTGATAAGTAGCTGTAAGAGAGAACTGTTTTCACTAGAGAAGCAGAGATGGAAGCAACTCAAGGGGTCAGTTTCAGGTTTCGCCGGACCAGACGATGTTGACACAGCTGGTGGTACTGCTTGGGATGGTAGAGGCGATTGTGGTGGCACGGACATCGGCAAAAGTTGTGAATTCGATGCTGATAGAGACGGATGTGGAGTCAGTTTTGCAAGTCCTCCTCAGATAAGGGAGTAACCTCCAAAACAGCTGGCTCCTGGGAAGGAGCAAAGGTTCGTTCCTTTCGTTCTGGAATCGAAGGAATTTCAAAGCAGTATCAACAAGGGGGGTGGAGTTATAACTTGCTTTGGACCTGAAGAAGAGCTTGGTCCTTTAGGGGCAGGGTGAATGTACAGAAGTGAAATGGATACCACCTGACAACCAACCTGTTTAACATCCACATGTTTTGGAGCGGTAGCAAGATGCTTAACCACCCTTGTGGAACCAGGAGAAGATGGAAGGTTGGACTTCTTGTTAGTAACCTCAGAAGCACTGTTAGGTGCTGATCAAGAGTGTTTATCACGAGGAGATGTACGTTTAGAAGGGGGAAGACTTTTTACTTGTTTAGGCACAGGAGAATCAGTAGGAGGTTTCTTTCTTCTCCCTTTCTTTGGCCCAGTAGAGCGCAGAGCATTAGAAAAGCTTACACCAGGTTGGACATACATCTCCTTTCCTCTTCTTCTGGCCTCTTTAAAACTGCCCCTGTTCTTGTTTCTAATGGCAATGTCTTCTTTCTCATAGAGAAAAAAAGTGCATTGCTGTGATGTTGCAGGGTGCTCTCCACCACAGTTAGGGCAGCACGGCTGTTGAGAACAGGGCGTCCCGTGATAACCCGATCCACCATTCACACACAACCTTGCCTGTTTACAAAACTTGCTTACATGGCCAAACCGTTGGCCATGGAAGCATCGTCGTGGGTTTTCAATGTAAAGCTTAACTGGGCTGTTAAAATAGCTAGCCTTAACGTACTTTGGCGGTTCCAATCTGTTGAAAGTCAGGATTATGGCGGCGGTTGGTAACCTAGTGCCATTCAAAACCTGAAAATGCGGTGGACACTTACAAACTTCTGATTGGTAAGTTTTGATACCAGCTTGTCAACATCATAATCTATTAACTCTCCCAATCAGATAACACCTTTACTGGTGTTAAATGTCGAGTGCGAAGCATAGAACATGTCTACAAAAGATAGAGACTGTAGGGTCTTAATCTGCTGATGTTGCTCGCTTGATTTCGCCACATTTGGGCATGTTCGCCACATTTCTCAACAAAATCCTTGTAGACGTCGAAGATGTTAACCTTACTAAGAAGACTATCGTTCGCTTTAAAGACCAAAAACCAATCGTAGTCCAATTCAGGATCAACTTCTAAACCAAAGGGATCAAAGCGTCTACCGTCAGGGTCCAATGCACGAAGACCAGAGACCGCAGGTCCTGTAGACGATGCCCCCCAGTGGGCGCATCCGTCGAACCGTACAGAGGCAAAAATAAGAAAAGAAGAAGAAGAGACTAAGCTTTGACCGGACGGGGCGCTTAGTCCCGTCAGCACGGCGGCCAAGAAGGCAAATCACCGCGCCGCATACGGGGAAGAGAATTGGTACAGAAGACGAGATATAGGTTAGCAAAAGAAGAAGATGAATGCCAAGCTAGGGCCAGATGGGGCACTGAGTCCCGTCAACAGAGTTAAAGAGAAGGAAGATTGGGAGAGGAAGGGAGTGCTGAGAAGGTGAAAGGATATAAAGGGTTAAGGGATGAGTGAGGGTAAAAAGTGAGAAAGATGATTGCATGGTGAGGGACAAAAACAGAAGGGGAGGGGCGGATAGGTGGATAGGTGATATACTGGGGACACAGGGATAGGGCTGTTGAGTGGGAAGAGTGGTGGGAATGGTGGGGAAAAAGTGTGGCGACAGTGTCAGACTGGGGATAGGGAGTAAAGAGAGATGTATGTAGAGGCAAAGAGAGTCCGATAAAGGAGGAAAGAAACCCGATAGAGCATCAGGAGACCGAGAAAGCCCGGGTATGATAAATAGAGCTCAAGAGAGTTATGCAGAGCAGAAGAGAGCCAAATAGAGCTAGATAGACAGCCAGACAGTGCCTAAGAGTGCCAAAGAGAAATTAAGAGAGCCAGAGAGCCAGAGAGAGCCAGAGATTGTGAGATTAGGAAAACAAGCACCCGAAAGAGCCATACTTTTTAAGAAAAAGAGAGATAAATAGGTTTAAAGGAGGAGGAGAGCAGTGAGAGAGTAGCAGGGACTGGGAATAGGTGAAGAGGAAAGAAGAGGTAGAGGGAGAATGGGGGTAAGAGAAACAAGGTGAGCAGATGTGCAGCGCTGGAGATTTGGACATAGGTGGATCGAGGGAGGAGGGGAGGGGTACAAGAAGAGACGGATAAGGAAAGGGGATATTAGGGAGAGGGGAGGAGAAGGAGATATAGAGAGGGTGAGTCAGGTAGAATAAAGGGTCTGATGAAGGTTGCGAGAGATAGAGAAGAATGAGATAAATGGATCAATGGGTGTAGAGGTTGGAAGGAGGGAGTAGGAAGAAATGTGAAAGAGCATGATAGAAAGACATATGGAATGATAGGCAGGAGAGGCAGAGAAGGGAGGGGAAGAGTTTGAGACAAGAGGAGTTAGAGATTTAATGAGGAAAACGTAAAATTACGGTGATGGAAAGAGAGTCACAAGAAGTCACAAGAAAAAGTTGTACCTCAAACGTCATTGCTGTCCATACCGTTGAGGTACTATTTTAGGAAGGCTTAACCTATTGCTTGAGAAAAAGAATATAACAGAAGAAAGCACTTCCCTCCAACCTCTTTCACCCGTTTTTGCGGGCACAAAAAGCAGAAAAGACACCTGATTGTGATGAGAAAAAGGCTCACTATCAGAAAATTTTAATATTATAGCTGAAAACTATTTTACTTCCTTCTATAATCTACTTTCTATACATATTCATGCAGTATATTGTCTAGTCTAGACTTGAATTGTTCTACAGATGAACTATTCACGACCACGACTGGCAGATGTTTTCATGTAGCGCAGATCTTATACGAAAAGTAGCTCCCGCAAAGGCTAGTCTGGAACGGGGTTAAATCCAGCTTGTAACCATGGTTACAGGTCGGATTTGTGTTCAACGTGAATATCCTTCTGTATTACATGTTTTCAAAACCCCTTAAAATCCTGAAGGTCTTCTATATTAGCTGGCCTCGTAATCGGTGGGTCTCCAAAGAGAAAAGCTCCAATTATTGAAGCCTACGCTGATAGCCTCTTTGCCTAAATAAGGGAATTAGCTTGGTGACCCTACATGGACACGTTCCAGTCTATCTATTTCCTTACGTGGTGTAGGGGACCAGAATTGAGCGGCGTATTCCAAGTGACTAGATAGTTGTACAATTTGAGGACAATCTCCTTGTTACAAGAGCAAAAATGGCCTTTTATGTATTCCAATATTATTTGTGCCTTTTTTTCTACATCGCTATGCTGCCTGAAAAACTTTAGGTCACTGCTGATTTGCACACCCAAGTCCTTTTCCAAGTTTGTCACCTCCAGAACTCTACCTAACAAGTGGTAGTCTTCTCGAGGATTGGCAATAGCCACTGTGCTTCATCTGGCACTTCTCAAGGTAAAATGGCATCTTCTAAGTCTTCGGCCACTCATCTAACCTCTAAATACTGCTTTGTAGATTTTCCACTCTTTCGCGTGAGATCACGCTGCCTCCTAATTTTCTATCTTCAGCGAACATGGATATCGAGCAAAGCAACCCATCGTCTATATCATTTATATAGATGATGAACAAGAGTGGACCGAGCACGGAACCCTGATGTACCCCACTATTCAGTGGGGCCCATCTCGAGGCTACCCCGTTTATTATCACACTTTGTTGCCTGCCTGACAACCATTTCTCGATCCAGCTGGCCATCCTACCTGTAATGCCAGCTACGCAAACTTTGCACATCAACTTGCGGTGTGGAAACTGTTATAAAGCCTTTTGAAAGTCCAGGTATAAGATATCCACAGCCTGACTACGATCGTACTCACCCAAAATACCGTGAAAGGATTTTAGTAGATTTGTGAGACACGATCGATTCCTACGAAATCCATGTTTTTAGGTGCTTTAATATTTTATATGCTATCATGCTCTCTAAAATTTTGCCCACAACAGAGGTCAAACATATAGTCCGGTAGTTAACCGGGTTCTGCGCTCTCGCTTTTTAATATGTGGGTTAGGTTCGCCGTCCTCCAGTCCTCTGGTACTTCTTCAATTTCCAACGATTCGTTAAAGATCGCAGTAAGTAGTAGAACAACCTCAGTGCTCACTTCATGAAGCACTTTAGGGAGAAAGCAACCTGGACCTGGAGACTTGTATTGGTTAAGGTTCTTTATACTAGCCCCCACTTCCTGCTCGTTTAATATTATCTCGCTTAGGTTTTACCTTTCATTGAGATACACCCCCAGCTTAGTGGTGGGACCATCTTCTTCCATTGTAAACAGAGAGGTGAAGTAGTTGTTCAACACGTTAGCGAAAGCCAGATTCATCTCTAACAAAGCACCAACGTCTTCTCTTAGAGGGCTTATGCGCTGGTGAAGTGGTTTGTACCCATTTACGCGCAGGATGAATTCCTTTGTTAGTGTCACATCCAGTTAGGAGTGAACTAACCGAAACTGCAGCCAGCAGCCCCGAACCCGTCGTCTTATCCCCCCTCTCCCCGAGAACTCGTGTTAACGCCACACGAACCACCCCGTCTGGACCTGAGTAGTCGTCTCTCCAATCCATCACAATTAATGGTAATCTGTAAACCCAATGTCCCTCTATTCCTAAATTACATATTTAATTAACAGTGATTGATACTCCCATTGAGTCATTATAAATCTAGACGCTTAACGTCAGTGTTTAATATTTAATCCTTAATTTTGCCCGTTTAACTATTGCTAATTATTATATGAGTGTAAAGTAAAGTTTATTTTTTGTACGTGTGTTTATTTGTGGCTCCTCCCTTTTGACGTATTCTTTGCAAGACTTTAATTAAGAAAACTTCAGGCTAATTTATTCAACCTGTATTTGCACTCTTAGAATTCAACAATCACAAACCTCCCCCAAGTAATAAGTGGGACTTTTATAGTGAGAATCCTGGCTACGGCACAACCCGCCTCTAACCAGCTTTCGCACGTTCAGTAGGAATTCAAGCTTACCTATATTAATATATATATATATATATATATATATATATATATATATGTGTGATCGTAGATTGAGTCATAGGGTCAATACCATCGACTTAAACAAAAGCGGTAAGTCCAGATCAAGGACTAGAATAATTATTGGACCAGACTATGCGCAATTCTACGACATTGTCGTACCAGTGTTTTAACAGTTCTAATATTTTTTCTATACTGCATGAGATTCTCAATGCTACCACAACTTCTCCATTTAGCGTAGCTCTTTTTTGTCTTGCGAATTTCCGAGGCAATGCTGCGATTGAACCATTTAGGTTAAACAATTTTTTATTCCCCTTTTGTTAGGGAAAAAACCTGGACTGCTGGTTCATGAAGTGGTCTTTGAATCTCAGCCAGTTGGCTGAGGCACTTTCACCACTTACAGATTCCAGTCAGCTCATCGCCTCTCGTAGACCGTTGGAGTTAGCGCGGTGGTAGTCGCATTTTTACGCAGCGTCGCGAGAGGGACTACCGCACGCATGCGTAAGGAGAATGAGATTTTTCGCAGATCTCTATCACCCAGACATTCATCCACGCTCAGTTCAGAGACCATGTCATCATCAGTGGTAAACACCAAGTCCAACAAGTTCTCACTTCCCATCTGCTCTTCGACCCACTGTGTCAAAAATATATTTTTTTCGAAGTCGATGAGACGTCTTCCCTCTCAACTTCACGAGATTTATACTCAATCATAATCAGGCTTGGTTGATTTTACACCAACTCGGCAAGTTTAACGTACAGGTTGGAGTCCGCTTCCTTGGGGCTGTCTTTGCGGCCTGTATACCACCACGAGTCGTTATGGGGAGCTGCCAAGATTTATGTAAACTACTAGGATCTCTTAGACACTTTTAACATTGCAATCAACCCGGAAAAAGCAATTACGGTCGTATAAAAATACTCCGCTGCCAACCTTCTCGTTTGGGTCTATCGTGCTGGAACATCATGTAACCAGGAATCATATACTCACCATCAAAATCTCGACTGTCAGTGTGAATACAGATTTCTACGATGGCAACTACATGTATTTGGGCGCCACTAGACAATATTATAACTACAAGTTCGTCCCACTTATTTTGTATTGACCTGACGTTAAGGAAGGGGCATTTAAGGCAAGACGAGTTATTCATCACGTTCCCTACTCTTAGCCGTTTCCCTACAGAGATACGCCCTGTGTAGACCTTGATCTTTTTCGCCGCTAGAAGGCGTCCGTACTCCCCCCGTTTTGATATAAAGGCTGTTCGCCAGAAAGTGGCACACCAGTGTTTATCTCTCTAAGCTCCAACCCTGCTGCCTTCTCACAAGAGCCCGGTTTCTCCTCGGCAGCAGAGTTCTCTATTCCCTCCTCCGCTCGAGCTGAGATGAATTCACCAGTGACGGCGGCATCCACGCCTTCCCCTCCTGATCCTAACCTTGTTCTATTCCCGAGCTTTCTACCGGTAATGCTCCTTTTGCTCTCGGGGCAGAGGGACAGTGGGGGGGGGGTAAAGGGGAGAGAAAGGGGGATTCAGGGGAGAGAATGAGACGAAAGGAATTGAGAGGTATGTTTGAAAGAGAGTTACTAGGTCGAGGGAGAGAGAGAAAGGGAAGGGGAGGGTATTCGTGACGGAAAAGAAGATAGAAAGAGAGAAAGAGTGGGGATGGGAGAGGGTGAATATGGAGCTTCGAGTAGTCGAGCGGGAAGATGGAGAGAGACGGGAAGATAGAGGGAAAGACAGTGTATCATAGAGAATGAGAGAGAAATAGAGAGATAGACAGATGCAGAAAGAGCAAAGAGAGACAGAAACAACCAGGACAGTGCCGTATTTAGTCAGAAAGAGCCAGAGAGAGAGAGAGAGAGATTTTGTCTTTGTGTAATTTCACCATTTTGCCAAATCAAAATGAATCCCGTCACACACTTTCCAAGTACTATTCTTCAAATTCTCCTAGTTATGCTAACAACAGCGATCGTACTTTAAATTATTTTAAACAAAATATATGACTAAGTTTGTACTTTGATCTTTTTTCAGAGAATAGAACTTTGGTTATAATGAGTACACCAGTATGGAGACCACAATTTAATATATCAGAAGGGGACATTCTAAAATTCTCAAATCAATGGTCAACATAATTAATGAACTAAATTTTCGATTATTGTTTGCATTAAGTGTAGTGTACCTTGCCTTCATTTTGGAGGCTTTCTTTCTAATGCCCTCTTTGCTTTTTGTTATCTCCTGATTCCTGTTTTGGGTGTTAATTCACTTGCAATGTTCTTTTACTTTCACGTCAGAATTAAAGTTAAAATTTTCCAGAAACAACCTTTACTGGATCCATAAAGATCGCGAATGATAATCCCAATTTAGCTAATTTGTTTGAGTTTCAATATCTACTCTTAAATTAGAAAACCTGGATTGGTGTCGATAAAATTCAGATCAATTTGAGTTATTACGTTGAATCCTTATTTACAAACATCAAATTTGAAGAGATCATTATTATTTTTTTAAATCTTTAAATCTCAACTTGTTTCCGTTCTTCGCGTCAAAAAAAATCGTATATACTAAATTTGACTCATTATTCATCATTAATAGTTAAGTTTTTTCGTAAGTTTGATGGTTTCACAATTCAGTCTCCATTATGGACCATGGTGGCTCACGTTAGTATGACCCGTCAATGATTTGATGCGCTTTTTAAGTAACCGTCACGTAGCCATCCTTTATGAATTCACTCAACTCTCTTCTTCTTAATATACAATTCACGAAAGATGAACAATTAAATGATAAATCTTCTTTCTTAGAAATATTGCCTCATCGTGGGCTAAAAGAATTTCCTACAAGGCCATACCTTAAAAGGACTTTCAGCATCAAAATATTACCACATTAAAGGTTTTTTAATATTTTAGAAATAATTAATTTCAATCTAATGTTTATGACAGAATCCTGAAGCAATATTAAGCACAGTATCGCTCCAAGATCTCTCCACAATGTTTCCAAAATACCTTTATAATTGCTAGTGTCTTATATGGGCTGTTAAAATGAAAGCTCAAGAAAGGAAAATGTATTTTAAAAAATATATAAAAAATAAATACTTTGGTTTTTATCAAAAAAAACCTGACGCACGAGTAGGTATTTTTATTCAAATGTTTCACTAGCATTACTGCCTTTTACATATGCAGCACTAAATAACAATACCTTGTATCTCTCAATATTTAAAAGTTTTCGAATCTAATAAAAGTCAATATATTAGCCAAACCTAAATAATTAAACATAGTAGTTCAGTGCATTCCTTTTTAAAATAATTTTAAAATGGAATTATAAACTAATATTTCCCATCATTTAAAATATCACGTTGCTAAAATATAAAGTTATAGAAGATATATAAAAATAAATTCTCTAAACTTCACCATATGTAATTCTTTGGGTTTTAAAATTTCACAAAATTTCGATACTTATATTTATTTCTCAACTTTGATAAAAAAAAGTCATAACCAAACTAAGATGAAATTATAATTCAAATATCCCCAAAATCCCCTTCTTAAATTCTAGAGTTAGTGATGTAATGATGGTGATGATGATGATGATGATGATTAAACTCTCAAAAGTTGGAAATAAGTACTAGAGATAATAATTGCCAAATAGCGGAAAAAAGCATTTTATGATACAACCACCGTTGTCAATTTACTTCTTACTTATCTCTCTACAATGCAGTTGTTAACATTTTTTTTTGAGAATTAACTTTGACCAGAGAGGAAAATTAAAAAATAAATTATAACGAGGTTGGTCTTAGTTCCTTGCATCCACATTTATCACTCCATCAATAACTTTTTCCTCTCTTTTTTCTTCTTGCTTTAAATATTAAAATTTGCAGAGTATATATCACTTTTTTGGCTTAACTGAACTTTTTGTTTAACCAACGAATTTTCATTCGATTTCGAGGAGCGAGAAAAATGGGAAAGAGGTGGGTTCGTATCCTGCGCGGGAGCAGTTTCGAGACAGAAGTATCAATAGATATTGCAAACAAAGGCAGCTGGTTTGTGCGTGTCTTGCCGGCTGAACCTTCTGAGTTAGTCTTCCTTCAAATAGATGGTAAAAATTTAGGAAAGGATTGGAAGATAGCGAGAAGTCTTTTTGATAGGAAGGGCCATAAAAGACACAAAGAGGGAGGGACTTATGTAAGTGATGGATGCTGGGGTAATTCTTCTCTGTTAGGGGTCGGGGTCAGGGGGTAGGTAAAACTGAAGGGAATAATGGCTGGTGGCAATAAATCCTCCGAAAAGAAAGTCGACAGGAATTTGCTCCCAAGTAATCATTCTGCTCTTCCCTCTTCTCCCTTTTTTCCTTTCTTTCTCTCTTTCTTTAGTTGGATTAAACCATGGAACTCTATAGGCCTTTTGGTCACCTCAAATGAAAGACACACAAAGTCTTTTTCTAGCTTTTTTTAAAAATTTTTTGTCTGCTTCACATCTGTCTATGTATGTCTGTATTGAATCTTTCTGCGTCTAAAATATATTTTCAAACTTGTGAACTATGAAATTGATATTTTTATATGCAGTGCTTCTTTTCATATTGAAAAATATATTGGTTATTCTTCGCATAAAATCTATGAATTTTATTTCCTTAAAGTACCAATTTAAAACTAAGTGTAGTTTTAGGAAGAAAAGTTATAAAAGAAAGGTTGTCACAAAATTTTACCTGTTTTGCATCAAAGACAGTTAATAGTAATACTATCTAAACCAATTTTGAGGTACTTAACGCTTTCTACTTGTGAAATAATGAAATATTTATATGGAATTTATACTTAGCTCAGGTTTATTTACTTAGTGTATAGTAATTCTTGGGAAATTGCAGTTGTCCTTGGATTTGTGGAATATTGCTTGTTATTCGCCCTTTTCTGGTAAAGGAATTAGAATATCCTTTTTAAGGAGACACATAATTAAGCAAAATATTACACATTATATTACTTTCATTTCCTATCCATCATGTTTTAAAAGCTTGAAATGGGTAAATGAGTACTATTAACGACCATTATTAAGGACCGACTATTTTTGCCATTGGTGGACTTTTATTTGTTTTTAAAGGTGAAATTGAGGAGAACTTGAATTTTGTGGGGGTTTTTTTAGAATTTTGATTCCCTCTTCATAAGATTCAAGGCAAATATGCTTCAAGTGACATTGGTTCTTGATATTTCTTTTGCAATTTCCATTCTGTCTTAATTCATTTAGGTAGAATTCTCTTTCTCGTTATTTATGCTAAATGAGACTTAGGCTAGTTGATTTTAACTTCTGTTTCATTTGATTACTCGATAAGGTCAAGTATACTCTATTTGCAAACCTTCTCGCCTATGGTGCAGTTCATTACATTTAAAATATTTGAACAAATATATTATCTAAATGAAGTACTAGGCTCCTTTTTTGAACAATGAGTAGATTAAAATACTTATTCTATACGATATAATTCATCCTGTCGTGTAATCGGTGCATTATATTTAACTTCGTGGTAAGTTGTCATTTCTATTGACTAAGCAAATATAGAACTGTTGATTCTTCTTCTAGTGAGGTGTTTGTCTATTATTTTAAATTTATTTAATTTAGACAATATCTTTTAATAGCAAAAATGAGTACATATTTAAGAGGAATATTCTTTTACTTCTTCATATTTCATCAATACTTACACCAATATTAGAAGTTACATCCTTTGGGCAACTTTTATTTTCGCTGTCTTTGTACAATTATAAGAAATAGCATGCCACACTGGGGGAGATTTGATATGGAAGACGGTTGCAAATAGACCATAATTTATTCCAGTAACAAAAACTTTTACCTCCTTAGATTGTGGAAGACTAAAACAGATATAACTTGAAAGACTTTTATGATAGGGGTTTCCATTGGCGCTTCATAAAAGTCCAGGTATGCGGACAAGAGACTGTCTCGACTCCAATCGAAATCTCAACGCAATGATAGACAGTTTACTCGTTCTTGAAGATAAACAAAAGGTTTAGCCTGAGAAAACAATGTGTGCTGACCAAAAGTCGCGTGTTCTTACTTATTCTGATTAATTACCTTACGACCTACAAAACTTTCAGTAATTCCCGTACTAAAATTGGAAGGACCTTGGCTATTATATCACCTAAAAGCGAATTTAAAATAACATAATAATTCCAAATTCAATTAGAATTGGCCAAATAATGATGATGATATTGCCCAAACAAAATAATTCCTGGGCTAACCATGGGAATACCTTGGCAATTCCGAGTACATTATTCGAAAGAGAATTTAAAATAACATGGGAATTTGAAATTCCGTTAGAATCTGAGAAATAGTTACAATGTTACTACCTAAACAAAAGAAAAGCAAAGCAGAGACCGACCGACCGCTGACATACTTTGATGTAAAGTCGCTCGCGACTAAAAATGAAAAAAATTAGATTTGAGCACCATCATGTAAATATTCCCATAAGGAATGTTATCCATTATTGTAGATTTTCTTAGTCATTGATTAATGCTTCAACCATCTAATAGGATTTAAAATCAGAACATATTTAATTTTAATATATTTGGATGATTATATATCTTTACAGGACTCCTGCAAACTTAAGGTGGCCTGTATTAAAAATCTAGCTCTTATTCCTTGCGTTTCGTTCATCTTCTTTTCATTCCAAATTCCCCCTTCGCCTTCGGACGAAATCCACCTCAAATAATGTGCCCAAAGTTGCCTCTCCATAAGTCCCAGTGGGCGGTTTACAGCTCCCCCATGGAAAAACATCAGACTGATGGCACCGTTCCATCGCTTTCTGTAATCGATGAAAGTTAAGTTGCGGGAGGAAGATAAAACAGTCTCTGTCATGCGAATATTATTGATGTGGGTTAAAATGGATGTAAAATGAGAGTGAATTGGTAGTAATAAACTATTCAAATATTTAATTAAATTTAAGACAGAAGGTTAAATGTGTGGTTCCCCTAAACGATTAACTGGCTTTATTTATCATCTATAAAGATTTTCTGTAGTGATAGCTACATTTGAGGGTGCGTTTCAAAAAACTAATGTTACAAGGGTTTAAATATAGTTATTAAGTGTTAACTAAAATTAAGCGATAAAATTTTTTCTGTCTCTGTCACTCTCTCTTTCAATACATATTTCACTCACTCTCATCTCTCTTTCCTTAAGGTTCGTGGACTCTTGGGCTCTTTCCCCTCTCTTTTTCTCGGAGTCTCGTGTGTTGGTTGTTTTGTTCTTGAGTTCTCAGGCTCTCCGGTTCTGGGTCTTTGATCTTACGGGCTCTCGCTCTCTCAGGCTCTATGGCTTTTTGGTTTGCGGAGTCTCGGCCTATCTGCATTTTTGCCTCTCTACCCCTCTGCTGCCTCTCTGCTTTTTTTTATTACCCGCACCCTCTCTCGCTCTCTCACTCTCTCTCTCTGACCTTCTGCCTATCTGGTTCTTAGTTTCTCTGGCTCTCGGCTTTTTGAAACTCGGTCACTTTACATCTCTCTCTTTCTCTTTCTCGCATCTAATCTCCTTGACATCTTTATCGGGCCTTTCTGCCTGTGATAGGCTACCGAATAACAAACGTTACTCCGATCTACAAGATCGATAATAAACCTCATCACTCTTCTAGCTAAGATAATATCTAAGAATATTACACGATACTTTCTCAGCAATGATTTGATTAAAGACACAACACGGTTTTGTTAAAATAGGTTGAGCCTGACGAATATGCTCGAATTCTTGCACGGCATAATAGCGAGTACGATACCGTAGAAACGGTTGCGAAACGCATCGTAAGGTATTCTATCAGAGATTTATGGCCAGGCTGGTCTTCGTTGTCGGGTGGAGTCTCTCAAGGCCCCGTGCTGGCTGGCCCATTGTTGTTATCATATACATAAAAGATATAGATTGTGAACTACTTAGGAAAATAGCCAACTTTGCAGACGACACACTTTAGGTGGGAGCATCACGTCAACTAAGTCCATCAAAAGGGTGAGGATTGGGCTTTATCGGAGAGGAGAATGGTCAGATACGTTGCAGACACCTTTTAAGTTAGTGAGGTTTAAGTTGATGTATATTGGGCAGATAGAACCAAATTCGGACTACCTGGTACAGGGAGAGAATATTATTGACATTGACGTGGAGCAGGGCTTAGGTTTGCTGGTTTGCAGGAAATTAAATTTTCTTAGACGGTGTTTTGAAGCAGAGATAAAGCTTCAGCGACTATTTACTTACATTACAAGGCAGTTCAGTTATATCAAATAAGAAATTTTGCTGCCCATGGATACCATCTTGGTGCGAAATTACTTAAATTATTTGGCTCTTTTCTGGTCCCGAAGCCTTTGTACATATATAGCACGGATGGAAAGAGTGGAGAACAGGGCCAAGGAACTGATCACCTCAATTAGACACAGAGACTATCAAATTCCCCTGTGAGAGCTCGTTCTCTTTCTCTCTCTCTCTCTCTGGCCTTCTGCCTTTCTGGTTCTTAGTTTCCCCACATCTCAGAAATAAAAAAGCTTTAATTTATAAAAACAAAAAAAATAATTTTTTCTCAAATTTCCATACCAAAAACTTTTAATTTGTACCCCCCCCCAAATTATTTTCCTTCAAATTTCCAAAGCAAAAACGTTTGAAGAATTCTCTTCATTTCCTTTTCTGTGAGACATTTTACGTGATTTTTCTCTGCCATTCAATCTACACGATAGAATTGGTCTTATCAAAGGCGTTCGGTGTATTGATCTTTTTGCGGACGGTGGCTTCAGTCCAAAACTAGTGGAAAAGTCACTTTAGGAAGTTTTTGCCATAATCATTCCTAAACAAATTTTCTTGTTTTCTGAGTATAGAAAATTTATGCATATTGAAGGTCAAATTGCTTTGATTTAATAATTACATGAACAGACTTTATATAAGAATAAACATTTAATAATAGCTAAGAAGGATCTTTTATTACATGAGTGGAAGAATGGCAGTAGAAAATGGAATGAAGGAGCCCATTAGGCAGACTTCTTGGGATATAAAATAGTTTTGAAAGACAAATTTATTAAAAAAGAAAGTTTGCTATTGTCAGGAAAAGTTACTTCTCATGATTTAAAAGGCATCGATGAATATTTTAAAAATGAACGGTAGTCATTGAAACTTATCTCAAATGAATTGCGGTCCGATAAGAAAACTGTCGGATTTCAGATAAGTAGGAGGTATCATGCCATTCAAAAGGAGAGGGTTTCTTAAACAAATTTAAGGCATAAGGATTTGGGTTTTCTGCTATATGGGTGTGGCATCAAAAACGAACCGATACTTCGATTTAATTATATGCTTTTGTCAATTTCATGCGCACCAAATTTTATCTTCTATTTTCAAAACTTATTTTTAATTTGCTATACAAATTTCCTGAACTTCTATTAGTATTTTCTTTCTAATTTTGACTAACTTAATAATTTAAGAACGGGAATTTGGGGGACTATTTGAGTAATAATTTCATCTTAGTTTGGTTATAAATTAAGGATATTTTAAATTTTTATCAACGTCATTTCTATAAATTTCCTTAGACTTTGAAAAATCAAAATAGTTTAGTTCAGAAAAAACAAATATGATTATCCAATGCATTTAAATGTTTTGAAAGAAAATGAATTAAAATTAGGGAAGTACAGAAAATTTATTAAAATTTAAGCACGGCTGCTTTTTTATTTTATTTATAACTAACGGCTGGCCCAAAAGTTACTTCACATTTTTGAAAATTAACAACACAAAGACTAATTAAGTTATAAAAGTGGGTGATATATAAAATGAAAGAGATCTTGGATTTTTATTAGTGTTAAAACAAAGGCGGATTCTTTCCACCATATTTTCCATGACATTTTATTAAACATCAGGAGTCATTTTTTTCGATTTTTTTAATGATATTTTGTTTCAATTCTTGAAGATTATGTTTATTTACGTATACCTTTTCTTTAAGGTATCCCCAAAGGAAAAAATATAGAGGGGTGAAGTCAGGTGATCGTGGTGGCCAAGAAACGTTACCTAAACGTGAAATTAACCGACCAGGGAAGGCTGCTCTTAGTGTTGCAACACATAATCTTGTATCAATTCTCTGTAAGTGTCCCCTGTCACTGTCACTGTTTTTTTGTCAGCATCCTCGAAGAAGTAGGAACCAATGATTCTCGAACTGGTTATGCCGCACCAGATCGTAGCGTTCTGTGCCTAAAGAGGCTGCTCATGAATTATCATGGGATTTACAGCACACCAGAATCTGCAATTTTGTTTATTAACGTATCCAGTAATGTAAAAATGGCCTTCATCGGACATGATTAGGTCCGAGGTAAAAGTCGGATCATTTGTTAGTCCCAAAAATGCGCGTGCAAAGTTTATTCTTTTTTGATGGTCTGCAATATTAAATTGTTGAGTTATTTGAATTTTGTATAGATGAAGTTTCAATTCTTTTGCAAGGATGCGTTGCAATTATGTTCGAAAAATTCCTAGTTGACTGGAATGTATCCCAGTCAACGTTTGTGGCTGTTGTTGAGCACTGGTTAACACACGCTGAGTGAAAACCTGCATTTCGCACAGATCTCGGTCTACCAGAGCGTTCTTTATCACCTGTAGATCCGGTTTCTCTGAGCTTTGATACCATTGCAAGAATGCAATTCCTCAAGG
This sequence comes from Ceratothoa steindachneri, assembly GCA_963969495.1. Classification (NCBI taxonomy): domain Eukaryota; kingdom Metazoa; phylum Arthropoda; class Malacostraca; order Isopoda; family Cymothoidae; genus Ceratothoa; species Ceratothoa steindachneri. Next base: position 116,210,288 of record OZ018326.1, read on the forward strand.
GAATGTTTTGTTAAACAAAAGCTCTTCTAAAGTCCCTCTGCACAGTAAATATGGATCCATTATGTTTTAAATAAGTAGTCACAATTCTTGGTCACTGTTCTTTGCTGTATCTTGCCATTCTGGGTTAATAATTAGTCGGATATTATTGTGTATTATACATCTTTATATACGTATTATAGATACACAATAAAAATGTGAAGTAACTTTTGTACCACAATAAAACCCCAAGATCTCCTCTTCCATTTTATATACGAGGGGTGGTCAATAGGTTTTAAAAATCGGTAGGTCAAAACAGAGGAAAAGGGATGGCTATTTGTGGGAGGTGTAGGACAAGTTAGGACAAGTCAGGACCTGCCGCCGCACGCATCTGCCTCGTCTATTTAAGAAGGAGTAGCTGATCGCAGATCATCAGTCACAAATTCTTTAACAATGGAACCATTGCTCGCTGAAATAGGGAGTTCCGCCATGGTCGTGAGTCCCTTGAAGATGAGCCCCGTCCAGGACGCCCGTCAGACGTGACCAATGAGGACAATGTAGCCCGTGTGGAGAGGATGATCCTCGAAAATCGACGGGCGAAGGTCGAAGAAATCGAGCGGAAACTTGGAATATCACATGGAAGTGTTATCAACATCATCTACGACAATTTGGCCATGACCAAGGTATGTGCCCGTTGGGTCCCTAGAAACCTCACGCCCCATGATCGACTTCAACGTCATCAAAGTCCACAAGTCCAGAGTTGCACAAGCTGCCCTGCGCGAGTGCGGATTCGAGGAGCTCAACCATTCCCCCTACAGTCCAGATCTGGCCCCTAGCGACTAATTTCATTCCGCCAGCTCAAGGCTGCACTGCGTGGATGCCGGTTTGGGGACGATGAAGATGTCCAGCTCGCCGTCCAGGAGTGGATTAAACAGCAGTCGGGAGATTCCTGGTTGTCGGGAATTCGAAGCCTCAGGGACAAGTGGCGCAAGTGCATTGAAGTCGAGGGTAGGTATATCGAAAAGTAATAAAACACTTTTCTTCATATCTCGTTTCCTTATATCCGAATTGCAAAACCTATTGACCGCCCCTCGTATGTAATTTACTTCATAAAATAGGAAAGTTTATCATGAAGTTTATCGGAAAGAAATTTAAAATACTTTCCGAAGAACTGGGAAGAAATTTAGCCATTTATGACGCAACCAGATTAGTAAAGTCACAAAAGGTTTGTCGTGTAGTCAAACATAATTATAATAGTAGCACCGGGGAGAGATTATATGTATATCGTTAATGATTTTGCGTGTTCCGAGCATTTGAATTAAGCAAAGATTGTGATTTTCTTTTAAAAAAATAACTGACAATATTCTTCAAAAAATCACATAATAAACTCGGCTTCTCAACTGGTGTTTAAAAATATCTTCACTGATTTTACTTTCTTAATTCAAGTGATTTCAATACTCATAGTCGATGTCGATTTTGCCCTCGCTGAATTACTGGGTGAGAATTACAATCCACTTGAAAGCGAATAATATTTTAAATTAAAATATGTGGTCTATCGCTAATTTGATCACTCAGATTGTCCAAGTTCTCGAAGACATCAATAGAAGTACGATTAGGCTGCCCAAGTAACAAGAGTTTTTCCCATTTCTCAGAATTTAAGGTATTGACTATAAGTTATGTTTCATTTCAGAAATTATTTAAATCGATGTTTATGAGAAGAAATCTAAATTATTCAACAAAAAATATATGACTCTTTTCGCGTCTTCGATTATACAGTTTCGATTTACTGTTCTCTTTCTACAAACGTATTGTGAAGGTTTGTCATACGGTTTCAGTATTAAGACTGAAAATAAATTGTTATTCTAGTGTTTGTAGGTAAAATTCATTTCTCTTTCGTCTTAATTCCGCTTTTCCTTCGTCAGTATTGGTTCATTTCTCTTTTTTTTCCACAAGCGAAAATATCATCGACCTTCATAACAAGTCTATTTCTTCAAATGAAATATGATAATTTCCAATTAATATATTATTATATTAGCATCACTCTCTAGCGTATATAAGAGAATTTATTTAAATGATAAGAAAACAGCTTGGTGTTGATACAAAACCTCTGATAGTACCCGTTGTTAATTAGAATTCGCTTTGTTCTTGATATTTCTTGGTGAAAAGAATCTCATGTTGAAAATTTATTTTGTACCGGCGTATTTACGAGCTCATTACAGATTTCTTGTTTTCTTTAGTTAATTTACTTTTGGCGTTCATGCATTTGATAAACTCAAGATTAAATTCATTCCCTCTAATATTCACCAGTTTTCCATAGCTTACAGTTCCTACCGTATACAACCAAGTCTCTTTCAATGCCTGACTCATTCAGCTGAAACTGTCAATCTTTTAAATCTTACCTTATCTCAAATAATTTTAGAGCTCACACATTGATCCAACTATTACTTTATGCCACTTATTTTTTTAATAACACTTACGCTCTTTTATTACTACGCCTGATCGCCCTTCACTCACATACTGGTTAGACCAGGGTTATAATACTTTTATTTATTTATTTATTTATTCCATATTAATCCAATCTACAGTATAAACATATTAAATTTTGAATCTTAATGACAAGTTACAATAAGTACTTATACATACTCGTATATATGTATAAACATACAAAGATTAGTTATGGACTCAAAATAAGTCAGTGACTTTTAGGGCAGAAACTTAAAACTTAAGACTAAGCATAAAATTATCAAGAATAAAATCCCTTCATGTTTATAAAAATATAAACAACTTAGTATACATTTGAGAACCTAACCATTGTAAAGATTGCAAATAACGAATAATTATATTATTTAAATTTAGAGATAAATTAAAAAAAAATTTAATTTCTAACGATAATTTCAAAAGATCTGTAGTTAACATAGTCAACAGTCTTATATAAATAATAACATATTTATAATGTATAAATCAAAGTAATAGTACACAGTATAATAGTGTACGGTAACAAATAAATACACAATAACAAAAACTTAATAGAAATTTAGTAAGCCGAAATTATATTGTTTTTAAGAGCTTTTTTGAATCGAGCTAAATTGGATTGGGATTTGATATTGTCGTCCAAGCAATTCCATATTTTGATAGATTTGTACAGAAAGCTATATTGTGATTTGCGGGTTTAGTGATTATGGGTATTATCAGCTGTTTGTAACATATTAAATATATAGTTATTATAGGAACACTTTATTGTTTTGTAAAGGAATAAGGATGTTTGAAAAACAAATAGATTATTTAATTTTAGAATTTTGGATTCTTTAAAATATCGATTAGTGTGCTCTTTGTAGTCAAGTTAATGGATGGCTCGAATTGCTTTTTTCTGTAATATGACTAATTTATTGACATAATTTTGATATTTTCCATACCAACTCTCTATGCCATATGTCAAGTAAGGTTTCACCATTGTCATATATAAAGAGTGGAGAATAGATTTAGGAAGAAACTTATTTAATTTATATAATATTCCAATCGTTTTTTATAGTTTTGTTGAGATATGCGTAATATGTTGTTTAAAACTCAGATTTTTTTCACTACAGATGCCTAGGAATTTGATATGAGTAGTTTCATAGATTATTCCGTCGCCCATTTTAATATGGGGCAATTCGAATAATAGATTTTTTGTAAGAGCAAAGAATATATTTGGTTTTATTTACACTTATTTATAGTTTATTAACATTAAGCCACATGAAGACATTTTCGAGTTCTTTATTTATTGTAGATGCAATGTTGCTCGGTTTGTCATATGGCAAGGGAGTGGATAAGGCACTATCATCCGCGAATAATATAAATTTAAACAGAGAAGATGATTTAATAATATCATTAATATAGATTAAAAATAACATTATACAAACTTGGTGTAAGAAACTACTCGAATGGGTAAAAAATTCCTTATTTTATCTCAAAATGTCTGTCGTTGTAAACTACCACCAAAACGACACCAGGGGGGTTTTGAGTGGAGTCCAAAGCGTTCCGTCCTCGGACCGTTACTTTTTCTGATGTATGTAAACTATTTAAACCACAATGTCTACTCTTCAACAAACTCTGCAGATGACGAAAATGATTGTCAGACTGACATTAACACATTAGCCAGTGTTTCTAAGTCCAGGCGTCTAACTATAAATAGTGAGAAATCTGTACTACCCTGCTTTGTCAGGAAACCCATATCTTGGGATAGACTTAATATATGAGGTATTTACTACTAAAATAACTCTCCTATGTCAATGCTGGACTCTGCTGAAGATTTAGTAGTACTAATTGATACTTGATTAAAATTTCATCAACACAAACTAAATATTGTTTACAAAGCTAGACGACATTCCTGCAACATACTTAGGTCTAGTGTGAATAGAGACCAATCATTTACGGTCTGCTATACAGATCACACATTGTTCCTTTACTAGAATACTTTTATTTCCTGTGGTAAGCTGGTTACATAATGGACCTCCACTTAGGGGAGTGAATTCAGCGCGGGTGAACCAAAAATGTACGTGGAATGGAAAATATTAACTATTTTGACAGATTAAAATTTTTAATCTCTTCTCTGTTAAAGAGAAACGACTAGGTCAAATCATTAGTGGTAAATCCTTCCCAACACCAATCAAGCTATTTCCTTACCCTTGACACCCAGGTACTAGAGTTCATCAGTGTAATAAGGATCATTCGCAATGTTAACTCGAAATAAGTAAAAGATTTTTTACTGCAAGGTGTATTCCTGTATGGAAATCATTATCAGGATCGCTTGTGTCTATTGCTGATTTTGCCTCATTCAAAACAACTCTTGTTGACCATCTTGGTAGCTTGTTATTTTGATATGATTAAGTGCTGATATATTTAACACTACTTTCTTGCCCATGCAACAACATAGCTAAATGATGCACCCTCCAAACATTGCAAAATATTTGCCTATCTATGTAATTTCTAACCCTGAGGGTTGGCGCATCAGGAGTGTGTGGCTTCCATGGATCCTGCCCGAAATGGTTAGGTCTGGGAAGCACATCCGTTGAGAGAATCAGGTGAAAGAACCCCCAAACCAGAAGCGATATTTCAAATACTGAAAATATTTCTATATGAAAGTAAAGTACGTTTGTCACCTTGTACACGAATTCATATTGAAAAGCATGGGTACAAACAACCACAAATTATCCAATTACACACGTAAATATTTAAATTTTTTTGCCAATGACGGTATAACTACAAAGTCAATAAATATTATTTTCATGATAAATCAATTTAGATGTTTGATTATTTGAAAGGTGAAAGATAAGGCATTATCTAGATGCTTTGACAGTTACTCCTTTAATCTTATGCAATTCAATATAAACAGGTTTAATACATATATTAATGGAAATTAAATCTAAAAAAAATTGAACTTTATCTCTTCAAAATAAAAGCCTTATTGCAGCCCAGACTTTCTAATATTTTAATTCCTATTTAGGATATTGCTGAGGGAAGTGAGTAGATGAATCATTATTCACCAATTTTTCAAAAATTAGAATATTTATTGTATGAATTTAAATTAAATCAATGCGTTGCGTCCCTTGGAGAAGGACCTTTCCTATAAATCAAGAAACTCTTTCTCTACAGCTACAAATTAGATCCCCATTAATCAATACTATAAAACTCGTTATCTATCCTGAATTCCAATCGATTTTTAAAGAAACAAATCGACCAATATATTAATAAATTTCTGAATAATGAATAAATGAGAAAGGAATAAAATTTTATTAAAATTTAATGATTTTATTTATTTTTCACTGGCGTTTTTCAAATGAAAAACATTTACATATATGTAGTCTCAAAACTATTCGCAGCTTATAGAATAAATTTAGATAGTTCTAATAAACTCTGATCGTACTGAGTTTTAATATTTGTCTCGGATATCTTAAGGAAATATCTATTATATATATGTAAATCCTTTTCAGTTTAATAAATGAATTTTTATTAATCAATGCAAGCGTCAGAGTTACTTTACTAATATAGGACTTTGCATACGACTTTGTATTGTATCTTTTCATTATTGAGTTAAATAGGGCCAAAAGCTATTGTGATTCTCTCAATCTGAATCATTTCTATTCTGTTGAAATGATTGAAAATTTAATTATCGATAACCAAGCAGATTTTACAAGTCTTATTTCACTTTCATCTTCTAAAGAGGAAACTTTAGTTTTAAGCCTGGAAAGAAGGTAAAGAGTATGGTAATCGGGTAGATGAAATAAAATATACTATGTGAATAGTTCCGCAACTTGATCGTTGTTGAAAAATTTATATGAATCCGGCGATTACAAACAATAATTCAAACTCCTCCCTTAACATTGTTAAGTTTTTCAATGTCAGGATGAATAATAAGATAAGGCAGGTATGTTCTCATTCGCTCTCAATACGACTTTATACCCCAGAAGAGCGTGCCACTCTCAATTTATACGTGGCGTGGAAAAACCTTTCTCGTCACACCTTCAATCCCCTATATTTATTCTTAATAGATGCGCCGATTAGGCTGAATTCCTTGTAAATAAATCTAACTTTGGAGCTAAGGCGTGGTTAGGGTCAAGATCACAAAAAACAGTAAAAAAAAGATCATAGCTATGGTCAGGTTTCATGAAAATACCTGCATGAGTTTGTATTGAGATATTTTGTTTAATTTTTATTATACAAAATAATTTATCACTGATATAGTTTACATTTTTATTGACATAGTGTGTAAATAATAATTGTTTAATAATGAATTGAAAGATCAAAAAGTAATTAATATCTGCTAAATGAGAAGTTGTAAATCGAGATCTTATTGTTACTTCAAATTGGCAACTCTTCCTAACATTGATATAAGAATATACCAGCCTGACCCATCGGTAATTTCAAATTAAAGCAGTTAACCCTTTCCTTTTTCTAAGTCAATATTTTATTTACGTATGTTAGTCTTAATTATGGATTTTATCAGCAAGAATCTGGAATTATTTTAGAGAAATAGACACCATAAGAGGCCAAACCGTGTTCTATGATCAGTTAAGTGATCTGTTAGAAATGCATATAACCAATTATTAAGGGGAAGGATGATAGGTTTTCTTTGAATTTTACTAATGTTAAACACATAATGACTTCTATAGAGTATTCTGAGCTTAACGATATTTACATGTATAAACATCTTAAAGATAGTATTATGGAGTTTAGTCAACAATTATATATATATATATATATATATATATATATATATATATATATATATAATATTTCAGACAGATTCGAAGAAGCTTTGAAATGTGTATATTGCATTTTTCATTTGGAATATAACAAAAAGATGTAAGAAGCTCGATTTAACTATTTGTAAATTTGGAGATAAGATTAAGCGGCGTGATTTTCTATGATAGCATTAAGATAAAATATGCAGTTTGGTGCTCCTTAATCATATGTACATTGCGGATTTAACTTATTCGTCCATTAAATCGCTATCGTACCATTTCCTTCAGAGAGCATGAGGTTATATAAGGTTACTCGTATTTTTGCATTCTCAGATAGTTTCTCAAAGGAAAATAGGCTCAGTTAAAAATTCAAAGGAACGCGACGCAACTCTCCTAGTCTAACATAATTTACAATAAAACCTTTGCAGGATATATTGTTCTTTTTTAACATATAGGCAGTAAAATTTTGATAATAAGATTTGACAATGATTATATTTAGAATATCTACACTACAACGATTCTGTAATAGAAGAAAAAGCGGGGAAAAATTTATCGCAAGAGTTGTCTAAAAATTAAAACCAACTAAGTACACATATATTTAATAAATGAATCCTTCAAAATATATACATATATTTTCATTTATGCGTAAGATCATTGTTCCCTTCAAGGGTCGTTGCGCATTAGAGATTTTATCAAAATCATCTCGGTATCAGAGGTAGGGTATACGATATCTTCTGTGAAGTTCGCAATGAGATGGGGAGAAATTATAAGATACGCTGGATCTTCTTTTATTTATATCTGATCTATAAATTCAAATTCGGCTTTAGACATGGAGTGTAGCTGCGGAACATGGAAACTCGTACGTCCAATATAACTATTATCAAAACCGAACAATCATGCATATCTGATAATTGTATGAGGATTGCTTTCCCTCGGATATAGAACATCGGTATTGGTTGCATCGATTGGAGAGCAAAATGGACAGGCAATATTCGAGGAGAATTGGGGGAAACTTACCCCTTTATCTTCGCATCATAGGAGAGACGAATGGATCTGATCAGGCATATCGAAGTCACTTGGTCATTTATAAATATTGATGAGGGTAATAAGAACAAGCTCAGTCTCTATCTAAAACACTTATATACTCCATATAAATCGAGAGGTGGTGGGTGGAAGTACATTCGAAACTATGTCACATAATACAGTTTAACCGCTGTGCAATTTTCGATAAGGCGACGTGTTATATTCAGTTGTGTGCATAATTATACCTGTGAAATTCTTTTCCTTTTCTAGTATTTTAGAGTTAGAGCACGGTATGTTCACTTGTATGCCTAGGGGCCAGTCACTCGACAATAATAGTACAAAATGAACACACATATTCCTAGTTATTTTTAATCATATCATAGATGCCTACGAGTGCGTACTTATATATATATATATATATATATAAATTAAACAATTACAAACGTGAGTATTTATATGTGTCCCGGATATTTTTACCGAATGGATTAATAATGTACATATATTCACTGGAATGGGCTTTTTATGTGCAAGCAAGTGGATCTTTAACAATATTACAACAAATATACTTCTCATTCTTTATTGCTTAGTTGATTAGTGGCCGGATTCTCAGGCGCAAGCTCCCTGTTCGAATCTATTTTGGACATATTTTTATATATCTTTTTCATATTATCCTTATCTCTAGTAGGAGAGGTTTAAATTTAATGAAGAAAAAACAACACAAAAGGAGAAAAATAGAAGATAGAAAAGAATAGTGAGGGAGGATGTGCGACGCATTCAAGTTGGAGTAGGCATAGACCGGGCATGGAAGGATGCATCTGATACAAGAGCTTTGACCTCATCATGTAAGAATGGTACAGAGGAGGGGATGGGTTGGAAGGCGGAAAGATATAGACCATTGAGTCCTGGATGACTGAGAGGATATGATGTGCAAGTGACATCACGAGGGAGTTGAAGTGGTGAACTGAGTCCCTAACGACGTGTTACCGTAGCACCGACTCTTGGAAGACGTATGAGCTGTGGGGTAGGATAGATAGAGGTGAGGTGGTATAAGTGGTTGTCAGTAGGTAATTGTAAGCGTCTTCAAGAGTGGTGCGATTACCAAGGGGTGATTTGTCACCAAATTTTGGTACCACTCTTAGGGCAGCCAAATGTGTTCTTGATTCGACTGGGTTGCTGCCTAGCTGCTTACTCAGTGAATGCCTTGTATTCACAACAGTACGACTCCAAAGAAGAAAGGTTGGGTAAAATGGTGATCGGAGATTTCCTCATCAAACGTTATAAGGAATCTGGAGCTCGATTCAATATTCTTTATTTGTCAGGGGCTTGATCTGGTCTTCAGATGATAGTTTCTCAATAACACAATTCATCCTTTAAACGGTGTTCATTTCTCTTTTTACATAACAGTTCGAATCCTCTGATGTGGTTTATTTAAGAACCATTTATAATAAATGTTCATATTTAATTGGTTCCTATAACATAAAATTTGCTCTCTCAACATATATTAACATATTTTATCAATTTTTACATAACTATTAAATTTTATAATTGCTACATAATAATAATAATGAGCAAGGAATTAATGAAATATTTTCTCTACATCTACACAAAAGAAGACTTGCCTCTCTTAGGCCTTGTATACTGCAAAACATCACCAATTCTCTAATTTAAGCGCCCTAGAACATATGCCTATATTATGATTTCCTCTAGACTTTTATTCTAATTTTTATCTCAAAATTACTATATTCCACTGCGTCATTATAGCTGTTTCATTTATTTTTAAAGTTCATTTAAAATTCTTCAAAAAGGGAATAGAGAAAACTTTCTTTACTTTAGTTAGTGATAAAAATGAGGAAGTGATTAAGAGAATGGCAATAATTTGCAAATATATAATTAAGATATTTTATTTAGATTATATCAAAAATAAGTTATTAGAATTTGGGAACAGTGCTCCTTCTAGAGATACATTATTTTGGGATCCCTATATATTCATGAAATGTTATTTGGTTAAAACTGCCCCATTATTTCAGACTTTATGAAACCCCAAAGTGCTCATATTCAAGATATCTTTGATTGTCTTATTCTATCTCGCAATGTGAGCAGTCCATAGTGGAAGTGAGCGACTCCTCGTCATGTCGCCTGACCAATTGGTCGTAACCGACCAGTCTCTACGTCGCTCAAAACGCCTCAGGGCGGTTACAGATACTACTCACTTGTTCTCTTGCGTTCAAGTCACACTTGCTCAAGGAAGTCCTATAATTAATGCTGCTTTGGTCCTCTCATTATTTTGGCTTCTTCCATGAGGAAGCAACTTTCATCGTTGAAGATACGAAGAAGTCTCTCTTTAAGATTTGAAATTTTTTTTCAGAGTTAATATTTCCAAAACATCAACCAACTCTCACCTTCCACTATTCTTTTTCCAACTTTCTCCATACACCATATTAGTAGTGTGTACGGGTTGATTGGAAAAACTTTATGTCAGATTCATAGTGCGCTTTAATTTAGAAACCCATACTGTCATAGTAACCTAAAATTGAGCAAACTGATTGGTCTGCAAAAAATTATTCTTACCAAAATTTCAAAGGCTTGTCTCTCATTTTGTAATCAAGCTCATCCCTTTTCTTAATATTGGTTCTAGTTAAAAGTAACTTATTCTTGGATGTACTTCCATGAAAATCAAGCGAGAGAGTAGCTAATTTAATGTGTTCTTGAGCTGATTTTTTAAGTTTGTACCACTTCAGAAGGTTTTAACCGAGAGTTGATTTCAATTAATTTTGGAGTATCACAAACAACACCCAGTTTCTAGGTCAGGACTCCAGTTATTTTTTTTTTTTCTTTAAATTAATTAACTATACTTTTTTTCTGTTTTTATTATTTGTGTCCAGAATAACTTGTTCTTATCCTAATTGTATTTCATCTTCCGTCCTAATATTTATTTTTCTATTTCGTTTACTTTTCTTTTCGCCTCCTTATATGCATGCATTATTATCTCCCTCAAATTTTCGTCTCTACTATTTATCATTTATATTTATGTCTCCTTTATTTTATCCGAATTATTATTATGTAGAATTTGCGGTACCCACCACTGGTGCGGTCCCTTTTATAGCTATTGATATATACATACAAATTATGAAAACATTTGGAAAATACGAGGAAACAATCAGACACAAGGCGAATATTTTGTGTATGTGACACGAGGAAGATGCAAGAACCTTTCAACTTCTATCATCAGAAACGTAAGAACTACTAACCGCTATAAATAATTCGAAAGGTGGGAAGTACCTTGTAGTAAAATACAAATATCTTCACAATTTTTCATACCTGAGAGAAATAGTGTAACCACGACAATTGTACAAAATTGGCATTGTAATGGCCGGGGTAACTAGTTTATATTTTTTATTATCCTACAAGATAAAAAAATGAATTATAAATACTTAATTGTAGACTAGTTAGATGCACTAATTTAATTTTAAGTGCATGGTATTTCTCCTAAATCCAGAGGTTATAAAACATCTGAAAGCTAATTTTCAAAATTATATACAACGTTGTTCTAGTGATATTTTAACAACGACAACGAGAATCTTTATTTCTTGTTGAAGACGTCTTCTTCTGCCGATAAGAAAGAACAAAGTCGTAGAAATTGTAAGAGCGGTGTTTTATGGCAGAAGTGAGTAGAAAATTCCCTGTGCGAATTGAATTTGTACTTGTCTGCAAGTAAAACTATTTATTCTGCCTTTCTTAAGATTATACCCTGTGTCCATGGATTTATGAGTGTATGTACAAATATGTGAACATATAAAGAGGCATTGAAAGAGACTACTGGGCCCCATTCAAAATGTCTTCCACGTTAGTAACAGCAATCAATTTGTTCGCTAGGACGAAGTCGCAAGTGAGGAGGAAAGATTTGGCCCCGAAGTGGCCATTCCATGCCGAACGCCTCACAGCAGATTCGTGGCTGGGGATCGGGAAGGAAACATTAGAATTCGACAGCCATGGAGATAAGGAAGCAATGCCAGTTTGATATCTCTTTAAAGTCTTCTTAACGACCTCTTACCGCATACACGCGTATTAATTACGTAAAAATGTCGCTGTCGCACATAACAGATTCCCAAACATAAAGTTTGATGTCCTTATGATGACCTGATGTTTTTTTTGCCTTTATGGATTTTTTTATTCTCCAATTGATGTGCAGTGCCCAACTTTGTAAATATTGGCGAAGCATTTCATCCTATAGAACTAAAAAACGCTGTTAATCTAAAGAGAACAAACATTTTTTTAGAATGTTTTTTACATTTTTCGACTGAGTTGTAAAGTATGCCAAATCTACATGCATCCAGCATCATTGAATTGTTTTGCAAACGTGAACTAAAAAAACAAATAAACTTTATGATAAAGTTTCTGCCGCTAATAGAAGAAGAAGAAATTTAAGACTACGAACAGAAAATTTGTAGAAAATGAAAATTAGGTTTGATGGGAGTATGAGAGCAGAATACATAGTGTGAATATTCGGTAGTAACATTACTTTCTGCATAAAACTTATGGTATGTTGCCAATATTCTTGATTAATGGATCCAATACATAAGGAAACTGGAAAGTGCCACTTAGAAAAGAACATAAATATGACTGATTGATAGAATTAATGGAACTAAATAAGTGATGGAATACAACACCCTGTGAAACAAATCCATGGTGGAATTTGTCAATTTAACAGTCAAATTTGGCCGGAAAATGACACTTCGTGTGCGAATGAAATTTGATTAAGAGAGGAAGAAAAAACAATATTAGTTTTAGTATAAGATGGGGGTGACTGGAAGCATACTTAGATTTATTAGGATATCATGTTATTGGGATAAGATAATATTAAGTAAGAAATGAACTGTATAATGTTTGTTTCTATGATTTTGATTCAGCTACTAACTTAAGAGATTGATGTCGAAGTAAGACTTCTGCCAGAATAGGGAAAAATGCAAGATAGATAAAAAGGGAAAAAAGGTTTGGGATAAACGTTAGGATTTATGAGCACCAAACTTTTCCCGTTAAATTGATTATCATGACAATACAATGTTTCTATGTATGTTATGAGGCCCCAAAGGGCAATTCTAATCCTTTTCTGTCTGAATAGTTACCTATTTGTATTATTTGGTTAATACATTTAATTATTTTCACAGACTCCTCCTAAATTGATCAAATTATTTTGTCCTTTAAATCTGAGTCAATACTGATGTTTCCACATTTTTCTTACGTCCTCTTGTGTTTAGTGGTGTAGCGGTTGCCAATATAACCACATTCCAATTATGTAATACATAATCTATTATCAACAACATCAAAGTAGAAATTTGCCTTGATTAGTTAAATCAAGTTGCTGCAACTCTAAAAAGTGGAGAGCTTGGAGCTTGGCGCTGAAAGCCTGCACTTGGCGTAAAGCGAGTGTGCAAACGAGGGCGTTTTGTTTATGCTTTTCGGGTTGCTGGCTGCGTCACGAACAATTTGATACTCTCGTAGAAATATTTATACTATAGTGGTAAAAGATAGAGAGAAACCACGATGAGGAATTAGGCCATGGATGCAATAATAACATTATTATGCACTTTATGGGCAACAGAAACCGAAGAACCCTACACTATACAGATAATATTTCACCCTACTGTAATTATTTTGGATATTTTTTCTCTTAGTACAGTTAGAAAGAAAAATGAAAAGATGTAGTCGCACCTAACTACATTCCGAATAAGTTCACTGTCGAATGGTTGAATATTTAAGTAAATTTATGACTAATAGAAGAAAAGTTTGCATATGTGTAGTCAATTTCTCCTACTGCCTTAGTCATTATGGTGGGCCATTACAAATTATGCTTTTTTAAAGTCTTAAATACTAAGAAATAGCGCATCATAAGGTCACTGATCAAATGAACGCGGAGTAATTACAATGAACTAAGAGTAAAGTGCTTTCTTTACTTTAAAATTTTTGTTATTAAGCTGCTTTGAGGTAAACTTATTTTTAAATTAGATAGATGTAGATATAATCGGATTAGATTGATATTCTCCAAAGAATTGTAAAATATAAACATCGAATTGAAACAGCCTGGGAGCTGTTTTTAAAAAATCTAATAAGATCTGCCAGCAGCCGGGAAGGGCACTACCGAGGACGTAATTTGAAAGCCTTTCCTTATGTTATCTTAAGAACATTTTTCAGCAAACAGCAGAGCAAACTACAACAAAACAAGAAAAAGCTAAAATATCGAAAAAATAACATGCTCAAGCCACCTCACTCGGGATCTTGAACATGCAACCAGCAACTCAAAGAAATAAATATTGAGGTAGAAGAGCGGATCTGCGAGAAAATCTATAATTCCACAAGCTGGTGAGCAAAAGATATGTGGTCGCGACCCGACTCTCCACAATACCATGAGAAATAACTTGCACAAAACTCCTCTAATGTAGAGCATTCAACAAGAAAGCACCGGACAGCATGAGAAACCAAACAGTCGTCACAGTAAGATTAATTTTAGCGCTCCATCAAAGGCCAGTGTGTCCCACAAGGTGTGCCCGATTCTAAAACGAGGAAAATCGAGCTGAAGTCCTAAAAGACTCGATCGTTTGGTCCACAGCAAAAGTCGGATTACAACCGCAAGCAGCTTTAGATTCACGTCAGCAGTCTCTTTTTTGCCATAACCTAACTACATGCCACGATTCATGTTATGTATTGAGATTGTGAAACATAAAAACGCTGATCCGATGCTAAGTCCTTGCAGACACTTTGGTCCACCTAAACGAGCGTTTTGTTCCAGCATCCTTAAGATCTCCAAGAACTCAGCAGAAGACAATCTCGACATACACTTTGGTCGAAGCAGCCATGTGGTCACAAATACTGCGAACTTGAGGATACGGAGATTTGAATACCTCTGTCACTCATTGCGCTATGTGAATGGATATAAACCACAATTCTGGCTCTGAAGCCGGTTACCGCGCGTAGTTTCCTGTATCATGGAGTAATAGGGCTAGTTCTGCCGTGAAGACAAATTGCAGTGCCAAGAAGAGCTACTGGCTTCAAATAAGATGGAGAACACTGAAAGCCGATCCAATAATCTGATTTAGAGCCATCTGTGTACAATGTTTAGCTTGAAGTGTGAAACGACTGGTTCTGCGAAAAATAAGAATGCCATGCTCACGGTGATGTAGAAGGTTTTGGGACAGACAATTAGTGAAAAAATTTAAGTGCTGGTGGTACTCAATTGCTTGGAGTCCTTGGCAAAATTAGTGGCGACACTATCCGGAGAGCTACGTCGAGCTCTTACATGAAATATCTTGCTTTAAATTCAAAAGGCCTGGGTATACTTGGTATTTACCATCGGTATAGGTCGAGGGAAGTTTTGCGTTGCGAAGTGAGAGTGCTTAGCAAACGAGGCGTACTCGCGCCTACTAAGGAATTATGTAATTTATATGCCGTAAAGCGAGAGATATATCCTCAGCATTGAGCGTTTAACATGAGATGTGAGCGAGGTAAATGTCCAACTTCCGGAATACATGCTTTGGTAACATGCGGAAAAATCGAAGAGAGATGGCTGTCAAGAACAAGACCATTGAAACCCGTGCGAAAATAACAACGTTCTGCTGTTTCACATTTAGGGAAACATTTCGGTCAAGTTAAAGCCACGGATAGAGCCATAAATGTACTAGTTTGGTTCTAGGCAAAAAAGACCTAACCTTATATGGTTCGGCAGAGCGAGAAATACGGTTTATAACTCGTTGGAAGAGATACTTCAATGTATGACTCTGGGCTGCACAGAAAATATCTAAAGTTTGTTTTAATAAAGTTAACGAGTACACCTTTTGGTAACAGCGAATTGAAAACTTAAATGCGCAAGAGAAATAGAGTGAAACTAAGGAAAATACCCTACTTGATGCCATATTTCTGCTTTATGGACCAGAACTAGATACTCCAACACCTTCCCCAATCAATCATCTCACATGAACACATGCAAACAATATGGCTGCGCCCCTAACCTACATTGTATGAATCCTATCTATTTTATAGTATCGCATGCAGTAACATAGTCCTTATTTAGATAAAAGAATACCGAAAAAAGTTATCCACGGAGAAGGGCCTGGCAGATAGCATTTTTAACCAGGTACACATCATTCTATATAAATATATGAAAAGAGTTTTAAGTGTAGACAGGGCCTTCTGCTTCTAAGCTTTGCAACGCTTGTAACCTTAGTCCAGGAGTTTGGTTAGATTAGGGTTTCAGTGAGCTTCTTCTTCCTCTAGCTTGTGGTGAATAGTGTTTGTTTGTCCTTCCCTCAAGGGGGTTTTCAAGGAATAGCAAAGATAAAGTTGAGAGAGGATTATAGCAAAGGAGTCGAGGGAAGGTGTCCGAGCAAAAACACTCTCTACCCATAGTAAAATCATCAACCAGCGTGTCCACTGTGCCGATCGCCGAGGAGGTGGGGAAGGGCAATATTCGACCATCTGTTCAGTATGGTCCTAAGCGCACAACACTCTAACCAACCAAAAATACTTATAAACCATAAACCACTTGCTCTGTCTTCAATAGCCTAGAATGGGCCAGAGGAAGGGGGGTGGGGAGAATTCAATACGGGAGGAAATACAACCAATTTTCTTTTGAATTACATGCGTTCAGGCACGCTCACACAGATACATGTGTAAGACTGTGCAATATGCCCTGAAATCCTAACATGTTCCACATATTTGAGGATGGTTTAAGGCATAATTTAGACGGTTATCTGACTATAGACGGTTGTTGCTGGAAGCCCATAACTCTGAAAGTGTCAACAGTGGTTGTCAGAGATTTTTGTGACTTCACAACCGCCACCTTCTTTTATCCTCTTTACTCGGATTTTAATCTCATGAATTATTCTGTGTGCTGGGAGGAGGTGGTTGTGAGAGAGAGACCAACCGTTGTTCCTTCAACATCAAGCACGAGCTGGTAGCCAAGATCAAGGAGATGTTCAAAGATCTTTCATGGTACACAGTGAGAAACTCATGTGACAATATTTAGAGCTATCCTGAGGCCGCGGTAGGTTCTGAGGGCAGGTACTTTGAGGAACCTGTTATGTCCCAGCTATAATCAAGTTGATATTTTGGAATTTTTAAAATACTCTTATTTTTGGCTGATATATTACATGTAATTTTATGTTATGCAAACCTTTAAATTTCGCCCAAATAACTTTTACATCGAACCGACAGAGTATCAGCTATACAAGGAAAAATATTCTCTCACTATGTCAGAGGAAACAAATTATACCAAGGTGGGTACGGAGACATTACTTTTGGTGTAAATTGCGCAACCTTTACTGGTTTGATAAAACCTTACATGTCTTGAAGGTTGGCATGCAATGCATGCCCATCTTGGTATCCTGAAAACAAACTGCCATGGGAAACAAGAGGAGAAGAGCATCTGCAGCTCTTCTAGATCAGCTCAGAGTCAATGGCCATTTAATTGAAGAAATAGACCTTCCAGTCTAATTTAGAAATAGTTAGGATTCCCCTCATTGACGTGATTAATCTCACGTGAATGGCCTTAGTTCGCTTGGAGTTCAAGCTCTAATAGCTGCTGGGCGCGGAGGGCACATAACGTGATGCTGCTTTTTATGTCTTATTGGAGATTCCTCACATCCATTTACTAGCCTTTCACTCCCGTTTCCTCGAAATCTTTAGATGGCGATCTGCTTTGGAGACCAAGACAAGGAAGCCAAAGCTTCTTTGGTGCTTCCTTCTGTCTTTTTGAGAAGAGACTTTCGAAATTCGGCAAGTGGCGTCACTATAACCTCTCAGTTTTGCCTCCTGTTATTCCTAAATGCTCGCTGGATGCACTTTTCCGCCTCTTTTATGCGAAGTTTCGCGTAATTTGAGGTGACGGTTCTGGATTTAGCCGATAAGAGCTTGAGTCAATAATGTCATAAGCTCTACCAGGTTGGTTCCAGCTAAGCTCGAGAATCCTCAGAAGGGGTTGTAATACGCACGGTGGCTACCATGCTCATAGGGCTGGTGGGGACAAGACCACTGTTCTTTTTAGTTATAAAGGTGTAGGAATTCCCGGGTCGCACATACAGCGAAAGCATCAATTCCTTTGCTTGCCTGAAAGAAATTTGGTCTACATCTTGGACGAACAAGACATCTTTCAGAAATTAATATGAGTCAAATTAATTCGAAGAAGCAGAGTATGGCTCATTAAATTCACATATTCTGTTTTACACTCTAAATTAGTGCTAAGATGGACCATTAGAAAATTCACTATTCGATAATAGATTACTGAGTTTAAATATGTGTTTTCTTCAGGTGTTATTGAATATGCTGACTTTCAATGTTGTCTGTATTTTTATTCAATCGATCTATATTTATACTCGTATATTTATCTACTTACACGTTTCGAATAATATATTGCTCCCTCGATGTGTGTCTTTTATTCTGTTGATTAACCTCCAGTTTTCCTTCGGAGTCTTATCTGCATTTATTCATTCGATGAGGCGATCTCATATTTTCCTTGTTGTTCCTCTATGAGGTGCTTCATTTCTTATTTCTTTCTCTTTAGTGCTATTTGCCTTTCTCTGTTTGACACGAATATCGCTATTTGGTGGTAAACACTACTCAGCAATCTCTGCATGGAGGATATGATATCTGCAGTGCCTCGTTATTGGGACAGTTCTGGCTTTCACTTGAATGAGGGCCCATCTTTTCATATATTTCCTCCAGGATTACTTTTTGCAAGAGGGCGTTGGACGAATTTTGCAAGTTCTTCCTGTAATTTCTCCCAGTTTTCTCGGCTTTATCTCTTTCTTTCTTTTACCGTTACTTCTCCCGGGCTATGATTGAGAGTAAATAATATTCCAATATGGTCACAACATGCAATGAGACATCTGGTGTTGTAGCAGAATTACTAGTGAAATATGTTAGGAAAACTTGGCCTTTAATTTGAATATGTTTCGTGCGAGCAACATGTTAATGTTTTGTTCATTAATGACTTGTTACTAGTAAATAAATAGGGGTCAAAGTAGGGGTATTATTAGATAAAACAGAATGTAATAAATAGCGAAATGTGGTAGACCTATAGAAGAGATAAGAGCGGATAGTGTAAGAGATGGAAATGAAAGTTCCCTTGGGAAAGAATATATCTCGCTATTATGCAGTTTATAGTGTGCGCATTATTCATCTTAGATGATATAAGGTCATGTCTGTGGCAAGATGGCGCTGGAGAGGATGGTGACCGCGAGGAGCTAATCGCCCAAGAGGCGCCTCTATCTGCCTATCCAGAAATTCGTGTCCATCTTTAATCCGAAGTTTGTCCACCTTACTGATAGCTGACCAGAACAAAACATGTAAAAAAAAGGTTAGCGAAATTTCATTGAAATAGTAAAATGTCTGAATATGGTGGTGATAAAAAACATCATCCTTTGCCTAGTTCTTGACTTCCTCACTTTGTTCCGAGAATGAAACGGCACCAAACCAGATATATGCTTGGTAAATTTCACTTTCCCTTACAACGTAATGATTATAGTAGTGGTTTAATAACAATTAGCATAAATATGATACAATTACCATCAGTGAAGAGAAAGAACTACAATAGAGTGAAATTGGATTGTTTTTTTACGATTGTTTGGATTTGGGCCTAAGTAACCAACTGCCATGTGTAATTATCAACTCCAATATTGCTTTTACTATGTCAGTTAACGAAATAAACCTTTGATTAATGATACCTAACTAATTCACCCTGGCTAAATGTTGGTTAGAACCAAATATTATTTCTTTCTCTATAAACTTGAATAATGTACGTTATTTAAGCCTTCTAATAAAGAAGTGAAATTTGTGTAAGGTATGGACGTAAAGAAATGAAAAAAAGCTTTACTTGGATAGCTATAGCGTACTAGGGACAGAGAGTCGCCTTAACTCTGCTCACTGCACCCGATCTAGTTTAAAAGGGTACCTTTGTAGGTAATGAGTTCAAAGAGGATTAAAAACCTCTTCTTGAATGACTTTCCTATGATTATATGTTTATTACATAAATTTAGATATAAATTCCAGTAAAAGTCTATAATTTTGCTTTAAACTCTATCATCATTTATTTATAAAATCAGATGCTATTTTGATTACCTTGTTAGAAATAAAAAGATGTAAATATGCATATATAAAATAGTCACAATTTCCCTCATTTTATAGCAAAACCAAAGTTGTTTTTTGTGTTCTTAAATGTCTCGAGCCATCTGATCGACTTCATATGTGGACATTTGCTGTTTTGATCATAATTTATAAAAGGAAAGATATTGTAGGAATAATCTAGGATAAACTCAAAACTAAACACTAAGATGAAGATTGATATAAAGTTAGACGTTTACGTTTACGGAACGTTAACATATGGAAGTATCCCATCTGTCTCAATCATATAAAGATTTATAAAAATGATGCAACTGTGCAAAAATAAGTAATTGAAATATGACATATCCATTATCAAAACATAGATTAATGCTATTTATATTGTATTTGATAATTTTAATTATTATCATAATATTTAAAGGAATCTGAATCTAAGAAAGCAATAAAATAATGTATGTTAAATTATAAGTAGCATTTCAAGGGTCCTAATTCAATGAAGGAAAAAATCACAAGCTCTATCACAGTTGGATGGGAATAAAGAACCTCCCATGGAGATAACTATCCAAGGTATTTCGTTATTTAAGTGGAAACGTTACTTGAAGATTATATTTTTTATTTACAACATACTGTTTATGGTTAGTAACGAGAAGAAAGACAAATTTGACACAACTCTGTGGAAGCGGCAATATACAGGTGAATCTCGAAGTTGGAAGTTTCAATAAACGAAGAGATTCAACTGAACTTAACGCTGTTTTATTTAATTGACGCTGGGTGGATATTCGTATCCGTGGAGAAACAACATTTTATCATTGACCTTTAAAAAGAAGATCATTTCTATTAGCAAAATTAGTGAGTACTATATTTGCAAAATATGACGGAACTCAGAAGACCGAACTATGAATACCTATGTATGGGGACAGAAGATTACATATAATTAAAACTGGTTTACGGGCTACTGTAATGGTTAATAAATCCTTAATCTGGAGGAAAATAAAAATAAATGGCTAATAAATCCTTAATCTGGAGGAAAATAAAAGAGTGCACACGGGATTTATAAGATTATAAGGGCCAGCAAAGATTAGCTTGTCCACTCATGGCCAAGCCTATAATATAGAACTTGCATATCCATCTGAAAGAATAACTTATTGATACAATCACTGCTTGGATATTTTCCTCCATGCAATTCCAATGAGTAAAAACCTTGTATATTATTTTTAGTTGACTTATTTACACAAACTTTTACTTATCCCTTGAACCCATTATTTATTTTCTTACTTGAGTTTTTATATTCAAAGAATGAATTATATATAACATTTACAGAACTCTTTACTATGTTGAATTTTTTTATCTTTTCAGCGTTCAATATTGTTGTATCCACTCCCCGCAAGTTCATCATCCGCATACTATCGATATTGCAAATCGTGATCCATGATAGGTGAACAACGCAGCACCTTTTCAAAGATAGGAACAGAAGAATTTTATACTAATTTCCAAATGCGGCCTTACTATTGACTTCTCTATTTGAGGAACGATATCTGGCGAGTTTTAGAGAACGTTTCTACGGATAAAACCGAAGAATTTACTTGACTTTTAGCTCTGTGGTGATCATAATAAAGCGTCAATACCTTTCTCTAGGCTTTATTCAACTAACAAAACATCAATACAGTCTGAAAATAAAAGAGAAATAATATAAGTAAACATACCCATTCTAATCAGGTTAAAAAGGACAATTAGTTATAAGTAAACAAAATAATGTAGCGTAACCCATTAGGCAGGCAATTATACATATAAGGTTACATGAAGATTAGATCACCACAAAAATTTAAGTTATTGTAAAAATAAATTCGTAAAACTTTTCCAGTGCCCTTCTTACGAAAGTATATCCCATGCATGTTATATTTAAATCTTTAGTTTATTATTCAATATGTAAATTTTTACATTTGTTTGTATTACGCTAAATCCACAATTTAATTGACAACTACACATTTTATTTAAGATCCGCTTTTACTTACTCTTGGTCCGAAATTGCAAAATCTTTTATTCCCAGTTTTATATTCTCAGTGAATTTCAAAACAATACACAAACGTTCAGCGTTTATATCACATTAAAATGTATTACTAATAGAAATTGTCTACTGCAGTAGATACCGCCTTTCCATCTCCAATTACTTCTTATAATCTATTAAAAAATGTATAGGTTGGAGATGCGCTAGGAATAGTGATCAGATTAGCATAACTATAAAATTTAGTAATAATAAATTGCATATAAACACCCATCGACTCGTGCTTGAATTCTAAAAATGTAATTTCGATACCTTTAGAAATAGTTGAAATCAGGGTTGCCACAACTGGTACTAAAGTACTAGATTTGGTTCTTTTAGGGGTGTCTAAAACAGCAAAAGTGCCAAATTTCTACGAAAAGAACCAAATCGAGCCAATTTGATCATGTATTCATTTAATTAAATTATTGTTAAGTATGATGAGGGACTCATTATTTAAAACATAAATGATGTTATTACGTAAATTTAAAACATATTTTTGAGAACTCTTGTATTATCCCTCGTAAAATTTACATTTGGTTCTTTCTGATACCTTTTAACTCTAAATTTTGGTTCTTTTTAAATTTGCTTGTTGGAAACCTGGCTGAAATATCTTAAGCTGGAAAATAAAATAACTACTTTAAACTGTGACAAGAGTGTATTAAAGTTTTATACTGTCATTTATAACCTAGAAAAGGATTTAGCGTGATACAAACCACGAAAATCAAACAAAATTAAACGCATACTGAGGATAAATCAAGAAATAAAACTTGATATTAAAGAAAGGAATATCATAAACTGTTGAAAACCAATTTCAGTAGATGATTAGGTTCAATAAATTTTACATCGTAGGTAAGAAACTTAATAAAAGCAAAAAGAGTATATATAATTGGACTAGCGAGGGTAGTAAAGTCTAATCCGAAGAGATTTCATTTGTAAGTAAACAACATGAAGCCAATAAATGTGAACATCGACCTGCTAATTTCAAATGCGGGGTCTCTTTTATATAAGACACTTAATATAGCGAAAGTTCTTAAAGAACACATGCGAACGTTCTAGCAAGAAGGCTAGTACTTCTTTTCCAACTTATCAGATGTAATTAGATTTGATGAAAATTCATTACTTTCAGATGTTAGGTGTAAGGGATCTGAGATAATAATTTATATAAATAAATCCGATCATTTAGTCTCCAGGCCAGGAGAAGCTTTACGAAATTTACTTTGAAGAATTGCAAAATAAATTGTTTAAACTCATTTTCTAAAATTTGAACTGAATTTAAACTGAAGTCATAGTACCAATTAGTTTTAAAGAAACTAACGTTACTCTAATTTTTAAGGAAGTCTCAAAAACAGTCCTAAACAACTTTAGATCACTCAGTTTGCCATCTAAATTTGTTAAAAGACTCGAGTTTATCATTAAAGATAAAAGCGTTGATCACTTATAAAATAGGAATTTGATACAAAATATTTAGCCTGGAATTTTACGCAAGCGTTATTGCCTTAATAATCACCCAGTTTTCTTTAACATTTTGAAAAATTTATATGATGAGCACAAAGCTATCGATTAAAGTTCTTAGGATTTTAAAACGCGTTTGACACTGACCCTCACAAAAATCCTTACATAGAACTTAAGGTCAATGGTATAAGAGGTAAACTGTTATATTGGATAGATATGACTCAGTAACCGTAAAAAAAGAATTGTGGTCGAAGGCGTCAGCTCATTTTGGGCCATGGTGACTAAATAGTGACGTTCCTCATTAATCCCGCCGTCTTTGGTCTGGTACTCTTTATAATTTACGTAAAGGTCCTCGATAATGATCTAATATGTAAATTATCTAAATTAGCAGATGAGAATAAGTTAGGCGTTAGTGTAAATTCTCGATCCGATTGCGAAATTCTACAACGGGTTCTAGAAAACTTATAGAGTACAGAAACATGATAAATGCTGTTTAATGTTAACAAGTGTAAATCAATACATATATGAAAATGAACCTAGTTTAAGTATTAAAAAATAAATGGTAATATTTTTTACTCAGTTAATAAAGAAGGTAACCTGGGAGTTATAAATTCAAG
Organism: Ceratothoa steindachneri; assembly: GCA_963969495.1. Classification (NCBI taxonomy): domain Eukaryota; kingdom Metazoa; phylum Arthropoda; class Malacostraca; order Isopoda; family Cymothoidae; genus Ceratothoa; species Ceratothoa steindachneri. Next base: position 116,234,722 of record OZ018326.1, read on the forward strand.
AGATCTTAAAAACATCTTAAAATCATAAAACAGTGCAAGGACGCAGAAAAAAGGCAAATTAAATTCTTAGGTATATAGATAGAAACATTATGTTCAAATGTAGGGAAATCATTTTGCCTCTATGACAAACATTATTCAGACCACACTTGGAGTAGGTAGTAGTTTAACTTTGGTTTAGATATTGGTAACACTTCAGTTTCGGGGCGCACGGTAGGTGGCGCTGTTTATAGGCAACAATTTTGGGCTACAACATATGTCTTATGAAGGCAGACGGTAGCGTCAGATGTGAAAAATTACGGCGTTATATTATTTTTTATATGAGTATATACTGGGGGGCTGCGCCCCTAGACTTGCCCAATTGATTGAAACTTAGGATCATCGCAGGGTGGTTCTCCCGCATTGATATCTCCCCCACGAGCAGTCCCCTTGAATTTACTGGGGGTCTTTCCCCAACAGCCTTTTTACTGGCAGTAAAACCTAACCAAATAACAAACAATACTTACATTTATAGGTTTATTGATTAGTTTATGCGCCTCTAGATAATCTAAAAGTTTTTTGCGGTTTAGAAAAAAAAAGCCGAATTCGAATAGCACATGGAGAGCACGAAAACGGAATAACGAAACAAAAACATTTACAAAACGGGTTTTATTTATAAGCTACGACGTTGCCAGTAAGAAGCTGTTATCGTTCAGGGCAAACAAAAAATACGAAAATAAAACAAAAAACAATAAACATATCAATAAACCTTACCTAACTTAGAAAAAACTATAAACGAGCAGAGGCGCAGATATTTAGTAAATAATATAGACTAAAAGCTACAACTCCCCAAAACAACAACAAAATATAACGTCGTAATTGGTTACATCTGAAGCTACCGTCTGACGTCATAAGAAACATATTGTAGCCCCAAATTTAGCCTACTAACAGCGCCACCTAGATATTTCCAAAGAAATTTTCAAATTTTGAAGAGAAATCAGCTATGAGCCACAAAAATTATTCTCGAGATGAGATATAAATTTTATGAAGAGAGATTAAAGAAACTAAAATTATTATCGGTGTAAAATAGAAGAGTCCGTGGAAAATTGAGCAAAGTCTTAAATATTATTAATAGCTATACAGATGTTGAGTTTGATACCCTTTATTAGTATAACAATTGAGCCTAGACACGAAATAATGGATATAAACTAAAAATTAAGCGATTCGATAGAATAATTGTGGTGAGCTTTGGAACCGTTAAGAAGCTGAAGTAGTGCGAGATTCATATCTACTTTGTTATGACTTTAATTTGAGAAGAACAAGATCGTACCCGGCTCAACTTGATCCTTCAAATAGTTTAAGAGTTTCTTTCACCTAGTCAAACGGTTGTCTTTGTCCTTGGATGTCATAATTTGTCCCTTTGTGCCTCTTCTACGAGTAGAAGCAAAGTAAATCATTCAGGGCCAGCTTCATAGTAGTGAAAACAAACACAGTTTTCTTGCTAAAGCCAGGATTCCCTTACTCGGGTCTTCCATCATCTTTTCTTGCAGTTCTTGGATGATTTACTGCGTGAGAGGTGCAGTCAAAATGCTTGCTGTATTTCTTTTTCTGCTGTACATGGCTTCGTAGTGTTCATTTCAGCTGCACATGTCACGTCTTACAGCCTTTACAGTGTTATAACAGAGAAATTACCGCGTGTCATGATGTCGAAATTATGATATTCAGCTCAAATAATCATGATGCTAGTAAATCATTTACAAATATTCAGAAGGTTTTACCTCCTCCTTGTCAGCTAAACTTTACACACCAAAACTTTAATCCTTTATGCTACTACCACGGTTAATCTTTAACCGATCCATCAACATTTTCCTGAGAGACCGAGAAAGTAAATATCATCAATAGAGCCCAACACAATGTATGTACAAATGGAAAATAGCTCGTATTCCTCTGAACGCTTTATGTATTGAGGTAATTTTGGGGGGTTATGTTAATTTGTTTATTGTTGTTGTCTTCTTTGCTAATTCTTTGGAGCTCATAAATATAACGTAAAATACTTAAAATTACTAATATATTTAAGTATCAATAATGAAGTCGATACTGGTCATCCTTGTGATGAATTGATGTATGTACACTAATATTAAAAATTTATAGTCTAAAATTAAACAGTTTACCGTAGCATCTGTAAGTTGTGATGTGTTCATTTATTCGAAGACCATAGTATTATTCTTCCAAAATCGTATTTAACGGCTCTTCCATTTATTTAACGAATGCAATATTAATGAGTTTGTTGCTAATTACATCGCTTAGATACTTCGGGTTGTCATGAAATGCAGATTGCTAAGATTTACATTAGCCTGAACAACTTTTATATTTTTACTATCTACCGGAATTCTAATTTTTCTACTTGCAGAATGACTTCAATTAAGTCATCATTTTTTTGTAGTTAAATTCAATGCGAATCACTAGCAATAGTGTTATATTCCACAAATTAAATGTCATTGTATCGCTGCCCTTGACATTATTAATATATCGAGCTCTGATGAGATAGATTTTTAACCTGCTTATGGATCTAGTAATAGATTGTTTCATAAGTTTTTCAGATGCTACTTGAGATGGTGATGTTTCATTTTACCTCATTTACCTTATTATATCATATGAGAATATCTTATAAATTTGAGAACGTTATTCAACTCACAAGTTGAACTCGTACACATAAGGTTTATATTAAATCTTGGTTAATTTTCCTCGTTATTCAGAATGACTCGAAATTGAAATTATGTCATTTTTGTGTAAGAGAGCCTGTGGTAATCCTTAATGAAAGCTTTATAGAACTTGTCCATAGAAGAGTTACATCTAAGTTTATGAAACGTTCAATGAGAATTTTCGCAGATAATTTAATTTCAAACAACCTGTTTTCTTTCAATCGATGTGACATGCTCTGAACGAATTAGCTCAATTACCGAAAAGAGGATCTTTGAACTTATGAAAAGATACAATTTAAATTCAATACTCAGATAAGAGATGACCAGACTAATTCTACTAACTCACTTAAATGGTTAAATTCCCTAGATCAGTTTATTTGGCAATAGTTCCTTGCTTCTTTCTCATCCAAGGTCGACTTGTCGGCTGCATGCTCTTCCATAGTAAAGGCTGATCTAGGTATTCTTGTTTACCTTACAGAAAAATTAATTTAAGCAGGAATAAGACACCCTTCTACTTATAGTCCTTATCCAAAGCTTTATCACTTTGCTTTTAAATCTTCTGAGATGAAATACTATTTAAATAATTTGGGCAGCCAACAGCTGTCGGAAGAGAGGTCCATATAGGATTTTCGTCATATATATATATATATATATATATATATATATATATATATATCTATATATACATATACTACTATATACTAATATATATATATATATTGTCTTGAGACTTAAAATTCCATGAGTAAATAATTAATTTCTCATGGTTGATGCCTTTAAATCTTGTTGGATTGGTCAATAGTATTGCTATTCCAAAAGACGTCACTTCCCGTTTGCTCTCTAAGAATAAAACCATTTTAATAACTCTAATTTGGCAAAGATTGTTGAGAAAAATATTGTCTGACCACTTTAACGTTTAATCGTTGCGTTAATACTTTAGCTGTCGTGTAATTTAAATTTTTATCGCTTTAATGATGCTAGTAGTGTATCATTAGAATTCAGATTTGCTTTCGATTGTCTAAAACATAATGGTCTTCTTTATATTCTAAAACATTGAGGCTTGTTTGAATCTTCTTACAATTTCTAAATGGAGTTCTTCCTTGGGCATACTGCTGTAAGGGTCTTCTCTTAGAAGAGGGCTCCCGCATCTCTTTTGAGCTAGACCTGGAGGGCTTATTCCGTCAATGGATTTACAATAGACTCTAGGTCAACTGTGATTTTGAGGGAGACTCACCTCCTCATTTTCCTAGTTAGCTATTTTCTTGCAGGAAAACATGCTGGGTGTGTGTCCTTTGACCACTCTCCAGGTGTATAAAAGTTTTGCGGCCCCATCACCACGGGGTCAGTGCCGGGCAGGAGGAACGCGATTTACTCTCGCATAAATTCTCTGTTCTGCTCTTTGCTATAAATAGATCCTTTCAGCCAGTAGCATTACAGTTCAATCTGAATAGAAGTTATCTTTTTATGCGTAATTTCTACCTTCAGCAGATTTCAATGCTGAGAACTTCCGCCGCTTTGTGGCACGGTTGCCGGGGCCCTTTTTACTGATCGAGGATTTGTACGTTAGACCCGACCTGTGGGGAGAATTCTCTATCAATCCAAGAGCACGGGGCTTTGCCTACCAGAACAACAAGCTGGATATAGGTGCCCTAAATGTGAACAAGAAATCCGCTTCATTTTCTTGTTTTTTTTCTATCCCAGTGATCTCCGGATGCAGAGCCTGATTTGGGGTAGGAGGTGTTTAATGACTTTCATAGTAGTGAGCACTTTCTAATTTCAAATATCATTTCCTGGAGCGCTACCGCTTGAAAGTCCACTCTGGTTGTACTTGGATAGGACCCGGTTATCCGCATTTTATAAAATGAGGGATTTCTCTGTCCCAGTTGAGGGCTTTAGGTCTCAACTTAATTGGCGGTTAACCGAGTGTGAGAAGGCCCTCAAAGAGAAGTGTTATGCCTACATGCGCTAAAAGCCACGCTCGAACGATTCTGCTGTCGAGCAATATGCTCGAGCTAAGGCTAGGTGCCCTTAAGTTAAGAAGGACTTTTCCCGTTCTTATTGGCGGGCGGGCATTCGTAGCTTCACTTAACAGGAAGATCCCTAATCCAGAAGTGTGGAAGCAAGGCAAAAGGCTTCGGGCCCAGTTCTCGCAAGAGCCACTCCCATTTTCGAGGAGAATGAGACTGTAATTTCGGGGGCGAGATGCTGTTCTGTAATCACTCAATGTACTTCGAAATTTTGTTGAAGGCTGCACGGACACCGCCTATGGTGTTAATGATGTCATGTATGCCATGTTTCGACGCTTAGGTGAGCAAAACCTAGTATTTCTGTTAAATTTGTTTAACATTATTAGGACAGAGAGTATCCTATTAGATTCATAGCGAGCGGCTACTGTGATCGCTTTTTGCAAACCAGAGAGATATTACGCCTACACTGACCAGGTTCTACTAAGTTTCTCTAAGCCCGGCCTTGTAAAGTTGATTGAGAAATTGGTCAATATTAGCTTAGCCTTTGTTAAGAAGCAGCACAAACCTCCTGTCTGCGGAACAGTGCGGCTTCTGTTACATCTAATCAACTTCTGATACTCTAATTTAACTCTAAAATGAAGTCTGTGAGACCATTCTATTAGTCAAAACTACGCAATCTTTTCTGTTAGATCTTTGCTTTTGGGTAGGGTTAGGGGAAGCCCTCTCCGGCCAAATCAAACAGAAAGAACGCGTCCCACAGTGAGGTTTCCTCAGTTTTATACACTTTGCCCTGAGCATCAATGGTATTACCTCTATGCTGCCACAAGATATCCTTGCTATGCTGTTCGTGGACCAACTCTCGATCTCATTGGGTGCAGCCCAAATGCCAACTCAAGAGTTCTGACTCCAACAGGCATTGAATCACATCTCTTGCTATGCTCTAGCGCACAAGTTTCGGATTTCCTGTGACAAGACTAAAGTAGTCCACTTTTGCCGCCACCAAAAGCTTCAACCCGACCCGGACTTGTTCCTAAACGAGATTTTTTGGAAACTGGTGGAGTTGAACCTTTTCCTTGCTCTTACCTTTGACCAACGCCTCACATGAGAAGCTCGCATTCGTAGCCTTAGTGGCCCGTGTACACGCATTATAGAGATACTTTCTTCTTTGACGTTCAGCACTAAGGGGCTGATAAGTCTACTGCCTTATTTTTCTACCTATCATTTGTTTATTCAAAGTTAGAATACTGATGTGAGTTTTATACAATATTAGCTGAGCTTGTATTGAAGAATATGGACGCTATCCACCACACTGGTCTCCGCCTGGCGATCAATGCCGTCCGGACGTCCGTCTTTGAGAACCTACTTGTCACTACTGGGGCAATGACACTCATTCTGATCTAGACAGCACCTATACCAGCTAGATTCGCCAGGCAGGCCCTGAGTACTTTGGTTTTACGGCTAGAAAACTCCTTCCAGAGATAAATGTATATCTCACGACTATAAATCTGCCTTATCTTCCGCTGACTGTTTTTGGGGTCATCATTCACCCTAATGTTCAGCTTAACTTAACAGTTGTGATTATTGATCTTAAACCTTTCCCTTGAAACCTATTTAAGGAGTATGGCCTCCTATATTGCCCACTAGTCAGGAATTCTACGTAAATTTTATAAAACCTTTTATAGTAATAACACTATTTTAATATCTTTCAATGTGTTTATAATGCTCCTTTAAATGTTACTATGTTGTATGGTCGTCTGCTACTTATAAGGTAGCTAAGCAAATTAAATTTCTGCTTCCTAATCTTCACGTTTACTTATATCTGCGAGGAAATTACGATAGGTTGGTATATATTATGAGTTTAGACGTTGAATTTATATTTATAGATTATATTCATGAGTTACTTTCAACAATCTGAGAAGTTAATTTATTCCATATTTATTTCAAACTATATAGGAAAATATTTTCTGCTAACATAGGGATAAATAAATAGTTTCTAAGAAAAAATCACTAATTTTGGTTACCCCTCGATTATTAACTATAAAAGCAACTCAACCTTTATATTATTAAGTCATTTGGTATAATAAAGATTCGGTATTTTTATCGCGCAAACGACAATTTTAAGGTGAAAGCAGATTGAAATCCTTTAGTTTCTCTTAATATAATTTATTTTTAATCTCTGAGATTAATTTAGTTGCTTTTGAGTGAACACCCTTTAAGGTAACTGTTTCATTTAGTATATGATCCCAACATTAAATTACAAAGTATAAATAAAGTTTATAAATCGTCTATATAATGGAAGATTATCATTTGATTTAAATGCAAAACTCCTAACAATGTAGCTCAGGATTCTGTTGGCTTTTGCGATGTGCAGGAGATTGCATATAAGCTTTAAGTCTGCTCAAAATTATATTCCTCACCCAATAGATGATGAATAAAAAAATACATCAATGGATTAAAGTGGCCTTGTTACAGCTTGGCACGATTTACTGCAGCACTTTCACGGTTTCCTATTTGTGGCAGTGGCAGCGGACTTAAAATACATGAATGCCAAACAAGTGCGCAACTTCCGTAGAAGAATATAATAAATTATATATATATATATATATATATATACATATATATATATATATATATATATATATATATATATATATATATATTAGCATGATATATATGAGTGGAAAGATAATAGTAAATATCAATATTCGAATCGAGATTTATTTATGACCACAGAAATAGTTTCGGCAAAGTTATAATTGCCATTTTCAACTAGGTAACGAAAAATAGCTAAGCAAGAAAGCCCATATATATAAGGCGAACAAAATACTAAACAAAATAAAGATGCAGGAAACAATCTGGAAAAACATAGGGATTTAGGGCGGATTCAGGGGAAGTTATTAATATCCAAAAGCAATTACTTCCGGCGGTTTATAAATATGATTGGCGACTTTATTCGTTATATATGTTGAATTCAAGAAATAAAAGAAAAATGTCATTATAAAAAGCAAAAGAAACTGACACTCGCTCGAAGCGTATCACTTATTTTGAGGGAATAAACTTAACAAATTAAAAAAAAGATGATCTTTCTGAAAATAACGGTCCCAGCCAGCCACCGAATTTCTTCAAAAGGATAAAAATAGGATGCCTATTGTTAAAACGGTCGTTACTAGGGTGCTCTGTTAGCGGGAGGTCTACCAGTTTATTGACTATTTAACGTGCGATCTCCCAGGCCTTTTTGCACTTCAGTGTAATATATAAATGAAATAAACAATTGGAACTTTTGAAGAATAGCGGCCCACACCGCATTTCATAATGGGGGAACTCATACCTACACCATCAATTTGTTGGTAAACATATTGATGGTGCCATATTGATGCTTCGCCATATTTCATAACTTAGATTAAGCAAAGAGTTTTTTAGAGTTTATCAACGCCATGCACAGCGACATTAAATACACTGTCGAATTCGCAAAAGACCGTGTCCTTTCCTTTTTGGATTTATTGATTGACAAGCCAGGCAATAAAATGAACACTCAAGTATACCGAAAACCTACCTTCACTGGCTTAGGACTCAATTTTTCAGTTTCTGCGATGCACGCTTCAAAATCAGTTTTATAAAAACACTTCTTCACCGTGCTTATCACCTATCCTCAACTTATTCTTCTCTCCATAAAGAATTTGAATTTGAGCCTAAATTTTTCAAAAATAACTGTTATCCCAGTAATTTATACGTTAAGTTACTTAAGAAATTCTTATATCAGCAATATGAGCCAAGGTTACCTACTAGCACTGCCCCAAAAGACTCCCGCCAATATATCTTTGCCACACTTAGGTTCTCTCAACCGTTCTTTCCTTAAATAATTATTAAGACTCCTTTAACAATATTTTACACCAATAGTTTATCAATTGGTTCAATACACACTCACTCAAACTTACGTAGCTGCCCAGTTTATCAGTTTATTTATCCTTGCTGTGATCGAGGCTCATATATAGGCAGCACTGTTTGTTCTCTAGAGATCACGGTGTGTTCTCACCTGGTTATTAGCAATAGAACTGGGAAAACTTTAAACCATAAAGAAAAATCAGCCATAAGAACTCACATTATACAATGTGAAACTAATGTCACTCATGGAAATAAAAAAATTTGTTGAACATGTTAATAATGTAATTTCCCTTCGTATCTTTGAGTCTATGTATACGAAAATATTAAAACCTTCCCTTAATAAGGACACAAGTGTGGTTCTCGTCCTCCTAGTTTAACTACTACCCCATCCCCCGCGCTTTTTTCCTGTCCCCCCGTCCTTAACTTATTCAGTTGAGTTATCCATACGGCTCAACCCGGTAACTTTCATGCTCCATCCCTTTCTCTACTCAGTCTTCCCCATTTAAATGATGTTTTGTCTATCTGATTTGGATTGTGACCTTAAACCAATAATTATGTTATAATTTAAATATTTCCTCATTTGTCTTTGGCAGACATGAAGATTGGCTTGGAGCCTAAAAAACTTTGTCTTCAAAGAATCAGTTTAATGGAAGTTACTTTCTTTTTGGTCTTTGGATTCATTCTTAAAATAAATTATCTTTAACCAGAAGTAACTACTTCCAATATATATATATATATATATATATATATATATATATATATATATATATATATATATATATATATATATATATATATATATATATATATATATATATATATATATATATATATTATATATATATATATATATATATATATATATATATATATATATATATATATATATATATATATATATATATATATAGGGACACTTACACCCTGATGGCTTGGGCCAACCAATGGGGAAGAGATAATGAGAATGGGTGAGAAAGTTGTCCCGTAGTGTCTAAGTAATGACTGTTAAAATAAGAGAGTGCAGACTGGCTGTAAAGGTCAAATGATGGCCGAGAGTTGTTCAAGGTTATTTAAAGTATGCTACAAAAAATAAAGTTTACTAACAAAAAAAAGAAATATTACATATATACAAAAAGAGGTTAAATGAGATACGTGATCAAATAAATAACGGACACACTCGGTGTCAGCAAAGGGGTAAATCCAATGGATTAGAGCGATCAATTACCTGACTCGGATCGGATTCTTAAAAGGGGGCTACACTATGCCGAAATACAAATAGTTACAATTGATTTGTGAAGACTGGATTATAATGAGATCCGCATCATCGGCATCTTGCACGGGTGTAAGCGAAGTCCACGGCATGGAGATTCTAACCGTCGGTACACGAATAAGCCATGGAAGATTGGACTCGAGAGCGTAATGTGTCTTCGTGTGAGTAGTATTACCTATCCAACGGAAAACCTCGGGCCACGGCGTGATCTTTTGGGATTTGAAGTTGCCGGCTTTCGGCAAGGGTGGAGGGGATACAAGTTAAGGAGCCGGTTAAATAGGCGTTGGGTTCTTTTTTGCGTCGTGAGTATGGGGGAAGAGATGAAATCACCCAAGGCGCGGGAGATCCGCCTTGTAAGGTAAAGACAGATGGTCTGATAAAGCCGTGTTCGCCCGATTCGTTCCTCGTTTCTCACGCTCTTTGTTTCAGGGTTAAAGCTCTGTGGCTCTTCTAAGGATTTAAGGTGGACCTCCAGATCCTATTATACTATATTCTTCCACTAACATTAAATAAAGTACTAATCCTTGCAATTTATTTTGCCTCCTATTATTTTAATAATCTTCATTAGCCCAAAAATAAGGCCCCTTTTCTTCGAAAAGCCTGAAGCTGAAAAATCTATTGCTAATTTCGAATGTACTCGAATAAAATGAATTAAATGACAATGGGGCTTAACTAAATGAAGATGTGATTGAAAGGGCTGAATTAATACAAAATATATTGCTACTGAATTAAAATAAATTAAATTGAAAACAAATATTGTTTAATGCAAATAGGCAGTGATTTAAAAAGATGGAAATATACTAAACAATATTGTTAAGGAGAGTTTAAAGGATAAAACACAAGAGATTTTAACTTATTAAACAAGGCAAAAATAAAAGATGCACAAATAATATTGGAAACGCTTTCCTCAATGGAACTTCGTGATATAATAAAAGAGGTTGTGATTAAACAAAAACAAGAAAAGAAGGATTTAATTACAAATTCTTTCACAAGCAAAAGAAAAAAAAATGAGAAAGAGAAAAAGTTGAAAAACGATTTAAACGAGAATAAAAAGAAATAAAATAAAATCCTGAAGCCTATAACCATTTGACGGATTGTGATGCAGATCTGCATCAGCTAAAAAATAGCGTAATTTTCCAGCAAAATCGAGTCAGAATTCCTCCGTAGGGTTCATACATTTGTTTGCTTTATAACAAACTCCTGATTGGCTATGTCTTTCAAAAGCACTACTTCTCTTGTATCGCTAGTGTTACATTTGACACGTAATAAGATGTAAGATATTTTTTGTTTTGCTGTACGTTATTTATTAGTGTAGCCTAAATGTTTTGCAGATTATGTGAATAAAAGACTGTATTACGCATAAATACTATAAAGTTAATTTTAATTACCATAGTTAGTAAGTAAACTTAATTTTTCATGTGATGCAGTAATGCATCGCCTTTGGCCAGATTGCCAATTAGTAAATCTGAGGCACATTATATTACTCATAAAGGGTATTATTTTATTTGCTTTTAAAAAAATAAATATTGAAATATTTCATTGTTGATTACATTCACCTTTTATTTGCCGTTTATAAAAGTAATAAAAACCAAAAAACGCAACTTATTATATATTACATGTGATCAATTTCTTTCCTCCTGCTGCTTAGGTCTAAGGAATTTTCTTCATTGCAGACATCCCTAAAAAGGGCCAGACGTGGTACCAGAAAATTACATTATGGAGATATAGACGAGTATCTTATCGATGATTTACAAGAAAAGGGAACCATTAGTATATGCGACAGTGACTCAGATGAAGATAATCTAGAAACTCAGTAAGAACTTTTGTAGAGCAGACAAACGATAAGGCTGATTCTATCATGAGTAAATAAATTTATTTACTTAAGTAAGTACTTGGGCAATGCAAGATGCACATACAATGTGCATCCTATCTTTTCTTTCCCAGTATCTTGTTTAACATAAACCAAGAATGAATATAATTTAGAAAATAAAAAAAATGGTGGTTTAGAATATTTACTCTACTGATTCATGGCTTGTTTGGATGTCAATCAAATGAAAAAGTGAATAGCCCAATGTGATTGATGCGAGAAAAAAGTTCTTTAAATATCATATAATGAAGGAAGCTAGACAAGATAAAGAAGCATATCTTGTATTAAAAATATAAACTCGCTGGTGTAATCTTTGTAGTACAAAGGCAGAGCGACATCAAACTCAGTGGTTTTTGGAAACATGTGATTTGCAATTGTGCCTTTCAGGTAAAAGAAAGTGATTTCGAAGTTTCCCTTTAGCAAAATAAAAAAAGAACTAGAAAAAATTGGCATTCAAAGAACGCAGACCTTTGTCTCAAATTTGACAGGCGATTATAAAGGATGTTCCAATAACTTGGACCGAATTTAAATATGAGTTAAATTTAAGCTTCTAATGAATTTTTTCTTCTTCTTTCAGATTTAACAACTTCAGTCTTGGGTTATTTCAACCATGGAAAGATTAACAATAGAACAACGTGTTAAAGTTATTGAAGCCTATTACGAAAATGGACGTTCAAACAGAAATGCATTTCGGGCACTTCGCGATTGTTTTGGTCAGCATAATCGACCAACCGAGAGTGCAATTGGAAAAATTGTTCGTAAATTCAAACAAACTTGGTCGGTGGCAGATATGAAAACGCCATTGCGTGCTCGTTTACGCCGTTCAGCTGAAAACATTGCTGCAGTGCACGAGAATGTGACCGAAGATTCAGACACCTCTATTCGTTATTGCGCGCAGGAATTGAACCCCTCCACAACAAGGTTACATCGAATTTTGACAAAAGATTTGTCTCTACACACTTACAAAATTCAATTGACACAAGAACTGAAGACTGCTGACTATTTGAAGAGCCGTACATTCGTCAATTGGGTGCACGAGCAAAGACAAGCCAATGATTATTTTTCGAATAAAATCATCTTTAGTATGAAGTCTATTTTCATCTTGGTGGATTCGTTAATAAGCAGAATTGTCACATTTGGGCTGATGAAAATCCAAGGAAGATTGTTGAAAGGCCTATAAAATCATAAATAATCACGAAAAGAACGATTTTGAAGCAAACCTTAATGTACCTGACATCAAAAGAATAACAATAAAATGTGTTTTGGGGGGCTTTACGCTTAGAAAATAAGCATGGATCTGGAAAAAACATAGATGAAGAATAAATTCTTGGTAAATATGCATTGGAAACATTTAAAAAAAAACAACCAAAAGCCCGATGAAAGAGCTGGATCGGCCGTAAGCCACAGACCGAAGGTCTGCATGATCAACCCAAGGTGCTCCTCTAAGGATAAGTGGCAAAGATGTTTCTTATCGTTTTATAAAAACATCGGAATGATAAATCATTTTTTCAGAATTCTGATTGATCTGAAATGTATAACAAGAGAGCGCTGAAACTTTCTTCTATTCTAAAAGTGTATTTGTGATGCTTTAATCGGATATAAAATATAGTTATGATCATATTGACAATCTTAACGCCATTCATTATTCGCATAATTTTAAACTTGTTAGTTTTCATGTTTGCCTTCTTTTCTCCAATGTACCGATGAACGATGTTCATTTACTACTTGATATTAAATTAAAGTAAATAGATATATCACGCCGTGCGTGTTAAAACTTTCATCAGATTTTTCTTTTCACTCGAAGAATTGTTCATTCTCATTTAATTGCAAATTTTACCTTAAAAAATTCGGTCTCTCAAAGAGGGGCTCTTTATCATCCACCATTTCTAATAATTATATGGATGTTTCTAGTCTTAATTCTTGCCTCAGATTTCTGAATGCCATATTTTTTGATTTAGATATATTGATGATATTATTTGTTTATGGTCTAATTCTAAAGATTTCAACAAATTTCTTAAATCCCTTAATTCCCTACTCCTTTGAAGAGAATTTATCCTTAACCTTGAATATAATAGTATCCTACCTTTCCTAGATCAGATGATACATAGGTTGCCGTCAGGCTTCAAATACTTTGTTTAATGCAATCGTACTAATTCTAGTTCATATATTCATTTAAATTCTGGCTACAAATAAAACATTAAACGTTCTGTATTTACTATATTCTACATGCATTAAGTCAGGTCAGCCAATTTCTCACTTTTTCCTATTTCGTAAGAAAAATACTTGCCTCATGCTAATGCTTTATCCTTTCTTCCACTTAACTTTAAATAATTTAATATTTCTGTTGTTTTTAAATATAAATTTACCTTATGCAAACTGTTAATTCCTAATTCGAGAAGAAAAATTGGCAAGATTATTCGGTGAACTGCTATATTTGTAGTAAACGTTACTTTAATCAAAGAAGAATACCTTCAAAAATCTGAATATATCAACACAAATACAATATTAGAAGAGGCGAACGAACGTAAGAGTGATCTCTGTTTACACATTTCAGATAATAATCATCACATTAATTGGAATTCTGCAAAGTTTATTTATCATTTGGAAGATATAAAAAGAAATATTGTATAATTTTCCTTAATGAGTAGTTTTCTCAACCTGAATATTTCCTCTATGCTCTTTAAACTCTATCTTTCATTTAAAAAACAGATAGTGGAGAAAATTAGTTCTAATCCTAATAAATCTAAGTTATCAGTCTTATTATTTGGGTTCATTATTAACTTTGAATTAATTTTTCTTCACCCTCCTACTCTTACTCTGTTTCCTGCCACAACTTTATATATATATATAAATATTTATATATATATATATTTTATGACACTTTTTAACAAAAGTGGTGCGAGTTTCGGCCTTTTAAAGAATAGGAGGTTCTTCACGAAAAAACTATATCCACCATAGTTTTTAGTGAGACGTTTAATAACTTCTAAACCTTTGTTTCACTAATTTAATCAATAGAAAATAGATATAACCCATTTCTGAAGGGTAAGTTTAAAATTTAAAATTAATTTATGTACTTTTGACAGACCTTAGTTTGCACTTCAAATATTTGTAGCAGAATATGAAGCACATTTCGTCATTTCTTCACAATTTTACGACCTGAACATTTCATTTTTCGCGTAAGATGTTCTTTATTTTTTATCCATATTATGACTGGGAGAGTGTATTCGATTAGTAACAGCTTGATTTGACTCTCGAATATGCTTTTATATATGTTTACTTTAGGTTGCTCATTATTGAGTACTTAAATATGAAGAGTGAAGTCATAGTAAACTAGGCCAAAGTTTTTCGGACGAATTATTCATTATTAACGGTGATCCTTTGATTTTTTGCTAAATTTGAGAGATGAGGTTTATTTTGGTTTGGAAATGAAAATAAAAAATGCTTATGATGTTCAAGAGATTTTTTAAAGAAAGGAAATTAAAGAAGGGAGAGGTTTAGAAAGATTTAAAAAAATTGTTAAAATCAAAGCAAGATTTTATAAGAAATTTTGAAACAAAGTAAAGATATCAAGTTATATTTCTTGCCTTTAGCATAGAAAATAAAGATGGATCTGAAGAAAAGTACCAATAGTACATATAGTATTAGGAGATATTAACTGGAAACCTCTAAAAAAATTCATACCCAAAAGCCCGTTTCCCGAGGTAGATAGGCCGTAAGCCACATAACAAGTCTTCATGCGAATCACATGTACATCCTGCAACGATAGGTGCCGAACTGCTTTTATTCTCCTAATAATTACGAGGGGCGGTAAATAGGTTTTGTAATTCGGATATAAGGAAACGAGATATGAGAAAAAGTGTTATATTATTTTTCAATACAACTACCCTCGACTTCGATGCACTTGCGCCACTTTTCCTGAGGCTTCGAATTCTCGACCACCAGAAATCTCCCGACTGCCGTTTAATCCATTCCTGGACGGCAAACTGGACATCTTCATCGTCCCCAAACCGGCGTTAACGCATTGCAGCCTTGAACTGGCGAAATAAAAATTAGTCGCAAGGGCCAAGATCTGGACTGTAGGGGAGATGGTTGAGCTCCTCGAATCCGCACTCGCGCAGGGTAGCTTGCTCAACTCTGGTCTTGTGGACAGGGAAATTGTCGTGAAGAAGCTGGATACCGCCTGTCAACTTGCCGCGCCGCTTTTGACGGATGCAATTCTTCAAACCATCTAGTTCCTTGGCGTAATATTGGCCTGTGATGGTCCTTCCACGAGGCGCATAGTCCACCATCAACACTGCCTCAGAATCCCAGTAGATGGTGGCCATGATCTTCCCGGCTGAGGGTTGGGGCCGGAACTTGATAGGGGTCAAAGAGCCCCTGTGCTTCCAGGCCATGGTTTAGACTTGGTCTTAGGATCCCAGTGATAGACCCACGTTTCTTCACCTGTCCCTATGCGTGACTCGAATCCCGCTGAGTCTTGGTTATACACGATCAGAAACTCCTCTGAACTTTGACGACGTTGAATTAGATCGTGGGAAGTGACGTTTCGTGAGGCCTGTAGGGACTCAAAGGGCAGAGACCATGGCCATGGCCAAATTGTCGTGGATGATGCTGAAAACACTTCCATGTGATATTCCATGCTCTCGCTCGATTTATTTGACCTTCACCTGTCGATTTTCGAGGATCATCCTCTCCACACGGGACACATTGTCCTCGTTGTTCACGTCTTACGGGCGTCCTGGACCGGGATCATCTTCAAGGGACTTACAACCATCGCGAAACTCCCTATTCCAGTGAGCAATGGTTGCATAGGAAGGGGCGGTGTCAGGCTACACTGCAACCATGCGTTCATGGATCTCTTTTGCATTCTTGCCTTCTTTGGTAAAAAGTTTGATCACTGCACGGTGCTCAAACTTCTCCATTGTTGAAAAATTTGTGACTGACGATCTGCGATCAGCTACTGCTTTTTAAATAGGCGAGGCAAGAGCGTGCGGCTGTAGGTCCTGACTTGTTATATCTTGTCCTAACACCCCCACAAACAGCCATCTCCCTTTCTCTGTTTTGCCCTTTTGATTTGCAAAACTTATTGACTGCTCCTCGTATATTAATCAGAGAGAAAGGAAAAGTCCTCAGGAAACGTTTAACTGAGGCCTTTTCCTTTCTTAGACGTCTCTCGAAATGTTTTAATATTTCATATTTTACTATGAGTCTACTATGTATAAAATGTTAGTTTAACATAATATCTTTAGGATATGCAGTTTGCCATTAACAATAATTTGGGCACCTGGAAAATCATTAAATGTTCGTTTTTGGCACAACACAATTACAATATTCGATAAGGGCAAAGCAATAGTGCTTTCTTTGTTCAATTATGCGAATATGGTCATTCTATCATTGGAATTCAGCTAAGTTTATTTACGACTCAGCTATGTTAAAAAAATAGTGTGGAATGCTCGTTCAATAATTCCTCTCTTAACTTTAATTTATCCCGAGGTTTCTTTAAACAGGACCCTGTCATTCAAAAGCTTATTTCAAAAGAAATTGTTCATTTTAAATCTTAGTTCTTTGATATATTAAAAAGTATAGCTTTTTTCTTTATTTATCAATGCATTTATAATTGTATATGTATGTATTCATAGTTATGTGACTTATATTTCTACATTTCACACACTCTGTCAAACGTGGATACTTTGGTGGAGATTTTATCTATCTGTCTTTAAAGTTTGGTACCTGCATTTAATCCACATTTCCTGTTAATTTATTCATATTTTTCAGCCCCTCTCTGTTTATATACTTTCGTTTTACGTAGGTGGAGCGTCCCATAGTTTTATGATATATATATATATATATATATATATATATATATATATATATAATGTAAAGTAATTCTGTACATTTATCCTGTGGTATTTTTCTTAAATTATTGCTATACTCACATAAAGGTTCATCAATCTCTGTTGAGTAACATTAAAATACATGTGAAATAAATAGACACGTATATTTATCCTATATATATATATATATATATATATATATATATATATATATATATATATATATATATATATTAGTGTAGTTGGGCAGCACTCTTTCTTGAATGCAAATTTTGTTGAAGACCATTGTGTATTTTGTCTTAATTAATTTTCTTTTGGCAATTTTCGCTTCTTCTCACTATCTTTTTCATTTCATCTTGAGGATGGTGGATTACTTGTTTAGTATTCATCTCTTTTTTACCAAATACATTCATTTTAAAAAGAGATGAATACTGGACAAGTAATCCACCATCTACAAGATTGAATAAAAAAAGATAGTTAAAAGAAGAGAAAGTTGCCAAAGGAAATTAATTGAGGCAAAATACACAATGGTCTTCAACATATATATATATATATATATATATATATATATATATATATATATATATATGAAAAGATGAATCCAAGCACTTTCTCCATTTTCATGTTATTCCTCGAAAATGAACTTGCAAATATAGTTCGAAAGTGCTTGGATTCATCTTTTCATTTCCGTGTGGATTAATAATTTTCATATTATTGCCTTCTTCACGTAGCACTTCGTGAGTTTTTTGATTATATATATATATATATATATATATATATATATATATATATATATATATATATATATATAAAGTTCTGCAGATGATAACAAATATCACAGGGATTTAGCCATATTTATTTTCTGCCTTCCAAAACAATTTTGAAGACAGAAAAAAAGGTGCAGAAACCTTGCATTGCAGACTATATAACAATGTAGTACACGAAAGATAAATTAGACGCGAATAAGTAATGAGACATTAAACAGGATTTTTTAAAGGTAAAAGAAAGGGACATTAGAAGTCGACTAGAATCAAAGAGAGCAGAGGGCGTCACAATGAAGGCCATCCTTTTCCGAGAAGACAGAGATAACGCCAAGAGCAAAGAGTTTGAAATTCCTGGCCGGAATGAGCCTTCAAATTTTGAGCGGGTAAGAAGATGTGATATAAAAATTACTTGGAGGTTCCTAGCTTAGAAAAATACTGCGTTTGATGGGGTAATGCTTTGGGTGAAGCAGAGTCACTGTACCTGGTAGCATACCGGTAGAGCATCTGACCGTCAATCAGCAGACCCAGGTTCGAGTCCTGGCCAGAAATTCCAAACTTTTTTACCCTGGCGTAATCTCTGTCTTCTCGGTAAAGGATTGCCTTCATTGTGCCGCCCTCTGCTCTCTTTGATACTAGTCTTTCTCAAATGTCCCTTTCTCTTACCCCTAAAAAACTCCTGTTTCTTGTCTCATTGCTCATTTGCGTCCAATTTCTCATATATATATATATATATATATATATATATATATATATATATATATATATATATATGGAGCTCGGCCGTGAAGCCTGCATTTAATATTGAGGATAAATCCCAGAGCCACGAGAAACGGATGTAGCATCTTTTAATTTTTCACTACGTTTCGAAAACTACAAGTTTTCATCTTCAGGCTAGAATAAGTTTACAAAGTTAATATGTATGAAGAAAACTTGAAAAGGCCAACAAGACATTATTTTAAAGGTGACCAATTACAAAATATCAATAGAAAGTACTACAAGTTAAATTAAATATGACTTGGCAACAGTTAAATTTGCTTTAAGACTGACTCAAAAATTAGTTCATAAATTTAGGGATTATTGCTGAAATTAATTACAAACTATAAGAGAAATTGACCTGGCATTATTTAAAGATAATAAATTTAAACTTTTTCTAATTTTGTAAAGACTGTAAGAGTTAAAAACATTTAATATAAAAACGGAAAATTTGGGTACTTACTAAAGCGGATCCATCCTAGAGAGTGAATGGTAGGTTTAACAAGGGGCTAGTATATATAGGTTACATTGACGCTTGATTTATTAAAAGGCAAACCAACTAACAGACTGTAGGTAAAATTAGTTAATTAATAATGAAATTGCCCTTAAATCTTCATTGAGTGTAGGTTTGTAGTGTTTTATATATAGAGATTCGAGGGTTCTTAGGCAATGTTTGTTGTTGTTAAAGGCTAATACTTTAAAATTCTCTATAGAAATGTTAGTTTTACAGCTTAGGGTATGTTCCCTAATAGAAGACTTTTCCTTTCTATTTAATATTTTGCTTGTGCGCCAACTAATCCCCATATGAGCAGAGAACCTAGCTCCAAGAGACCTAATAGTGCTACCAATGTAAGAGGCTCCAGTACAACTAGGACATTTAAATTAATATACATTATCACTGCGGAATTCCAGAGAGATAGGATCTTTACTGTTAAAGGAACTTCCTATCGATAGTTTGTTTCTAAAAACTATTTTGGGGTTGATTTGGGGAAAATATCTTTTAAAAATAAATAGGATTTTTCTTTTAAAAGTATCGTTTAAAAAACCCATCTCTGAATAAAGTAAATATATGGGCATTTTAGGAACTTTTATGCAGGGTTGAGGGGGCTCAATGAGATTATCAAATAGCTTTTTTAAAACTCTATCATATAGGTCAGAAGAAAATAAATTATTTATAAAATACTTCCTAAGAAAAATAAAATCATTATGGATTGATTGGTAAGTGGATGATAGCGAGAAACTTCTATGTATTAAAGTTTTTACTGTGTATATTTCATATCCACAGGTATAAATGCTTCAACCTACACTCTGAAGCGGGGATTTGACAATAGTCACAAATCAATAAAGGATGAGATAGCGTCATCTCACCACAGGCGAGAAATGTAAAGAAGGTACTTTTGAAGACTGAAGTATAGTGATTTTGTCTGAGGAAGCTGCCTACCGATGGTAGGAACTTTTGAAAGAACCCTATTTAGGAGAAGAAAATGGTAGTACTTTTAAGTCTCCTGTCTCGTGCTCACGGTCACGCATCCAAACGTGTTCTAGGTCTGGGCTTCTTCCTTCGAAGGAAACTGGAGCACTAAGAATTTTGCTCCCAAAAAATATTTTTAACATAAAATGGTACCAAAATGTGCTTCATCAGCACCTTTTCTCAACTGTTCAGAACCAGATTGGGGATGATAAATGTATTCTTCAGCAAGATAGCGCAACTTCTTACGAAGCAGTTACAATAACAAAGTTGAAGATTACATCAAACTTTTTGGAATTTGGCCTGGAATTCGCCACATTCGAATCTATAATAAAATTTGTTGCTGATAATCAAATTGGCGTTAAATAAACAGAAACTATCCAATCGTGAGTAGTTGCTGGGGTTATAATGGAGCAATATTAGTCAATATATCATCACAAAATTAGTCTTCAGATGACAAACGATATGAAGAAGACCTGAGAAACAAAAGATATCATTGTAAAAATTGACTGCGCGAATCAATTGATGGTATTTATTAATTAACGGAGTTGGGCTCTAGGTTTTTGTATTTATTACCGTAAATTATGGTACGAACATAGTAGAACAAAGCGAAACATTTGAGCAGTTTCATTGATGCTGTTATTCAAAATAAATAAAAAAATCTCAAAACCATTGGGCATGGTCAATCTTCACCAAATCTATATCGGAGTGTACTTTCATTTTGTGAAAACATTTTACTCGTATATCTAATAATTACACTAGAAAAACTAAGCTTGATTTTACAAGTGATTGATTTACTTATATAGCAGACTATAATTTTTTAACCAAAAGTTACTTTTCCTTTTTATAATAATCTAGGAATATTGCATTCACATCGCCTACTATATTTATTTTCATGAGAACTGTCTCGGGAAAAAAGAAAACAATCTTTTTTCTTTAGATATATTCGTAAAATTTGTGTGAGAATGTTTTCATGACATGTTCTGTCGTTCTCACTCGATTAGCCCCCAGAACATGTCGATACTGGCAACAGGAATTCCTTAATATCTCTCGATTTAGACTCCTGAAAGCTCTGCTAATTCTGATCCTTAGATAGTCCTTCGTATGCATTTGGATTTTTTGGTCTCTCATTCCACCGGGATACTAAATGTCAGGTGCTGTGCAATCGATTAAATTTTGGGAGAGCCAGGATTAGGTCTTTCGGCTAGTCAGACAGTCACCCGGTCAAGGTAGATCTTCAACATCTTGCTCAGAATAAGGATGTAGCCTTCAGTTTTAAGGCTAAATCTTGCTGGAAATTTCCTCTGAATGAATCTGGGTATGTTATTGGATGTGACAATGAGCCACCTGTTGTCTATATGTATTGGTAATCTGGACTTGGCAGAAATTTTGCGCGTCGGAGAAGAACCATAGTATGTATGGCTCCAATGGTTATTTCTACATGTTAATATGATTCTTGGTGTATTTAAGTCGTTTTTACTGCATAACTTAGGTTTTATATTGGCCCTTTCATATCTTATATGAAAAGTAGCAAATATATTTATACAGATCTTCCTTCCTTGCAATGACACGCAACGAATTTTTGGGAACATTGTTGATAATTTTTGAGATTTCAGGGACGACTCTCGTGCTCATAATGGCATCAGATCGTCGACCATGGGTTTTCCTCTATGTTAGTGCCTCGAAGTTGAATCCTAAATCTTCTAACACATTTGGATCAATTTCAACAATGATTTATTTAGAAGGTCAGATTGGTATATTTCCGAGGAGCACGAGAGATAACAGCTGCGGTAGGCTGCCGCGTCAGAAAGTCGGTATGTCTCATTAATCAATGTCCTTTAAGGTCTGAAAAGGTAAATGCGGTTTCTGCGTTAACGAAGAGGCACACCTCAAAATGGAATTTGCGGTCTTTTGCGGATTTACTGGTAGCCGTGCTGGTTTTGATTTGTAGAGATCTACAATCTTTAGATTAATGGACTTAGGTGAAATAGTTATGAGTGTCGTCTGCCTAATTTATTCGGAAAATGAGGACTAAATTTGTTAATCAATTTAGAGGAGTAGTTCATTCTTATAACGAACAGATGGTTGCATTTTACATACCGCTAAGAATGTGCACCTCTAATTGGAAAAGAGCTTGCGCGATGACGCGGGGCTCAATTCTCCTATCTGAGTTTATAAGCCGCCCGCTAATTCCTCGTGGGTTATGAATGCATCTAAATAATTTGAAAGACTAAACGTAAGATGGATATTGCAACCGTATGATGGCTGCACTGGTGACGTACCAGATCCCTCTTTTGTTTGAGAGCGGTAGGCAAAAATTACACATGATAATTTATTGTTACACTTACCCACTGGGGAATCGGCAAGCAGAGACCCTAGAGAGCACAGCTTAAAACGAATCTATCCTTATTCCCCCTCGGATTCCAAAGAGAAGTGAAAACATGGCGAATGCAAAGAGTCTAACTGAAGTCAGAGAATAGGGGAGCCCAAAATTATCCCCTTGTCGGATATAAGCGTTTTATGCACACCATATCACGCAACCAATCATTGTGTGATCACTTGCATAGCTTCAGTGATCTATTCATAATAGGTATTATGTAGTTAGAGCAATGAGTTTAGGGGTAGTGTCTTGTAGAGTCTATGTGCGCATCGCTTGCCCTCGACTCCGCCAGCGAAATTGCCTGAAGTGAAGTTTTGGTTAATTTGTTCATGCGCTTTTGCTGATAGGAAGCGCGAGTAGAAAACGATTTTTGATATATTTGAGCATTTCTGGCACACAAAGTGCTCTGAACTTAGAAAAACTTTGCCTTAAACAACATAGTGAGGCAAGCAATGAAGAAGGTCAAATATTTTTTGTATAAACGTTTGAGGGAGGAAGACCCTTAGCATGTTGATGGAATATTGCAAAATAATTTTGCCTCAACGTTCAGCAGAGAGAGAGATAGATAGAGAGAGAGAGAGGAATGATAATCGGAGGTTGGTTTTTGTTCATAATCAAGACTCGACTACTAATTGGGCATAAAATTTGATTTTTGCCCAGCAGGATATAGATGACATTTTGAAAAGAAATTCAGTTGTCCAGCCACCAGAACAAGGTAAGAAGCCTTTAGAGAGAGCTTTGGCGGACAGTGAAGAATGCCTATAAATATCTCTCTTGCAAACGTAGGCATTTTTGTCTCAGCTGGAAAAAAGTGTCTAAAAAAAAATAAGGGGCTAACAATCTGTTATAATGCTACTCGACCGTACCTCACACACCCTTTCCACTTGAAACAGAAGAAATATGAAAAAAGGCGTCCTGCAATGGGTGAATTAATTTGATGGCTAAAATAGCAAGCTGGGCCTATTGAAATGTAGACGCAGCCCTTTGCGATAAATTTAATAAAGATTTGCTGTTTTTCTAAGCATCATTTAAGGGCTCATTTTGCTGGAGAAAATGAAGGTCGCATTTTTTTACATGATTCCTGTAAAAATTCAATATAGCTAAGAATTTTCTTAGATATATTTAGCGGGTGTAGGCAAATTGCATATTGCTCTAACTCTGGAAGGCACAGGTGATATGTCGTTGTTGTTTAGGATGTATCACAGAAATTCGAGATTATATACTCATAATTGGCATTTGTGTGGTGCTAACATTAGACCATAGGCCGCCAGAATGGGTTCGAATACCTACCTTTGGTGTAAAAGGTGAGTTTCCTGTTAAAGATATTCGAACAATATGTCGTCTATGTCGTGGTATGACATTATATTGCATCAATACCATATTAGATCCATGGGGGAGGGACCAATAATCTAAAGGCGAAACGAAAAGGGGTGGAACACCAATAGTTTAGACGGGCTGAGTAGCGAAAAAGAGTGCAACGAGGTCAGCTAAATGATGAGCAATGGAAAAGCTTAAGGTTATTTAAAGGTGCATGTACAAAAATATAATTTTATTTACATACAAATAATGAGAGAATTGACGGGCAAAATTACATCAGATGAACGAAGGGGGTTGATTGTAGTTATGAATCAGACTATGAAATTAAAATTAATGTGTTACGGGAGGAGACTATTTAAATGGAAGAATTAACGCAAATGGGTTACTGAAGGGAGAGAGGGGTTGGCTTACGGAAGATTCCGGGGGAGACGACGGGGTAAGGCTTCACGGATGACTTATGCACGTGAGGCGAGGGCACTCAAAACTTCGGAGCGGGAACTTGAAATGATGACGGTTCTTCAAAAAAAGGGGTGGGGGCAGTAACGTCCGGTCCAGGGGAGAGTATTTCGGCCACCCGAAAACGAGGGGTGAACGAGGAGGGCTTCAACAAGAGTTAATGAGAGAAGTCGGAAAAATCACTCGGTAGCAATCGTTAAATGGAATTACCTCACTGGCTGGTGCCAATTCCAATACACAAGTAGTTCAGCTGTCACTTTGCTTTGTTGTTAGCACCTGACTTGGAACTAGGGGGAATCTTCTTGGGTCCGGGCGAGACTTCTCAACTTTGTGTCTGTGTCATAGGAAACGAGCAATATATATGTTTGAGGCTCTCCGCGTGGGGGAATTTAGTGGGAAACAGCTCTACTCTCGAATGGCCTCGAATCTTCTCGCCGAGAGTTTTCTAACCCGTGTAAAGGTGAATCGTGGTGGACGTGGTTCGAGGCTAGCGCTTGTGGAAGGAGCGGTTAGGTTTACCAATTTAAGCTTAAAAGAACCTTCTACAGTGCAAAGACAAGAAATTAAACGCGGAATTCCCTCACATTTTATAAAGGCGAAAACGAATGGATGATCCATTAGAAATTCGTTAAAAAAACACAAACGTTTGAAAACCCGATCTCAAAGCAAGTACCATATACAGATAAATTTAGCGCCTAAAAAGCGTCTTTACACCCGTCTTTTACAAACTCCGCTTACACGAAAAATTGAAGGAAGGCTACGTGCAGATAAAGTTTATCCCAAACGTGTGCACCTGCAATTTTAGATTTAGAAACCGGGGACGAACAGTATAAACCTTTGTGACGTTGTTTAAGGCAAGGAAGTCACACACTGGACAATAAAACTCACGCTTTTAGAAATTAGGTGTCATGGAGATGCCAAAAACGGACCTGACCTTCGAATTATGCCTCCTTTTTCCATTCTGCAGAACTTCTCTTTCTTAGATATAATTGTGGCCGAGTGTAAGCGGTGCAGACGTGCGTGGAAAAGGGGAGGAGTCTATACAACGATGAGTAGAGTAGTTCTCCGGCTTTTCACACAGTTTGGGTGATGTTAGCTCTATTAAGGGGGGCTGATATGAGTATTGCAATCATTTTGGTATGCATTTTTGGATGCATGACCGGAAGAACCCTGTTAAATAAGTAAGTCAACTCCTTGATCCCGTGAAGAAAGCGTGAAATGCGGGGGTTGGGAGGAGAAAGTGCCGTAAATAAAGTTTATAGACACTGTGTCCGTGAAAGCACGCCCTTTTAAGTTCAAGACTAGCAAGAACTATTGCAGGAAGTCCGGCCCGCATGATTGGATAACTGACGTTATCAACTAAGAACAGCCACGCGAGAGACCTTCCAGGAAATAGAGAAATGAAAAGAAATTGCATTGAATAGACCATAATAGGCTGACCAAAGACTGTTCGTAGCGCGAAGCCAATCGGAAGTCTAGGCCTATCCTGTGACGTGGCCGGAAGTATAGAGACGGCAGACAAAGGTTTCAATCTTACTTAAGCCAATCAGCTAAATCTGATGAGTGTAATTGTGCTTAGACTGCAAACCTCAGATCCACTTATTCGCAACTCATGTACTCACAATCATATCGAAGCTCTTACGATTTCAACTGTGTAAATTACTTACGTGATTTTTTTCTCAGACCAAATACATTTTCTCTTTCATTGATATTATGCAAAAAAAATACAATTTGATCTAGATTATGAGCAGGCTAAGAATTATGTTAATCGCATTCATTCAAGATTATCAGATAATAACCTTTGAAGGAATTCTTCCTCACGTTATTTGGAGACCACGGGAGATTGAATTTTTTTCATCCCACCATGGAAAACGTCACTTCCTGTTTGAGAATATTCGGGAAGTTTCGACTCCTATGTGTATTGGGAAAATATCACCCAATTCTACGAATTTCTCCAAAGCCTTTCCCCCGGTGCCAAGAAGAGAACGAGCCGCTTGGTTTTTCGTGCTTCGCCGCTAAAAGCTGACTTTTGCGTCCGCATCAAGGATTAAGATGTTTGGAGCTTTCTCTCTCACTTCTCCAATTCTCCCTTTCCCCCTTCAAGCTCACTCGTACAAATACCTGGTTTTGACTTTATGTCTCTGAGGCCGGCCCGAAACGCAAGGTCGTCCTCATCGTCTCGAGTCGAAAGTCCCCTGAGCGTTCAACCAACCGCAAGACCCTTCTACGCCGTGATTCTACCCAAGGCAATTGGTAATTTCGTGAACGGCAATCCTTAGAAGTTGCGCGATAGTCTCCCTTCGTTTAATCAATCCGAAGAAAATCTGCATCAATTACCTTTGAGGAAAACTAGTTTCCTCGTTTAGTGGATTATGTGTAATCCCTAATTCTCCTTCAAACGTCATCCTTCAAGATTGGCTGTCGTCATCGATATTCCTTAGATGATTTGATCTGATTGTGACCCAGTTGCCTCATCCCGAGCCGAACCTTCCTTGAAGTCATCGGCCCGTAAGATTGAATCCCCCCTCAATCACTAATATTGCAAATTCCCCTTCCCCTTTTAATTTGAGCATAATAATGGTATTTAATTAATTTTATTCTAGAATTCATTATTATCAAAATTAAAAATCCAAAGAGACTATTTCAATTAAATAATTCCCTTTGCCTAATTTTAATTTTGATTCTTGTAAATAAAAATATATTTTTGTTGTTGCCATATTTAACTAACCTCCAACGATTCTTTCGCCCTAATTAAGTAAATGTCGCCAACCATTTATGTACTCTTCCTGATTGTTAAGGATTTGAAACTCAACGCCTCGAGTGTGAACTCATAGTCGATCGTTAATTCCTGCGAAGAGTCCTTAAACGGTTCACGTTGCAGTAGGTGATTACGTCCCCCTCACACATAATATAGGAGTGGTATATGGTATAGAGTTGTATACCACCACATATTATATATATATATATATATATATATATATATATATATATATATATATATATATATATATATATATATATATATATATATACATATATATATATATTACTTCTATATTATAAACACTGGTGTCAGGTGTGGGGTATGTTATATAGTAAATAAGTTATAGTTGATTTACATCCACTTTGAATTTTTAGTAGTTCCCTCCCATTATTGAAGTTTCTTTATTTTTCTCTTTTGGCCGAGGTACTTTCAAGTTAGTTTTAAATCAGCCGTAAACGGATGCCATGTATCCACCCTTGTACGTGACAGTGGGTGCACATGCATCGTGGTGTCCAAGAATTTAGCTACCCCGGTCGCCCCTGACCCCTAAAAGTTCGCTGTGCTCCATGATTACTTCAGCTGAGCGAATTGTTTCCCTATCGTAAAATGCCTCATCGAATGTAAATCTTTGACTGGTTGGGCCGAAGGGGTAGCAGCTCCAATCAAGTTTTGCGCTTTACTGATTGGTCAGAGCCCCCAGGTTGCAAGTAACACGGTGGCACAACCCGTATTCACACGTGTCCCGGCCGCCAAGGCTTCCCAGGAAGTCGTTCCCCTGGAAAACCATGTCTAGCAGAAAGTGGAGACCCTCCGCAACAAGGATTTTGCCCGCGCCCAGAAGGGGTGTGCGCAACTCTCCTTCTCCCTTGGGAGAAAGCCAGGACTCATGAGCAATAGTCTATCCGGGGTGGAAATATCCTCTGCTACTTCGTCAAGGATGAGCTGTAGTATCGTAATGTTCCGACCAAACCGATCCTGAATCACGCTAATTGTTTTTTCCCCGCTCTCACGTCCCCTAAAGCCTCCAGATCTTTAACGATTGTTTATTTTCGCGTCATTTTAATTATAATAAAACGGCTCAGAGGGTTTTTAACAATTTTTAGTGGCCGGGTTCAGCCAGAGAAATTGAAGATTACTGCAAAACATGCAATGCCTGCCAAAGCACATCAGTAAGATGGCGTGTCAAGCTAGCCCCCCTTCAGAAAAGCCCGATCATCTCAGAACCTTTTTCTCGTGTGGCCATTAACCTTATTGGCCCTATTCATCCCCCATCTAGTGAATGAAACAGGTATGTCCTCACTTTGGTAGACTTTGCTCTCTGTTTCCCTAAGGCAGTTCCCCTTAAGCACATTTATGTCATTTTTTTCGCCGACGCCCTCATTTCCAGTTTCTCTCGGGTAGGTATTCCGAAAAATGTATTATGAGATCGAGGAAGACAATGTGCCTCCGAGCTTATGGAGTATATCGGCAAGTAACTTATAGTGAAACCTCTGTTCACAACCCCTTACCACCAAGCCACAAATGGAGTTTGCTTAAAGCTAAATGGTACCTTTAAATCAATCCTCTGAATGCTGTGTATAGATCAGCCCCAAGAATGACACAGGTATCTACCCCTGGCACTATTTGCTTTTCGTGCAATCAACCATAGGACTCGAGGACTCGTCCACTTTGAATTACTTTATGGCCGTAATGTTCTTGGCCCCCTTCCCATTGAAAATTAACTTTTTATTAATCCCCGTCTGGAAAACCAAATTCAATCCTCCTATTCTTACCTCCTTGAGCTCCGAAAACGCCTACAGATATGTGCCGACATTGCAGACCAAAATGCTGAAGTAAATTTGGAAAAGTATCGAACTTATTTCGATTTAAAAGCGGAAGAAAAAAGTTTTAAGCCTGACGAGGAGGTGCTGTTGCTACTTCCCACGAGAGTTTCAAGGAGTTACAAGGAAAGAGAGTACTCTAGGAGACCTTACGGTCCATTCAAAGAGGGTACCTTTGGACTAGCAATCGAGTGGGCACATGGCTGCTTAATTATTTTGCGTCCCTAAACGGCCACTTTTTCAGAATTTGTCTAGTCTTGACTTGAACTGGTCAACAGATTCACTGTTGACAACTTCCACTGGAAGTGCGTTCCACTTACCGCAGATACTGTAAGGGAAAAAATTTCCACACAGATTGCGGTTGTAAAGCTTCAGTTCAAGTTTGAAGCCGTAATTGAGCGTTCTGTTCTCACTCAGTGTGAAAATATCCCGGTAGTTAATATTGTCGAACCCTCGAAGTATTTTAAAAACTTCGATGAGCTAACCACACAGTCTACGGGTTTTCCAGCGAGAACAGATCTAATTCCTTCAGTCTATCGTCATAAATCTTATGTCGGATAGAGGGAATCAGTTTAGTTGCCCTAGATTGTACGCGTTCCAACCTTGCGATGTCCTTTCGAAACGAAGGACTCCAAAATTGTACAGCATACTCCAGGTGCGGCCAAACGAGGGAGTTGTACAGACAAAGTACTATCTCGTGGTACGGTATCCAAACTGCCGCTTTATGTAGCGTAGCATCCTTTGTGCTTTCTTCTCTGCCTCGATGCACTGTTTCGATAATTTGAGATCGCTAGTGATAGTTACACCCAAGCTCTTCTTAGTGTCACTCGATTCAAGAGCAGTGCCCTTGAGGATATATTGAGATTGTGGGGTTTTGCGGCCGATCTGCATTACTTTGCATTTCCCTACGTTAAAAGGCATTTGTCACGTGTCCGACCACTCCCCAATCTTCCCAAGATCTTCCTGCAGGCGGACAGTATTTGCATCCTTTGCAACGTTCATACCAAGCTTGGTATCGTCGGAAAATTTGGAAATCTTGGCAACCATGTCACCGTTCATGTTGTTGACGTAGATTATGAATAGTAGTGGTCCCATCACAGAACCTTTAGGCACCCCGCTAGTAACGGGCACCCACTCAGAAGCCTGTCCATTCCCTACCACCCGTTGCCCTCTGCCACTTAGCCAGTTCTCGATCCAGCCGGCTACTTTTCCGTCTATGCCCAGCGCTCGCACTTTCCGGTAGAATGGCCCGCTTGCCATTCTAGTTGTTAAAAGACTAGTGGATTACCTGATTTGAACTTCCTCAGGAAATAATGTTTTCCACATTACTATGTTGAATAAATAGTGTGGCCTTTGATAAAGAGTCCCCTTTGGAAGAGGTTTATCTTGCTGACCCTTTCAATATCGTGCAAATAGGATGCATTGAACAAGATGGTAATTATCCTATACCATTTGTACCTGGACCTCCGGAATCATCATCCCCAGTGTTGGATGTGTCCCCCAGGCTAGCGCCACTCCAAAAGAGTCAGCTGCAGCAGTTGCTAAATGGATTTAAAGATGTCATTTCCGAAACCCCCGGTTGCTCCAATCAATTTGCACATGGCATCTTCCTTAAAATCCAAAAACCAGTTTGCTCGAAGCCATAACCTTTTTCCATCCACCTTAGGAAAGCCTTTAACAAAGAAGTGGACAATCTGTTAGCATTAAACAACATCGAGCCCTTGAAGTCAGATTGAAGCTACCTCATAGTCATGGTTCGCAAACCCAACCAAACCTTCCGCATCTGCGTCTATTTCAAAAAATTAAATTCAGTAGCTGTGTTTGATGCCGAGCCTATCCCCCTGATAGACGAGAATCCCCATCTTTTTGAGTAAGCAAAATTTATTTCTAAGTTGTACCTTTGCAAAGCATACTACCAAATTCCCCTATGTAATAGCCGTTTAAACGACTTTCCTTTGGGCTTGGCACTGTATGTAGCAACTATAACAGAATGATACGAAGGATTGTGGACCAAGTGCCCCACGTCTCCTTTTACTTCGACAACCTTTATGTTGCTACCTCTACGTGAGACCAGCACTTCATAGATCTCCGCGCCTGACTTATTAAGGCTTCATGAGTACGGAGTCACCCTTGGCCCTAGTAAGTGCCACTTTGCGTACTATACTATTCAGTATCTGGGCTTTAATGTTGGGAAGAATCAGATGGGCCTTCAGAGTCATTGGCGAGATGCCCTTTCCCCGAACGAAGAAACAGCTGATGTCATTCATGGGATCGGTCTCATTTTACCGTAGATTTATCCCCAACTTTGCGTCTATTTCCGCCTCTTTAAGTGCCCTCCTTCAGAAAGGATCTCCAGATCACCTTTCATGGAATTCCGAAGTCACTGTCAGATTCCAGCACCTCAAGGACAATCTAGCGTCCTTTCTTATTTTGAGGCTCACTAATCCCTCTAAACCCTCAGGCATCAGGACGGATGCGAGTGACAAAGGAATTAGATGCGTGCTGTTTCAATACTCCGCCGAAGGTGAAAGGAACCCAGTAGCTTACGCGATCCGAAACCTATTACTCCGTCAACGTAATTACTCGGTAATAGAACTGGAAGTTCTAGCTATAATTTGGGGTATTACCAAATTTAGTATGTATCTGATAGGAAAAAGAATTTATTGTGGAAACTGATCATCGCCTTTTTTCGTATCTCCGAAATACCAAGAGCTAGAACGGACGTATAATGCGATGGATTATGATACTCCAACAGTATTAGTTTAAGGCTTGGTATATAAGCGGTACCGAGAATTGTATAGCTCATAATCTTAGCTGTAATCCATTGGCCGACAATGCCGCCTAATCCACTAATATATAGTGCGTCTCTAAACCCGTAAGTTAATTATGTTTATATGATTTTTTTTTAAATTCAGGCTCTCTGTACATTTATCTATGGTCTCTCTAGTTAGTTATTTAAAATAATGGTTTTTTTTGTTCCGCTTAGCTTTAAGTGGAAATCCTAATTTGGTTACTTAATTTGAATGTGAATTTATTGTCAGCGACCCATTAACATTAGTTTTTTTTGCTAAGATCAATATCTTAGCCTTTGTAAGCCTGCCGAATACAAGTCAGGTCACCCGTATTTTTTTATCAGGCTGACGCAATAATAATTCCCGCATCCCAATTTGTGATGTCCCTTTTTCTTCCCTCTCTCTTAGAAGAGCTCCATCGTGAGAAGTAGCTTGATTTGCTATTTACGGTTAATATTTTGATCTTAGAAAACAAAGTGCGTATCAAGTAAATAGTATTTGTGACAGAAACATGGAAATCTGATTGATTATGCGAGTCTGCTATTCCTACTTCTCGCTTAAATTCCTACAACCCTAAGCACACATGAACCTATTTAACATGAAAACACACATAAGGGATTACACAGACTTTATCCACTGTATCTACACATAGAGCCACTATATATCTCTTCTCGAGATTACAGCTAATCAGATCAGATCAGAACAAACAGTCTTCTCCTTACTCTTCGTGATCAAATCCTTTTTCACGCTCTATCAACCGTAGGGGAAGAGTTAAACTCATATCTAATTACACTCAAATCACTTTGCCATACATTGCTTCATGCACGCAACTCTCTCTCTCTCTTTCTCTCTCTCTCTCACTCTCTCTCTCTCTCTCTCTCTCTCTCTCTCTCTCTCTCTCTCTATATATATATATATATATATATATATATATATATATATATATCTAATTCCTTCATCAATCTCATTCGTCCTGATGCCAAAGGGTTTAGAGGGATTAAGGAGCCTCAAAATAGGGGCGGACGCTAGCTTGTCCTTGAGCTGCTGGAATCTGACAGTGGCTTCGGAATTTCATGAAAGGTGTCCCAGCCAGGAATTTCAAACTTTTTTCCCTGGCGTTATCTCGGTAAAGGATTGCCTTCATTGTGCCGCCCTCTGCTCTCTTTGATTCTAGTTTTCTTCTAATGTCCCTTTCTCTTACCTCTAAAAAAGTAGTGTTTCTTGTCTCATTGCTCATTCGCGTCTAATTTTTCTTCTTGTACCGTATTGTTATATAGTCTGCAATGCAAGGTTCTGTACCTTTCTTTCTGTCTTCAAAATTGTTTTGAAAGGCAGAAAATAAATATGGCGAAAGCCCTGTGGGGGTTGTTATCACCCGCAGAACTTGCATTTGCTCTTTCTTTATATATATATATATATATATATATATATATATATATATATATATATATATGTGAGGCCTTCGTGGTGAACGCATCCCTTCTTTTTATACGACCGAAAACTCTCGACCAGTTGGGGTTCGTGCAAAGTACCACGCAAATACCACGATTAGGATTGTGCTGCCTGATCAAGGAGATTTGTGCTAAATTTTCTACATAAACAGGAGAACGGAGATCTTATAGTAGATGCTTAAGAAGAGCCAGGATGAAAAATACGTCGCCTGGCAAGGATTCCAACCTCAAACCTCTGGTTATCTAGACTAGCGCTCTAGAGCTGAGCCAACGGGACCAAAGGCCAAAGTGAAACATTTTTTCCGCCAAAATAAATTCTCGTTTGCATCTCAGAAGTTCACTGCCAGATGCAGTCATATATACTATCATGCAGGCACAGCTTCATTCGGGGTGGTAGACTTTGGAGATGCGAACAAGAAAGGTTTATTTGGGAGGAAATGTGTAATTTTGACGTTAGGTCACGTTAGTTTAAGAACACTAAAAAAAATTTTATATATATATATATATATATATATATATATATATATATATATATATATATATATTATTGGTATAAAATTATGTTACTTACTACAATTTGGGGATAATTGTAAAAAATCAACTGAAAAGCCTTTGAGGAAATTTCATCACCTTTATAAACAATTTTACAATATTATATTTAAATAAGATTTCGCTTTCAGTAGTATTGCTTTCCGTTTCATTGCAACGTATTCTAATTTTAAATAATTTAAAAACCCTATTACTAGATTCTTTTGGTATTTTGGACTCATCCTCAAAGGATGGGTAAATATCGGATTTTTTATATATAATAACCACACTAATTGATCTTGATTTCTTCTAATTATGAACATCCACACCTTGTTGAGGCAGAATTTCTTTTTATGTAGCCTAAAAACATTTTCGTCCTTTGTGATTCTCTAGTTCATTATTTTGAAGATTTGATATCATTTAAGTTTAAGACATGTGAATAATTATCATGTTAACATTTTTTTAAATTTTGAACAGCCATATTTTAATATCTTCTAAGATTAACATGACCTAGGCGAATTTTCCTTACTCTTGTCCACGATGATTTGCATTTGCCAACTTTATAATCATTTTACTATCTACTCAACTTATTATGCTATATTTAATAGTCACTATGATATTTTCACCATAGCAAGTATGTGACAGAAGTTACTTTTAATTTAACCAAATAATTAATGTCAAGAAAGCTTATATGTTTTTTAAGAAAATGCGAATTCCGAAAACAGATATCCGTGGAAATCAGCTATTTTCATTTCAAAAACATTCTTCAAATCTTTTTAAAACCATTCTCCAATACATTTTAGTAGGCTGGGCCCTAATCCGAAAGTTTCTATGTTTATTCAGTATTTTTCTACGCGGTGTCAAAAGACCTTTTGAAAACTAAGAAAAATTAAATATTGAGCGGTATTTTGATCTACCTTTACAATCACCTCATGAGCAAACTCGAGAAAATTACTCAGATATGAGCGTCAAATTCGTCAAGCGAAATGTTTTTGATTTATTATGAATGATTTAACGACTGAATTAAGGTTGTTACATGTGCCCATTTGAACTCCTTAAGAACTATTTCCTCGCAAATACTCTTTATAAAGTATCCGAAGGGGTTTTAACGGTTAGTTTTTTTAGCTGGATCACCTAAATTTTATATAGAAACAGCTCTTTTGGAAATTATCATTTCCTATATATTAAAACCAATTCCATTTTCGATTTATATCATTATTTGAATAGGGCATCTAATAAAATATATTATCTTGTATATTGTAAGTACGTTAATTGTTGTTTCAAAGGTTAATCATTCGTAAATTGCTCATTTACTGTCTTCATCACTTGATCAGTATCTTCTGCAAGGACGCTGTATCATGACTGGTCTGATGCATTTCAATTTACTATTATCATCATCATCACTAACTCTATACTTTAAGAAGGGATTTTTTTTAGTATTTAAATAATAATTTCATGTTAGTTTGGTTATGTTTTTTTACGAAAGATATTTCTAATAATTCTTTTATAATATTAAAAAATAAAGGGTGAAGTTCAGAAATAAATATAAGTAACAAAATTTTATGAATTTTTCAAAACCCAAAGAATTTAAAATGGTGAAGTTCAGAAATTTATTTATATATATATCTTCTTCTATAACTATATTTTAGCAACGTGATATTTTGAAAGGGGAGAAAATTAGTTTAGAGTTCTTTTTAAAAATCATTATAATTGAGAAGTTCATAAAATTGATAAAAATTTAACATCGCTGCTTTTTTTAGATTTTAAATTTTAATCTCAGAAGCGAAGCCATTCCATGGTTCATATCTATAAAATTGGATTGGTTGATGTTATGAGAACGACGATGTTAATATATATATATATATATATATATATATATATATATATATATATATATATATATATATACATATATATATATTAATATATATATATAACTTAAATCACATGACACATGATATAATGGATGCATTTAAATGCCTGAAGAAATGAAAATTGGCTTCACAGCACTAAGGAAGTTGACCATTGAAAGCTTAAGAGAGAAAATGTGAGATATAGAGACGGAGAAAATAGTGATAACTAATTTTACCCGTTATATCAAAAATAAATAGAGGAGTAGGATTCGAACCTGTGTCCTCAAGCATATATCGCTATTGTGACCACGACGCTCATCGAATGAATCAACATCCGTCCACTCTCTCCCATTTTGCCGCTTTCTTATTTCTTACTTCCCACCATCAAACCAAGCTCGTATGACCAATCTTATAACTGGTTTTTCAATCGCCGAATTTGGACACCCGAGCCACATACAACGCTCAGAGATTGAAAGGTTTAGCATTCGGTCAATTTGCATGCATTTTACATCTCTTAAAATTCGCTATTTTTATCTCCACGTAAACAATAAGAGATTACGTGAGCTAACTCTTCTTTACCGAAAAGAAACTCCCATTTCACTTACATATATGGTAGTACGCTGCCATATGGTCATTTGAGTGCATAATCTCAAATAAGGTGTGTAGCTACTTTAACGTCATATATCCGTATTGTTTCCTTTTTTAATTTGTTTTTTATTCTCAAAAGGAAAGAGTCATATATGCATATAGATCAAGTAGTCTTATTTTTTTAGGCAACTTTGATTTTACAAGTCGTAGGGGACAAAATACTTTCTTTATCTTCAATTATTTGCGAACCCATTTTCTTTTTTTCTTTTACAGATTTCCGATTTATTTGCTTTTATTACACTACCAGTACTTATTACATAGATTAAAAAGCAAAATCCTAAATTGACACTTATTGCTCATATTTTTTTATCTGAATGAAATTTAATTTGAGGAATAAGTTTTTTTTTAAATCCCCTCCCCGTATATCCGCCACTCTTTATTGTGTATTTCCATTCAAGTGATTTATCGTGTAATTTGTCCTCGAATCAATGATGCACATTTAATAATACGTCTTATTATTTATTCGAGGTGAAAATTCAATTGCCATTAATGTAATGTGGTTTGAGTATATGTATTATAGAACAAGTTCTGTTACACTTATTAGACAGGGTCCAATTTGCTGGTATTATATGAAAGGACTCACCTTTACGTCTATGCAAACAAAAGCCCTCAAATACTTTAGGATATTAGAGAAAAGTGAGAATACTTTTGCCAAGTGATATAATTTAAAATATAATAGGTTGAAAACAAGTTCCGCACAACCTTTTTATAAAATTTTATTTATTTTTAGATTTATATTTATAGATGTATTCAAATTTTATTTATTTAGAGATTTATAAAGGGTGTAAGACTAGTTAATGTGTACTGGCTTAGTCTTTCTTAGGCCTCACATAATAGTGCACAGAGACTTAAAGCCTAGGTAGAGTAGGTCATATTAATTAGTTAGTCACCCTATATGATACGAAAATATCAATAATTACCCATAAAATGACGCTTACTCGTGAACAGCAACGTAATCATTTACTGTATGATTAGAAGTTTGAGTTAAACGCTGTCCAATTCCAACTTCTTATCAACCAAGCTTTTGGAAAAGATGCAATAAGTCGTCGCACAGACTACGATTTGTTTTATATGTTTCAGCGTGGCAAATTCGATTTCCAAAATCAGCCAAGAAGTGGTTGACTTTCACTTATTGATAAAGACCGTTTGTATGCCTGTGCCAAAGCTGATCCGCTTGTGACCTCACGCGAGCTGGCTGGAAAGTTTAGCATCCAATAGAACCAATTTGCATCATTTAGTTAAAATAGGAGAAATCAGCAAACTAGACGTATGGATTCCATGTAAATTAACTGACTTTGACATTCAGCGCCGCATAGAAGCTTGCAAAACAACTGCCCTAAACCGTCGTTTTGATTGGCTGAGCAAACTAAACAAATGATGTCTACACTCAAAGATGACGCGCAAAAGAAGCAGGAGTAAGAAAAGTAAACCTACACAACTTCAGGCAAATGCCGACCGACATCAAAGGAAATTATGTTTTGTCTCGTGTGACGTGAAGGTAATGATCTACTGTGAATTGTTGGGATGCAATCAGTATATCAACGCAGATGGCTGATATAATTACGCAGAAACACGAATAATTGACTGATATCACGTTTACTCATGATAAAGCCCGACCACACGGTGCAAATCATACCCATGAAAAACTCCTGGAGCTGTGAATGTGAAATTCTCCCTCACACAATGTACAAGGCCAGACCTGGTGTCAACAGGATTACCATCTCTCCCGGACACTACATAACTTCTTGAATTGCAAAACGTTCGTAAATGATGCTCGATTGAAAACTGCAGTTTAACACTTCTTTGATAGCAAACCAGTGGACTTTTAAAAAAAAGGCATCTATGTTCTATTCCGTCGTTGGAATCAGGAGCTCGCAAATAAGGGTGATTACATTGTTCATTCATATATTTCTTTTGCTGCATTGTTTCGTTCTAAATCAGTGTGAATAAAAGTTGTGCGAGAAGTTTGTTTCCTACCTAGTCGAATTATACAAAGAGATGTATTAAGAAGTCATTAAAAGAACAGAAACAAATTCATAATAGGAAATGAGGAGAAAATTTGCTATTAGCAACCCCTATCAATAGTCGCCGACTTTATCTGTATCATACAAATGCCTAACTTAAAAAATATAGTAAGAAGCTCTCATTAATTCCTTGAGCAAAGGATGTATGTAAATTAATAGCAAGAAAATAAAAATAAGATTCCGAGAGCTTTCGCCTTTATTAAAAAAGCCTCAATTGGTGAATGAGATCCACAGGATCCATTTTTATAGTAGAGAAAAGATGGCGAATACAGATATTATTACACGAATATTTTGCTTTTTAGGGATTTGATAAGGTTAACAAATTCCGTACGGAGAATCCTATACACAAATATTCAAGATTGTTTTTAGGTCAATAAAAATGACTAGAATTTAACCGTACTTTTGCACAGTCCCAGATAATAATATGACATGAGGGGAAGCACTGCATAAATAAATTACCATTTTCACTCTAAAGTTGGATTGGAATAATGCTTTTTTATTCGTACACTAAGTTATGTGACTGTTAACCATGTAACTTTTGGGTAAATCTCTAAATGGATTGGCTAAATAACACCTAGTCTACAAGGAAAGTGATTGATGATGAGCGTTAGAATAGGGAATAATTATTAAAAAAAACTATTAATTTTAAATTGTGTAACAAAACGATGCAGTGCTGAAAATTACTTATTAAACTGTGAGATAAAGAGGTTTGGGATTATAAATTCTGTTTATTGTTGTCTTATAACACTTTCAGAAGATAGATTTATCATTCAAACTTCAAAACTGAATCGCATTTAAAAATCTTCTGAACTCACTGGGAAGTTCAATGAAGCTTTATGTTAAAAAATATCTACCAATAGAGGTAGAAGGAGACAACTCTTTATTCTTATAGAATTTCACAATTTTGAATTAAAACTGAGAATTATGCATGTTTTTCAATTTTACTCTTCCAATAAGGAAATATGGCACGCCCATTTAAATGGGCTCTATGAAGCAGTCCCTCTTAGCGTAACTCTCAATTTTCAACACTATGCATTGATACCAAAACTTTATTGATGGATCTGGATTGAATTAAAAAACAATATGTAAAACCATCTCATTTAATAGATATTTGTTTTAGACAGAGTAATTTTATCCCCAAAATGTATAGATAATGAATTTGTTATAAAAATCTGCCGCATAAATATAAAATAACAGTCTATAATAGATTGATAGCAGTTAAAAAAAATTCCAGGAAAGCTTAGTCCTTTATATTTTAAAGCCTAAATTCAGGAAATTGATAAATTATGACTCTATATTACGTGCAAGTAATAATAAGAGCTTTGGCACAGAATTGAACATCAGCCTAAGTTGACTGGAAAATACACAGTCCTATTTATCTTTGTGATACTCTCCAAAGCACTGAATGCGCAGTGCCACGTTATATTCTTCTTACACACACCACACCACCGCTGAGTATCTCCCTTCAATACATAAGGATATGTTCTGGCGTAGCATACATGTTTGGGTGAAGTTAGGCAGAGAACTCTACAAGGTTTCTCTGTTGATTTTAGCAGAACATTGGCAATTTCTCTGAGACTCAGAAACAGTAACTGTGACACCTTTAGAATATTTATGTAGATAATTCACTTATTTACAATTAAGCTACTAAGGAAAAATCGGAAAGAGGAAAGTACTACACGTGCTTCCTAAATGAAACCTTGATATAATCTTCCCATTCATTTGTTGGAATGCTTCACAATTTTTGGCTGAGAGCTTAAAACTCTTTCTTTCCTCGTTTTTTTACCACCGTTTGCATTTTTTCACTTAGAGAATTGTGCTCTTACTTCTGTTGCCCACCACCCTAACATCGTGGATTTCATTCCTTGCACAAATAGCAATCCCTTTTTCTTTTCCGGAAATAGCTATGTCTCCCCTCTCTCTTTTTCTTGATGTCTGAAACTGGGGCATCTTTGACACTATCCTTAGGAATTGTATCTGTCATTAGGTAAGGAAAACAGATAGTTGACTACCTCTTCAATATCCCTCAGACATCTTAAAGAGAAAACACATGTCCATAAGAAGGAAAGCAGGAAAAAGGACGAGGTGTTTTACCAGACAATACATTGTAATGTTGAGAAAAGAACGAGAAGTTATATGCATTAGTAACAAACATTTTTTTTAGGATCCTAAATATATATTCATATACAAACTGACACTTGGAAATAAGAATATATCAGATATAGTCAAAATTAAGTAACATAAGCATTGAGAGGGAACAAGTATTTTGATTCAAGTATGCTCCTTTGGCTGCAGTACCTTGACTGAACTCCATAGAGCCCATTTAAATGGACATCATATTTTAACTGATAATAAAAGTGACAGAAACTGGTTTTCCCTGATATCAATAATTTCGCACATTACATAAAACACGTCTTAATGTGTAATTTTTACCATCACTCACAATAAAAAGTTCCATATGAACCAATGTATAGAAAATAAGTCACCTAAGTCCATACATTTTGGTAGAAGCAAAGTAGTAGCTCTAATTTATTCCTTCATTTAATTCTTGTTTACAAAGTGAGTTACAATATAAATTATTAGCTGAGAAAAGTTACGTTTAATTTACATCCTGCCAAAATTATAGCGAAAATTCTCTGATAAACTTAGATAAAATTAGTGTTTTTAAAATGCAAAATTTCTGCCTATTTAATTGTGCTCCATGCGTTCGTGCATGGAAGATCAAGGAGGGCTAAAGGATGTAGGGCGTGTTGTTATTGGCATTTTTAAAATGCGAGCTAATAATCGAAAAGCCCTTATTTGATATCTTTCACATAAGCCATGGATATCTGAAGTGAACAGAGAACAAACATATTCAACGTGCCAAATATTACGCAAATTTGACACACGAACTATGGTCTTAAAGTTATCTGTCAGAGCCAATTTGTCGCGGAATAGCTCACTCCCAAGACAATACTTCTATAGATACATATATGTATCTATTGGTTGGGAGGAACGAGATAAAAACCACAAGAATATCTATATATAGAGTTACATACACATATATCCTCTAATGTACGTAAGCGTCCTTCTCTACGTAAAAGTACGTTCGCCTCGTAAAAGTAATCAGTTGATTACGAGGTAAAAGAATACGATTTTAATATAGGGGCCAAGGGCGTTTAATGAGTTTACCAAGTTGCAGTTCATTCATATATTTAAAGAATGCAAAACAAAAATTTAATTTTTAATAAGTCACTAGTTAACAGATATATACATATGGGAAATGTAGGAAATGTAAATAAGGATAATACTCACAGACTATAGAAAATTAGCAATCGGGTATCGTTAATTACCTATTAATTAGCTTTGAAATGGGATATTATAAATCAGTTATACAGAAGGAATATTTAAAAGTCAGAAGGTGGGGTGATTTACGGGAGATGAAATCGTTTTAACTTAAAGGGAGTCCTCGAGGAAGGGGACTTCTTTAGCGAGTCGGCGCGGGGGAATTGAGACGGGAAATGGTCGTGATTCTCCGCCAAATAACTTAATGATGACGAGGATGAAGAGGGAGAGACCAGAAGACGAGTATACGATCCTCCTTGAAGAGGGACGAAGGCACCTCTGCTTCAGAAAAGTAGAACCTCTAAAAATCGAGACTCTGACGCGGCTCGGCGCGAAGTCTCACACGGGAAACTGAACATCCTTAAGGGGCTTTCCAGATGAGACAAGAGGAATCCCGGCCAGTCCTTCGGGTAGAAAACAATTCTAGGCTTTGCTCTAAACAGAGTAAGCCTTCACAAAAGAGATAGATTAGCCTAATTAGATCCAACCTCGATGGTATACGCAAATACCAGGGACTTGGGAAAGAGATACACGAACTGAACCAAAGGCGAGGAGATCTCAAACTCAATCTACCGATCTTTGAAAAAACAAGGGTATTTATATGACGGCCATTTTTATGGTTATCCTTTGCTGGTGGCACAGCCGTCTGTGATAAAGTATCCGGCGCCTAGAGAGATTATTTTTTTTTCGCCTGACACTGGTCTTAATCGTCTCCAACGATGTGGGTGGGAACTTTCGGTTATCCTTTTCCTGACTATGGAGATTAGCATTTCATCGGCGAGGTGAAAGCTTTTAGAGCTTAGCTTAACTGATTTTCAGATTCTTTCTTCTTTTATTTTTCTCCTTGAATACAGAGCTTTTTACTCTACTTGGACCGTTTAAAGACATAGGTAAGGAAGCAATTCAAAAAACAAAAGAAGGGGGAATTCTTCTTGGCGTCCCATTTCCCTTGCAAAAGTAATTATCAGGTATGTAAGAAAGACTAGTATTATTGATTAACTGTAATTTATGTAATTTCATTAAATAAAATTATTTATCAACTTAAATATTTGTAACAATTTTGCAGATTATCAGCAATTTATGTGGTACCTTTATGAAACCAATAGGTGTAGAAGTATTTCTCCCAACTTGTGTCTTACAAACCATAAAAAATGATGCTGCATGCATTCATCATGTAAAGGAGAGAGGTTTTTATGCCACAAAAAATGAACTCCATAATTTATACCAACATGAGGTCACAAGTTCTAGAACTGTGGTAAAGTGAATACACTCGTGGATGTAATGAAGACGTTATGGGGGGTAAGTATATAACATTTATAAGTAATAGATCTTTGGAGTAAAATTCAGTAAATTGATAAGTATGTAATGATGTTACTGATTACATCTGTTGAGCGAAGGATTTAAACTAATGCAGTGTTCTAATTTCCTAGTATTACTCAATGTTTTGTCAACTCACCCCGATCTATGGGAGGATACGCACTGTGTGAGCAAGGGAAGGGATGCGCAAGAGCACTAGATTGTTCAGGAAGGACACAAACAGGAAGAGGTGAGGGGTCGGAGACGCCTTTAGAAGTGTGTTGCCCTTTGAAGGAAATATTTACCTCAAAGGAGACATTAGATGAAGTTAACTGCGAATAAATTTGCCCTAAGAAACTGATTCAAGTGATTGGGGGCTTAAATATAGGGGAAAACACTACGGTGGAGAGATAGTGTGCTTTTATTTTGATGTGCGTGGTGCTTATCAGGGTTTACACTCGATTAAAACAGGGTGGAGAAAAGAGAGAAGGCTTTATCTTATCACATAGCTCACAAATTTAAAACAAAATTTTAAAATACCGGCACAGCTCATGGATGTTTGAACGTAGGCTACTGCATAATTAAATTTCATTAATCATCGCATTCTGTACGTTTAATGCGCACACAACACTGTGTTGTATATGCAAACTTACAATACGAAAACTGCATTGGTTAACCAAAAATGTAGGTTAAGTACCTAAATTTTTTCAGTCATAACGTAATGAGTTCACGAAGACGACTATTAAGAAACGCAATTACAATAGAGCATTCCTCTTTGGGGGATTTGCCAGCATAATAGAAACAAGGTCTGCTTACCTAAGTCGCGTGCTCCTACTTATTCTGATTTATGACCTGACGACCTTCAAAACTTCAAATAATTCCCGGACTAACATTGAAAGGACCTTGGCAATTATATCATTCGGAAGATAATGTAAAACAACATAATGGTTTCATATTTCGTTAGAATTAGCTGAATAGTTATGATGCCAAAACAAAATAATTCCTGGGCTAATATTAGGATGTCCTTGGCAATTATATCACTCGTAATAAAATGTATAACAACATAGAAGTTTCAAATT
Source organism: Ceratothoa steindachneri (assembly GCA_963969495.1). Taxonomy (NCBI): domain Eukaryota; kingdom Metazoa; phylum Arthropoda; class Malacostraca; order Isopoda; family Cymothoidae; genus Ceratothoa; species Ceratothoa steindachneri. Next base: position 116,278,937 of record OZ018326.1, read on the forward strand.
TAGTCAGATTCTGTCGAATAGTTTCCTTTTTATTCCAAACTAACACAAAGAAAACGCAACACTGGACCGACGGAGACACCGACCGACATCAGGAGATATAAAGTCGCATGTGACTAAAAATTGGTTGGGAAGATAAAGTATGTAATGTCGTCAAGGTTTGGAAGTCAGAATTTATGAAGCTAAATAAGTTACAGACCATTTCGCGATATTTTATGATAAATTAAAAAAGAAGGTTTTAAATATGTTGAAATATAAAAATGTAGCTTAAATTCAGCGAGAATTAATTCAGGGGGTCAATATAGGCGGCAAAAGAATATGCTCTTATAGTTTCATTTGCAATTTTTCTGGACATGGCGAAAAATAATAAAAACTCACACTATTTTTTAAGGGCCTCGTAAAGCCATATTAGATTAAGGTGATAATGATTGTACTAAACGAGACACAAGCTAAAAAGATAAAGCTAATTTAGCTGTCCAATGTCACTGGAAAAAATCCATTGCCGAGATGAGTAGTGACATTTTTAAGCAGATAACTACGGAACATAAGAGCCCCTTCCTTTGCTATTCAACTCTTACGAATTTACTACTGTGTTTTCTTGTTTACAAACGCTAAATGAAAGATCATTCAGTTAAAGTTATACTTGTTCTTGGAATCTCTTTGCAATAGTTGAATTATTTTAAAGATAAAAAGGTATATAATGGACATAGGTAGCTGGGATTTGCACAAACGGAGCACTTTTATTTGCAGGCCTCCATTAAGAGTTTAAATTGTGAATTAAAAATATCGCTCAACACGTTTAGTTCACACTGGAGGATTAACTACAATGCATTAGCTATGAAAACTCTTCCTAATGACCATGCAGATGTTTTGTCAGATAAATTCAAAATGGTTAACCAAATCAAAGTGTAAAAGAACGACCTCTGACCCCCCCATCCGACGTTATTGGAGACCACGTGCGATTGTATCCCGCCTTGGACAACGTTCACGAATTTTCGACTCCTGAGTGCATTGGGTAAATATTTCCTAATCCTGCGAACTCGTCCCAAGTCTCTCCTTCCCCCACCACTGACGGGGCAAAGAAGAGCCGCTGTATCTTGTCCCTTGGGGATTAAGATGTCTGGAGCTTTTGACTCTTCTTTTCAAATTCCCCCTTCCCCCTCAGTATCGGACATACAAATACTCGAGTTTTCCCGTAAACTTTCATCAGACAGCAAACTGCCTCCACCCTGATTTTACTCGAGTCAATTGGTAACTTCTCTGATTGGCAACTGGAAGATTTCCCTTCTAGTGGAATTACGAGAATTTCCACATTCCCCTTCGAATATCATCTTTGAACATTGACTATATTCATCGGAAGGTTGGTTCGGATCGTACCCCACATGCCTCATCGGATCGTGCTCCACTTGCCTCATCGGATCGTTCCCCACTCGCCTTATCGCAAGAAGGACCTTCCTCGAAGTCATCGACCCGTAAGATTGAAACCTCCTCTCTTATTAGTATTGTCAATTTCCCCCTTTTTAATTTGAGCCTAGTAAGATTAATCAATTAATCTTTTTTGAGCATCCCTCCTCATAATAATTATCAAGAGGATATTTCAATTAAAATGATTCCCTTTTGCCTATTATTATTCTTATTTTAATCTTTGTAAATAGAATTATATTTTTTTTGTTTCATCTTTAACTAACCTTCAACGATACTCTCGGCCTATTCAAGTAAATCTCGCCAACCAATTATGCACTCTGTCTGATTATTAAGGATTTGAAACCCAATGCCTCAAATTTGACCTCCTAGTCAGTTGTTAATCCCTATGAACAGTCTTTTAACGGTTCGCGTTGCAGTACGTGATTAATTTACCCCCCCCCGAACATAATATCGGAGTACTGTATGGTATAGAGTGGTGTACCACGACACAAATTGAGTGCCAAGAACTCGAAAATATTGCAAACTTTATGTAAGAGATCAATCAGAGTAAGCCATACTGATTTTTTTTACACTTCACACTGAAGTAAGATGTTTATCTCGTGGCAAGGTTTTAATCGCTTTATTGAGTAAAACAGGAAATAACGACATTTTTATAGAGGAAAGACCTTCAAAAAAAGTTAATCTCTTTGGTAAATAAAGAGTGAAAAGTTCACGTTATAAGTTGTATATTTTGCAGATGTTTAGGAGATATAAACTATTGAAATATCGCTTCACGGAAATAGTGTAAATGTTTTAGGCGCCCACAAATATAGTTGCTGCATTTCACAAAATAAAGAATATTTATTAGCCTCTTGTTCAAGCTAGTGACACGACAGCCTTTTCAGAACCGACAACATCACTAACCAGTATAGGAGAATAATTTCCCTTTATGATCTTTGTGAAGAGCAGCTTAGTGTTATTACTGAAATAATCAGCAGTTACTTTCCTGACCTTAATACTCAAGGCAAGGAAGCTTGTTCAACTAAACAATTTACTGTTGAGGAAGAAGTGATAGAGAACATTGACACAGCCTCAAAGCTCAAAATTTTGTCATTAAAAGAGGATACAACTATGTAAATGGATTATCAGAAGGGAGAGTTGACTTCATTTTGGAACAAACTTTAGAAGAAATATCCCATTCTGTCAAAAAGAGTTCTTTATATGCTTGTCTCTTTTGCAACAACTTTTCATTGCAAACCAGGATCTCTCGGCTTGAGTTTGTATGAAAAAAAACAGGAACCAGATAAAATAGAAATGCTCAAATGAGATTTGCACTGTCTTCTACACAACCTATCATTGATATTTTAGTAAAGGGGAAATAAAACCGTTTATCATTAATAATTCAGCAATTATATCTTTATTTTCTATTAATTACTAAAGGAATAATGCTTTAAATCTAATTTTAGTTAAAGGAATATTGGTTTATTTTTTTACAAAGAAATATTGTGTAAAATCCAATTTTTTTACTTTCCGTGGCAAATTAATTTCTTACATATAAAAAGCATTTAAAATTAAGCATTCAGATATAATTTTAATTGATTTAACTTCGCAAACCGGAAGAGTAATGGCTTAGGGTAATGGTGATCAGTGACAACACATCTCTCGGTGGGGATACCAAAAAGGATTGAGAGTCAAACTTCTAGAGCCATCTAGCCAGAAATTGTATCCCAAAACACTCAAAAATGAATAATTATTTCACCAGGACAATGAGCCACGCCATACATTTATCCATTCACACTAAAATTGGGTCTCGAGAAAAAGAGATAATTTAATGGAATGGCGATCTTAGTGCGTAGAATAATTCCAATAGAATATTTATAAGGAGTGTTTGGGAGAGAAATAATAATACCACAAATACAAGCTGAATAGAAAAAGATAGCATCAGAATTTTATCAAATTTGCAGAAATTATAGCCAAGGGGGAGTGAGCCAACTGATTATTAAAATAATTAAAGGTTAATAGTGAATTCATTTACTATAAATGTGAAAAAACATTAAAGGAATGATTTTATAAGCTGTTGTATAACATACTGTTGTTATACATAAAATGTAATTATGTAGGGCTTTCTTGAACATCATAAATCCAAGCTCTTTCTTTTAAACGATCCGTATGTTAAAAGACGAAACGTTATTTCACTTAAACTAATATAGTCACCAAGGTATCACAGAACACTGAATAGTGTTATCCAGAGTAAGAAGAACCTGTTATTACGCGGCTCCTAATTACTAAACAGATAGCGGGAATGACTACTATTTTGAATACCGCCTTTTATATATGTAAGGTAGTAAACTATCATTATATATATATATATATATATATATGGAGAAAATTCGAGGAAGGCGATGCTATTAAGTAAAAAGAATTATAACGTCAAGACTTAAATTCAAAAAGGGTTGTAAAATGTGGTCAAAAACGAAAACAAGTCCAACAACAAAGAGAAAATTAATACAACAGGCGCTTAAGAACAGAAGAACATCGTACGGGAAGATTTCAATCGAGCTGGCAGGAGAGGGTGTTAGCCTTGCCTGAGGAACAGTGAATGACAGGATTTTGGAAGCTGGATTGAAATCATATCGCCCGAGAAAATAGCCTCGACTCACGGAAACAATGATGAATGCACGCGACTCCTGGGTGAAGACTCACCTTGAGTAGACTTCAAAAAATTTTGAAAATTTAAGAATTACACACCTAGCGAACGATTTACCTGTAATTCCTAGTAAAGTATTAATACCGACTGACTTTAACTTTTCCACGTTTGTGTTATGGCTCTAATTTTTCAAACCATAATGTTTATTTGATGATTCATTACTCAATGGATTTCTCAATACTTTTTTGGCTATTCAACTATTTACATATGTTGTATTTTATAATATTGTGGGTAGTTTTCTCTGTCGAATTAACCATTGCAGTGCTAGATGACATCATGCGGAGTGTAATAAGACACCCAATTCTGAACACCAAATAAGCCAGAAAAATAAATTTAAAGGCACTAGTGTCACTAAACTGTATGCCACTAAGAGCTATTTGCTTTGATTTTCCTCCAGCATTGATTGAATTTTGATGACATTTGAAATATATTACTATTATTCTGAAAAGTTTCAAGGAAATATATTTAATTTTGTGCTATACATATAATATAAAATCTAACCAAAACTATTAATTAAATAAGTGAATATCTTTTAGTAATACATATATTATTATGTAGCTTAATCATAATTTCTACTGAGAACTAAATCTGTTTACTTGACTGTGAAAATACTATAATTATATTTGAATTTATAATTAGGCTTTTCAACGTATTTTAATGTTTGCGAATGCGCGGAGTATTTAAATGGTCTTTAAGTTCGGCGAAATTAATAGAAACACGAGTATGAAAATTGGCAGGCAATGGAGTTGCCGCTTTAGTTTAGAGTCTCATCGCCGACAAGCAAAGTAGCAAAGTGATTAGCTGAGACTCTTAGCCTTGCTTAATTCACCACGATCGTTATTATGGATATCAAGAGGAGAGGGAAGGACGCGGACGTTTTAACATTGCTTTTGTTAGAACTTTGGCCGGTAGGTGTGGTACCATCCTTTTTGACATGAGGTCAAAAAGAAGGATTCTATGCGGAAACCTTATTAAATTTCGAGGAGTTAATTCGAAGTCAGACCTACTGTAGATGCTGGATTATTGTTTAGAATTGAAAGATGTGCTCTACGTAACCTCGTAACAGCGATTTAATGTAAATTTTGAATTTTGGCCTTCTTTTTGTTACTCCTACCGGCATTCTGACCGACTCAAAAAGACCAAAATCTATATAACGTATATTTGTGGATCAAATTCGGTCCAATATTAATTTTTTAGGGTATTCTTTGATTGGATTGACCTTGAAGAATATTGATTTTTCGTGATTAGCAAAAAACCCCTCACACTTAGCCGGGAATAGCTGTCGTTATTTTTCTATTTATTTACTATTCTATAATCAACGCAGTCTCCATTCTCCTTGCAAAATTAGTAACTATATGAATAGGTGGCACCTACTCTGTCTTGCAAGTCAGTATGATGAAGCCACGCATCCTCTTTAAAACTCTTCTGCTGCACGGGTTTGTGAGGAAACTGCCTTTACCCACGGAAATGAGCTTGACCACCGTCTGTATCTATGTTTTGAGTGACTGGTTGCTTTTATTGAGCGTGCTACTTCTTAAAAAACTGAAAAATAAAGACCTCAGCTTACGGTTGCTTAAGAGCAATGTGGATGTGATGCACACTAGGTGAGAGTGAAAGAGGCTTTAATGTAGCGGAAATTTCTATCTGCCAGTCGTCTTGCCGAATCAGCTTAATTTTGTTAACCATTTTGTAAAGATAAGTTACAAAATCAGCCTCAAGAAATTCATGTGAAACTTTTGCCTCAAGAAAAATGCATGTGAGACAAAGTTTTAACCGAAGGATAATTGGGGGCTATCATTAGCCCTGGGATGGGATCGGAGAATTACTTGCTGCCTGTAATTAAAGAACTGGCCTATTTATTTCAGCCAATATCGACGGTACCACGCTGACAGCAGCCCCAGAATCCACAGGGTTTTCTTTTAATAAAGAGACGGCGTTCTTCATATTTTCACTTCAAATCCGTTACCAAGCGAGGGCTAGGATTTAGTCTTCCCCCAGGGAACAAAGAGAAACGCAGTTGAAAGTCTTTTATTTAAGTCCTTATGAGGAAAAGGATCGAAATCGGGTATATGAGCTTCGCTAAACAGCTCTTGCGCATTATATGGTCTAATTCCCTAAGAAAATAGCACACAGAAGAGATCCTCCCTAATTAAAGTGTGTAGGTGCATCAGCTAGTAGCACCGTGAGTCTCGTGTTGACAAAGTAGTTCTGCGTGAGAAAATTCAGTAGAAATTAGCGCTCGGATGGGGTAAGCGTGATATTAAGGCTTATTTGAGTATCTCGTATTTATGGTAGTTTGCAGGAATATGAATTATTCGCGTACAATAGCATCGGTGCTAGGTAGGAAATTGTTTAAGAGTATTTAACCTTATCACTCACTCGTTTATATATTTCAAATATGGTAGCGCACGATCTCATTCCTAACTAAGTGTCGTTTTTTTCTCGTGAATGTTTAAAGGTATTTGCACTCTCTTGATTGCCAAGGGAGTTGTTTCCTCGATAGTTTTCCTCATATCTCATTATTATTTTCGTTTCACAGAAAACGCAGGGAGTAAAAATTCAGCACGTAAAATCAACATTAACTTTAAATCAATTGACTAGATAAAAAGTATATTTTTGTACAACAGTCAAGCAAACGACTACGGTTCTTCTGAAATCAAATTTGTGATTCTTTAAACCAAAAGTTTAAGTTTCGGGGCATTAGATTTGTAGATACTACAAATAATAAACTTTTTCTCAGTAGAACCTATTTTCTTTAATTTTCCTCCCACTAGGAATGATTTTTGAAGACTTTTAAAATAAATTCTTTTAGTCTTGAAAGTAGCAAGGAATTTTATGCATTATTAAAGAAAATAATGGTAAACATTACGATCAGCGGCGCGAACGAGGGGACTGCTCGTGGGGGATTTAAACACTGCGGCGGGACCCACCTACGATGATTCTGAGTTTGAATCATAATTGCTTATAGAATAATGTTCAAACGTTTTTTTAACGTTTTTATTTAACTAAATTGTTTTGCGACTATAATCGTTTTGTGAATTATAGTGAGGGTGTGGTCTGACGTCAGAAATGAATAAATAGTGAATTTTTATTTTGTTTTTCTCTTAATGTCTTTTTATTCATTATATTCAGTTTTATTTCTCAATAGATTTTTTCCCATTTTATTAATTTTATTACCTCTTTTATACATTTAAATATGCTTAACTAGATCGTTTAGAGGAACTAGTTTTTGTTGTAGATGAGAGAGCATGATTTAGACATATAGTTCTTATAGGACCGTTAAAAATCTTAGCAGCTTTCGTTATTGACACCCTAGCTAATCCCGCTTTAACAATTTGCTCTTTTGCACAGATCTATAAAAATGGAATATCTTTGTTAATCCATAAATTAAAAGATATCGGAAGCGCATCTAGCTAAGATTTATGTACTATTGATATTCTTATTCATACTCAAACGTAGGCCAATTTATAGTTTTCGAAGTATTACTTATTCCATACTTTTGTCCAACCTCATTTTATATGTATCGGAATAGTATGTTTTTATATTTGCATACATTTAGGGTACGATGTATAAATACATGTTAAATTTCCAAAACGCATAATTCCAATTAAACGTTATTGCCCCTAAATTGGATGAAGTTTATAGCATAATTTTCACTTTCCAGAAATTTCTTGAATAACCTACAAAATTAAATTCGGTATTGATGAGCAGTCTCTTTTCATAAAAGTGTTAGCCTAAATTTTCTCCTTATCTCAGAATTTGCCAAAGCATCTGTCAATAGCTCTCGCTCATATCCGCCAGTTCTGTCAACTTAAATCTCCGAAAGTGAATCCTCCTTCCCACCCAACGCCTGACCTCCTTAGGCATCGAAATCGACCTCCGCCTCCAGCGTACTCGTCTCACCCCCGAGCTTGGGTTCAAGACTACCGCGGCCTTGTGATATGCCGCGAACAACCTCGTTCCTCGGAAGTGTTGGCTCAGCCTGGCGGGCCTCCTCAACTTTGTCGCCCGAATTTTGCGCATACCTTTCGTGTGATGTCACTTGTGCTTCGCCCAATTAAAATTTTGTGACCCTTCAGTATTCGCAGTTCTCCCCCGCTTGATAAATTTTAAGTGGTCACGTTGGAAACGTGCTTCAGCCTCCCACCTCGTGGTGTTTATGGACGCCTCCACGACGGGCCTCGCATTTACAGTCCCGGGCCTCTCTTGGCTCATCTCTTGTTCCTTTTGGGATCTCAGCCATTTCGAGCTTGAATCTATCACCCAAATCACTGCCCTTCATCTGTTCACCCAGGAAAGATTCTACTCAGACAATATCCTGCCCATCATTAATACCTTTCGTGAAAAGGTGCCTGCAGGTATTCTTTATTCCCTGACACCCGCTTCTTTGGTGGCGCTTACCTGCTATTTCGCAATTTCCTCTCTCAACATTACCTACGTCAAGAACAAAAAAAACGCGCTGTTGATGCTTCCTGGACGTTGGAATTTTATTTGGCCTATCTACCGAGAGAAGCATTGACGTTTTTGCTAAGCTGATCAACGCATCTCCTCTTCGGCTTCCCTCTCTCCCTCCCACCCTGTTTTTGGTTTTATAATCTTTTTCCCCTCGTTTGGGTACGTTCCCCGTTCCCATCCTTTTTTTCTTCTTATCGCCCTTAGTGATGGACTTTTGAGCCTTGCCAGCTTTTTTCTCAGCCTTTCTGGATGTTTTAGGGGCCTTCTTGCCATTTTTAATATTTTTTTAATTCACTGAAATCCACCAAATAAGGTAGCGTCTTATATATTCAATAGGAAGAAAGGTATGAACGTTTCTTGTGAAAATTGCCTGCTGCATCTTAATAGAAAACTATGAAAATGTTTGGCAACTATATTTGCTATCAAAGGTTTTACAGCAAATATGTAAGATTTATATTTTCTCTAGGTTTGGAAATGTTTCTTCTGTGTTTATAGTATTTTCTAATATTGCTAACATAACTTTTTCACAGTCCTGAACACTTGAGAATGTATTTTTCTATTTCCCTAAAAAGGATATGCTATATTTAATATAGCCCCCAAATTATTCCAAATTTAATCGAGTAAATATGTAAAAAGCGCATACTATTGAGATGTGTTTAAAACTTTGCTCCCAAAGTTGTATTTTAGTAATGTCGTAGAATGCCCGCCCTGTTTGTTCTAAGAGTGCTAAAAGTGCTAATATATTGATATCTTAATATCTTAAAGAACAGAGCCGTTCCGAAACACGTAAGGATAAAAAAGAAACGCACAATAATCCTGAAATAAACTTATATTTTAACTTTAACCATTGAATACACAACATCTAACATTAACTACAGCAATAATATTATCATAAACGAAAAATTAATCAAATTAGTTTGACCCTCAAAAATTGGTTAATTTCTCTACACACAACAATAATATAAGAATTAGGCTTACGGACTCATCTGGAGTTTGAAAAGCATCAGGAATGTTATTGACTCACGACGCGTGCCACCTAGACAGATGTAGATAGGCGAGATCACACGGTGGTTTTGGCCAGGGTAGCAGCTGAGGGGTCCACACGGTATTCCGGGGAGGGGTTCTTCAAGGACGAGAACAAATACGGTGCTTTATGCGGCACCAATGTAGTCGTGGTCTCTCTGGCGAGAGGGAGTCGAACTTGGTTCTTAAATCAAGTTAACTTGGAGTGCGGTGTGACCACCGAGTAAGGAGCTCGAGGGGGAGCTTTTCTCCTTCGTACCTTAATTCCTCATGGACGAGGACTGAACTCGGGGAAAGTCTTCTTCAAGAGCGAGGATCGATGAAGGGGCGTTTCTCTGACGAGAATAAGTTACTTAAAGTTTGGTTTGGTGACCAGGAACTAGCTCGAGGATGAGCTTCTTCTTAGTTCCAGTCTTCCTCAAGGGCGAGTATAACGGAGGGAGATTTCTCTGACCAGAATAAGTTAACCTTGGTTCCTCAACCAAGTTTAATTAATGAGTTCGGTGTGGTCACCGAATAACGGGCTCGAGGGGGAGCCTTTTCCTTCTTCTTTTCTTAATTCCTCAAGGACGAAGAATACCCATGGTGTTTAAGGTGAACCAGGATATAAGGAGACTCTCTTGCGAGAGTGAGTTGAACTTAACAAAGTTAACTTATCGTTTGGTTTGATAACCAGGGGCTAGCTCGAGGATGAGCTTCTTCTTAGCCCCTTAAGGTAGGTAGCCCTGCCTTTCTTGCAGGGTACTTCTTGGTCTGGCGACCCAAGTAAACTACCTGTCCCTCTCGGTAGCTCGGTTGGGATCCGAGGACTTCGTCACCTAGAGACTGACGTATACTATCACGATTTTCCTCAGTGTTCCTCATTTATACCTTGTTACCTCACTGGGGGAGTGATAAGGGGGGGAGGGGCTTGAGGACATCCCCAGGAGAGTTCTTTTGCCCAACCGTTTTTCACACCGAGACTTACATCGGCTCCTCGTTAGCCTTCGAGCTTGGAAGAAACACGTCTCCAATTTCTTATTTGACGTGAAACTGTATCTCACTCTCCTGGGGGAGATCTTGCATTTTGACCTTTAGGGTCTTAAATGGCACCGAGTTGTGCCACGCTGCGGTTACGCTTTTGACTTGCCGATGCCTGGCCTGGATGTCTTTGTGGTCATGGCCTTGTGACTCCACCAAGAGTGAACGCGGAGGGGGGGGGAGAGTGACGATTCCCCTACAAGTAATAACCTAAGTAATTGCATTTTTTCTGCATTGCACAATAAAAATAATTGGAAAGCAGGTAAGTGGTTGTCGCTTATATCTAATGGAATCTGGTATATTATTATTATTCGTTTTATGAATAATAATAATATTCCAATTGTTTAATTGACTATATTTTTCACATTTTTTTAGTGAACTGTTCTTATGGTGCTTTGGTTTAAGGTAGTTTAAAAATAAATTATCATGAGATGGATCTCTATATACCAAAACACTCTCGACTATGTAACGTTTAAATATCAATGTTTCAAATTATCCAAATATGACTTCCACTATGAAGCGAGTACCCTATGACTCTGAGCCTCGATTTCCTAAAAGCCACTAAACAAATAATGTGACGAGAAATTCAATTTAGAAAAAATCGTCATAGATCCTGAATTTTGAGAAAATCTCCTAGAAACAAAGCACCACCTTATTTGTGCGATGTATTTTCTTTACCTTGCAACAAAACTTATGGAAGGCATATTTGGGTAACTTGAAACAATTATATTAAAACGTTACATAGTTGGCATATCCGCGTGGGGTGTCTGGGGTGTCTGAAGGCGTAGTAACTCTTGTTTCAGAACAGTCGCATCCTAAGGGGTGGTTCTGGACAATTGTTCGCCTTAGGCACCCTGAATCTACATATAACTTGTGGTTCCCAACGCCACGTCCTCGTACACCATCTCGACTTATGGACCAAACCAAGTGAGGGGGCCCGCTATCTTGTGGGTTAGGCTCTTTAGGGAAAAAGACTTCAGGAGCATAACTCTGAGGAAAAAGCATGCCCCGGAAGTAGGGATAAAGACGACGCCAGGATACTTATTTCCTTGGCTATCGGCAACCTTCTGAAACTATTAGTCCATCCCAAAAGTCTTGGTTCTCCTTGTCATTGGGGCCATGGGCTGGTGGTCAATATAGTGGGTCTGAAGATTGCACACCTCCTTACCCACTCCAACTTTAGTGAAGGTGCTTGTGCTTTACATGTGTAGTCCGGGGTGACTAGTGATGGAGACAGATTGTGGCAGTGACTGGCGGTCCCTAACTGGTAGTCTACACGTCTGGTGGCGTAGTGCTAATGGTCGCTCACTATAAGGGACGAGGCAGCGGATATGTTCGTCGTCTCTTCCCGCGACTAAGCAGCCCTCTTTAGGACCACACTCCTACCGCTACGCGTGGAAGGGGCCTATAAATGGTTGCCCCCGACTTGTCTGCCTCACACTTAACCAAGTGGATGGCCAGGCTTGTCAGGTCACCCCATAAATGAGGTCGAAGAATAAGAGACAAAAGTATAAAACTCACTATTGGAAGTTGTAACGTTCGCCCTCTGAAGAACGGACCAGCAGATCATGGAAATGACAATCGACCCCAATGGAGAACAGTCCTGGCGCCCTTGAACTTCAGAGATATAACATTGATATTGCAGCATTGAATGAAATAAGGCTGCCAAACTTAGTTTCCTTGGTTAATTATGGTGGCGACTACACATTATACTGGATAATATACTCAACTCTGGAGTGAGGTAACCATGGTGTTGGTTTTGCTATCTAAAACTCTATATTGCAATCAATCATTAACACTGATAGCAAGAAATGCACGTGCGAGTATGATGAAATGGAGAATTCCTTTAACTGAAGGACGATATACCACAATATTTAACTGCCCCGTACCTACTCTAAATAATACCGAAGAGGTTAAGGACTCCTTTTATTACTTGCTTGAAACATATCTTCAGTTGGTAGACAAAAATGACGATAATCTTTCTCGGAGATTTTAATGCCCGCGTTGGTGTAGAACATCATGTGTGAGAAAGAGTACATGGCCATCATGACTGTAAAAGAATAACCTCTGACCCCTTCCCCCAATTTATCGGAGACCATGTGCTATGGTATCACACTATGGACTATGTCATTTCCTGTTCAAAGATTCTCGAATTTTCGACTCTAAAGTACGTTGGGAAAATATTTCCCAATCCTGCCACTTGTTCCAAGCTTCCTCCCGCCCGGTGACGAGGCGTGAAAGAGCCGCTATGTCTCGCCCCTTGCTGCTAAATGATTTATCGACTCCGCCTCAGGATTAAGATGTCTGGATCTTGTGACTCATTTGTCCAAACCTCCCCTTCCCCCCAGAATCTGGCATACAAATACTCGGGCGATTCTGTAGTTCAACGAGTTTAGCCCACACCTCAATGCCATCATTATCGTATCATTTCGTGAGCGTTCGTCAGACAGCAAGACTTTTTCAGCCGTGATCCTCCCCAAGTCAATTAGTAGCTTCTGTGAACGGCAAGCCTTTGAATTTTCCCAACAGTCTCTCTTCGGTTAATCAAACTGAAGAAAATATCCATCGATTACCTTTGAGGAAAATAAGATCCGTCTTTCACTGTAAGTACGAGAACTCCCACATTCCCCCGCGAACGTCTTCTTTGAAATTTGGCATCGTCATCGGAAGGTTGGTTTGGATGGGGCGTACCTGCCTTATTCAGATCGTGCCAGATTTGCCTAATCGGATCGTTCACCACTCGCTTCATCGTAAAAAGGACCTTCCTCCAAGTCATCGACCCGTAAGACTGAAACCCCATCGATTATTAGTATTGTCAAATTCTCCTTTTTGATCTGAATCTAGTTACATTAATCAATTAATTCCATTTGAGACTCCCTCCTCATAATACTTATCAATAGACTCTTTAAATTTAAATAATTCCCCTTGCCTATTATTATTTTGATTGATGTAAATAAAATTATATTTTGGTTGTTTCATCTTTAACTAACCTTGAACGATACTCTCAGCCTATTCAAGTAAATCTCGCCCACCAATTATAAAGGATTTGAAACCAAACGCCTCAAGTCTGACTTCTTAGTTGGTCGTTAATCCCTGTGAACAGTCCTTCAACGGTTCGCGTTGCTATAGATGATTCAGTCACCCCCACATAATATAGTAGTGTATTTTATAGAGTGGTGTTCCACTACTGAGGCTAACGTCGATTCTAGCTGTGGATGGACTCTGCAGTGACGCGGGAAGGTAGCACGCAAGAAACTGAGGGGGGGGGGGATAGAGATCCTAGTAAGCGGCGTATTTAATCAAAATCGAGAAATGTTGGCCTAAATAATCAATTTCTAGAGGTTTTGGGTTTAGAGAAACTGATTGTAGAAAAATAACTTTACTATATACAAAGAAAATATTAGCAAGAGTAAATAAATGACAATAAATAAGATGAGACCCGGGGTACCAAACGGCAGGTGCCTGGAGGGTATAAATGACGCCACTAGGACGAGAATCCGAAAGAAGATGTCCGTTTATTGCTTCCGGGGAAGGAGGAGAGTGCAAATAACAGGGAGACTCGCATAAAGCCTAATTGACCGGAGGTTTGGAGACGACGAGGAAGCAAGGCACTGCAAAGTTCCACTTGCAAAATTCCTTCTTCTTTAACCTCGCTGAAAAAAGAACGAGAGTGTACTCCAGACGAGAACAAATGCGATACCCGAGTCATAGATGCTTGTCCGTGTCTATCCTCTGTCAAGCGGAAACTCTGGCCTTAGATACAAAGGAGAGGACTTGTCGCGTTCGTAGCTGGAAGTCATTGTGAGGCCGAGCAAGGTGTACTAGAATGTACGTGGCTGCTAACCTAGACAGGGCTGTATAGTACTAATTTCTCAAAGTATTTCCCGAAGTATTTATATTGCGTTGGCGGAAGCGGGTCGCCAGAAGCTCCCAAAAGGGGGACGGAGATCTCATTACACTTGGCGCGTAAAGGGGGATTGGATATTCTCGCGAGCATCACATAGTCAGGCGAAACTCCTCGACGCCGTAAGTCTGGCGCCGATCAGACGAGGATGCGGGGGAGAAGGGAAAACCAATACGGATCACACGGCCTTCACGCATTTTTGAGGCAGCTCCTTGGGCTCGACTGCACCGACTATTCTTGATTAGAGCGCCGGGGTCATCCGACCGCGTGAAATTCTCGCTGCTTCCTTGGAGCTGTCTGGGCATTCAGGTGCATCTTTATACAGGCGCCACGGGTAGACATTGGGTTCTAGGGGTGGGGGGTAGCATTCCTAAACGATAGCAGGAGGCAATACTTTAATAAATACTATCCCAAACTTTATTCTAGAAAATCGGACATTATATTCTTTCCAAAATTATAGGGTTGATTAATCATCTCAGCCGGTATAATGAAGTAGAACATATCCATAATCATAAAAACCGAAAGTATCCTGCATCCTCGTTATTCTTCGAAATTATTTGAGACCCTTTAAAAATTATACAAAATTAAAATTACTTATATCAACTGGCCAAGTAGTAAAAAGAAGCTATCTTGATTCTAAAATACAGTCGTATCACATAGAATCATTTACTGAATATTAAGGAAAATAATGAAAAGTTAAGCATGCTTTTTGTGTGGAAAATTCGATTGTGAAAGAAAGAGGAACAAAATTAGAAAATTTTAATTTCATCTACTTAAAGTGCGAATGGCCAATTCAAAAAATGCTTGCCTGAATATAGCTGCCAATTGGCTTTATTGTTTGGAATAGAGTAGAACAGTGTGTCTGTTGTGATAAAAAGACGTGAGCGGACAGAAAGCGGTTTTGCTAGTGATACGTGTATAATGACAAGGGCAAGACTAACCTGCCCGCGCATGCGTAAGTACAGCCTGTAAATGGAGCACATTTACACTTGTTCAAATATAAACTTTGCCAAGAACTAACCGTAACAATCAATCTGCTATACTTACAATGATTAACATGCAAAATTTGTCTAATAGATTAAGCGCAGTTGTAATTACAGCAAATCACGCACCTACTCTGAGAACTATAAGGAGAGTGTGAGATCATACTTTCACTACTCATGTTTGCTACAAGTCAAAGCAAGAAATAAACTGGCACTATGTGTGTATTTATATTATTAGGTACACATATAGGGCTAAAATAATCCATATGCTAACATGAGATAAATTTTGTCTAATAAATTTCTGGATGTTGAAACTTTAAAATGCAATTGATATAGGTTAAGGGTATTTCTAATCCTTTTTGGTGAGATCTTAACCTTACTCTTATCCATGAAGTGACTGTGATTACCAATAATTTCTGTAGAAACCAGTAGATCAAATCTCTCGGTAAATCGAATTATTTTCATTAAAAAAATCAACTTTATTAAAAATTTCATATCAAATGTTAAACCCCGCCACCCAAATCAAACATATTCTCAAGAGGAAATTAAATAAAATTAAATCTAATTATAAATGTGTATGTACATATTATATTAAATTTGTTTCATAACTTCATTAAAATTCTTTGTTTTCCCTTGTGTCAGTTGAAATAATACGGCAGACAGGTTTTATCTACTAGAGAAATGTTAAAAAAAAGAATAAAACTTTAACTTGAGCTTCTCTTTCTGAACTTGACAATAACTTTTGCCTCCCATCTCACACTTCATTCCACATTCTCCAGCGACGATTCTGCTCAGCCTTGGAAAAACTTCCCGATTAATGTTTTTGATCTTCGTTCTTCAAGGATAACTTTCTCTTTTAGCAATATAATACTTGTTTTATTTTACTGTGAGAAGGAGAAAAAGGTTGTTTAAAAATTATTCCTAAGATTTTCTTTTAGGATTCTAGAAAGAACGGCCTTTATTTTAAGTTTAACTTGTCGAAACTATTCTTAAATTTGGAAAAGTACAGATGACGAAAGATAACAAAAATAGGTAGATTTAAAGGATATCCTTTGCTCCTGTGCTTCAAATAATAACTAGCTTTGCTTAGTTATTAAAAATTACTTTTATTTTCTATAGTTTTTAATACTAAAAGATATTTCTCAATGGCAATATCAGAATTCAAATTAGCCTTCAAAATTTCTACACAATAAACATAATTAATATTGTTAGAAAACTCCTAAAAAAACCTACGTATCAGTGCATTTTCATCCTAAATAATTTTCATTACCATGCCATTTGAAATGCTTTCATAGGGAAAAAAAACCCGAGTTGAGGCTGCCTGTGAGAGTCACCCACAAGCCGGCTCACTTGCATTCAAATTGTCCTTCCGAAAACATCGAACTGTCGTAGTTTCTGCAATGATACATCAGCCTTGTCTAATTTACATAATTAGACCTAGCCTGTCTTTTCAAATATTGCAGACTTAATATCTTTTGTATTATAAGAATTATTTATCTTCGGTCCGTAAGTAAAAGGTTTGCCATTAAGTTCGTAAGTACAAGTGATATTTTAATATTGAGCATTTATTTATTTAATTACTGAGATCGGTTTAAAATTATAATCGTTTTCGTTATGATGAGAATAAATTTCTTCTCAAATGCTTCCTTCATGTTCATTCAAATTCCATCCTTCAGTTATTAGTGTTACTTTTATTTAGTGCTTGTTTGATGTTATTAATTTCATTTATTGTTTAATTATAGATATTTATTGCCCGTCAATTTGTAACGAGGATCGAGGGCATTTGAGAAGCTTTAAGTTCCTTATTTCCTTCAATTGTCATTTTCAATTATTTCATTTATTTGTTTGATCTATTTAAATATCAATAATGATGATTAGAATAAAGAACTATTTTAGGATATACTATCATTAGGCCCATTAAAATTTTAACGAAGCAAATTGAAATCTCTTTTCGTTTCGATCAGCTACTTTGAACAGCGTGGTCGATGCATGGTGCATTAAATTATTAGGTTTTGCTTTTTGGTTCAAGTGACATTTGAAGAACCCACCAACAGGTTGTTATTCATTTGCATTCTAATAAATTTAGTTTAGTGAATTGAATTTGTCGTTAAATTTACGATTTTAAGTGTTTTTTCATACTCTCAAATTTAGTGTTTTTTTGTTGTGAAAGTGTAACTGTACTTTACTGTATTAAACTTAAAAGTAAAGCCATTAATCAATAAGATTGGGTCAATGGTCTAGCCTATTGGTCTAGCCATGTTCTAGTTTAGAGGTCTAATCAATGTGGTCTATTCTGTAGTCTATTTTGTAGTCTATTTAATGTAAGAACACTTCTCTATTGGCATGCAGCCGTCAAGTGGGCTAATTTAAGTTATGGTTAGTTAGGTTAAGCTATTTTAAGTTAAGTTAATATTAAGGCGTTTTAAATTAATTATTTGGAGTTTAGTTTATTGACCATCCTTGGTAGTGTTACCTGCTACTAGTTACCTTAACAAGACTTATTATCGGTCTATGGTCTCTTTATTTTTTAATCATATTTCTAATTTGTCTTAAAATCAATTTCTAATTTCGAATATTTAAATATATTGATTTCAATTAGCGTGAACTATATTAAAAGGTGGTCTACTAACAATTTTTCTGATCTGTTATTGACTATTGATTGTCTGTTGATAGGCTGATGGTCTTTTGAAGTCTTTTAGATCGATTTAGGACTATTTAAGTCGATTTAGGTCATTTTAATCTACTTGAGTATGTTTACGTCCTTTTAAGCTTAAGTGTATTTAATTCAATTTAGGTAAATTTTAATTTTGTCAAATTTAAGAAAAGTTTTGTCGATGTAAATACTTTGTTTCAAGTTTGTAGTAAAATCATGAAAGATTTTAAGGCTTTTGAATCACCAGATGCAGTTAGAAGTTTAGTACAGTCTCGTGCAATTATTAAACGCAAAATAACTAACATTAAAGAGAGTGACTGAACTTTTTGGGAAAGCAGAAATAACCGTTGACATATTCGAGACTCGAAACAAACTAATTTGTTTCCTTTTAGAACAAGTAGGAACTTATTATGGTAATACTTTAGTTTAGGGACGCAAAATAGGGGGCGCTGTTTCTGGGCTACAATTTTGGGCTATAATTTAGGCGTCGGACGTCATAAAGCGAAGCCCCTGATTTCGAAAGTAACTAAATATCATAATTTTGGCGGAATTAGCCTAAAGTAGGCGGCGCTATAGTCTTTATTATTTCGATAAACGTGCAGAGCCGATCGCACTTTTATCAAAATAACAAAGGCAATAGCGCTACCAAATTTAGGCTATTGCTGCAAAAAATTAACATATTTTAGTATATGAGTATATACTGGGGGCCTGTGTTTCCCAGATCCCCCAATTGATTGAAACTCAGGATCATCGTAGGGGGTTTCCCCCGTAATGATATCTCCCCCACGAGCATTCCCCTTGAATTTACTCAAAAAAGGTGAAACATATTGGAACATGGATGAAATATTATGCGGCCAGGACCGGGGAACAGCGGAGACAAGCACGTGATGCAGATCATCAGGTTTACCCTATCTCTAGCTTTCACTATTATAATTGAGCCGCGCTTCTTTTAAATGAGACCACGATCTATAGAAAAGTCTATTAAATTGGCCGAGAAATTAACACAAGTCGTATTGAAGTCGAACAAACCATAGTCACGGGAATCGCGCTCTTTTAACTGCTCGGTTTGAGGGTTGTAAATGTTTGAAAATAGGTTAAATTAAGGGTTGCCATTGTGTGAAATTAATGGTTTAGTTTCGAAAAAATAGTTGAACGAAACATACAAAGTTTAGCACATTAGTAATATAAAAAAAATCAATGTATTACTAAATAATATAATTAAGTAGAAGTGCAGGCATTACTAAATAATAAAGAAGAAAGGAAAATACGAAATAATAAAACAAATACAACGCCATAATTGGCCCCCTTTGAAGCTCCTGTCTCACCTCATAAGGCCTAGATTGTAGCCCAAAATTGTAGCCCTGAAACAGCGCTCGCCATCCTGCACCCCGAAACTGAAGTATTACCCTTATGATGACCAAATTAATTTTGTAGGAACCTTGATTGGTCTTCACTTAATCAAGAGGGTTTCCACAACGAAATTTCATCCCAATTGGAATATAATTTCAATATTATGATTTAGCTCCAAACCGCCAAGAGTAGATTATGGAGGACACCTCCAGTGTGCTTACATCTAGGGTAGAGGAGGGGGTTTCCGAGAAGTGATGAGTGAGAGAAATTTTACTGAGTCTAAAATAGATACTTATAAAGGACACCAAACCACGTGTTCTGAAGTGTCCTCACTTTACTGATACCAATGATACACAACTTCAATGATTTTCTTTCTCAATTTGAAAACATCATTGAGTGTAAAACTGACCTATCAAATTGAGCTAAATTAATTTACCTTAAGAGTTTTCTTCGTCAGTCTGCCTACTCTCATAACAATCTCGAAAATACAGATTTTAATTATACTGTCGCTTTAGATCTACTTAAACGGGAGCTTTTAGATGTCCCATATATTGTAGATAATTATATTAGGGAAATTCTTAATTTAAAGTGGTAGATAATGATAATTTAGATAAGTTTTCTCAATTTTGAAATGAGACTCTTGCTATCGTATATGACTTAGAGGGTCATGGGGTTGATTTTTTGCCGATTGGCTATGGCAGAGTTCACGGATCGATTTAGCCTTCAACTTGAATCGAAATCGCCGCTGGGGGAGGGAACGATGACAACGGTCCCTAGGCAAATACAGCTGGGGCGTGTGATAACGGTGTCTTCCTGGTTCAGCCCTGCTTTGTTAGCTCTATGTGGTGATCTCTGGATCCACGTGGGTACAGAAGGGCACGTTGTAGCTATTTGACCTTATTCTGCTACACTTGTACAGTCTTGAGTCAATTAACATTAAAGACAAGCAGACAGGTAGTTTAGAGGACGGTATGATTTTAAATTTGAAAAATTCCATCGAATTCAAACAAAATACTTATTATATTGAACTACCTTTCTATTATGAAATCAGTCAAATAGTTCCATCTAACTCACATATTGCTTTGGCGAATCTAAACTGAGTTCATTCATCTTCAACTAAAAATGGTTTATGTGAGGCTTATGCTAAGGTCTTTGACAGTCAACTTAATCAAGCAAATTTACATCAATAAAGCCTATTATGATAATTCCTCCTTCATTTATCACGGATCTTTAATTAAAGAAGCCTCAAAAATTACTATTAAGATCAGACCTGGGTTTAATTGCAGTTTAAATGTTTACAATGCTCCCAATTTAAATAAGGCTTCTTACCCGGGTATAGACCTTAAGTTCACTTTTCTCATTGCTTTGCAGATGTAGAACTAACATGGCCGTCATTATTTCCGACATTAACACTGCCTTCCCTTAAATTTATCTTTAATAAATTATAGTCTGACAACAATAAATTTTGCTTTTTTTCTTATATATTCTACCATCGTTTTTCCTAAATTGTTTTCCAATTGTTCTGAATTACGTCATCAAACATCATATAGATAAATTTCAAAATGACTTCTGTTCCTAGTCCATTTGAAACTCTTTATATGTAGATAACTTCATAATCACCGACTCTAACTTAAAAGCTTTAAGTCAACTTTATGAAGATGCCCTAAGTCGGATGCTTAAAAGTGGATTCCAATTAAGATCCTGGAACACTAATTTTGTTGAACTTAAAGATCAATTTATTAAAGATGACACGACTGGACAACATGGTACCGGTGTCAAGAAGGTACTTAGGTATCTCTATTCAGTAGACTCAGATAATATTGAAATAATAAATCCTGAATTCAAAGATGCTTCTAGGACCAAACGAGGCATTTTATCTTCAAAATCAAAAGTATTTGATCCTTTAGGACTTTGTCTCCCCATTACAATTTGGGGTAGAATTGTTATGTATTCTCTGGGAAATGAATATAGGATGGGACGAGGAAGTTGATAATAATGAATTAAGCAAATGGCAGTCTCGTTATAATGATTTCGAAGAGCTCTCAAAACTCCATTTTAAGAGATCGGCATTCGACCAAGAAGATAATGTGGATTTAAAGATCTTTTGCGATGCTAGTAAAACCTCTTATGGGTTTGTGTTTTACGCTTTAACTAATTCTAACTCAGATGTAGTCATGTTCAAAGCCAAAGTAGCTTCTATCAAGAGCCCTACGCTACCTTCTTTAGAACTCTATCGAATTAATTTTATACTCTCAAATCACATTGTCGTGGCTGTTATCGGATGTTAAATTATTAAAATCTATCAAAGGCAAGTCATTTTCGTTAAAAACCTACTCCAGGACATTTCTTCTTTGAGACAAGAACTTCTGTAGGATTTCAATGTTGAAGTCAAATTTAATTATGTAAATACAGCAGAAAACCCCACTGATTACATCTTACGTGGGATATCTCTTAAGGAGTTTGAAACCAAAATGGAATTTTGGTTGCATGTCCCACTCTGGCTCACTTTAAACCCAGATTGTTGGCAAAAATACGATCTAAAATGTTTACCTGTCTCGGAGAAAAATCAAATTATTACATCACTCTCATTCCAAGAGCCAGTTATTGGGCCTATATTAGATATCGGCAAATACTCCAGCTTAAATAAACTTCACAGAGTAACAGGCTATGTAATCAAATTTATTTTCAAATTGCGGAAAGAAACCCGATTTTGAAATCAGCTATTCTGTCTGATTATATTAGCTTTCTATTATGCAGCAACACTTATTCCCAGTGGAGAATAAGTTCCTTGAAGATGTTTGGAAAAACCTCAATCAAGATCGCAAGCTAGAAATTCCCCAATTAATTAAAGACCTAAATCCTGTCCATCTTATAAGAACTAAAGAGAGAATTTCAAAGTCCATCTACTATGATTACAATGTAATTAATACCATTATTTTGGCTGAGGATCACCATCTAACTAAATTAATAATTCGAGATTGCCATTTTTCATGTAAACATCTGGGACTTCAAACACTTTGAAAACTAATAGTTTTCGGGTTACCACTCCAAGACAGACCCTAGAATGGTTCCTTTCCAAATGCGAGAATTTGCAGAAAATTAAATTCTTTCTCTTTTCAATATCCTAAGTTCAGAGCATTTACCCAAGCTCAGGTTAATTTGATTAAAACCTTTAAACATGTGGGGTGGATTTCACCAGCAACCTGTGTTAAAAACGCGTCAAATAATACATATAAGATGGATATTTTGATTTTCACTTGCCTTAACATCAAGACCATTCACTTGGAAAAGGTTTCAGACATGTCCGATAAGTCATTTCTACTCTCCTTTCATCGCTTTTCTAACATCTTTGGCGTACCAGATGTTTTGTAATCTGACAATGCAAAGTGATTTATTTTAAGGAGTAAAAGTTATAAGTGAATGTTTAACGTATAATGAGTTCGAATCCAATATGATGGCTTGTAACATCAAGCACATCCCAATTCCTTTACTCTGCCTGGATGGGGGCCGTTTGAGAGAAACTCATTAGAGTCGTCAAGAGTTGTCGTTTTAATTCTATAGGTCAATCTAAGCTTAAATAATTTGAATTGCTGACTCTCCTGTCAAACATTCAAAACTTAGTCAACTCTCGCCCCTCAATTACATCTCCTCAGATAAAGATTCAGTCCTTTTGACTTCTAATTTATTTTTTAAGCCCTATTCAAATACCAAAATTCAATTTGATGTAAATAAAAAAGACAACCTATGGACTTCTGACACTCTTGCTATCTTGTATAAAATTATCTGAAGAGAAGCATGAACAGTTCAAACAGGCCTGGTATTCAGACTACTTACGAAGTCTGAGAGAACACAGTAGGGATCTACATCAATCCAATTGGGACGACAGAGTTAAAGTATGAGACGTTGTACAGATTAAATCCATAATGCATTGGGGTGCTAGACAGTCGGTATTGCACAAACTGACCAGGGCCAAGCTTCTAATAGTAGTATTAATTTAGTTAATTTAGATTATACGAGAGATAACAATGTAGATTTAAGTGTAAGGCCCAAACGCAAGGCCGCAGGGGAGGGTTTGTAAAGGACTCAATCCATGTCTTAAATAAAACTTAAAAATGAAACAAAATTGTTAAAATATCTAAATGTTAAAAAAAAAACTAAAAACCCTACGTATCATTTCCACATTATTTGAAATGCTTTCACGGCGGGAAAAAATCCCGCGTGAGGCTGCCTGTGAGAGTCACTCACAAGCCGGCTCACTTGCATTCAAATTGTCCTTCCGACAACATCAAACTGTCAGAATTATCTAATTTACTTTACACCTAGCGGGTCCTTTTAAATATTACTCACTTAAGATCTTTTGTATTTTAAGAATTATTTACCTTCGGTCCGTAAGTAAAAGATTTACCATTAAGTTCCTAAGTACAAGTGATATTTTATTATTGGTCATTTATTTATTTAATTACTGAAAGTGGTTTAAAATTACAATCGTTTTCGGTATGATGAGAATAAATTTCTCCTCAAATGCTTCCTTGAACTTCATTCAAATTCCCTCCTTCATTTATTAGTGTTAATTTCATTTAGTGCTTGTTTGATGTTATTAATTTCATTTATCGTTTAATTATAGCTCTTTATTACCAGTCAACTTTTGCCCTGTAAATAAAGGGAGTGCATTAGTACACATATTTCATATATGGAGATTTTTGTATTTGAGAGAGATACGTTTATGTGTGTCTTAGATTTTATGAAGGGTATGACAGAAATATATTTCCAAGCTATGTAAAGAAATAAAGCCTTAACCAAAGCTAAAAAACTTCTATCTTTTACTTAGCAATTTGTTTAAATTAGTAATCTGAGTTGGATATTTTTACCCTGAAATCATAACAGACTGTTAGGTTTGGATTGCCTACTGCATTCAGTTTTTAAAAGCCTGTGCTTTTCCTTCCGATTGGAAGCAATAACCAAATCTTAAAATATTTCACGAATTTACGGTTGTTATTGGAATGTTTGAAATTAAATTAAAATGAATCAAATTCACAGTTTCATCAAAGTTTGTAATGATTTAATATAATTTCTTTGAGATAGATACCAAGTTGTAAATACAACAAATCCGTTTATTAACTTATTGCTCCCAAGTCTAGTGTGAGGCAATAAGTTAATGTGTTAATTTTGAATGCATCTATTAACAAAAGATTTTGTCGGAACCATTAAAAATCCTTACATATTCTTGGTTATGGCACAGATAGTCTTTCCCTCCCTCACTAAATATTGTTTTAATTTTTCATTTCAAATACCGTTTTAATTTGATAGTCCAGAAAACCGAAAGTCTTGTCACCGCCATTTTAATATTGTTTTAATTTTATATTTCAGATGGTTGACACGAGCTCCTACAGTTTCGAAGAGAGGCTAATTGGAATTTATTGGTCAGGATCGCGTGCATTTTGTTGTTCATACAGACCTTCTCGATGCGTGACAGAGTTGATAAAAATAATTACTCTAAAAATAGTGTGTTTGATATTATTATATATTTCTTATTAATGTTTGTTATGGTATGCCAAGACTATCGGACCACCCTGTACGTTAAAATTGCTATAAATGTGGAAACATGATGTTTACTTGTTACATAAGAAGCAATATGTTAAAAGTAATAAAAAAAGCCTTTCAACCCTAAAATAGAGGAAAAAATAATCCTATGCATGATTTGTTACTGATTTGAGTTATTACTTCACGAGAATTTGTATCTGGGAGGAAAGAGTCCGGTACACTTCTCTTTTTCTTTCAGGAATCCTTGAAAAATAGTCACTTAATACCTTTTTATAGCAACAAACATGTTACCTATTTTTTGGAAATAGAAAAATGACAAAAGGCATTTTTTGTTTGGACTTTCGGTGAAA
This sequence comes from Ceratothoa steindachneri, assembly GCA_963969495.1. Taxonomy (NCBI): domain Eukaryota; kingdom Metazoa; phylum Arthropoda; class Malacostraca; order Isopoda; family Cymothoidae; genus Ceratothoa; species Ceratothoa steindachneri. The sequence goes on from OZ018326.1 coordinate 116,304,324, forward strand.
CATAGTTTAGTAAAATCTCCTCAAAATATGCGACCAGATTAATATAGGTAAGGAAAGCGTAGCGGGGCACTCAGTGAAATGAGATACATGTACGAATACATTAATGGCTAATAGCTTTTAAAATAATATAGATAGATAGATAAATAAAAATAATTATTTAAATGTATAAATTAATGCATTTTTATTAATAAATACAAAGAAAAAAATGCATTTCTTCGTGGAATCTAAAATCGTCTTTTTATCTTGTTCCTCCCCGTAAGGGGCGCGGTGATTTGCCATCCTGGCCGCCGTGCTGACGGGATCCAGCGCTCCGTCCGGCCCCAGCTTAGCCTCTCTTCCTTCCTTCAGATAGCCCGATTTCTCCCCTACCTCGTCGCTTTTCATACAACCTCTCCCACAACTTTCTCTGGTCAGCCTCTAATTTCACAGGGTAGAATGCTGACCTTCTCAAGCCAACCACCCCGGATCGGGGCTGAGGGGGGAGGGGACATTGTTCCCTAACCCCTCAGCTCCGGTTCGGGATGGGGGTTTTTTAACAACCTGCTTCATCTCCACCCATACCTTCCTCACATCCCTTTTCCTCTCCTCTTCACAACCTATATTTTTTACGCCGTGTTCAAGGTGGAGCCGCCATGCCGAAGGACTGCCAGGCCACCAGGCGGGAGGGGTGGTCCCGAATGGCGGCGCCTGGCTCTGCCGGGCTTGTAAGCACCTCTCGCAGTGCGGGCAACTGCGAGAGGTGATGAGCTATTGCGTCCCGTAATAAAAAGAGGGTCACCATGCCCATGAATGAAAAAAAACACCAAAAAACCCAACCCCCAACTTCCCCAAGAAAATCAACGGAGCCGCCCTCGGGCAGCTCCACCGAGAAAATGGAGGTCCCCCCCCTTGTGCTTGCGCAAGGGACCCTCCATAATTCTTTAACCGGAGAGGAGGCTTACTCCTCTCCTACGCTTACGGGTGTAGGGGACTCCCCCTCACCCCCTTCTCTGGAGGTGCTTTCGGGCACCTCCCTATCTCCAGCGGCAGTCCCTCCTTTGCTTTCTAAGGGGACTGCCAAGAAAGCCAGCAGGCAGCCCATTGCCGACCGCCCGTCGTGCAAGCGGCTCGGTAGGGCAAACCCCCTTAGGGGGGAGAGGGAAGCCAGGCCCCTTCGGTCGCTTGCCTCAAAAGACCTGCTGGCAAGAATTTTAAACCTTGCTGGGGTCAAGGCCTGTGCCTCCCCACACCACCTGACTAGTGACAATACTGCCAAGGGGACCTGCGATGTCCTGGGAGGGGATGGCCAACTGGAGGCCCCTCCTGTGATAGACATGGTCCTTGAGGAGACCCAGCCTCAGACGGTAGGGCCTTCCATGGGGGGGAATTCGGGCTCAGCGCCAAGCACCAAACCCGAATCCGCCCCTATGCCACGTCCTCCTCAAATGGCTGAGGGCTCCGAGGCAGTAAAAGGAGGGGAGGGATCTCCTCCGACAGGTGCCCCTACGACAACCAGGACCTTCTCCATTTCGGAGAGGGACCTGGCTGAGGCTAGTCCATCTGGCCTGGGGACTTCTGCCGGCGGAGGTGAAAAGCGGGTTCATTCCCCGCCCTCCTCTCCGAAAAAGAAAAAGACTAAAAAGACAAAAAAGACTCGGGGCTCCTCTCCATCCGCGGGGGCTGCGGGGACGGATGGGTCTGCTGCCACTCTGGCAAGCGACCAAGCCAAGATCGGCACATCCGCCCCCTCTGCCCCCCCGGTTGCGGAGCCCCTGACAAAGAAGACTAATACCAAGTGTGCACAGGGCGGAGCCTCGATGACATCGGGGCCCCTCATTCAGAGGTTACCTGGCGTTTTCGAGGCCGCTGGCTTCAAACGCTTCCTCGTTATTCGCTCCACTGATGGCACCATGTTGTCCAAGGGCAACATGATCCATCAGAGGAGAGGATTAGCTAGTGCAATTGGTAGAGAGCCGAAGGTAACCCGTTTCTCGGACGGGAGCCTTCTGGCGAATGCGGCGAATCCCGCCGAGGCGGCCAAGATAAGTGCTCTTCGGACACTTCATGGCACCCCGGTGAGTGTGACGCCGCACTCTACCATGAACTTTGTAAAAGGAGTAGTTTATGCGAGGGAACTCGTTGACTACTCCATAGAAGACATCACCCTCTAGAGCTGGCCGACCATGGGGCGGTCAAGGTCGAACGTGTGATGAGAAAACAGGGAGGGGCCTCGAGACCCACCCCTACACTCTTCGTCACGTTCGACTGTGACAAGCTCCCTGAGTCGGTGCGTGCCGGTTGGTACCGCTACCGCGTGAAGGCATTCGTGCCACTGCCGCGGCGGTGCTATTACTGTCACCGCTTCGGCCACACGAATCGATCATGTAGACGTGCAAAATCGGGGTCACCCGAAGTCTGTGTAAATTGCTCCAAGGTCGCACACGATAAGTCCAAATCGTGTGTGGCCAAGTGTGTCAATTGCGGAGAGCCGCACCCTGATTCTTCGAAGCAATGTGGTGCATATCTCCTTGAGAAAGAAATCCTGGCCGTTTAGGCCCAGGATCGACTCTCATTCCGCGAGGCTAAGGACTTGGTCCTGGCGCGCCCGGCTCTGCCTGGGACGTCATATGCCTCAATAGTTAGAAAAGCACCCTCTGCTCCTGGCCCATCCAGGCCAACGAGCACGATTGTTTCCGCGCCCATTCGGAGCCCTTCTGCGGGCTCTACTACACCCGGGCGCTCCCCTGGTAGAGCTGGCGGCAAAAAGGGTTCACACCCAGCCCCGGCTAATACCAGGGCTCCCCCCTCTTCCCCCAGCGTGACCGTTTCCCGTAAGGCGAAACGGCCACGCACCTCCACAGAGTCGTTAGACTCACAGGAGGCAACACCCCTGAAGATGGTCGCTAGGCCATCTTCCGGGGTTCCTAAAGCTGTTCCCCGAAAGGAGGACAGCAACAAAGGAGCTTCGGCCCCTTCGCCCACGCCCCGAGGTGGAGCGAGTGGCTCGGAGACGGTGGTTCCTCGAAAAGAGGGCCCCCCGCCTCCCAAGCCGCAGCGCCCGCCTAAGGTTTCGAGGCGGAGGGAGGAAAAGACTCGCATGGCGAGCCCAACCTCCCCCAATAAGTCCTCGAAGGCGACAGCGCCTTCAGCGCTTTGTCTGGCCAACAGCGCCCGGGGTTCTGCCCCCGGGAAGCGTACGGCCATTCCCGTGAGGGTCTTCAATTCGAAGAGGGCCCCCGCGTCTCCTCCGAGCTAGGCCTGGAGGGCATATTCCTTCAATGGATTTGCAGTGGACTCCGGGCCAACTGGGAGGAGCTGCGGAGGCTCGTCTCGTCCCGTTCCCCGTTAGCTATTTTTTTGCAGGAGACCATGCTAGGCGCGTGCCCGCTGCCTGCCCTCCCTGGGTATATGGGTCTTGCGACCCCACCACCGCGGGATGGCCGGGCTGGGGGATGCGCGGTTTACACCCGGCATGATGTCTCCGTTCTTCCTTTCTCTTTAGATACCTCCTTTTAGGCAGTGGCTGTGCAGCTGCACCTGGATAGGAGGTATACTATCATTTCTGCGTACATTCCACCGTCAGCTGACTTCGACGCGGGGGACTTCCGCCGCGTCGTGGCACGGTTGCCGAGGCCCTATCTCTTGCTTGGAGATCTGAACGGCAGGCATCCTCTCTGGGGAGATTACTCCATAAATCCCAGGGGACAAGTCCTTGCCGATCTGATCGAAGAGCTTGAGATGGGTGTCCTAAACGTGGATGAGTTTACGCATCACTGTCCGAGAACCGCTTCATTTTCTTGCCTTGACCTATCTTTGTGCTCTTCGGATGCACAGCCTGATTTTGATTGGAGGTGTTCGATGACCTCCATGGTAGTGATCACTTTCCCATTCAAATATCATTTTCAGGGCAACTGCCGCCTGAGAGACCACCTCGGTGGTGCTTGGCGCGGGCGCGGTGGCCTGCATTTCAGGAAATGACTGAATTCTCTATCTCAGTCGAGGAGTTTAGGTCGGTAGATGAGGCCGTTGAGTTCTTCTCCGGCAACCTCATCGCCGTAGGCCTGACTACTATTCCTAGGACGTCTGGCCGTTTTGCACGCCGACCACTCCCATGGTGGTCAGCCGAGTGTGAGACGGCCCTCAAACAGAAGCGTTATGCCTACATGCGCTATAAGCGCCGCCCGAACGATTTCACTGTCGCTGAATTTCGTCGGGCTAGGGCTAGGTTCCGGTATATTTCGAAGCACGCCCGCCGCTCTTCTTGGCGGGCATACGTGTCTTCACTTAACGGGAAGACCCCTTTAGCTGAGGTGTGGAAGCGAGTCAAAAGGATTCGAAGCAAGTTCTCGCAGGACCTCCCTCCCGTTCTCCAGGAGAATGGGACCGCAATCTTGGACCCCGCGTCCGTGGCGGAATCCTTAGCGACCGCTTTTTCCGCATTCTCTAGCCGTGATGCTGCTCCGCCAGCATTCAATGCACGTCGTGATGTCGCGGAAGGCCGCCGGCTGGAATTTACCTCCAGAGGCGGAGAACCCTTCAACGACAAGTTTACTGTGAGTGAGTTGCGTTCCGCTCTCGCTTCGTGCGCGGACACCGCCCATGGTCCGGACGATGTCCCGTACGCCATGCTTCATCACCTGGGTGAGCGAGGCATGGCCTTTCTGTTAGATTTGTTCAACAGGATCTGGGTGGAAGGTCTTCTCCCAGACTCCTGGCGAATCGCTAGACAGCACTACGCCACGGTGTTTTTTGATCTGGAGAAGGCCTATGATACCGCATGGCGATACGGTATCATGGAGACTCTCCACACGATGGGGGCGAGGGGACGCCTCCCAATTTTTATATCTGAATTTTTGCGAGATCGTCGATTCCGCGTACGGGTGGGGGGAGCCCTCTCCGGCCCAAAGGATCAGGAAGAGGGTGTCCCGCAGGGAAGTGTCCTCAGTGTCACACTCTTTGCCCTGAGCATCAACGGCATCACCTCGGTGCTGCCGGAAGATGTTCTCGCTACGCTCTACGTAGACGACCTTTCGATCTCTTTTGGCGCGGCCCAGATGCCAACTCTGGAGCGTCGACTCCAACAGGCATTGAACCGCGTCTCTCGCTATGCCGAAGCGCACAGGTTTCGGTTTTCTTTGGCCAAGACTAAGGTGGTGCACTTCTGCCGCCATCCACGGCTTCACCCCGACCCAGATTTGTTTCTTAATGGGGTGCGCCTGGATGTGGTTAAGTCGCACCGTTTCCTTGGTCTTGTATTCGACCGACGCCTCACCTGGGAGGCTCATATTCGCAGCCTTAGGGTCTCTTGTACCCGCGCCATGGACATTCTCCGTTCCGTGACGTTCAGCGCTTGGGGCGCTGATAGGGCTACCGCCTTACTTTTTTATCGATCCTTTGTTCGCTCGAAGCTCGACTACGGATGCGAGTTTTATGCATCCGCGCCTGAGCGTTTATTGCGGAAGGTGGATTCAATCCACCACATGGGCCTTCGCCTTGCGACCGGTGCCTTCCGCACTTCCCCCATTGAGAGCCTGTTGGTCGATGCTGGGGAGATGCCACTCGCTCTGCGCCGCGTGCAGTGCATCACTCGCCTGTACGCGCGAGCCCGGCGCCTCCCTCAGTCGCCAACAGCTCTCACTGCATGCGCAGCTGATCTCGATGGTGCCTATGCCGCCGAGAGACGCCAGTCATACCCTAAGCCCTTTGGGTTAAGGGCCAGGAAACTCCTTCGAGAGGTAGATATAGCTCTCGGGCCGGTGGCGCCCCTGGTTCTGCCCAGGACGCCACCCTGGAGGGTACCACATTTGGCTATTTGTCGCCACGCCTCTGCTCCCAGAGCTTGTACTGCGCCGGGAGTATTGCGTTCGACCTTTTTGGAGCACACATCGTGTCACGCTGGTACCGTGCCAGTGTATACGGATGGCTCCAAGTCCCAAGAGGGGGTCGGCTTCCACGCCGTATCCCCTCTGTTTGAAGTCAGCGGGGCTCTACCAGGCGCTGCGTCTGTCTTCACGGCCGAGCTGGTGGCAATACACCACTCGGTACGGGAGATTACGCGACGTGCCCGGTTCGGAGACCGGATTGTGATCTATAACGACTCACAAAGCGCCCTGAGTGCTCTCGGGGCATTGGAATCTCCGCATCCCCTGGTTCGCGATATCCGTGACGCCACGGTTTTGGCGAGCCGGGCAGATGTCGAGATTATCTTCTGCTGGGTTCCTGGACATGTAGGAATTGCGGGGAATGAGCGCGCCGATGAGGGCGCCAAAGAGTCCGCGAGGACTCTGCGACCGGACCAGCGTTTCGCTCTTCCTCACACCGACTACATGGCAGGAATACGGGCAGCTCTTCGGACTGCTTGGCAAAGAAGATGGGAGACGGTCGAAGGGAACTTAAAGTTGCGTGCCATTGCGCCGGACTGTTCCCATGGACCTATCCCCCAATGCCGCGGCGGCTTCAGGTTGCTTTCTGTCGTCTCCGAATCGGACACACTCGTGTGACGCATCGCTATCTGATGGAGCGCTCGCCTGCGCCCTATTGCAACGACTGCGTCGTCCCCCAGACTGTTCGGCACATTCTTGTCGAATGTCCCAGTCTGAGTGATCTTCGCGCACGATACCTGTCCCAGTACCGGGATGGGCGGGGTCGCTACCGCCTGTCCCTTGTGCTTGGGACAGATTCGTGCACACTGACTTGTGGACTTGTTGACTTCTTGGGGGAGGCCGGCCTTCTCCCTATTATTTAAGCAAGGTTTGTTTGTTTTTTTTGTTTTGTTTTTTTTTTGTTTTTTTTGCATTTGTTTTGTTTTTTGTTTGTTTTTTTTTCTTTAGTTGCACGCTCCTGCGCCGGGGGGACCTCTCCCCGACGCACCAGCTTGCTTCCTTTCCCCCTTTTGGGGTGTTGTTTTTTTGTTGTTTTTTTTTTCTCTTTAATTTCATTTTAAAGTAGCCTAGAACTAGGCCAGTTTTAATACGGCGACTAATGCCCAAGTAGGCAGTCGCCAGATGAGCTATTAAAAAAAAAAAAAAAAAAAAAAATTATCTTGTTCCTGCACAGGTTCAGTTATTCCTTGAGATTTGCTAATAGATAATAGAGATAAAATAATGACAATTTGGGTTATATGAATGATGTTGTGTAAGTATGATCTAGTACGTAATTATCTTTGTATAACTATATGTTTGAATAGTTCTAATTCCAGTAATGATTCTTTCCAAAGAGAAACGTACAACCATTTGTGCTCTGCATAAAGTGTCCAGAAAGGCCTGCGAAGAAGCTTCATTTCACTAAGGAGACCCGCTAGGACTCAGTTTTACTTTTATGTAAAATGTCAAGAATGGACTGTTGATGGTTGGGAAAAGTGATATTACATAATGAAGCTTATTTCCCCTTATTTTCTGCTTCAAGATGATTCGTTAGTAAGAAAGAGATAAGGAAAGCACTTTCACAAATGCTGTAACATTCCTGTTACTTCTTCTAATCTCAAGGAACTAGATCACTATAGATTTTACCAGAGGAAACTGACCTGAATTCAAATAAGTAATAAAATGCACCTCATAAGCAACTTTTCCCAACATTTCAGTACTAATTTGGAGAAGATAACTGCATTTCTTAGCATGGCGGTGCACCAGGACACAGAGCTAAAGCAATGAGAAGAAAGTTCTTGGCCTAAAATAACATCGAACCTTTGGAATTTTGGCCCGAGATTTGGCCAGAATTGGAACAAAAAGGGAATTTGTAGGTGATAATGAAACTGGCGGCGGATCAACAGAAACCATATAATTGTGAGAAGTTGTGACTGCTTATTGGAAAAAATAGAGCAATATTAACTAAGAAATCATCATATATTTGCTTTCCACATTGACAAAACAAATTGAAGCAGTCCTGAAGAACAAATGACATCATTGTTAATATTGATTGTGCGCATCAATGAATGTATTTATTAAAAAAATTAGTTTTGGCTCTCAATATTCGTATATTTCAACCACAAATGATTATTCCATCATACTAAAACGTTATATTAATTTTCTTCTATTGAAAAATATAGTGGGCTTAAACTTTTGGTCATGGATAAAGTGTTCGCACTTCTGTTTTCAAATGAATTTTTCATCGCTTTCACTATATGTTATCATTTTCCATCACCAGCAACTATATATCTATGGGAAGACAAAATTTCAATTAACTAAGCTGATATGGTATAAGTGTAGCAGTGGTATGAGTCAGAGCAATTTCTTGCACATGTGAGAAGTTTGGTGTTTGAATACATACCACCTTATTCCTGCTTTCATGTAGGCCACCTTAGTTTGAAAATCATGCTAAAATTCTTTAAGTACCCACTGTTGAACACTTGCCCAATGAACAGTTATACAGCTTGTTAAAATTCTCTAAATACGATATTAATTTCTTGGTAAATTAATTTGTAAAATTGGCAACTGTTATTAAATTTTAAAATGTGCATAATTGTGTCCTAAATAAATAATCCCCAACTGAATAAAAAATCACTAATCATACATCCTATTTAGTGAAAAGAAGGAAAACGCCAATTCAGCAAATCCATCTCCTGGAGTAAGTAGAGCATTCTACTTTCTTTCGGAAAAAATATCGCAGGGCTCAAAAATCTCTCAAAATATTTTCGAATATTTTTCTTCCTAACCTTCTTTCCTCTATCTTAGAAAATAGACGGCTGATAATAACTTGTTGGCCTTTTTATGACGCCTTTTATAGTACTAATTGTCTGTAGATTCATAAATGCGTTTTTGGTATAATTGTGAATTTTTGATATTTCTATTTATTCATCGGTCGCTTTGTCCGCAGTTTCGTTCATCGCTTCTAAAGTCTCTCTGGACATCGCAAGAACTATGTTAACTTGACAATTGAAAACTCTGCAGATTATCGAAGGAATGGTAAAAACTAAAATTATCTCAAAAGATTATCTTTATTTAGCAATTTTACTTTAGAGGTAATTTTATTTAGTCATTTACTGTGTAATTTATTTAATTTATATTCCACAGGCAACCACTCACTTTCTTCTAAGTTATTATCTTAGCTCTAGTACCATTTGTACCTTTTCCTATTGCTTTGCCTTTAGAATCAAATTTATTGGCATTTTCTGCTTAAATTGGCCCTTCTATTTGTTACGTTTACTTTTACAAGTTTCAATCAAACATATCCACTTTTTATTTAATAAGTAAGGTGGAAGTTCAAAAATGGCTTTTAAGTATTTTGCTTATCAATCTGTATGAACATCTAAATGGAATTTTACATAGTAGCATTCTAAAATACGAACAAGCAATAACCCTTCTTGTATTACTTGCTATAGTCAGATAATTTCTATATATATTCTCATTCATATTTTATGGATCGTCTTTACTCTTTATTTTCTTTCCTATTGATTTGTTTTCTCAGTAGAGGTTATTTTATTTCTTAAAAAGTAAGGAAGGGCCCTTAATCTATATGTACAGAAATCTCATTATTCACATACGGCTATTTTACTATGAACTAAATATATGATGCCATTTTCTTAGATTTTTACCGGTTTATTTCTAAATTCAAGTTGTTTATTTGAAATGGGATTTTGCATCTGTCAAAATGATGTTACTCTTTTCAACCCTACAAAACTTTAACTTTAAACTGTTTCCCACAAATTAGGGTTGGTACGCTTGAATGCCAGTATATACTATCCGCCCACCCTTTATGCTCAAGACCATTTTTCCACGCCATATCTGCCCTCTAAAGCAAAGGGTTGCTATTTGTGGCAACGGCATCACCTCGGTGCTGCCGGAAGATGTTCTCGCTACGCTCTACGTGGACGACCTTTCGATTTCTTTTGGCGCGGCCCAGATGCCCACTCTGGAGCGTCGACTCCAACAGGCATTGAACCGCGTCTCTCGCTATGACGAAGCGCACAGGTTTCGGTTTTCTTTGGCCAAGACTAAGGTGGTGCACTTCTGCCGCCATCCACGGCTTCACCCCAACCCAGATTTGTTTCTTAATGGGGTGCGCCTGGATGTGGTTGAATCGCACCGTTTCCTTGGTCTTGTATTCAACCGACGCCTCACCTGGGAGGCTCATATTCGCAGCCTCAAGGTCTCCTGTACCCGCGCCACGGACATTTTCCGTTCCATGACGTTCAGCGCTTGGGGCGCTGATAGGGCTACTGCCCTACTTTTTTATCAATCCTTTGTTCGTTCGAAGCTCGAACACGGATGCGAGTTTTATGCATCCGCAGCCGAGCGTTTATTGCGGAAGGTGGATTCGATTTACCACACCGGCCTTCGCCTCGCGACTAGTGCCTTCCACACTTCCCCCATTGAGAGCCTGTTAGTCGATGCTGGGGAGATGCCACTCGCTCTGCGCCGCGTGCAGTGCATCACCCGCCTGTACTTGTGAGCTCGGTGCCTCCCTTATTCCCCAACAGCTCTCACTGCTTCCGCAGCTGATCTCGATGGTGCCTATGCCGCTGACAGACACCAGTCATACCCCAAGACCGTTGGGTTTAGGGCCAAGAAACTCCTTCGAGAGGTAGATATAGCTCTCGAGCCGGTGGCGCCCTTGGTTTTGCCCAGGACGCCACCCTAGAGGGTACCACATTTGGCTATTTCTCGTTACGCCTCTGCTCCCAAAGCGTGTACGGCGCCGGGAGTATTGCGTTGGACTTTTTTGGAGCACACATCGTGTCACGCTGGAACTGTGCCAGTGTATACGGATGGCTTCAAGTTCCAAGAGGGGGTTGGCTTCCAGGCCGTATCCCCTCTGTCTGAAGTCAGCGGGGCTCTACCAGGCGCTTCGTCTGTCTTCACGGCCGAGCTGGTGGCAATACACCACTCGGGACAGGAGATTCCTCGACGTGTCGGTTTGGAGACCGGATTCTTATCTATAGTGACTCACAAAGCGCCCTGAGTGCTCACGGGGCATTCGAATCTCCGCATCCATTGGTTGGCGATATCCGTGACGCCACGGTTTTGGCGAGCCGGGCAGATGTCGAGATTATCTTCTGCTGGGTTCCTGGACATGTAGGAATTGCGGGGAATTAGCGCGCCGATGAGGGCGACAAAGAGTCCGCGAGGACTCTATGACCGGACCAGCGTTTCGCTCTTCCTCACACCGACTACATGGCAGGAATACGGGCAGCTCTTCGGAATGCTTGGCAAAGAAAAGAGGAGACGGTCGAAGGGAACTTAAAGTTTCGTGCCATTGCGCCGCGACTGTTCCCATGGACCTATCCCCCAATGCTGCGACACTGCAGGTCGCTTTCTGTCGTCTCCGAATCAGGCACACTCGTTTGACGCATCGCTATTTGATGGAGCACTCGCCTGCGCCGTATTGTGACGACTGCGTTATCCCCCAGACGGTTCGGCACATTCTTGTCGAATGTCCCAGTCTCGGTGATCTTTGCGCCCGTTACCTGTCCCGGTACCGGGATGGGTGGGGTCGCTACCGCCTGTTCTTTGTACTCGGGACGAGTGCGTGCACATTGACTGGTAGACTTGTTGACTTTTGGGGGGAGGCTGGCCTTCTCCTTTTCTTTTAACCAGGTTTAATTGTTGTTTTTGTTATTGTTGTTATTATTTCTTTTTATTGTTGTTTCCTGTTCAAATTTTTTAAAGTAGCCTAGAACTAGGCTGTTTGTTTAAGGCGACTTATGTTAAAGTCGGCAGTCGCCAGGTAGCTCCTTAAAAAAAACGAAAAAAAACTCCTGTAGTAGGTACATTCTCATTTAGGTACTAGCTACGCCTTCATGATGAAGGAAATAATTTCAAGTCCTAATTTGTCTGGATGTTTAAATGCTGCCACTAGCATCACAGGTCGTTTTCAGTACTTTTATAGTGTTGTATATTCTTGCAAGTTGTGTTTTTGGACGAGTCAACTATTGCAGTACTTGATGATAGTGTGCAGATAATTAGGCGGAGTTTATGCCTGTCTCTTAAAAAGACTGCAAAACATTCACAGAATATCATAGTGTGGCGAGCAATTTCTTCACAGGGGACAAGTCGCTTGAAGAATGATGAAGGAATGATGAATCCGTAGGAATATATTGAAGTATTGAAAAATCGTTTGTTACCTCAAATTATAGAATGGTTCGGTAAGATCATACATAATTCAGCAAAACTCGGCTCCTTGCCATACGTGCGATCAGTGAAGACATGGTGTGCACAAAATGGCAATGAACTGCTATCATGTCCGGAAAATTCCACAGACATGAACCCTATTGAGAATTTATGGTATATTCCAAAAAATTAAATACACAAAGTTCCCATAACAACCAAATCAAAGCTCAAAGAATGCCTTACCTACCTTTGGTTTCACTCTGACAGAATCAAGCAATTATGCAGAAATTTAATCTTTGTTATGACAGAGCAAGTTAATGCACTTAAAGGGGCTAAAGTAGGAGAAAAAAAAAAAATTATATAATCTTTTGGCTAAAAAATTAAGAATTTTAAGAAATCCATAATAATTTGATCACTTCTGTACAGTAAAAAAATCTTCACGTCTTTTCTTATATATTTTTATTAATACACTAAACAATACTACCATTAAACACGCCATGCCATAATTTTAACTGATTTTATGAATTCTTGATATATATTTTTTTTAATTCAGATTTTCCTTGAGTTGAGTGTATAATGTGAGAAAAATGGTAAATCTTAGAAATTATTTAAATACAAGCTTGAAATATAAGAAAAAAACAGGCCTTAGGGTTCTTAGTTCAAACTCTAAATCAACTCTTAGAAATAACTTTAATACAAGCTTTGAATTTCCCTAACAACACTCCTGCGCTCTAATTTTTCGTTCTATAATAAACTTTTTCAAAGAAGTGGATAAAAGCATTAAATAAATGGAAAACCTCTTGATCGTACTAATTTACACTTGGCCTGTTTTTGCAGATCCATCTTTAGGTTCTAGACGTAAAGGTGAGGGCAAAAAAACAATCGGAACTCTTTAGAAATACGGAAAAATGAATCCTATGATCTTATATTTTTCAATTTAAATTTATTCAATAAATTCATTTTACTTTACTGGTTTTTAGGAGAGGAGACCAATTTCCTTTTTTCAATATTAAAAAAGAAAATATATTTTCAGAAAGAGGACCGGAAAAGGATTTGAATATACCAAAAAAAATAAAGAGACAAATCTTAATTTTAAAAAATACTTCAGAAATTGTAATTCGTTTTGATTTTGTAAGTATTCCCCGATATCGATAATTATATTTGTTTCTGAACTTCACCTTTTGATCTTGGTCAATTTGTAGATATAAACTAGGAGAAGAAAATTATTATTATTGAAGCCTTCAAAAAAATCCCGTTCAAAAAATATAGTGTTATGGAATAATAAATATATTAAATCCATTAATACAGGAATTTCATTGCCCACACCAATAATTAAATTTTCCATATGCACCAGTTTCCAACACATACTTTCCATTTCTCTCCAACATAGTTAATCTTTAGACCTCATTGCTCGGCAATTTTTAAAATTAATGTAGGTTTTTAGGAATGAAATGTACTACTTGCATTAATTTTTTTCTAAATTGGGTTCATTTTGAAATGGGATGGAGCCGATCTTAGGCTTTAGATGTCCCTACAAAAAGAGTCACAAGGAATTGAATTAGGTGATCTTGGAGCCATTGAATTAAAAGTTTCATTTAATTTGCAATCATTGAACATTCTAAAGGTCCAAATGCTGAAGCTCTATCCTGGATTTGACCAAAGTTTATTAAATCTTTTGGAAATTGCCGTGAACCTCCAATATTATTTGTTTTCCGTTAGCCTTATTCAGGTAGAAAACTCCAATTATGTTATTTTCGTAAACAAAAATGACAATTAAGAGCTAGTTCCACATAAAATGACCCTAGAGACACTTCTCTGCAAATAGCGCCGTCAAAAGCGAATCCAATGAGGTTGCTCAATTTTGCATAATGTTGAAATAGTCCATAAGACTAGCCAGTAGAAAGGAAAGCTATTCAACAGAACTTTTTCTTCGAGGAAAATCAGTCTCAAGGAGATTAAGCAGATGATGTATCTTATAAGGATACCTTTCCAAATCTAGTTTAACAATTCAATTAAATGATGATGATGACATTTGCCTTTCATACTTTCTAGCAGATAGATTTGGTTTTTCAAAAAATTGTCTTAAACTACTTCAATAATTTGTTCTGCTATTACTGCCTAATACGTACCAGATTGACATTTGTTTAAATTTTGACTAGTACCCTCTCTGTGTTACTTCTAATCTTTGTTCATAAGGGTAGAGAGTGGTTAATCTCTTGCATTTTTATGGCTATTGTTGTTGAGATAGTGTATTTGTATTTGTAATTTTGAAAGTGTTGGAATAAGAATGGGAGAGAGATATAGCGACATAGGAGGAAAATGGGAATAAAATAAGAGATTTGCAAAGAGATGCGTGGTGACTGGAGGTAAGGCTAATCACTGTATTGATTTAGTTATGTATTTATGTTTATTATTTTACATAAATTGATATGTGGCTTTTGGCGAAAACTCATCATCGTTTTTTGTTTTCTACATTTATAATAGTCTTATTCTATTTATCTGTTTTTATTCTTTCTTTTCTATATTTCTATCATCTTTTATCTTTTACTTCATTTACGTTGTTTGGTAAAATCAATCAGTCATTATATATGATGCTTTCCAGAAATCGTTTTGAGACTTTTCTGAGTCTTTTTATTATTTGCATATTGCTTTTCTTAGTTGAGGATGTATTTGGAATTCTTTGGTTTGTATGTTAGAGTGTTGTTTCGATTGTTGCTATCTAAGTTTCTTCTATTCCTTCTTATTTAAATTGTTTTTGTTATTCTTGTTTTCTGTTGTCACTGCTAGGGAACAAACCGCGTGCTCTTAAATTTCTTGGTTATTTATTTTTATAGGGGAATCGTCACTCCCCCCCCTCCCGTTCACTCGTGGTGCAGTCGCAAGGTGGTTACCGCGAAGACATCCGGCCAAAGGCATCGGCGGGTCCAGTGTGTAACCGCAGCGTCACACAACTCAAAGCCATCAAAGACCTAAAGGTCAAAATGCAACATCTCCCCCAGGAGAGTGAGATCCAGTTCCACGTCAAATAAGAAATTGGTGACGTGTTTCTCCCAAGCTCGAAGGCTAACGAGGAGCCGATGTATGACTCGGTGGAAAAAACCGTTGGGCTTAAAACTCTTCTGGGGACGTTCTCAAGACCCTCTCCCTCCTTACCACTCCCCCAGTGGGGTGACAAGGTATAAATGAGGAACACTGAGGAAAATCGTGGTAGTATACGTCAGATTCCAAGTAACGAAGTCCTCGATTAAAACCGAGCTACCTAGACTGGATTGGTAGTGTACTTGGCTCGCCATACCAAGAGTACCCTGCAAGAGAGGCAGGGCTACCTACCTTAAGGGGCTAAGAGGAAGCTCATCATCGAGCTAGTCCCTGGTTATCAAACTAAACAATAAGTTAACTTTGTTAAGTTCAACTTACTCTTACCAGAGAGACTCCTCATATCCTGGTGCACCTTAAACACCAGGGGTATTCCTCGTCCTTGAGGAATTAAGAAAAGAAGAAGGAAAAGCCCCCCCCCTCGAGTCTGTTACTCGGCGGCCACACCGAACTCATAAGTTAACTTGGTGAGGAAACAAGTTCAACTTGTTCGCGTCAAAGAAACCCCCCTCCGGTATACTCGCCCTTGAGGAAGACTGGAACTAAGAAGAAGCTCATCATCGAGCTAGTTCCTGGTCACCAAACCGAACTTTAAGTAACTTATTCTCGTCAGAGAAACCCCGTCTCATTGATCCTCGCCCTCGAAAAGGACCCTCCAGGAGTTCAGTTCTCGTACATGAGGAATTAAGTAACGAAGGAGAAAAGTTCCCCCTCGAGCTCGTTATTCGGTAGTCACACCACACTCCAAGTTAACTTGATTTAAGAACCAAGTTCGACTCACACTCTAGAGAGACCACAACTACCTTGGTGCCGCATAAAGCACAGTATTGGTTCTCGTCCTTGAAGAACCCCCCTCCCTCCCCAGAATACCGTGTGGCCCCTCCAGCTGCTACCCTCGCCAAAAGGACCCTGTGATCTCGCCCATCTACATCTGGCCAGACGGCACGCGTCGTGAGTCAATAACATTCCTGAGGCCTTTTAAACTGCAGATGAGTCCATAAGTCTAATTCTTATATTATTGTTGTGTGTAGAGAAATTAACCAATTTTTGAGGGTTAAGCTAATTTAATTAATTCTTCTTTATGATAATATTCAAAGTATTGCTGTAGTTAATGTTTAGAGTGTTTGTGTATTCAATGGTTAAAGTTAAAATATAAGTTTATTTTGAGATTATTGTGTGTTTCTCTTATATCCTTACGTGTTTCGGAACGGCTCTGTTCGTTAAGATATTCAGATATCAATATATTAGCACTCTTAGCACTCTTAGAACAAAAAGGGGGGCATTCTACGACATAAATAAAAGTGGTGTCAGGTTTGTTGGTTGTTATTAGAAAGAACCCATCAGTGTCTAATTAAGAAAGAGCCAACACGTAAAGGAATAGCAGGAATAAGAGAATAATTGACGAGAGAAAAATGTGTAGAGTTAGGGGTGGTATCAATCTAAAGGTAATTGGTAGGCCAAGTGGTAAATTTGTTGTTGGGAGTGGTATTCCAATCAGCACAGTAGTGGGATTAAGGGTAAGTTATGCTGAGCGCTACCTGGTGAGTGGTGTCATAATTACTTGAGAATACAGTGAGGAAAATTCGACGGATCTAACACAAAATGGATCCTTTTGAAAGATTCTACCTACAAGCCGAAATTCTGGAATTTGAGGGCGAAGATATGGATGCCTACATCCTTGAAGAATTGAGAATACAAAGAGAAGAAGAAGAAGAAATAATAGTGTTTGATAGAAAAAGGGAAAATATAGAAATACGGATAAACCGGAAAAGTAAAGAATCCCGAATACAGCGCAAAATAGAAATAGAGGAAAGAAGATTCTCAAGCAGAAGTTAGACAAACAAAAGGATACCACAGTTTAAAAGAGAAGCACAGGAATTCAGAATAAGGATAGAAAGGGAAGATGAGGAAAGAAGACTAAAGATAAAGCTGGAAGAAGAAGAAAGAAGAACTCGACGGGAAAACGAAATTGAGAAAGCAGAACAAGAAGCAGAGGAAAGGAGAATGAAGAGTAAATAAGAGTCGAAAGAGAGGAGAATAAAGATTAAAAAAGAAGCCAATGAAAGAAGAATACAGAGGAAAAAAGAACTTACCTAAGCTGAAAGAGTAGAGAGAGAAGAAAAGGAAAGATTGCTCGCACTCGAAAGAGCACCTATCGAGAATCTGATAGAGGTCGAAGAAGTTGGAGCAAAGCCTAGACCTAAGAAAGGACCATCGATGGAAACCCAGCCAAATGGGGTAACGATGTAAGAAGTAGAAAGTAGCGATGAGGTACCTGCATGTGTACCTAAGGAAGAACCTACGAGGAGAACCCAGCCAAATGGGGTTATCAGGGAAGAAGTAGAAGGTAGGGTAGAAGTACGAGCAGGTGTACCTGAGGAATTACCTGCGAAGAGAATCGAGGCAAATGAGTTGTCAAGGAAGGAGGAAAGAGGTGCTATTGCGATACACCCAGGTAAGACTAGTCAAATGGTAGACGCAGATGAGTATCCCCTACCCCTAGTAGTCTCCGCCCCGAACGGAACGTCCACGGAGTTCCCGCGAAATCGTCAAGTCGTAGTGAGCGCCACGCCCATTAACGACCTCGCAGGGAAAAGTTTTCTCGATCCCCAAAGATCGAACCTAGACACGATCTTCCCGTGTACCTGGTTAGAGAAGAGCTATGGGACCCACGCTCCTATCAATTATGCCCCGCTGCAACAGGCCGCTCTACCCATGATGTTCAGTTTAAAGGTAGTCAAGTACCATAAGAAGGGTAATTCGAGTAGGTTGAAATACCGCTACCATTTAATAACATACTGGGGTAGACTCAATAACTCGAACGGCCGACTCAGGCGCTGTAAATTATTGGTATTAGAGCACCATTTTAGTATGAGCTACATCAAAGAAGCAGATAAAGTACAGCTGCTCTATTTGCAGAGACGAAATACCATTAAGGATTATTTCAGTACCTAATGAGCGTGAAACCATGTTTTCATTTGTTGTTCGTGTTAATATTTATCGGTAGGATTTAAATTGTCAAAAACTTAGAAATGTAAGGAAGTAGCTTGTTTTGTGTTTTTTTATGTGGGTAATCGATGAATTAAGGTTTTGTTATTTTCATGTGAAATCGTATTCCGAGTAGGTCTAGTTCGCCACATTGCCTGTGTAAGGGCACGCGAGGGCGCTCATGTGTAAGGAAACTTAATGTAAGAGAGGGCTCAAAGAAATACAACTTTGCTAATCTCGACTATGTTGGGTAAGTTGTTTTAAGTTCCCGGGAGTCCCCCCCCATTAAGTTATTTGATGGGAGGTTTGTAGGGGAATCGTCGCAACCCCCCCCCCCCCCCCGTTCACTCGTGGTGCAGTCACAAGGCGGTTACCGCAAAGACATCCGGCCGAAGGCATCGGCGGGTCCAGCGCGTAACCGCAGTGTCGCACAACTCGGTGCCATGAAAGACCTAAAGGTCAAAATGCAAGATCTCCCCCAGGAGAGTGAGATCCAGTTCCACTTCAAATAAAAAATTAGAGACGTGTTTCTCCCAAGCTCGAAATCTAACGAGGAGCCGATGTAAGACTCGGTGAGAAAAACCGTTAGGCATAAGATCTCTCCTGGGGCCGTCCTCAAGACCCTCTCCCCCCCTTACCACTCCCTTCCCCTTATCACTCCCCCATTGGGGTGACAAGGTATAAATGAGCAACACTGAGGAAAATCGTGGAGGTATATTCCAGATTCCAGGTGACAAGGTCCTCGATTGAAACCGAGCTACCTAGACTAGATTGGTAGTGTATTTGGCTCGCCAGACCAAGAAGTACCCTGCAAGAGAGGCAGGGCTACCTACCTTAAGGGGCTAAGAAGAAGCTCATCCTCGAGCTAGTCCCTGGTTATCAAACCAAACAATAAGTTAACTTTGTTAAGTTCAACTTACTCTCACCAGAGAGACTCCTCATATCCTGGTGCATCTTAAACACCAGGGGTATTCCTCGTCCTTGAGGAATTAAGAAAAGAAGAAGGAAAAGGCCCCCGCCCCCTCGAGCCCGTTACTTGGTGGCCACACCGAACTCATAAAATAACTTCGTGAGGAATCAAGTTCAACTTGTTCGCGTCAGAGAAACCCTCCTCCCTTATAATCGCCGTTGAGGAAGACTGGAACTAAGAAGAAGCTCATCCTCGAGCTAGTTCGTGGTTACCAATCCGAACTTTAAGTAACTTATTCTCGTCAGAGAAACGCCCCTTCATCGATCCTCGCCCTCGAAGAAGACCCTCCCCGAGTTCAGTCCTCGTCCATGAGGAATTAAGTAACGAAGGAGAAAAGTTCCCCCTCGAGCTCGTTATTCGGTGGTCACACCGCACTCCAAGTTAACTTGATTTAAGAACCAAGTTCGACTCACACTCTAGAGAGACCACGACTACCTTTGTGCCGCCTAAAGCACCTTATTGGTTCTCGTCCTTGAAGAACCCCCCCCCCCCCCCCAGAATACCGTATACCGTGTGAACCCCCCAGCTGCTACCCTCGCCAAAACGATCGTGTGATCTCGCCCATCTACATCTGGCCAGACGGCACGCGTCGTGAGTCAATAACATTCCTGAGGCCTTTTAAACTGCAGATGAGTCCGTAAGCCTAATTCTTATATTATTGTTGTGTGTAGAGAAATTAACCAATTTTTGAGGGTCAAACTAATTTAATTAATTCTTGTTTATGATAATATTCAGAGTATTGCTGTAGTTAATGTTTAGAGTGTTTGTGTATTCAATGGTTAAAGTTAAAATATAAGTTTATTTTGGGATTATTGTGTGTTTCTCTTATATCCTTACGTGTTTCAGAACGGCTCTGTTCATTCAGATATTCATATATCAATATATTAGCACTCCTAGCACTCTTAGAACAAAAAGGGAGGGCATTCTACGACAATTTTTATCTAGTTATTTCAGGTGATCTTTTCTTGTTGTCCATTGAATGTCTTCCTTACACTTTTTCTCCGTTTTCTTGTTTCAGTTTACTATGTAATAACTTCTATTTTTAACTCTTTGCAGGTTTAGTCTAGCCATTTTGGATGTGCAATAAAGGGTCAGCGTTGCTCTGACCATTAACCGCATAAGTAGGATTTTATATTACATTCCTCTGTATCCCACCTTATGTACCAAAACTTGATAACATGTTTACCCGGAAGAAATTTCAAATAAATGTAAAATTTAATCTACTATTAGGTTTTAAGGTTTAAATCAATTTCCTTACTCTCCGCCACCTTAATTTTGGTTAACTTCACTTATATCGGCGAGTTTCAACATTATTAAAGCAAACTTGATATAAATTTTACCCTATATAAATACATATTTAGTTAACAAAACTTAGTTACACAATGAAAATATCACAAATATTTTTTTAATTATAATCATATATTGAAATACACCCTATTGTTTCTGAACAACTTCGCAATTTTAACACTAGCCTTTGTGCTACGTTCCTCAGACAATATTTTACTTAGTTTAACTTCAGCTCAAAGTAAAATATTGGAGAATGAAACAAAATAAATAGGTGTCAAGCACTTGTTTATTTTACCTTCTTCAAGGGACAAACATACCAATAATAAAGTAGAGGGATGAAAATCAATGTAGCTCTCTTTAACAAATGGTCCTGGCTAACCCCGTAATCGGCGCAGTGATTTGCCTTCCTGGCCGCCGTGCTGACGGGACTCAGCGCCCCGTCCGGCCCCAGCTTAGCCTCTTCTCCTTCTTTCTGACAGCCTGTATTTCTCCTCTATTTCCTCACTTCCCCTACAACCTCTCCCACAACTTTCTCTGGTTGGCCTCTATTTTCTCAGGGTAGATGAGACCTTCTTCTCAGTCAACTATCTCAGATCAGGGGGAAGGGGACGATTTACCTAATCCCTGTGCTCCAGTTTAGGATGGTGGGTTTTTAATAACCTTGCTTCATCCCCACCCATACCTTCCTCACATCCCTTTTCCTTCTCTCTTCTCACTCTATCATTTTTACGCCGCATCCTAGGTGGAGACGCCATACTGAGGGACTGCCAGGCCACCAGGCGGGGAGAGTGGTCTTGAATGGCGGCACGTTGCTCTACCAGGCCTGTATACACCTCTTGCAGGGCGGGTTACTGCAAGGGGTGATGAGCGTGTCCATCCCGCGAGAAAATTAGGGTAACCATGCCCAAAGGTCCCTGTAGGGGGAGCAGGGATTTGCCTTCCTTGCTGCCGTGCTAATGGGCCTCAGCACCCCATCTGGCCCTAACTAAGCCCCTCTTCCTTTCTTAGCTAACCCCTTATCTCCGTCTCCTGTACCACTTCTCCCTCAATGTGCCCCTGCCTTTCCGTCATCTCTTTACAACCACCTTTCTCGACCCTTTTATTGGACTTTTCTTCTCCTGCCCATGGAACTCCCCGATCACGACCTGGCACTTATTTCCATCGCACAACCGAATACTCCGACGTAAAGATGTTAAGCATGTTGCCTTAACTGCTCAGAAGTCTGTCACCAAGCTTGATCCGCTACTTTGAGCGGCCTACCATACAATATGCGGGTTTGGTCCGGGGTTCATAAGGGGTAGCGGTCAAGGCGTATAGCGCCTCGCCTAGTGATACCGGCCGGGGCCATGTAAAAGGCGCCAAGTAGTGCTAGTCACCTGTGGAGTCAGTGTGGGCCAGCGGCGGCAGGGGTGTTGAATTTCACTTATTGGTCATGGATACTATTTTTGACTCACCAACTCTACAAAATGAACAAACAAAACACCCACAAAAAAAACAGCAAAAAGCCAAAAATAAACGACCTCAGAATAATATTCGGACCGATTTGATGGTCCAGATACATAACGCTCGAAACCACAAGAAATGGATCATTTTTGGCACTCGAACTGCGAGAACACCTACAGGTCGTTACAGAAGAGTCACAACCAGATTTTTCAATCAATCCTGACCGAACAGAGGCTACAGTTAAAGTGAATTCCAAAAAAATCTAAAAATAACTACTGGCCTTCACCGCCTTAGGTGATAGTCAAATAAAACCAACGGAAAAAAATAATCACAAACTGAGAGTAGGTACGGCTCTATTCACCAGATTTATGCCTGGAACCAAAAGTACGGAGGCCTTTATATGCCAAAGGATACAAAGGCTGTTTGAAGATGACGACCATCAAAAAGACTCTGTGTCCATCTTCGAGAGAAACTCGCCCACACGCTCAACTCCACTGAAAATCGCCAAAATAACATTTAAATAGCAAACCATCCCAGAAATAATTAGATTCGCGGGAACAATAATCAGAATACAAGAAGAACTGCCCACTCCAATTCAATGTCGACCGTGCCTGATATTTTCTCACCCGGCTAAATTTTGTAAAATTGATCCACAATTATGCTTCAAATGCAGCGAAAAAAGGCACAACAGTGAACAATGCAAAGCAAAGGAAAAATGCATCAACTCTCAAGATAACCATAATGCATTTAAGCGAACATGTCCGCACTTCAACTTCCATCAGGAGGCACGGAT
The DNA here is from genome assembly GCA_963969495.1 of Ceratothoa steindachneri. Classification (NCBI taxonomy): domain Eukaryota; kingdom Metazoa; phylum Arthropoda; class Malacostraca; order Isopoda; family Cymothoidae; genus Ceratothoa; species Ceratothoa steindachneri. The sequence goes on from OZ018326.1 coordinate 116,326,924, forward strand.
TAGAACGGTCTGTTTTGGCACCCAAAGGCACCAAGCCTTAAGAAAAAGGGTCGGGGGAGGAAGGAAGAACTTCGAGTACTCTGACTTATGCTACCGTTGCTTCCTCCACCAAAGCTCCAACCACCCAATTAACTTGCAAACCAATATTGGACCTAACAACCCTCAACAAAACCTATATACCGGAGGAAAACAGCCTAGGACCACTAGAAAGCCAAAATTTAAAACTCCACGACATCCAAACTGAACCACTAACCACTAAGCACCCAGATACAGTCCTACCTAAAGCGCAATCACAAAAAAGAAGCCACCAAACATCACCTAAATCTGCCGCTTTCTCCTCCTCACCAACTAAAAGCCCAGAAGTTAAAGCAACCCGAAGAAACAGCTCATCGAGCACATAAACTATATGCTACGATAGCGAGCTACCCTCACCCTCCACAACAAACTCATTAACCCACAACCCTTGACACCAGACTACCATTGCCTGGCATCTCTAGCCGAGAAAACAGTACCATCTAGCTCAAGAACACCAACACAAAATAGAACTACAAAGCCCCCAAAAGACGCTCTCCTTTAACAAATATCACTCTATAGATTATCAACTTTCCACCAGGGTCCACATATTCAACTACAAATATAAAAGAATTTGCAATAAACAAGGAACTCGATACCAATAAGAATGCCTCCAGACATACAGCCCCACTATCAATAAAGTATTCACAACGAACACTCTTGCCCGCTAGACAAAAAGAAATGCCTCTATTAAGCACCCAGCACAACACAAAACCAAAGCTGCCAGGTAAAATATAAGGAACCTCTCACTAAGAAAACTAACAATACGGACAAAAACATACATAACCTAATAATACAAAGCACGTCAAGACAAACTACACACAAGCTCTATACAAAGTCCGGTAGCTCCAGCCTATACGGAGCCTCCAAGCCTCCTAAATAGATCTACAGACCAAAGAATATGACAAACAAACTCAAATCCTGCAATGGAATATTCGTGGCCTCCCGGCCAACTTCGAATTATTACAAAAAATAATCACAGAAAAAGTCCCAGTGTGCATTTGTCTCAACGAGACTATGCACTCAAATCCGCAGCAACATCTGAGTAACAAATATGATTGTTATTTCTTTACAAATGACTCCACCAAAGGCAACGCAATCTACACGCACTAGCAGTTAAACAGGCCCCTAAATTCCATAGCCGTTCGGCTACATTGTCTAGAGCTCATAAGAGTATGTTCTATATACTTCTCCGAGAACCTTCCCCTAAACCCCCCGGACCTCGAAGCCCCTATTTTACCAACTACCAGAGCCCATTTCTCATCCTTGGCGACTTCAACGCCAGAAGCGACTACTGGAATCACAAGTACTCGAGGACGCATCATTACAGACCTAATAGAGCTGCAATACATCAACATCCTAAATACAAATACCCCAACACATTATCATCAACAAACCAACACACTGTCTAACATAAACTAACCTCCCTTAATTTCCACAACAGAAACTCATTGCAGGGATTACTCAGACCTATGTCGTAGCGATCACTACCCAATATTGATTAAATTTCTTGCTCAAACAATACCAATTTCCAGGAAACGATTGAATTATTATAAAGCAAATTGGACTGCCTTCACATTGACGACAGCCAAACTCCAACCCAATCCAGAGGCGAATATGTGCTACTTCACGGGAGAAGTACAGAAAGCAGCTCGGGAACACATTCCGAAGACTAACCACAAGACCAGCAGGCGTACTACACCATGGTGGAACCAACAGTGCCAAGACAATAAAGGAAAACGTGATAAAGCGCACAGAATTTTCATAAGAACTAAAATGTTACAAAATTACATGGACTATAAAAGAGCATCTGCCATCGCCCGAAGGACCTCCAAAGAAGCTAAACGAGCTTCCTGGCACAATATGTATCTAAAATTAACAAAGATCCTCTCATCGCAAAATTTTGGCGACAAATAAAAAAAGATATTAGGACAGCGCAGCCTTATTCACCTCCATATCCTTTTTATTAACAAAAATACCATCACTAATCAAACCCAAGTCGCAAACATAATAGAGCATTCCCTCAGTACCATTTCTAAAGGATTTCGGAACAAGACCTTTTTAAAACTAACAATTCTAACAGAATCAACTAATTTAGACTTGTCAACTAATAGAATCCTTCCGTACAACAATCCTTTCTATATGAAAAAATTACAAGCATCCTTAGAAGAAAGCCCAAACACAGCCCCTGTAGATGATGAAATCTCAAACCTCATCATAAGTAAAATCCACCCAAACGCCTTACAGAAACTGTTGGACATTGAAAAGTGCATCTGTATTAATGGCTCCTTCCCGGATGATTGGAGTCAAGCGCTAGTCCTCCCCTTCTTAAAACCTGAAAAGGATCCATCAAACCCAACTAATTATAGACTGATTTCCTTGACGCCATGCCTATGCAAAATATTTAAAAGAATGATCAATGCTAGATTGAAATGGTATCCATAAAATAACAACCTTTTGTCCTCAAACCAATATAGTTATAGAAAATACCACTCAGCACTAGATCCTTTAACCCTCCTTGACCACAACGTCGGCCGAGCATTCAGCGAAGGGAATTTTGTCACAGCGGTCTTTTTTGACATTGCCAAAGCGTATGATGCGGTTTGGCGACGTCATATACTCAATAACATACACGAGCTAGGAATCAGAGGTCCACTTGCACTATTCATCAGAAACTTCCTTAACAATAGAAAATTCAAAATAGATCTCCATGGAAACCAGTCTACACAATACCGTCAACACGAAGGAGTAACATAAAGAAGTGTGCTCAGCACAACTCTCTTCATAATAACAATCAACAATTTGACTCTCTAAGTACCACCTACCATTAATTGCTCATTATATGTGGACGACTTGGCAATTTGGCTCTCAGGCACCAGTGCAACAGAAGTATCAAATCGCCTACAAGAAGCAATAGACAAAATAGAGAACCACTCAGTAAAACATTGCTTCACAATTTCAAGTGAAAAAACAACAACCACCATAACCTTTACAAGAAAAAGACTAATTCCTCATATCCCATTGCTACTTGAACGACGCCCAATCACCTTTCAAAATAACATAAAATACCTAGGTCTCACATTGTATCAGAGGCTTAAATGAAAACCTTACACCCTAAACCTCAAAAGACGGTGCTACAAAGCCACAAACATTCTGACAAAACTGTCGCATCATCAATGGGGGTGCAGACAGAAGCACTCTCCTGTACCTTTACGAGACTCATTTTGTACAAAATAAACTACGGATGTCATCTGTACGGAACAGCATCAAAGTCTGTAATCCAGGAATTAGATCCTGTACAAAACCAAGCCCTCCGTCTAGCCACCGGTGCCTTCAAATCAACCCCAACATCCTCACTTTGCGTCACCAAAGGCAAGTTGCAGAACTCAAATACATTGCACGTGTTTACAGACATTACAACAAACTAAAACGAATACTGAAAAATACGCTCCCAGCAGACAACCCAAGGACCCGCATCTACCTCACCTACACGGTAAGAGTTAAATAACTCTTACTAAGTTTAAACTTGCCAGAGCCAAACATCCTCATTGACAGCCTGTATACTTTTCCCCCGTGGATTATTCAACGTTCAGTAATATGTCAAATAACTTTCTTATCTTTGGAATAGACAATGACGAGGGTAATGCTATCCAACATTTTCCAAGACCACCAAAAGTCCCATCAACCATGCCAGTCCATTTTCACAGATGGATCGAAGTCGGCGGATGGCGTGGCATGTGGAACAATTCTCCAAGACCAAATACGAGCAGCCCAACTCCCGGATTGCGCTTCCGGCCTCTCGGCAGAAGTCACATAGGTCTCAAGTTAGTCAAAACAGGTACCAATAAAACCACAATATTTTCAGGCTCAAACAGTGCACAGACAATACTAAAATCACGCAACCAAACACATCCACTAGCCATTGAAATTCAAAGAAAGATAACGTGACTTTCAGGTAACGTAACCCTATGTTGGTCTCCCTCCGATTTAGGGATAAAAGGCAATGAAGACTCTGACAGAGCTACGAAATCAGCAGTCACAGATAACTCAGTTCCAACTGAACCAACATAGCACAAAGACTATTACAACCTCGTTGTCGTAAAAGTTAAAAACCAATGGAAATCATAATGGAATTTACATGGCAATCAACATCTACAACAAAGAAAGGATGACGTCAACAAATGGAAGAGCTCTTCCAGGATTTCTCGAAGAAAAGAAGTCGTCTTATGGCTCCTACGACTAGGACACACAAAGCTTACCCACAGCTATCGCTTCGAAATTCTCCCCCACCACAATGTACTACCTGCAACGCCCAGCTATCTATCCCGCACATACTATTAATCTTCGCTAGATACCACCGCCACCGGAAAAAATATTCGGGTAACTGCCCCACACTTCAGAAAGTCCTCGGGTACGAACCCCAAACAAGTACGGCACTGATTGCATACTTAAAAGAAAGTAAATTATATCCTGAAAACCAAGAAAAAGAGAAGAAGCAAAACCCGATAAGTTATGAAAATTCGCTTCTTGCAATTTTAAAAACCTTAATTCATGCACAATTTCATTAACACCACCCATTCATTTCAGTACACTTCATCCATCACATCACCATTCAAAACTCATGACGATTATTCCCGCTTTTAAATTTTAACCACTATAAAATACTGAGCTTGTTTAGACCTCTAAATGGGTGAAAGAGGGCATAAAACGCTTAAAAAAATGCCCAATGATGCAATTTTTTAAAAAAAACTTCCCTTTTCCCCCTCACAAACAACGGAGCCGCCTTCGGAAAAAATGAAGGTTACCCCCCTGTGCTCTCACATGGGGCCCTCTAAATTACTCTACCCGGAGAGGAGGCTTAATCCTCTCCTTCGCCTACGGCTGTAGGGGATTCTCCCTCACCCCCTCCTCTGGAGGTGCTTTCGGGCACATCCCTCTTTCCAGCGGCAGTTTTCCCTTTACTTTACAAGAGGAGTGCCAAGAAAGCCAACAGGCATCCCACAACCGACCGCTCCCCATTGAAGCGGCTCGGTAGGACAAACCCCTTAGGGGGGGAGAGGGAAGTCAGGCTCCTTTAGTCGCTTCTTTAAAAAGACCTGATGGGTAGAATACTAAACCTAGCGGGGGTCAAGGCTTGTGTCTCCCCCAGGAAAAGACAAATGACACTGCGCCCAATAGGAGATGTAATGTCATGGAGGGATGGCCAAATGGAGGACCCACCCGAGATAGACATCCTTGAGGCAAGCTAGCCTCAGACGATAGGGCCTCCCATGGGAGTGAATCCGGGCTCGGCGCCAAGCACCGAACTCGGGTCCGCTCTTACGTATGCAATGTCCTCCTCAAACGGCTAAGGTTTCAAAGGCAGTACAAGGAGGGGAGGGATCTCCTCCTCTGACCGGTGACCATACGACTGTCAGGCACTTGCTGAGGCCGGTCTATCTGGCCTAGGGGGCCACTAACGGCGGGGGGAGAAGAGTTCATTCCCCACCCTTCTCTCGTAAAAATGAAAAAAAATACTAAAAAGACTAGGGCTCCTCTCCATTCGCAGAGGCTGAAGGGACGGATGTGTCTGCTGCCATTTCGGTAAGCAACCAAGCCAAGATCGGCACATCCGACTACTCTGCCCCCACTCCTGGGTGCGGAGCATCTGACTATAACAAAATGTGCTAGAACGCAGAGCGAGCCTCGATTACATCTGGGTCCCTCATTCAGAGATTACCCGGCGTGTTTGGGCCCGTTGGCTTCAAACGTTTCCTCGTTATTCGCGAAACTGATGGCAATGTGTTGGTTAAGGGCAACATGATGCATCAGAGCAGAGCTTTAGCTAGTGTGATTGATATAGAGCATAAGGTGACCCGTTCTCGGTAAGGAGCTTCTGGCGAATGCGGCGGGTCCCTACGATGCGGCCAAGATAAGTGCTCTTTGGACACTTGATGGCACTCCGGTGAGTGTAATGCTACAATCTACCATGAACTTTGTAAAATGAGTAGTTTATGCGATGGAATTCTTTGACTACTTCATAGAGGACTCACCTTGGAGCTGGCAGACCACGAGGCAATCAAGGTCGAGCGTGTGATGAGAAAACAGGGAGGCGCCTCAAGACACACCCTACACTCTTCATCACGTTCGACTCTGACGAGCTCCCTGAGTCGGTGCGTGCCGGTTGCTACCGCCACAGCGTGAAGGCATTCGTGACTACGCCGGGGAGGTGATATTATTCTCACCGCTTCGGCCATACGAATCGCTCATATAGAACTGCAAAGTCAGGGTCACCCTAAATCTGTTTAAATTGCTCCAAGGACGCACATGATAAGTCTAAATCGTGTGTGGCCGAGTGAGTCATTTGCGGAGAGCCTTACCCCGCTTCTTCGAAGCAATGTGGTGCATATCTGCTTGAGAAAGAAATCCTGGCCGTTCAGGCCCAGGATGGACTCTCATTCCGCGAGGCTAACGACTCGGTCCTGGCGCGCCCGACTCTCCCTGGGAGGTCTTACTTCTCAATGCTTTGGTAGACACCCTCTGCTCTTGGCACATCCAGGCCAACGAGCACGGTTGTTTCCGCGCCCATTCGGAGCCCTTCTGATTGTTCTACTTAACCGTGCGCTCCTCTGGAAAAGCTGGCGTCAGAAAGGGTTCACACCGAGCCCCGGCTAAAACAAGGGCTGCCCCCTTTCTCCCAGAATGACCGTTTTCCATAAGATAAAACGACCACGAACCTCGAGCGAGTCGTTAGACTCATAGGAGGCAACAAGCCTGGAGTTGGTCGCCACGCCATCTTCCGGGGTTCCTAAAGCTGCCACGCGAAAGTAGGAGAGCAACAAAGGAGCTTCGGCTCTTTCGTCCACGCCTAGTGGTGGGCTGGGTGGCTCGGATACGGTAGATCCTCTGCCTCCCAAGTCGCAACGCCCGCCTAAGGTTTTGAGACAGAGGGAGGAAAAGGGCTTGCATGGCAAGCCCCCCCCTCACCCCCCCAATAAGTCCTCGAAGGCGACAGCGCCTTCATAAACATTGTCCAGCAAACAACACCCGGGGTTCTACCTCCGAAAGCATACGGCCGTTCCCGTGGTGGTCTTCTTTTCGATTAGAGCCCCCGAGTCTCGTCCCAGCTAGGCCTGGAGGGCCTAGATGGTGCTGTTGGCGCTGAGGCAGTGGTCTGCATTTCAGGAAATGACTGAATTCTCTATCTCAGTCGAGGAGTTTAGGTAGATAGATGAGGGCGTTGAGTTCTTTTACGGCAACTTCGTTGCCACGGGCCTGGCAACTATTCGTAGAAGTTCTAGGCGTTTTGCACGCCAACGACTCCCGTGGTGGTCAGCTGAGTGTGAGACGGCCGTCAAGTAGAATCCTTATACCTACATGCGCTATAAGCCCCTCCCGAACGATTTCACTGTTGGTGAATTTCGTTGGGCTAGGGCTAGGTTCCGATATATTTTGAAACACGCTCGCAGCTCTCTTTGGCACGCATATGTGCCTTCACTTAACGGAAAGTCCCCTCTATCAGATGTGTGGAAGAGAGTCAAAAGGATTCGGGGCAAGTTCTCCCGTACTCCAGCAGAATAGGACCGCAACCTCGGTCCCGCGTCCGTGGAGCAATCCTTCGCGACCAAAATCTCCGTATTATCTAGCCGGGAGGCTGCTTCCCCAGCATTAAATGCACCTCGGGATATCACGGAAGGCCGCCAACTGGACTTTACCTCCAGAGACGGAGTACCCTTAAACGACAGGTTTACTCTGAGCGAGGTGCGTTTCACTCTTGCTTCTTGTGCGGACACTGCTCATGTTGCGGATGTTGTCTCGTACGCCATGCTTCGACACCTGGGTGAGGGAGGCATGGCCGTTCTCTGAGATTTTTTTAACTGGATATGGGTGGAGGGGCTCCTCCTAGATTCCTGGCAAATCTTACGGTGCTCGCCTTTTGCAAACTAGTCAGAGATAACTCTACTCCGGCCGGTTTCCGCCCAATCTCTCTAACCTCTTGCGTGTGCAAATTGATGGAGATATTGGTCTTCTGCACAGTGCGGCTTCCGCAAGTTTCCACTCCAGGTCAGATGCTCTGTTCCGACCGGAAAAAGCCGTCTGCGAGGACTCGCTTCGTAGACAGCACTACGCCATGGTGTTTTTTCGATCTGGAGAAGGCCTATCGTACCGCATGACGATACGGTATCATGGAGACTCTCCACACGATGTGGACGAGGGGACGCCTCCCAAATTATATCTGAATTTTTAAGAGATCGTCGATTCCGCTTACGGTTGGGTCTCAGCCCTTTCCGGTCCAATGGAGGTGGAAGAGGGTGTCCCGCAGGAAAGTGTCCTCAGTGTTACACTCTTTGCCTTGAGCATCAATGGCATCACGTCGGTGGTGCCGGAAGATGTTCTCGCTACGCTCTACTTGGATGACCTTTCGATCACTTCTGGCGCAGCCCAGATGCCAACTCTGGAGCGTCGACTCCAACAGGCGTTGAACCGCGTCTCTCGCTATGCCAAAGCGCACATATTTCGATTTTCCTTGGCCAAGACTCAGGTGGTGCACTTCTGCCGCGATGCATCGCTCCACCATGACCCAAACTTGTTACTTAATGGGGTATGCCTGGAAGTGGTTGAATCGCTACAGTTTCCTTGGCTCATATTTGCAGACATAGGATCTCTTCTCCACGCGACATGGATCATCTACGTTTAATGACGTTCAGCGCTTGGGACGCTGAAAGGGCTACTCCCTTACTTTTTATCGATCATTTGTTCGTTCTAACCTCGACTAAGCATGCGAGTTTTATTCATTCGCAGCCGAGCGTGTAATGCCGAAGGGTGACTCGATCCACACACCTGCCTTCACCTGCCTTCCACACTTTCCCCATTAAGAGCCTTCTAGTTGATGCTAGGGAGATGTCACTCGCTCTACGCCGTGTACGCGCTAGCCTGACGCCTCCCTCAATCACTAACAGCTCTCACTGAGTTCCACGGTGCCTATGCCATCGAGAGATGCCAGTCATACCCTAAGCCCTTTGCGTTTAAGGCCAGGAAACTTCGAGAGCGAGCTATAGTTCTCGGATCGGTGGCTCTCCTGGTTCTGCCTATGATGCCACCTTAGAGGATACCACATTTGGTATTTGCCGCCACGCCTCTGCTCCCCAAGCTTGTATAGCGCCGAGAGTATTGCCTTCAACATTTTTGGAGCACACTTCGTGTCGTGCTGGAACCGTGCCAGTGTATACGGATGGCTCCAAGTCCCAAGAGCGGTTTGGTTTCCACGCCGTATTCCCTCTGTTTCAAGTCATCGGGGCTCTGCCAGGCGCTGCGTCTGTCTTAACGGCAGAGCTGGTGGCAATACATCACTCGGTACGGGAGATTATGTGACATGCCCGGTTCGGAGACCGGATTGTGATATATAGCGACTCAGAAAGTGCCATGAGTGCTCTCGGAGCATTGGAATCTCCACATCCCCTGGCAAGCCGGGCGGATGTCTCTATTATCTTCTTCTGGGTTCCTAAACATGTAGGAATTGTGGGGAATCAGCACGTCCATGAGGGCACTAAGGAGAGCTGAGGACTCGGCAACCGGACCAGCGTTTTGCTCTTTCTCACACCGACTACATGGCTGGAATACGGGCAGCTCTTCCGGCTGCTTGGCAAAAAAGATAGGAGACGGTTAAAGTTGCGTGCCATTGCCCGGGGACTGTTCCCATAAACCTTCCCTCCCAATGCCACGAAGGCTTCAGGTTGCTTTCTCTCCTCTCCAAATTGAACACACTCGCGGAACGCACGGACATTTGATGAAGCATTCGCCAGCGCACAACTGTAAAGACTGGGTTGTCCCCCAGACTGTTCGGCACATTCTTATTAAATGTCCCAGTCTGGGCGATCTCCGCGCACGTTACCTGTCCCGGTATCGGTATGGGCGGGTTTGCTGCCGCCTGTCCCTTGTTTTGGGGACGAGTTCGTGCACATTGCCATGTCGAATTATAGACTTCTGGGGGGGGGGAGGGAGGCCGGATTCTCCTCTTTATTTACCTAGTTTTTTTTGTTGTTTTCTTCGTAGGTCGCACGCTCCTGCGTCGGGGTGAGGCATTCCTCCCCCCGACGCCGGAGCTTGCCTCCTAATTTTTGCCATTTTCCCTTTATATTGCTGTTGTTATTTTTATTTTCTTATTTGAAAGTAGCCTAGTGCTAGGCTGTCGTGATTGCGGCGACATATGCCCAAGTGCGTAGTCACCAGATAGGCTCCTAAAATAACAAAAAATTGGTTCTGGCTAATAAAAGTAAATGGCCATCACTAGCGTGTGAAGCAAATTGTCTTTGGAAAAATATTAAATATAACATCATAGAGGTGGGCCTAAACCTAACACCGAAAACACTAGCTCGGGACGATTACTGCCCATATTCTGCCATAAGTGAACCGCAATTGGACTCAAACCTATAAAGCATCCATGAACAAAATCCATCCCTAGGTTTTTCGCTTAAATTCATACTATTACTTTCAAACATTTTAAACGCTAATTTAGAAGATCTCTACCTCCTCCTGCGCTCAGAACTACACAAAAGCAAGGTGTATTAAATCTCTGAAGGAATCCCCATTACGGGGTACAAGCGCGAAATTTAGTAGAGGCGCATAATAGTAATAGGAATAATTATTAAGGGGGTCGAGAAATGCTATTGTCATCGAGTTAGTATTTAGGGATCCATAGGACGTTTAAAGAATAGGACGTCTCTAATTCTCTTTATTTTTCAGATGTATCTGAGGAGTGAGCTGGCAAAAAATTAATAGACAAGCACACATAGGAAAAAACGAGCGGGGCTCGATAAGAGGAAAGCGGGCACTGAAACGGAACAAAGGAAAACTATAACAATCAATATATGGACAATTAAATTTGCCCCAATATGAATCAGAGATTTTCGCAAACGGATATGTTTTAATCTGCAACATGAAATATGAAGTGAAAAAGCTATTTATTATCCTTTGAGGAAGTGAAGATGCTTCAAAAAATACGACTAACATCCAAGAATTTGATCTAAAATTACCGTTAACAGAATCCTCGTATATAGAAAGGTTGACTGCAAAGAAATAGAACAGAATTGTATTAACTGCGGTGGGTCACACAGAACCATGAGAATTGTGTCCTAACGCAAAGAAATGTTCGAAAGAAAAGAAAACTCAGAAAAGGAACAACAAGGGAAAAAGCGCCATCTATGCAGGAGTTTAGTAAACCAACGTCAATGAAAAGAGGAAGACAACAAGGTCTGCTGACCAAACAAAAGTTCGCGGGCCCTGACTTATTCTGATTTATAACCTTACGACTTTCAAAATTTACAATAATTCCTAACCTTATGAAGACCTTGTCAATTCTATCATTCGAAAGAGAATGTAAAACGACATAAGCGTTTCAAATTGTTAGAATTTGCCGAATACATAGTTATGTTATTGCCAAAACAAAATAATTCCAGGGCTATCCTTTTGATGACATTGCTAATTATATCATTCGAAAGAATATGTAAAACATAAGGGTTTTAAATTTCGTTAAAATCGGTTGAATAGTCATAATCTTATTAAAAAACAATAAATAAAAGCAAAACCCGGACCGACCGACCGGCCGACATATAGAGATGGAGTCAATCGCCACTAGCCTCGCCCGCGACTAAAAAGCTCTTGACGGGGCCAAGTGGCGCATCGATGGAGGCACTGTCTTGCATCTTATACGTTTATATCCAGAATCTCAAGCAATAAAAAAATTGTGGTCCATGATTAAACAAGATGTCTATGCCGATGTACGCCCTTTTTTTCCTAAACATATCTTATGGGTGACCATCAAATCTGTAGCAGAGGTAGTCCAACCTGATATTATTAAGAAATTGACAGATTCGATGCTGACTGGGATTGAAGTCATCAGTCGAAATGTCGCTCACGTAGGCAAATAATTCATTATTTACATCAATTGTGTATTATGAAAGCTATTAAGATCGTTCACCCCCAGAAAAACCAATCTGAAAAAGAAATTAAAGGACGTAAGATAGTATAATGAAAATCTAACATTAGTGTTGCCCTATTGTGAAGAGCAGCTGGGAAAGGTTTAATCAAAATTGATACGCAGAGTGCCAATATTTCCTAACTTTCTCTACCGAGCTATTGGCCTGGTTTAAAGTGCAAATAATCCAGGGACGAAGTATTGTTGTCGCCAACACCGAGCCACTGCTTAGAAACTATCAGTCAGAGAAGGCTTTTAAAGTCTCTTGGGGCCTACTGCATTACGATGAGACTACCCTACTGCATTACGATGAGACTACCCTACGGTTGTAGACGGCTTAGATAACAATAAAACTTTGCGAGGGGAACCGCTGTCGCCGTTTACACTATAACTACATTCTTTGGGCCTCTGTTCTTAAACCAAACTTTACCCAAGTTTTAGAGCAACTACGCCTGTCGTAGAATAGGCTCTCGACGATATACCATATATAACTATTCGTTGAGGAAATTATTCTAATATTTCGGGGGCGTGGTAATCTGATTGACCAAGGTTAGTCCAAAGGGGAGGGGGGCCTGGAGAGGCTTATTTATCTTCAATATGCTTAAGAAGTGAAACAGACCACAAGGATAAATAATATGGCTACCATTAATAAAATAGAGTTTTATTAATTATACTATCAACAACACAAAAAAAATGTTTACATAAACGCGGAATGAAAAAGGGTCGAGGGAATATCTGACTAATCTGAGGATTAAGATTTGGAGAGATTTAAAAAGGTGAACAATCAAAAAAATAAAGAGGGGAATGGTTCGCTAAACCATATAAAGCACAGGGTTGCATTGACAAAAGATTAAATTATTAAAGGTAATACTCAGCTTGCGTAATTACAAAGTTGTTGTGCAGAGGAAGACGATACGAAGGAATCTTCGGTCCACTGGCGATTTCCAGCAGAAGGGTTCTTCGGGGGGCTGTCCTTAACGAAGGGGAAGGACTGTCTTTGAGGAGTGAGAGCGAAGTGGGGCTCGGAAGTACGAGCAATCTTTGGGACAGAAAATCAGAGATGTTCTAGATGAACGATGGAGGTTATTGTAGAAACCAAGTGTTCTCTTGAAGAACGTTAAAAAGGACAGAATTAAATTATCCTGACGTGATGTCTTGGGAACGAGAACCGTTTCTTGACGAACGGGCTTGAACAACAATGGCTGTTCTAACGTTGTTCTCTTACTGAACGACAGGGGGGAGGGGGGGAACCGTCTATCGTCAAACGGGCTCAAAGAACAATGGCTGTTCTAACGTTGTTCTTGTTCTGAACAACAGGGGGGCCTTGTTGACTTGGCGTCTCGAATGCACGAACCTTGGCAATCAAGGGGTATTGTCCTTTTGTGGACAATAAGGGGGTTCTAGAGATAAAGAGTTCCTAGGTGCACCGGGAGACCGGATCGGCGTGATGCCTTGCGAAGATAATCGGGATCTGCTTCAATTCGGAAAAGCTACGGTATATATACCCGGAGCCATCTCCATGGCGTAGGGGATAATTGAGTGGGTGACTTCGGGGAAATGTCCAGGTGGCGCAGGGGAAAATACCTTATCTGCCCATAAGCCTAATGAAATCTGGTGAGATCGACGTAGGGAAGCAAAACAGGGGAGTGAACCTCCTTGATTAAACATTGGCTATGAAGGGAGTAACGCGCTTCTGCTTCCTCTAGCAGGAAGGATGCACGTGTTTACGCACGTGGGTAAGCATGGTTAACATGTGATAGAGGCTGAATTAAAGCAGCCTCAGAGCGTTTTATCATACCCCTTCATTCCAGGGAAAGTTATCACTTCGACAAAAAAGAGAGAAGGGACAACCATAGAGCTCCGTTTTGGGAACTCACTTTCTTGCACCAACCGTACCTTCATGCACCTAGTTAGTATTACCTCAATACATATGATTATGTTTATCATTTGACTATAGACGAAACAAATCTTTAATATAAACTAAACCATAAAAGAGACATGGAACAATAAAATAATATAAAATTAGTACATATGTGACAAAGGAATTCACACGTAAATTAATGGGTACAAATATATACACATACGATAAATTTTAAAATAGACATTGAGTGACAAAATTCAGACATATACATTAACTAATTATATTACAGGAGAATCTAATTTAAGTCGTACAAGACGGTATATACATACATGGAGATCCTAATCCTAGGATTTACAATTAATCTAGACTATTTGGTAACGCATTCCTACTGAGTGCGTCAGCGACCTGATTATGGGAAACTTTTATGTAATTTATCTTAAATTGGTACTCTTGAAAAACTAAACTCCAGCGCATAATTCGGCCGTTGGAGTTTCGTATATTCCGAATATACACCAACGGGCGGTGGTCAGTTCCTATCTGAAATGCTTTTCCTATTAAATACATCTTGAACTTGTCAATAACCCAAATAATAGCTAGACTTCCTTCTCTATAGTGGCATATCTCTTTTCGCGGGGTAATAACTGGCGACTAGCATATGCAACTGGATGACTCGTTCTGTTATCCTTATATTGAAGGAAAACACCTCCAATGCCTCGTTGCTCGCGTCGGTCTTAATCCCAAAGGATTTTTCCGGGTTAGGCAACTTCAAAATGGGGGCAGAAATGAGCTTACTCTTGGGCTGGTTAAAATGAGAAACAGCGACATCATTCCAACGTGATCGATCAGGGGAATTATTTTTAAAGAGGGTGCTGAGGGGCGCCGAAATTGCAGCGAAATTTAGGACAAATCGACGATAGTAACAAGCTGATCCTAGGAAGTCCATCTAACAACCTTCTCATGAGACGATTATAGTTACAACAAGCGGTCACGAGGCCAAAACGAAGGCACTTAAATTGCATTAAGCCTTTCTCCGTTTCAAAGGTGGTATATGCTTTCACATCGGGCTGGAGGAGAATTTGGTAATACACCTTGCACAAATCAAATTCTGAGATGAACTTGGCGTCTTCAAAAAGGTGGAGGTTTTGATCTACCAACGGGATGGGCTCGGCGTCGAACACAGTTACCGAATTTAACTTCCGGAAGTCGATTCACATCCGATAAGAGCCATCAGATTTCTTGAGCTTGACGATGGGGGAACAATAACTAGAGGTGGAAGGTTCTATTATATCTAAACTAATCAAATTATCGACCTCGGCGTTAAAGCTTGGCGTAAATAAATCGGTATGGGATAGGATTTTGAACTAACAGGTTATAAGGTCGTTAATTGAATATCTTGCTCGAAACTAGTAGCGTATCCAGGCTTCTCTGAAATAACGTCGTCGAACTGACATAATAATTCTTGTAGCGGACTCTTTTGATGTAGAGTCAGCTGCACGTCGATATTCAGGTCAGAGGGTTCAAAAGACTCGCCTAGGCAGGGAAGGAAGAGAGTAATCGGCATCATGTTGGATGGACACTGTCTGTATGACATTAAGGGACTCCGCGGGGTAATCCTCTTCAAGCACCGATTTTTCGTCCAGTGCTACGAACGTATCTCCATTGGCGCGTTGGTGGTACTTTTTCAACAAGTTAACGTGGTAGAGCTTATCGCCTGCTGGGGTAACAATGAGGTAATCTACCGGTCCTCGTACCTCACGGACCAAGTACGGACCTTTCCATTGGCTCAGTAATTTATTACTCGCTGTGGGAAGGAGCAGAAGTACTTGATCACCGGGCTTAAATTTCTGATCTTCGGACTTAAAATCCTGGTTAAGGATCTCCGAGAATTCGGAGAGTATCGGGGTTCTGAGGGAGGCGGGCTCCTGGGCTTCCTTCTTAGCTCGGCCTAAGGGAAGGGTGGCCTGGAACACAGGGTCGGAGCTTACTTAAGGGCCCTGTCATATAAGTACGGAACAAAATTTTATGGGTGCTGAAATGACTTCAGCCCAGCCATCATAATACTAACACTGGAGGTAACATCTAACGAAGTGGAATCGGTTCGCCTGCCCAAGGTAGTCATGTACCACCACAAATCTTTCGTGGTTAGGGTCCACTGGGGGAAGGAGCTCGTCGGACACGAAACACGTGCACCCTGTGTACCTGACTAAAGTAGATACACGGCAGCCGTTCACGCTGCCCTCCTCAAATTTCAAAGTTCCCGGGGAACTTTTATCAAAAGTAAAATTAACCTGGTGGCCTGACGGAGGGGGAGAAGTTGATGCTTGTGTCTACAACACCGGGGAAGCAGGAGGGGTATTAATCTGGTGAACTTGGTGGGTTGGTCCGCTTTTAAGCCTAGAATTTTGGGGGCAATTCCAGCTCATGTAGTTTTCTACACCGCAGGTGAAGCATATGATTGATCGCTTCGGGAAGAGTGATGGAGGAGAAATCTTAACGGGGGGTTTGATGTCCCGTTGTTGGTTTGAGGGGAAGAAGCTTTTGGGTTTCACGGGGCCCTGAAACTTCGTCTGCTTTCCTGGGAAGGGGCGCGAATCCTTCCTTCTTTCCTTGTAGGGGGATTGGTGAGAATTTCGATTCTCCTTGTGGTATAAATTATGGCTTGCGGCATAGACATCCGCTTCTTCGGTACACTCTTTTAAGGTCTGGCACCAAAGTTTCTTGACGAACGCGCGGATCTCCATCGGGAGGTACGGCAAAAAATTGATCCCGCAACACGAAGTCTGTTAAGGACTTTGAGGTTTCTAACCAGAATTTAAAATCCCTCTGAAGAATGTATCCGAAAGACGGAACGTCTGGCTGGGTTTAATACGACCTCCTCGAAATTCTTGGCGGTAGAAATCGGGAGTCATATTATAAGCGGCCAATAACTTAGCTTTTAAGGTGCTATAGTCAATTGTACATTCAGATGGTAAAGATATGAAAATATCACGCAATTTACAATTTAAAAGGGGAAGTAATCTTACTATACCTTCAGCCTCAAAATCCAGGTTATTGATCTCGAGGATTTTTGTCGAAGTGTGGTAAAAATGCTCCGAAATCCTGTCTTTCCCTGAAATTGGTGAGCTTGAGTGGTAGATTGGGTGGGGCTTTGGAACGTGAACGTACCGATTGGGTTTCAGCATGTACACGAGCCATTTCAAGCTGATGGTGAAGCTCAGCTTGTTTTTTCCGTTCTTCTCTTCCTTTTCGTTGGATTTCGATTTCTCTTTCTTCTTGGTGGATTTCTCTTTCACTTTCTTCTCGTTGGATTCCTCTTTCTCTTTATTCTTGTTGAATTTCTCATACTCTTTCTTCTCGTTGGATTTCCTTTTCTCTTTGCCTTTCTTCTCTTAACTTTTCTCTTCCTGTTCGTTGCTCCTCTTGAACGTACTCAATCAATTCTCTTCCGGAAAGTCCCAAGGATTTTCCTTGCGCTTTGAAGATTTCAAACTGAGTCATATTTGCACTTGGGGACGCAATAGTCAACCAACTAACTTCCTTGCGATAAGAATTATGCCTTCTAGAGAAATTGTCTACCTAAATATAGGTACTGACCGATTCGTGATTGGTTTCTCGACCTAGATAACCAATGACAAAAATAACACAAAAAAACACAAACAAATTATTATAACAGTTTTTTGAGCTCCAGTTTCTTAAGTTTCAAAAAGGGAATAGCATTCGTTAAAAAAAAGGTAACTAATATACTCTATTCTTATAACGAATAACATTATGCTTCACTCGACTAAGACCAGTGTTTGCAAAGATATAGCGTTAAACCTTACACACTTGACACCAAATTTAAATAGTATATATATATATATATATATATATATATATATATATATATATATATATATATATATATATATCGTAGAATATGCTCTTGACGATATTCCATATATAACTATTCGTTGAGGGAATTATTCCAATATTTCGAGTGCGTGGTAATCTAATTGACCGAGGTTAGTCCAAAAGAGGGGGGTGTCTGGGGAGGCTTATTTATCTTCAATATGCTTAAGAAGTGAAACGGACCGCAAGGATAAATAATATGGCTACCATTAATAAAATAGAGTTTTATTAATTATACTATCAACAACACAAAAAAAATGTTTACATAAACGTGGAATGAAAAAGGGTCGTGGGAATATTTGACTAATCTGAGGATTAAGATTTGGAGAGATTTAAAAAGGTAAACAAACAAAAAAATATAGGGGGAATGGTTTGCTAAACCATTTAAAGCACAGGGTTGCGTTGACAAAAGGTTAAATGATTAAAGGTAATGCTGAGCTTACGTAATTACAAATTTGTTGTGCAGAGGAAGACGATACGAAGGAATCTTCGGTCCACTGGCGATTTCCAGCAGAAGGGTTCCTCAGGGGGTTGTCCTCAACGAGGGGGAAGGACTGTCTTCGAGGAGCGAGAGCAAAGTGGGGCTCGGAAGTACGAGTGATCTTTGTGACAGTAAATCGGAGATGTTCTAGATGAACAATGGATGGTATTGTTGAAACCAAGCGTTCTCTTGAAGAATGGTAAAAAGTGGGAATTAAATTTCCGGACGTGATGTCTTGGGAACAAGAACCGTTTCTTGACGAACCTGCTTGAACAACAATGGCTGTTTCTAACGTTGTTCGCTTTATGAACAACAGGGGGGATGGGGTGAACCGTCTCTTGTCATAAGAGCTCAAAGAACAATGGCTGTTGTAACGTTGTTTTCTTTCTGAACAACAGAGGGGTCTTGTTGACTTGGCGTCTTGAAGGCACGAACCTTGGCACTAAATGGATATTGTCGTTTTCTGGACAATAAGGGGGTTCTCGAGGTAGAGAGTTCCTAGATGTACAAGGGAGACCGGATCGGCGTGATGCCTCGCGAAGATAATCTTGATCTGCTTTAATTATCAAAAGCTATGGTATAAATACCCGGAGCCATCTCCATGTCGTAGAGTATAATTGAGTGGTGGATTTCGGGGGAATGTCCCGGTGGCTCTGGGGAAAATACCTTATCTGCCCATAAGCCTAATGAAATCTGGCGAGATCGACGTAGGAAGTCGAAACGGGGGAGTGAACCTACTTGATTAAACATTGGATATGATGGGAGATAACGCGCTTCTTCTTCCTCTCGCAGGCAGGATGCACGTGGGTAAGCATGTGGGTAAGCATGATTAACATGTGATCGAGGCTTAATTAAAGCAGCCTCAGACCGTTTTATCACAACACCGATTAGGTCCTCCATTGACTTAAAACCTCCTTTTTCTAGTTACTTTAGTACGGATATGAATATTTGCATTCACTCCAGAATGTAACACCTTTAGGGTTTATAAGATGGTGTACAGTTCCTTTAGAGCGTATTACGTAATCTGCTGGATTTGTTTCCAAATTTTTAAGAAATTTAAACCTAGAAGCAAATTAAACGAAAACCTCATGTCATTTCCAAAAAGGGAACTTTTGGCTGGCTACAACGCAGCACTACCAATGCTAAATATATTCTATTTCCCCAGAAGACCATCTTTAGGTTGATTACACTAACTGAAATCTGTGCGGCATACTTCTGTAGAACTGTTCCGTGAGGCATTGTAATTTTTCTACGAATTCTCTTTTAACTAAAGTCGTACATCTCCACTTTCCTAGTTAAAATTCCATCCATTGTGGATTCTTGTTCTAATTCAATCTTTTAGAGAGGGAAGGACTCTAATATCTCATAGAGATACGGGAGTAACCCTACTCCCTCACCCAGAATGCTTGGCCTATAAATGCTCCAGGTAACAGTAATTTGTGCGGCACTTATACCATTGTGGTGGAACTATGCAGTCATTTTGCCTTCTTAATACATTACCAACTGGTCATTTATCGCCTCAAAAGGAGGATCTACGTATTTACTGTATTTTTTTCTTTCTGGTACCTTGTATTTTAGTTCCACGAGTATTAAGTTAGGGTAGTGGGTTTATCATCTTTTACTTAGGTGGATATTGCCTCCTTTTGAAGTGGAGGAAGTGCATGTTCTTTACAAGGAAGTCGCTTCCGAATACATATGAAACATGCAGAGGTTAATTTTATCGCAAGGGAATCCTTTTGGACTGAAGCTGTCGTAGGGGAAAGATCTTTCGAGGCAGGTCGCCATGGCACTGATACTAAACTATGATGATATTTACTTCCTTCTCTTGAACCCTCCGACCATAATCTAATTCGGAGCACCCATCCTTAACTTTGTTCAAGGTTGCATTTTAATGCAACGTTCTTTGAACTTACGGGGAGAAAATAGCATTCATAGCAGCATTCATCAACCCATTACATGCCTTTTGGTGTACTAGAGGTTCAGATTCTCCTAAGCAACCATAATGGTTATGCACCGTAATTGGCAAAAATCGAAAATACACCATGCAAATCCTCTTTTCATCTCTTTTCCATTTTTCGTGAAACACATTACTGATAGACAGCAAGGGCTGGTTTAATTTTATATCCTTGGACACCTACTTGAGTTTCTTTTTAATTTGATCTCAAGTAGTAGCAGATAATATTCAGCCTGGGACACAATATTTTCCCTCAAGATATATTAATCAAACTATCTAACCCTTTTCTTATACATGTCTCTAAGGGCTTACCTTATACGTGCCATTAAAGTGGCCAACAGTGTGGGTAGGTTTACTAACCAACTTACACATTCCTGGAGCTTGGTGATTGGTTGAGTTCAGTATGAGTTAGGTTGGTTAGATCAATCATTTTTATTGTGTAGTTAACCTTTCCTCTAAGGCATGGGAGTAATGAGCAAGACAAATTCACCTTTAAAGAGAAAATAAAAGTTTCACTAGGATAATCGAATTTATCTTCCGCTAATGACCTGTTACAAATTCATTTTCTGGCTAACAAAGGGTGTCACTGCAAATTGATTTGATAGCTTTGCACAAATAAATTCTGATGAACTAAAATTAAATCTTCTAATTTTAATAGGAAACGCTCCATCCAAATATCATAACACATTCCTAACAAAAAATTAAGACTTAGCAACCAAAGTTTATTAAAAATATTAATAATTTACCTCTATGCTGGAATTATTAATGCGAGTTTTGAGTATATCACTCTTTCTACTACAATTAATCGCGCTGCGTATTATTATATTTAATGGTAAAAACTAAAGAAAAAACGAGCGTACTTCTTTTTTGTTAAAAAAATGAATAATTTTACCTCTACACAGCGAGTGTACGTTTTTACTGGTTTAAAGGTCTTGAGGGGGCAACCCCTGGATCCTTCTGCTTCTTTGAGACCTTTTAACGCATATATGCTTGAAGATAATTTACCCACCGCGGTATCTACTAATTTCTTTCCTAGACAAGATCATGGAGTGCCCAATTACAAGGTGGAGTAGAGCCAACAAGGAACCTGACAAAATGAGCACCCCATTACCCCTATGAGATCTTGAAATGGACGCACAAACTGAAGTCTAAAATATGCCATTTGTTAATAATTAATGCATTAATGCAAAGCAAACTGTATGCTTGTAAATAATACCAAAAACTTTGTAAATAATTAACTGTGTGCTTTTAAATAATGCGAACCCACTAGGCATTGAAATCGCGGTGTTCCGCGATAACAAACATACATACACACATGATAAAACATGTGAGCCGTCGGTTGTGTCCGCGCTGTGATAAGGAATAAAAGTGAATCAGCAGTTCATACAAGTAATAAATCTGATAGAGAGTAAGTCTGACACATGGTCTTTCACATGGATCTGCGAAAGACAGAATTTTATTTTACCACTACCAAATGTTAGTCAGATTTCCTAATACAAATACTCAGTTAGTACACGCGCGTCTACAATAGATAACGCACATACCTTTTGGTCAAATGGGCTCCGCCTAGCTCTCGGATTGGAGAAGCATAGGCTATGCCCCGCTTTTCCAAACTTCATCTTATTATTAACTTAATGTCAAAAAGTCCTTGTAAATATTAATTTAGATTAACTTCATATTCTTAGGTTCTGTCTGGTTTAGGGTGGAGCATATACGAATTAATATATATAAATATAAAAAAGAAACAGGCTTTATTGGCGATTAAGATTTTAGCTCGGACATCTAAACACTTCATTGTTAAAACGCTTGGTAATAAAAAATTTAAACAAAGTATCGCAGGATTGCTGCCACCTTATAATTAATGTTTTGCACCCAAACTTAATAAAATAAAATAGAAAAGTAAATTTAATGTTGTGGCGTGCAAAACCTGTAGCCATAAATAGTACATAAAATAAGGAGCGCTTAAGAATTTTATTTTATGCTGCAGCCTATAAATAAAAGAGGTAGGAAGCCTAAGTATAAGTTACCAATAATAAAGTAGTTGCACGCGCGCGCACACACAAATTTTTGTTACCCTTAATAAGCTGCAGTTTTCACCTCCAAACTCACTAAAGAAACGCTAACTACGGTGTGTAATAATGGATTTAAAAAATAAACCATTGTAAGACACCGAAAGTCAAAGATGTAAAGATGTACGTAAAATAAAAATTTACCTCTTGTTCTTTTATTATTAGAAGACCACGTGCATTGTATAAATGTAGGGTGATCTCGAATTATTAAATGTACATTATTATTCTGTTGTCAGGGAATATTTATAATAAAAAAAGGCAGAGTGTCGCACGCCTCTTACATATGCCTATCTAAGATTAGTGAACTTTTGCCTGTAGACCAACTAGTACCCAATATGTAACGCTTATAGAAATTACATAAGAGGTGCAAAAGACTTATTTAAATGCTAAAAAATATTAGAAGCGAACATATAAACTGTGTAAAAATATTGTAACAATAATTTAAGGAAAAAAATGTTTATCCCCAAAGAGTGTATTACAGTTAAATAACAGCATTTGTAAAATACGCTTTTCTTGGGGGATTCCTTATAGTGCATATTACAAGCTGGAGTAGGACCAACAAGGAACCTCACAAATTGAGCACGCCGATACCCCTATGAAATCTTGAAATGGACACAAGGAACTAAACACTAAAATATGCCATTTGTTAATAACTATTGTATTAATGCAAAGCAAACTGTATACTTGTAAATAATGAAAAACCTTTGTTAATTATGAACTGTGCGCTTTTAAATAATGCGAAACCACTAGGCATTGAAATCGCGGTGTTCCGCGATAAACACAAAAACACACACACATGACCAAACATGCGTGAGCCGTCGGTTGTGTCCTACGGTGATACGGAAGAGAATTGAAACAGCTTTTCCTAAAAGTAATGAATCTGATAGAGAGGAAGTCTGATACATGGTCTTTGACATGGATCCGCGAAGGACAGAATTTTATTTTACCACTACCAAATGTTACTCAGATTTTCAAATACAAACACTTACCTGCTATACATGCGTCTACACTAGATAACGCACATACCTTTCGGTCAAAAAGGCTTCGCCTAGCTTTCGGATTGGAGGAGAGGAAGCCACGCCCCCGATATTTCAATAGGATAAAAGGGGTTGGAAATTGTTCGTAAAAGATGCTATTGTAGCAAGTTTTGACACCATTTTGATGACATGGCACTGTTCACTGGCAAAATTGTTAGTACTCCAGTTATATTAGATAAGAAGCAGATCAAAACATCGAGAGTGGCCAGATTGTTCATCGTGAACATGCACATGACTCGTGAAAAGGCTCATATTTTCTGCTCCAACGAATGATATTTCATAAGCTTCTAACAAACGAAAAGGAGCTTCATTTGAAAATATCCCTTTGCCCCAGTCTTAAACAGTCTAATATTTATATTTTTTACCTAAGTGTAGCTTATCAGTATGGTTCTTTTTATGAGACGAACTTTCTTTGAAGCCCTTTTGGACTTGAGACTTTTGTCGAAAGGTCTCCACCTCACTGTGTGCATTGGAGCTTTCACATCTGGTTCTTTTCCTTCTTGAGCAACCTTGGCACTGGAGGCAACCCAAACTTTCATCTGTGGCATTAGAAAGAGCCAATATTTGGATTCATTTGAACCTCTCGGGTATTCAGAAGTATTCTTTATAGGCGGGTATATACTCGTAGAATTTTTAAAGTCACTAATGATGCTAAAGATGTTTTTCCTTCATACAACACCCTAAACAAAGATTTATTTGCATTACTGGCCACTTTGGAGTAGAAACGATAAAAAGAACTATTTCCGGAATAGAAAAAAGTTCCAAACATTTATTTTAAATTTTTTTAATACGAATTCTAATATAATTACACAAAATCATTCATTTGACCCATATTTTTACATTATTTTATCCTTTTGCTCTAATAGCAGAGGTCCAGGGTCTCAAACTCAATCCTACAAGAACAAGATGAGAGCGCGGTTTTTGATTCAGCGAAGGAATGCTAAATTTTTAATAAACCAGCAATAATATAAATATTACAATAATTATTCATATCACGTAAATTTTAATAGCAAATGAAAAAAGACTATATATTTTTCTCAAAACCTATAGCCATATCTTTACAAGCATGAGAAGCATGAAATATTTAGAAATATCATTATGAAATTCCAGGAAACTAACATATCGTCAACATAGTAGCGAACGATTTTTTCACGTAAATTAAAGACTGTACTATCGGAAAGATAGGATAAGCGAGGTGATTAATGGGCGAGTTTACGAGCAAAATTTTAATTGGGTTTCTTGTTAACTCGATAGTTCATTTTTAGATTTATGCGATATAGTGAGCTGAGCTTATTATTTATTTTTAGTTTAACATTTAATATTTTTAGATCTTTCTGACTCTATAAATTTTAATGCAGCTCTATTTCAAATAAACAAATGGCGTGGTTTGCTCAAAAACGTGTAAATGGCTTTTTTTAATACTTATCAATGGAGATAATATTCCTAATAGATTATTATCTTATAATTATACTAGGTATGTGAAAATTACATGATTCGCCATGTAATGAATCAAATTTGAACACATTGGAAAGTTATACGCATGGTACAATGTTCTAATAAGAGCAGTAATTAAATTCCGCGTAGTTGGTTTTCCTTCTTTATGCTGCATTTGACTATTATTACCTATTGTTTATCAATCAGTGATGTCCAGAGAATTTCCAGACACATATAAGTCTAAATCCTCTTTATTTGGTGAATAAGAGCATCTTTCAGGCATTATGGCACAGCTCGAGATCTTACCAGAAAACGTTTTCTCCATAAGAAAGTCTATGTACCATTAAAAGAAAATAAGTGTCCAGGATCTCCCTTTGTTTCCTGCTCTTCATCATTTAATCAACAATTGCGGGGTTTACGGAGACCATTGTAATATAATAGCTCCAAAATTCTAATGAGGTCCATATTTTTTCGCTTGTTTGGTATGCTCTAGGGAAAGTGTTTGTATTTGCTCATCATCACTCCAAAATGTCCTTCATATTTACAATTGTTGCTATCTTGTTCCAAAATATTATCACAGTGACTTTATAATTTCGAATTTTCTGGAATCTGCATGTATTCTAATAATTACAATACTTTACCGCTGAGTATTTTTAACATCTATGATGAATTTAATCGATGATCAATAGGAACATGCACGAAAAATCTTATAGACAACTCTTGACTTAGAACTGACTGCACTCAACTCTGGGTATCGTGTTGGATAGTTGCCAAACGTGAATACTTTTATTTAGATATTTCTCAAATGAGAGTAATAGATTAATCTGAATAGAAAACAATATAAGCTCTAATTGTTTTGCCTTAAACTATTAATAATCTGATATAACACAGCCCTTTCCAATCTCCAAATTGATCTGCATACCTTGTAGGGAAAGCAATAACAGCGCCATTGTCATCAAATCTCGAAGTTATTAAATAGCTTCCAGACCAAGCCCCCAATAATCAACATTACAATTGTGTCTCTCATCGGATTTGACATTAAAATTTACTATCTATTATCACTCCCATATAAAAACTGTCTCAATGGGATGCTTGTCAATGCAATCGCAAGGAGAATTTTTGTATGATACTTGTGGTTTGCCACCACTCCGTCATAGTGATTTAAATTTATGAAACGGAAAGCGAATATACGCCAAAATCCATACCGATGTATGCAAAATCATAGGCCCAGATGTTCCTACAATTAGTTTATCAGGCCAATTTTGAATTTCATATTCTTTCTCATACTGCCATAAGCTATAAATTATTTGGTTGCGTCTCAGACATGTGAGTCCCTGAATGTGCCCACAGCCAATAAATCATTACTCTCAGTCTCTGAACGGATAGAATAATTACATCCATCTGACGGGTATTAGACTGTTAGAAGTGGATAGTGTGAGGAACGACTGGCCGAGATATGTTGTGACTGAAAATATTATTAGATGATATTAGTATGAAATAGGAATAAATTAAATACATTTGCGAATAAAATAGATGGAGTAAGTGTTAATGATGTGGAAAGGGTGGGAACACGAATAATAAAAGTTTAAGAAAGCTGGGACTGACTGTGGAGAAACAGGATATTATTGTGTGTGATAGGTGTGCATGGATAAGTTTGTGCAGGAGAAAGATTGTTGCCTCTGCCAGGTAAAATTTTAGTGGACGGAATACTTTGGTACATACCACCACCCCCATTCCCATTACTATGAAAGGCATCGGGGTACAAAACAAGATGGATTATTTCAAAGGGTTGGTAGGGGCGCGTAGTTTTATTCAGATCGATGCGCGAAAACCACATTTTGTGGGAAATGTGTAGATGCTGAATCTGAACTAAAGCATTATCCTCATTACTAAAGTATCAGTCTCTCTGCTTATTTTCAGCCTATTTAATATATATAAGGCTAATTTTCGCCTTTATCAGCAGATTTCTTTCAATTAAATATTCTACCTGCGGCGAAGCGCAAGGTCTAGGCGTCGGTTTTTTTTCAAAAGGAGTTAAGTTCCCTTGTACCCATTTAGAGCCATGAAATGACCTTTAAGACCTCTTGCCGAAGTTCCAGGAATTATAATTGAAGATCAAAATTCAAAGTAGGTGCAAAAATACGAATACCTAGGATAGCTTTTATCTCCTGATGGAAACATAAAAATTGAAAACGATGGAAGAAAGAAAACATAGGCTGATGAGCATTATAAACTCAAGCTTCATGAAATATAAATTGCATATAGAAGTAAAACGTATACAGTTAACAATAAAAACATGCTAAGGCTAAGGAAAACTCTGTGAATTATATATCAAACCATCGTAGAAATAACGGACAACGACACTAAAATAATTCATTTGATATGTATTCAACCAAGAGCAACGAATGTTATAATAAGAATATTATCCCTGAAGTTGAAATGAGTAGGTGATGTTGTTAGAGAAGCAATGGAGTCTGATAAGTATAAAATTCTCAAATGGATCAACGAAATGAAATTTTATTGGACAAATTCCAATTCGACTTGAAAAAATTATTAAGGACATATCATAATTACCAGCTCTTTTAATACCGATAACGTGTACGACTTTCTCACGAACAAGATCAATATATACATATATATATATATATATATATATATATATATATATATATATATATATATATATATATATATTCAATAGGGAGAGTCCCTCCAATGACCATTGGAGTTTTGTGATAAGATGATAAAGGGTTGTTGCATTGATGGTTTTCAATGGCTCAAATCACTTACAAGTGCCTTTTAATCGCTAAATGAGGCTTCTGCCACTAGTAGGCGCCAGCCAGCGCCAAATCCGATGGCAGATTTTAAATATATAGGGTAAATAACTATATGTCCTATGGTCAGATAGGTCATTTCATAGATCAAAATGGGTTCAAGTGAATTTTACTCCTTTTGAAAAGAAGGTGACGCCTTGACCTGGCGCTTCGCCGCAGGTAAAAACAGAGAGCTAACCTCCTAACACAATCGATAAACCAACGTAAGTAGTTGAAAAAGTACAAAACAATCTACTAAAAAAATAACAAGTTATCGAGTCCTTATTGTAAAAGGCTATAAGCAATAATAAATTAATTTTACAATGTACAACGTTATCAAATAGCTATAAGACAAGCGTGTCTATATGAAATATAAGTAAACTTCGATGAAAGATGGTTAAAATGCGAAAATTGAGACTGGATGGATTAATATAAGTAAAGCTCTAATATACGGAATTTAATAATATTATTAAATAGTCATTCACAATAAAACACAATACAAATCTATTGAAAACTATTTAAAACAGCAAATGATTTACATAAAAAGGGAAAACAACTAGAAGTTGGCAGGGAAATACTTAAAGGATTAGAAAATAGGAGAAATAGAGTTGTAGAAGAGGTCAAACTTCGTAATCACTTTTACTCACTTTTACTCAATCGGTCTAACTTAAATCATCAAAATCAACTGATCCTATGCTAAATCATTCATTTTCTCTCAAAAGCTTATTGAAAAATTATGTTGAGGTGTTGTATAAATAGGATCTACATATTTCTAAGTTAAAAACAAAATTCGGGGCTAGTGGTGTTGCAATATTACAGTGATCTTTCGTATATGTGGCGATCCATCATATATCGCATACAATAAATCAGGTGATACAGTGGCTTATATGGAAATACGAGTAATAATACCATTTGATTTAAATGTAAAATATCTAGCTTATAGAATAGGAAGAAATTTGCCTTTTATGAAGCTATTAGATTGGTTTAAAAATTTTAGATCAATCGAGATTAAGATATTAAATAATTTTACATGTTAAGTGTGTTTAAAATTTGAATACCAATACTGTTTTCCTTTCCGAGATTTTTATGTCGTGTATTCATTACCTGACACATTTCCACGTTAAATTGCCTCCAAAATCTCTTTGACCATTCGACGACTCTTTTCAAGTCTTTTTTCATGATTTTGCAGTGACCATAGTATTTTGGCTTAGCAGAGAATTTGTTATCATCAGTAAATTTTTAAATTTTACAAAAAAAGTTCAGGTCAAAATCTTATAAGATGTTAAGAAAAACAACGTCCCGAGCATATATTCATGAGAAACAACACTAGTAGTGGTTTGGGGATTTGCTGTGTGCGTGATTATGTGTGTGGAACTCTTTCCATCCGCGGTGGTAAATTACAGCTAGCGCGTGACTTCCAAGATAATATTGTCTCAAATATTAATTGGATCGAAACCGTACTTAAGCGCTGGATGTTCCATGCCGTCTGCAATCGGCAAGCAAAATCTCCACTATAGCAGGAATATGTATATATACACCAATTTATATTTTGGATACTAGTAAAATCATGATAATTCCTATATATTTACACATATATTTGGTAGCGTAAAATTAATATAAGGACAGATATGGGTCCGTATCATATCTCTTATCAATGGTTAAGCCATATTTTATGATCAAGATAAGAAAATAGCGTGCAATATTCGAAATTTGGTGATATGTACTTGATAGGTGAATATAAACATTTGATCGAGACTGTTTAAACATTACCGTCCAAAAAACTGTATTATTATAACTTCTTCCATAACATATGCTGGAGAAAATCTAAGATTCCCAAAATACATGTAAGATAACCCACAGATATAAACTAGGTATGGTTAAAGGATATAAATAATTGGATGATAAAACGAAAGTTATCACCAGAAGAGCAATTCACTCGAAAAATTGAATTATACAATTGATGAAAACGCTCTCAGTTGAGGAGCGAAACTAACGATATAATATTTTTACTTTTAAATAGTATTGATAGTTTGTTGGAAAAGGTCGTAATTTTTTCCGAAGAATGCCATATGTCATTTTTAGCTAGAAGCGTTACATCGTTAGTAAAATGTTTTTTGATAGAAGATGAATGGGTGTTTGAGTTTAAAGTTTATTCATTTACATAGACCACAAAAGTAAAAGATAAATTCGTATTCACCCATGTAGGAATTAATTCATGGCTTGATTTCTTTTCGCTGGTGAGTGTTGAGTAATTTACATTGTTTAAGCACTTTTATGAATAAAACGGTAAGAAAGCGAATTGTTTGTTTTACGAGGAATCAGTTTGATTAAGTTTCTTGATCTTCGTTCGAATTTTAACTTAAATTTTTGTCGGAATTATGAAGTGTGAAATTGTTTGATTTATTAACCCAACAGAGTTTATTATTCTAAGTTCATAAATAAAAGGAACGGAAGAGAGAAGAGCCATTTCCTTCAAATGTCTGGAGAGGTTCTGTAGATCTTTGGTCTCACAGTGTTAGCTTAAAACAGGCTGTTAGATACTTAAGCACGTAAATCTCCTTACCTTAACGAACGCACGGGGATGGCCTTCTTTCATCCCCTTCCTCCACTGGTTCAACACAGTCAAATTTTTAAGCCCACTAACAGGGCAATACAGGGTTACATGTTTCTCTAAAAAGGATCCTTCAAAACTCTTAAATAGTTCATAGTGTAACGATCGCGTTCCATTTCACAGCACAAGGGGATAGTTTTAATAGTATATATATATATATATATATATATATATATATATATATATATATATATATATATGGAGAGAGAGAGAGAGAGAGAGAGAGAGAGAGAGAGAGAAAGAGAGAGAGAGAGAGAGAGATCATGGCAAATTTGTAGCTGAGGGTAAATTATGTGGAAAATTATAACAGCGCCGAAGGTTTTTATTCTCTCTTCTAAGCTTTTTATCTCAAACAAAATTTCTTCCAAAAGGGATTTTACGATTAGCAGTATTTGCCAAAACTGAGCAAACCTTTTTGAGGGCATTTTAAGAGAGTAAATTTAAGTCTTCCGCCACTGCCATCCCAGCTCCTCTCCCCACTCCTTGGAGAGAGAAGATAGGCGGGTGATCTGCGTGACCAACTCCTTCTCTTTTTCTTCCTCCCTAACTCCAAGTGGCATAAGTGGCCCACGAATATTCGGGGACAGCAAGAAAAAAGTGAAAGAGAGAAAGAGAGAGAGAGAAAAAAAAATAGACCAGATGAAAAGTAGAAATATCGGTAAGAGTGCTAAAGCGTGCTATACATTTTCTGCCTAAGGTGACGAGGCGAAGAATAATAGGGTCCTTTCTTCCATCCAAATCCTTTTGTATGTACAATTTGACTGCCCTGGCTGACCTACAGATTAACATGTATTTCGAATCATGAGCTTAATCTTGTGCCTTCTTCTTTATTTATTCTTTCATTGATCATCTAATCTTTATTCATTTTGTTTTAATATTTTTTCTTTCTCAAACCGTTTTCTCCATATCTAGGGCTCGGCTGAAAATTTAATCGCTGTAACTTATTATTTTTATTTACATATTTGAATTTTGTATTTATATTTATTTAAAGGTGTTTAAATTGTTATATTAATTGTTTTGTTGTTTAACTCTGGTAAAAAAGGGAATGGATTAATATTATACTTACGTATCCACCTGTCCTTACACCATTCATTGGTCATTCTGAGGGTCCTAATTAGATAGATATAATTTTATCTTCGGTAGTAGGTCGATATTCTGGTTTAGAAATGTAGAATTCTAGTAACATTGTGGTCATTGATTTAGTTTCTGGCGTTTACTTATTGAGTCTTTTTTCTTTCTCCTCCCAGTTTCACTCTTTGAATCAAGATTTTCTTATGTACAACATTCTTCTTCGCTATTATCATCCAGTTTATACAGATACCTTGGATATATTTAGTTTTCTCTTCTAATTTTATTATTTTCATGTATAGATAAGATGTTATCTGCTAGTTTTTTGCAGATTTTGATTTAATCTTGAGCGCTCGTACCCCAAGTATTTTGTTTTCTCTTTGCCTTTCTTATATTTTTCGGGATTTTTTTCTTTTTTCCTTTCAATTATTCTGGTGTTTTGTTTCACCTGCATACCGTTATTATGTAGCATTTGATAGGGTTTGAATTACTACAATTGGCCATAGCAATACACATTACACTATGAAGTGTAAATTATTTCTGTTTTTCTCCTCAGGTTTTTAAAACTGAATAACAAACAGTTTTAAACCTGGTATAGTTTTCAGTTCTTTTTCAAATATTTTATATATAAGCTAATAGTTATCTTTATTTATAGCATTGTGACTTCGGTTGAGTAGGGGTATCTACTTCTTTGGATTTCCACATCTGAGAGTGGAGGTATTCGTCTTGATGCTATCTTAAATTTGTTCTTGTTTCTTTTTAGTTTTTATTTTGTTTAGACTTCATTGATTAATCTAACTACTTCTGCCGTCATTCTAGCTTACATTGCGCCGATTACATACTAATATTTCTCTAGTAAATTTAAATTAACCGCGTACTATATGGCGTAACCTTGCTCTAAGATCGAATATGGTATCTCTTGCTTCCTTATGCAGATACATTATGTTCTTCACATCACATAGTAGCATAAGATCCTCTCTAGTTTTATCTTCTATTGCATCTCCACTTGCTTATCCTTAGGGAAGGCTATTTACATGCTTCTGAATAACAATGCATATGTAGTTATTTTTCCCTTTTACTTGGGCTATCTTTTTAGTGATATCTCGTAATGACAGTTCCTTGCTTCGTATTTGTTGAAAACCTTACTGTTTATCGTTATATAAGACGTTCTTTCCAAGATGTTTGACGACCCTTATATTTAATATTATTTCTAGCATTTTTCCACCAAATTACAAAATTGAAATCGGTCTAGAGATTTATTTTAAATTCAACGGTTTTCATGTTTAATTATGAAGTTCATTTTAGCTATCTTAAGTTTATCTTGGTAATCATTTTTATTCTGGCTTAGGTTAAATATGTCTTTTAATCCAGGGATCACACAGCCTAGCGCTTAATTTTTGTAAGCCATGAATAACACGGAGCTTTCTGCCGAAATTTTTTCAGGGTAATTTAAAATAATTCTGTGGTAATGGTTGCACCATTACCGACACGGGCAATTCTGTGTTCTTTCACCTGATCTTCGGGATGCGTTTTTCTCAGATTTTCGTTTAGTTCTTCAAGGAAGTCAACAGACTTAAGTCTCTTGCTCTTACTTTTTCCAATATTTTTGAAAGGAAATATAATTAACCAAACTATTATCAATTAACAAACATATTATCTAATCTTATGACGTTCAAAACTTTCAAAAACTCATTGAAAATTAAAATGGCTACCATCCGATCGACGGACAAACCTAGTAACATAGAATCGCATGCACGCGAATAAAAATACGTGCTTCGAAGTTAATGTTGACATTTGCATTTTCCTCTTCGTTGATCTTAAAGCTGTACCTCCAGTGTTCTTTCTCTTCTCTTATAATTCCATGTTCATATCTCTTAATTTTATATTCAGCTTTGGTGGATTGTCTCCCATTGATTTATCCCTTACCCAGAATTCTATTGGTGAGGAGGCGTTTATAGGAACTACTCTGCCTGCCCCTTCTTATTTTATTTGTCTTTCCCTATAAATTTATTTGGAAGTTCTTATTTTCACGCTCTTTACGTGGATATTCTGGATTCTGGGTGGCTTAATTATTTTGAGCATTTGTTGTAATTTTAGGATATCTTTATCTTCCTGTTATATCTTTGGTCAATCAGTATTGAGTAATCGACTCGTAAGGAGTTCTTGTTATCGCCCTTTCAGCCGACTTTCTTTGGAATTTCGTTAATCGACCTAATTCTAAGTCAATTTCTTCAAATTTTGCTTCCTCCAGTTATATTGAGAACATTTGCCCTGAGTCTCCTTATAAATTAGCAAGTATACCTTTCCGTATTTCATTCTGATTTCAGATGGGATTTGGATCGAATTGCTGTTGATTGTAATAGAAATTCCTTTGTGGTCGCTCATGCTAGAATTATAGGTTCCATGTAATAATTAAACATACTTTATTTCCAAAATAACAGATATCTGGATAGATTCGTCGCCGCCGCTCCGGTAATAAATGTATATAAATCAAAGCCTAGTCCTTTAACGATGCTTCATTACAAATGTATTCCTTCGCAGGGACTGGCCCCGTTGGTAAATCTTTATTAGTAACCTGTTTCGCTACATCAGTCACGAATATCCATAAGGAATGGAAATAGAGGCTGTCTCTAATGTCTGTATATATAGAAAATATTACAATCGTCTCGTCGTACACCAGAACTCACCCTCCATGACTTCTTTTTCTGGTTTAGGAGACATCTGAGGGAAAATATTATCAATTCGTCCGGTTGAAGTGAATTTCACAAAGTGCATCATAATTTAAATCACTGATGCTGGAAATTACATTGATGTTATTTAGCAATTTTGAAATAAATAATATGTTTAAATTAAATAAAATGTTTAAATTTTGTTATTGAAAACATACAATTTTTCTGTGTCTAAACTTCAGAAAGACCCCGTTAGAAGACTTTCGTTAAACAACTTGATGAAGTAAAAACAAATTAATATAAATATAATTTCTAAATACAATTATACATTAAAAAATATGTTAATAAAACAGAGCCCAAGGAAGGATAATATTGCAATATATAGTATACCTTGTTTGGATTGTAATTTATTTTATGTAGGTTAAACTTCTAAAAATATCTCTGTAAGAATTAAGCTATATCAAAATGCAGTATCTAAGGGATATACAAATAATGCTTTCGCTGTCCACAGGTTTAAGATGGGCCACCAGATTAACTGGTAAAAGCAGATACCATACTGCATATAAATGATTTTATTAGCAGGAATATCTTTGAATCGTTCCTAATCTCCAGGGCATAGGAGAGAAATGTAAATATTAGCCCCAATTTGTTCTCTGTAGATCCAATCTGACCCTCTGATTTTATAGGGAAAACATTGCTTTGCATAAATACAGAGTCTCTCTATTTCAAAAACCATTGTGAGTTCGATAATGTTAGTAAGATAACGAAACTACTAGCTCAAATCAATCTTTCTTTTTTCCTACGTGGTACAACCAAATATTTATACTTATTCACCACTTACTTCTCGTGCTTTTTACCCATAGCTAGCCAGTTTGGGTAATTTTTGAATTTTATAGTCAATAAGCCGTTGGTTTTAAGAAGCATTTAGTTTAATTTTGTTGCCTAACTCCCTGGTTATGTAATGTTTATAAAGGGTGAATGCATAATGAACGTCATGATTTATATATCCTTTTAGTTTATATTGTATTTTTCGGTGGTCCTTGTATTATGGTTGGGTGCATTTTCAAACGTTATATCTATTTGATCTTACTTGAGAATTTTTCCTTGCGTCTTTTTTGCATTTTATGAACTTCTTAATGGTTGAAGTACAATCTCACCCAAAATGGTTTTCTTCTGAGCATTCAAAACATATTTTCTTCTCTCATTTTGGATATGCTTGTGTAGTGTGGCTTTTGATTTCGTAAATTTGAAAATTTATCAGTTTTCTACTTCCAATACTGCATCCTGGGATTGTCATACAATAAAAGAAATTCATCCGAATCTGTTTTTTTCGGCAAACCAGTTGTTTTAAAAAACAATCTTAAATACTTGAAAAGTTCTTAGTAAATTTGATTATTTCCTTAACTTTGGACCATGTTTGATTTGATTCAATCTATTTTTTATTGCTCCTGTTAAGCGAGCCCCTATCAAAGCTTACGTTATCCTGCAGATTACGCTGAAGTCTATAGATAGGTAGTGATGTTCTTGACTGTAGTTCAACTTGCATTGAGACTTTTTCTTCATCTTCCAAGAGGATTCAGTCCACATCTTTGAGCTTCTCACACTGGGCAGTTAAGGCATTCGGGGTCGGGATAAACTTTATAAGTGCCACTTTCAGCTTAGCAAGTATATAACCTCGCATATTTACTATTTTAGTGTCAGGGCGTGGTGGAAGAGTATCCTTAGGAGCACTATTTTCCTGCTAATTATCATATTCCTAGTCTTGGGGAAGCTAATGCCCACATCCTATTTCCATAAACATAAAAGGGGATAGATTTTTAAATCCTATCTCAGCATGGGCCTATCAGTCACTGTCTGCCTGCTTCCTGAATGCACTACGAGACATTCCTCCTAACAATACCCCTGCAATATGGCGCATTCCGGAGTTTCTATCTAGTCCACATAAGCAGAATCCTTCTTTGCATCCCTTAATCTAAATTTAACTGTGAATTCACTATATCATTCTACCAAAAATGACTGGGAGTTTTGAAAGTTATGTAATATTGTACGCATATACTTCTTCTTAAATATAATATCTTGTGTTTTCTTTCAACATAAAATCACTTAAATAAGATTTTGGCAAATGCTTTACCAAGGTTTGCCAGCTGCTATAATTCCATGACTCAATCCGTCACTGAATCTAACTAAAGTACACTATAGAAGACGTGGATATCATGGTTTCGAAGAGTGCGAAGGAAATGCTGAACATTATCTACTTGGAAGTCAACACTCCTTGCAAAATCCTACTCCAATTTATGATCATTTCTTGCAGACTCGACGAGAAGACCCTAAAAGAAAAACAGCAGGAACTCAAGGCAAACAATGGTGGGCAAAAATATGTAATGTCAAAAATTGGGAAGAAACCTTAGTAACGCTAACTAAAATCATCTTCAAAGAGACCAGCATGGCAACGAAAGCCGAAATATAGGGTCTCCTGAAATTCTATCTAAACGCAAACGCACCTTTATATTGATGTTTCCGAAACTAGAGTAAAGGTTTGGGTTTAAGGTTTGCCCGATCTCGTGTCGTATAGGCATCATGTGGCCAATAAGGGCGCGCGAGGTGGTCGTTGGTTGTCTGAGAGTGAGACGAGTCGCATTCGGACGAAAGTTAAATAATTTGCGTGATTGTTGAGTATTGAATGCATTCCTTTACAATGGCTAAAATGAGAAAACGAAAACAGCAACAAATTATTATATTAATTAAAATTACCAACATAAGCTAATAGAAAATATCCAATAGTAAGTATCACCTTCAAATAATTATACTTTACACCTACGATTAACTTATATAATTTTATATATTTGTTCAATAAAATTTTATATTTTAATAATGTTAAATAGGTTTCGATTTCAATTTTAATGATGTTAGGAAGAAAAGGGCAGAGAATGAGGATGCTTCCTTATTGTTAACGGACGGTAGAACTATGAGAAACTAGCACGAATTCCTTTAATACGCTTGCCAAACTCTGCCGGATGCGACACTCTCAATATATTAGCCTCTTAATAAGAGATTTGCTCCGAAGCATAGATCACTAGGACCACCTTTTTAAACAAATAAGAGTCGTCACGTTGGTCCGAGGAAGGTCGAGGAATCTTGCTTGAATTAAAAGACTTGTCTTATACGTTATAGATTTATTATAATTCAAATGACATAAATATCACACCAACCGTAATTTGAATCAAATAACACAAATTTCAAGCCTACTGTCATTTGCAATTAGACAGGAACTATTTATTAGTGCATCTAAATCGGTGACATTGCTAACACCTCTGCGCTACACGTATTCTTTAACATGGTAT
The DNA here is from genome assembly GCA_963969495.1 of Ceratothoa steindachneri. Taxonomy (NCBI): domain Eukaryota; kingdom Metazoa; phylum Arthropoda; class Malacostraca; order Isopoda; family Cymothoidae; genus Ceratothoa; species Ceratothoa steindachneri. The sequence goes on from OZ018326.1 coordinate 116,364,175, forward strand.
GGGTACCAACCTGCTCGTAATTGGCATTCTCTTATTTCTATCTTGTAAGAAGTAGACAACGAATTTCTTTGCATAGATTTGCTTTCAACGATGATCATGGTATATTGCGGCGTCATCTGTACATGTGAGCCTTCGAGCATCCCAAGAAAACTCACAACGACTGCCTAAACTGGAACACCAGCATTCAACATCTGGCTCCAATCTGAGATATGGCCAAACTTTGGTTATCTAACGAGAACCCTAGGTACTTCCTGAGAGTGAGGAAACATTTACCTTAAGACAGAATGCTTTCATCATGTAGAGCGCAATACTCAAAACGTTTCAAGCCAGGCAACTTCTGGATCAAGGTTCCTGACTTCCTCAGAGATCCTTCAACTTATTACTTCGTTTGAGACTTTGGTTCTTATTTTCAGACGAGGTTGCCTCAAGGCTGGAGTTGTTAACTTTGGATTATACGCATGTATAATTTGAAGTCTACCTGTTCGCACCTGAGTATTTTAAGATAGAGAAGCACCACTAGTCATTTTTTTAGAATTTTAGGGGATATTACCGTTCAGGGCAAGGGTGCGAGTGCATTAGGGCACGCCTTCATCTCAAGGTAACCCTCTATTTAGCTATTCTTCTAATAGCCTTGGAAAACGTAAACTAGGGTACAATATGCTTCATGCCTAATGTTGACTTACAAGTTTAAGGAGTCAGCAAGTCAGCCAAAACCGAAAATTACAGGGAACGAGGCGCGATTGACTGGTTAAAATATGAGGCTAGAACCAACTGGGTTTCGACCTCTCTTGTGCCTATTAAAGAATCCACTTTAGCACTATGCTTACATATAAGCAAGCAAGGCGCATTTGACTCGCCTGCCTCAGGTTCTAGGCAATTGGAAGCCAAAGAGGTTGCATACACGCCGCAGACTTAGTGTTGACCGAGCGCAAATCTCAGGTGTACGTTATAGGGAAAGAACACTTACCTGGAGACAGGAGAACTGGATCAGCCCGAAGTTAGCTCAGAAAATGGCACAGCATAACACCTTTCACAGTTTTCTTAGTCATCGCCTGCCGCAATACAAAGTTGTTGGCAAGTATTTACTGTTAGAGGTATCTGCCTAAATTTTTTTTGGCAAAATTAAACGGAATCACTCAAGCTTTTGAATATAAGTAAGCAGTAAAAATGTGTTGGTGGGTTACATCATACCTCCAGTCGGTCACGCCTATCTTGTCCCGGATTTTCGGACCTTCAAGGGATCTAAGTCTTGGTAAGTTAAATTGTGATGATGGTACGTGTGCTTGAACACACACCGAACGCAAGTTTTCCAGTGGACGGTCAATCTTTTAATGCTACAGCCCCAAGTGATTACCCATAGAGGTTACAGTTTTCAAGGGGAATCATTTACTACAGTGTCCACAAAAACTATCCGATCACCATAGAAACTTTTATTTTGAACATAAAAAAACATTTTTAATATTAACTAAACTTATTAGTGTTTTTTCATCTTTCCTCTGGATTTAATGATTTGTTGTTAGACGCTTCGGCATGGATTTGATCAAGTTTTGCCAAACTTCCAATGATATTTCGTTGCACCATACCTTTATAATGGCCTCTTTTAATTTTTAGACGAAGCCATTATCTTAACTTTCAACCTTATCTTTTTATTATTAGCTATAAATTTTCTTTACGATGGAGATATGGGCTATTACCACGCCAATCCAAAGTATTAACCTTATTTTCACCTTAAGCCTTGTAACAAAGTGCCCCGTTATGCATGAATGTATCTATCTGTCTTTTGGATTGTCAAGCCCACTAGAAGTTTATCCTGGAAGTTTATTCTGGAAGTATATTGGGCGCCATTCATATATTTCCTTCTTATATGCTTCCTCTCCCTTGGAAGCTGAAACAACCCCAAATAATCATTCTCAGAGGGTGTTTCATTGTCTTTTCGGTGTATTTAGGGTTTATTCTTTTTCAGCTAATGGGCCAACGAACCCTTTTAGGACAGCTTTTCAATGTTAAAAATGTTGACTCATCGCTGAAGAAAACTTTTTTCTATAATTGAATAGTCCAATTAATGTATTTTTTAAAAAATGCGACACGTTTGTTACTCATCTTTTCATTAATAAATGGTTTCTCTATAACATGGAAAAATAGTAAACCGTGTTCTTTTAGTAACCAGTCCTGGATAATTCGTTCAGAAACGCCAGAGAATAAATTATTGATATTAAATTTTAGTTCTTTCGCAGTTATTGTTGGATTATTTACTACTAAACGTTTCATAAGCATGTGTTCGAAAATTTGTTTTTCTCTGTCTGCCAGATCGCTTTTAGGTACCGGCATAGATAGGCTAACATTGTTTTTATTACAGGAAACCCATAAATTAACAGTACTTCAGGCCATGTTTAATTCATTAGCTATGACTCTGAGATTTCCCACATTAATGAAGCGCAAAAATTTTCTCGAGTAGTTTTTTAGTACACAGAAGAAATAAATTTTATTTAGACAATTTTCAGTAAAAAAAATAATCAAAAATAATAAAAAAATGGCAAAACATGAAATTAGACAAACTTGACGCACGCTCACACTCAACGAACACTACCACATTACTAACTTGAGATTGCATTGGGAAGCGGTCATAGCAGAGCGTTATATGAAAGCTAACAGATCTCGCTAAAACAAATAAAAAGTTAACTTTGCTTTTCGCGAGCACTATATCGTTCAAGTCGTCGACAAGACGGCAAGATTTGAAGATCTGTCGTGTGACCAATCTAGAGATGAGGCACAAGAATTTTATTTGGCTTGGCCACCTTAAGCAAGTAAATCCCACCGCCATATGCAGCAAGATCATATCGATAAAATTTAATTTAATTTTAGTATGATACATTTTACTAATAATTAAATATAGTTTTGTAAATTTTAAGAAATTAATCGTTAATTTACTGATATTTATTTTATAGATATAGCGATTATTTGTAAGTTGTGAGATACAATCTTTTAAGGGACAGAAATAGTTTTGGGGATCAAGGCGGGAACACAACGATAAATAGATGTATAAATTATTTAAGGCAATTTTGGGGGTAATATTATTAAATAATAAAAGAGAACTACATGCAAAGCAGCTGAGTAAGCTTTCAAAAAGTTAGCTGGTTTGTATTGAGTCTAATTTGCTAAAAAAGTATAAGAAAATATACCGGGTGTCCCAGAAAAAAGTTAACCGTACTTTGAATTAGTATAACTCAAAAACTATTGGAGATTTTGGGGTCCTGCAAAAAGTGTTTTATTTATCAACTATTTATCTGTTGAGTTTAGAAATGTTACTAAATTCGCTTTTATGTTGTTGATACTCTAATGAGTTTAGTGGAGGCTATCAAAAATATGTTTGCGCAAGGAAGTAAAATAATGAAACGAGGCCTACGAAGGCTGGGCCACCGTGCACTTTCAAGAAAAGCGTAGGGAGCCTAAGTACGAGTAGCCTAGGGTCACTATGCGATTCTTCAAGCAAAGCCTAGGACATTTTACAGTGTTTTTTCAGCCACGCTGTGGTATTGTTTCATCATTATTGCTTACAAAGCAAATCAAAGCGTTTCTGTGTTAAGGCTTACTTCCATATTTTAATCATGCAGTTAACAAAAGATCAACGCGTATTTGTAGTCACAAACTTCATTAAGACTGGCAATATTAAACAAGTACAAGATTCATTTGAACAACTTTTTTCAGGTAGCCACTCACCAAGCAAGCCCATAATTTGGAAAAATGTTCGTAAATACCAACATGAAGGAACATGGTTAAATCTAAATAAAGGTCGTTCGGGCCGTATGGGAACCATAAGAACAACAGAAAATATCGAAAATGTTCAGATGACACTTTTTCAAAATCCACATGTATCAGTCAGAAAGAATGGGTTACAATTGTCAGTCATCATTTAACCGCATTATTAAACATGACTTAAAATGCCATCCCTATAAGATGCATGCAGGACACCAGCTTCTTGAAACTAATTTTCCTCGTCGTAGACAATTTGTGGAATGGCTTCTCCATAAACCTGCTTGTCTCTTGGAAAACATTGTGATTGGTGACGAGGCAGCCTTTTTCATGAATGAAAAGGTAAATAGCCATAACATTCGGCAATATGCGCCGCTGAACCATCCCTCAGCATTCAATTTTGACACACGTATTTGTCAAAAGAAAGTGTCTCTGTGGATCGGAATATGCGGGAATGGCTATCTTGTCAGCCCATTGTTTTACGAGAATAACTTAATTCTGCTGCCTACCTGAGCATGATCAACGAAAGGATCTGCTCGGTACTCCGCCAGATTTATGCCAATCAATTCAATAGACTTTGATGGATTCAGGGAAAGGCACCAGGTCATAGACAGCTTGCTGTAAGAACAAAATTAAGAGAAACGTTTGACAATCGCATTGTCGCGCTAAATCATACAATTGTAGGCCCCCAAGATCCCATTACTAAACACTGTGCGATTATTTCTTATGGGGATATCTAAAGAATAAAGTGTATTCTACTCCACCACAAAGCATCAACCAGTTAAGAGATAGTATCACATGTGAAGTCAATAGACTTAAAGAAAATAACAAGATAATCAAAAAGGTTGTTAAATCAATGCGATCAAAGGCGCAACTGTGCTTGGAAAGAAATGGAGAACATGTGGAAGGAAACGGTGCTTAGAAAATTAAAAAATGAATTGGTACAGGTATTTTTGTTGAAAATGAATTTAAATATATTTGTTGATTTTAAATTTCAAGGTTTCTTTATTTTACTTCCTTGAGCAAACATAATTTTGATAGCCTCCACTAAACCCATTAGTGTATCAATATCGTAAAAGCCAATTTAATGAAATTTCCAGAATCGACAGATAAATAGTTGTTTTGTTTTGTGATATATGCACTCAATTTATTTTAAATTTGAAAGGACATTTTATGCAGTAAGTGTGGAATATGACGTCCTTCACATGTCCGCCGCAGCTTCGCTTGGTGGAACGTATTCGGAAGGCCCAATTTTCGATGACTTTTTCGCATAAATCTGGCTGAATTTGCTGGATGGTGTTCGTTATGTTGACTTGAGGACATCAACTGTTTGTGAATTATTCGCATAGACCTGCGATTTAAGGTAGCCCTAAATAAAGTAGTTTAATGGCGTTAAATCGCATGATCTCGGTGACCAGTTGACGTCGCCGCCGCGCGAGATGACCCTACCCTGAAATCGCTGGTGCAAAATGTCTATCGTGGCGTGCTTAGTGTGGCATGTAGCGCCGTCCTGTTCAAACTACATGTCCTTAGTATCTATATCAGGCATATAATCTAGTTAAAGCCATAATAAGTTGCTTATCATCGATCTGTAGGTCTCGCTATTGACGGTTATGGCAACCCCATCTTCGTTCTCGAAAAAATACGGCCCGATGATTCCGTTAGACCAAAATCCACACAAACAGTGACTTTTTGGTATGCAATTGGTGCTGGTGTATCTCTTTGCGATTGTTTTCGTCCAGGATCTGACAATTTTGCTTGTTCACAAATCCTTTCATCCAAAAATGGGCCTCGTCGCTGAAGATGATTTTTTGCGCAGAACGTTTGTCGAACGGAGCACTGATTTTGATAATAACATTTGATGATTTACACACACTTTTCAACGGTATAACCCTACATCGTGACTTGCCAAGTACTACTGAACAGTTGACAGTGAGGTTGCCTATGTCGCTTTAACAACATGGCCACTATCGCCTGACAAAGCTCGAGCGTCCTTGTTAAAAGACCCTTTATTCGGCCAATGGCCTATAAACTCTTGCATATTTAAACCCTTCATTATGTAAAAGAAAAATAGAAGACTCTACGACCAACATAAGAGGTTAGTAGGATAATATAGACCATCAAAATATAAGGTTAATTTTAGTAAAAATAAGGATAGCATCTTCTTTTCTTTAACCCGACTCCGATTCACTTCAGTATGTTTTCAAGTTGAAACCTCCCTCATTTGGAAAATCGCTTAGTTCAATCTGTAGACAAAATAAAACAATATAAGAGGTGACTTCATTCGAATTTTGGCTAGATATAACGGTTGAATATATTCATATATGTATATTAATAAAAGAGCATTTGGTCACACAAATATACTCCAATTATTTAATATACAGTCTTTTTTTTACATGTCCTACATTTGAAGTTTAATAAAATCAAGAATAATTTTGTGATCATAATGAAACTTTCGGTTTTTGTTCGTTATAGTTGTATATCCTTTCTCTTAAATGGCTAATTAATTCTTTTATTATTTTCGAACTTATGCCAGTTTTAGTAAATCAGTGAATTTTTGGTAGAAACGGTAAGCGTAAGAAGTTTTGTTAAAAAAGTGATTTTTGGAATGCTCGATTCTTAATAAAATTTTTAAAAACAGATTTAGTATCATTAGAGTCATTGGTAGACTATAAAAGGAGAAATCTTTTAGAAAACATCATTATTAAGAAAACTTTCAAACTGTAAATTATTGGACAAAAAAAAATTTGTTGAAACCTTCTTCAGATGCAACTGTCCAGTGGTTTCAACACAACGACAGATCACGCGTGAAGGAGCTCAAGACGTACCATCACGACGAGTGATAGGCAGATTAACTAAAAAAATTAGAGACACAGGTATTTAACATGATGGACGAAAACAGCGTGTTGGGAGAAAAGGCGCATAACAACATAAAATTGAAGAGTTGCGTCAAAACTTCGAACAGTTGCTGCATAAATCATTGAAAAGAAGATTAGAACAAGTGAGATTGATAAAAAAGTCCTTATACAATGTAATGAAGAAAAACGGCAACTTAAGCCAATTAAGATTCAGGATGTGATAAAAATAGAAGACAACGGTTTCGCGAAAAAGAAAATCGCATGCAGAAGAATTTAACGAAAATATATGGAAGTTGATGTACCGCCCGTGATAATGACTGCTGATGCGTACTTTCATCTCAGCGGACACATTAATAAGCAGAACGACAGAATATGGCAGAATCACAACCCAGAAGCTATACAGCACACAAAGCTGCATCCTGCAAAAGACACTATCTGTATGGTGTGTGATAACACCTCAGAAGATCATTGGGCCGTACGTTTAGGAGAATGAAAATGGAAATTCAGTCACTGTGAATGACCAAAGATACCGACACATGCTTGAAGAATATATTTTACCGAAATTTCGAAGGCTTTGAAATCGATGACAACTATTTTTCTAGCAAGATGGTACAACTTTACATACATCGAATGAAACAATGCAATTGTTAAGACGAACTTTAGAGAAAAAAAATCATTTCTCGAAACAGTGAATTAAGTTGCCTCCAAAATCCCCCGATATAACACGTTTATATTTTTTGATGGGGATATTTAAAAGATCGCGTTCACCCTAATAATCATAGAAGTATCAAACAAATAATAACATCGATGAAGAACTTTTAAAAAAAGTGCTGAAAAAAACTTCGTCACGAGTAAATGAAAGTTATAAGAAGAATGGTCAGATTTGCAAAGAAGAATCTTCAAATAAATTAAGATATTATATTAACCAGGCAATGGTTTCGCCACTCGCCCCTACGGGGAAGTTTGCGATTCACAACTAGGATTACAATTTAAAATATTTATAAAAAGCACCCATGGGTAATTTTTTAGAAATTTTCTGAACTTCTCCAATTGTAATAATTTTAAAAAGGAACTAAATTGAATTCCTCGCCCCCCCCACTTTCAAAAGATCACGTTGCCAAAATATAGTTATAGAAGATATATAAAAATGAATTTTCTGAATTCACAAAATTTTGATACTAATATTTATTTCTGAACTTCACTATTTTGTTTTCGATATTATTAAAGAATTATTAGAAATAACTTTGTTAAACAAACATAAGTCATAACCAAACTAATATGAAATTGTTATTCAAATACTTAAAAGAATCATCCCCTCTTAAATTATAAAATTAGTAAATAGAAGATATATCAAAATAAATTTGCTGAACTTCAAAAAAATCACAAAATTTCGATATTTATATTTCTTTCTGAACTTCACTATTTTGTTTTTTGATATTATAAAAGAATTATTCGACATGACTTTAATAAAAAAAGATAAGTCATAACCAAACTAAGATAAATTATTATTGAAATATTCAAAAAATTTCCCTTCTTAAATTATAGAGTTAGTGATGATGATGATGATTATGCAAACTGAATATTGCTAATCTTAAGCAAATAATATTAGTTAAAATAAAATTCGTTTTAATAGTCAATAAGTATCTGAAAGTTCAACGAAAATTTGTTAAAAATCAATTCTTCACTAAAACTAAAATAACTTCCACAAAAATAAATATATCAATTAGCCCTTTTAAGCCAAAGATTTACATCTATTGCATACACATTCGAAAAGTTTTATTATGATCAGAAAATTATTCTTGCTATATTAAACTTCAAATGTAGGACATGTAAAAAAAACACCCTCTATTATTTATTATTGACAATAAGAAGAAGGAAATCTTCCTGAGAGCTTAAGTAAAATTGCTGCAGTTTGCATGAATGGGTAGCTGGGAGGTTGACGGTATAAGCAGCCACTTTACGTGCAGAGGGGGTCAGAATGAGTTCTAATGTACGAAAACATGATCTACGTATGATTTGGATGGATTGAGCTTGCCAGATGTCGGCTCAGGAGGTGAGGCAGAGGTCCCTAGCAAGGCAGATCACCCAGCTGATTAGAGATAGATCTACCTAAAATTAAAGTTAAAATTGCCTCTTCTATACATATCTATTCCCAAAGCAAGTGTTGAATGGAAAAGGGCATAAACAGCTACAAGGTCGAATGCCATTCTCCCAAAATACCAAAAGTGCCAACCTATTCTAGTACCGACTAACTTTTTGCGGGAGAGCCCCGTGTGGGAAGGTCTGTGTAAGTCATGAAAGAAATGTGGTTTAAAAGAAACCTGAGGTGATTTTTGATCGAAAAGGGGTAGCTGTTTTTAGACCTTTGCCGCGAGGCACGCATCTAAATGTCACTTGCGGTCTTTTACATGGTCTGATGAAAGCCTACAGAGATTTAGCTTTCCTATCGTGATACTATCCAGATGACTTGAGCCTATTCGCAACTATAAGGAGTGTAGTCAGCAGATTTGAACGGGAAAAAGCATTTAATTACTAAAGGAATTTCGGGGAGGGATTTTTGTTTCTATTGAACACATGTGTGCAAGTTTGGAGATTGTTACGAATGTGTACACTCTGAATGTAAAAAAGCTTGCGCGATGACGCGCGGCGAAGCTCTCATATTTGAAGATTTATGGCGAATTCACAGAGATTAAGGAATGCATCCGGAGGATTTGGATATGTGGACGCATGGCATATACAGCACTCGTAAAATGTACGAGGGGCAGTCAATAAGTTTTACGAATCAGTAGAGCAAAACAAAGGAAGAGGGATGGCTTTTGGTAGGGGTGTTAGGACAAGTAATGACAAGTCAGGATCTGCAACCGTACACTCCTGCCTCGTCTATTTAAGAAGCAGTAGCTGATCACAGATCGTCAGTCACAAATATTTCACCAATGAAGAAGGTTGAGCACCGGGCAGTGATCACATTTTTGACCAAGGAAGGCAATAATGTAAAAGAGATCCATGAACGCATGGTTGCAGCGGAAACCGACTCCGCCCCTTCCTATGCAACCATTGCTCGCTGGAATAGAGAGTTCCGCCATGGTCGTGAGTCCCTTGAAGATGACCCCCGTCCAGGACACCCGTCAGACATGACCAACGACGAAAATGTGGCCCGTATGGAGAGGATGATCCTCGAAAATCGACGGGTGAAAGCCGAAGAAATCGAGCGAGAACTTGGAATATCAAATGGAAGTGTTATAAACATGATCCACGATAATTTGGCCATGACCAAGGTCTGTGCCTGTTGGGTTTCTAGAAACCTCATGCCCCATGATCGACTTCAATATTGTCAAAGTCCACAAGGCCAGAGTGGCACAAGCTGCCCTGCGCGAGTGTGGATTCGAGTAACTCAACCATCCCCCCTACAGCCTAGATCTGGCCCCTAGCAACTACTTTTTATTTCGCGAGCTCAAGGTTGCACTGCGTGGACGCTGGTTTGGGGATGATGAAGATGCCCAGCTCACCATCCAGGAGTAGATTGAACAGCAGTCAGGAGATTTCTGGTTGTCGGGAATTCGAAGCCTCATGGACAAGTGGCGCAAGTTCATTGAAGTCGAGGGTAGTTATATTGAAAAATAATAAAACACTTTTCCTCATATCTGGTTTTCTTATATTTAAAATGCCAAACTTATTGACTGCCCCTCGTATGTGCTAGTGATGTACTATAGATTTATTTAATTTGAGAGTCGTGAGCAATAAACACCCCTGGTAATTTCTTATACCACTAATTAGGTAGGGAACATTCAAGGGTAGCATAAATTCCTCGACTAAATTATTCCCCCTTGGATTCGAACTAAAAGTAAAAAAAATGGTGAACTCTAAGAGTCCTAGTATATTCGGAAAATAGTCCCTAACGAAAGTTATTCCCTTTGTCCGATATGAGCGTTTTGAGCACTACATGCCGCGCAATTGACATAATATATTCTCCAGCAGATAAATACCACAAGGGTAGAAGCTCAAACCTTCACTTTATATTTAGACACGATAAATAATGAAATAGTAAAACCGATGGGTTTGGGAGTAAATTGCTTGAATTGAGCTTTGGTTAAGTTGATCGTGAGCCTGTACTGATACGGAACTCGGGGAAGAACATCTTTGACATTATCATATATTTGTGGACACAAAAAGTGCTTTGAACGAACTGAAAGATCTCGTTAACACCAGAGTCAGTGAGCATCAAATAAGGTAAAATACTTGCTGTGTAAGTATTTAGGGCAAAAAAATCCTCACTCTATTTAGGGAGGAGACCAAGCAATTATAACTAAGTGTTTTAATTCCTTCTTTCTTCCCTGTTTGGATTCTCCTCTCCTGTGTGGTCCTCAGGTGCAGATTGTCATCTTAAGTTCCTGGATAGAGTTATGTCACCAGTCAGGTATATTTTACCAAGTATTAATGTTGACTTGTGGCACAGACGTGAAGTGAGCTCTTTATGCGTGTTGAATAAAATGTACTACAGTGATAAACATCCTTTGCATTTGTGCTTACCTGATCTAGCTACTTTTGCATGTAATACAAGCAGGCAGCCCATGCTAATAATGTGAGATTTTTGTAGTATCAGGTATAGTATTAACCAGTTTGCCAGGAGTTTTATTGTGGCTACAACCTCCCGTAAGGGGGTTGGCGATTTGCCATCCTGGCCGTCGTGCTGACGGGAATGTAGCTTAGCCTCTTTTCCTTCATTCAGACAGACTGTATTTCTCCCCTACTTTCTCACTGTCCCAACAATCTCTCCCACAACTTTCTCTGGTCACCCTCTATTTTCTCAGGGTAGATGCTGACCTTTTTCACAGCCAACTATCTCTGATCGAGGCTGATGGGTAGGGGACAATGTTACCTCATCCCTGAGCTCCAGTCTGGAGTGGTGGGTTATTAAGAACCTGTTTCACCCCCACCAATTTCTTCCTCACATCCCCTTTCCTTCTCAGTTCACTATCTATTTGTTTACGCCGTGTTCAAGGTGGAAACGCCAGGCCACCAGGCGGGAGGGGTGGTCCTGAATGGCGGCACCTGGCTATGCCAGGCCTGTGAGTATCCCTTGCAGGGCTGGCTACAGCGAGGGGTGATGAGCGTGTGCATCTCGCGAAAAAGTTAGGGTCACCATGCCCAATGATGCCAATTCAAAAGATCCCTTCCCCTTTTCCCCTCACAATCGTCGGAGCCGCCCTCATCAGCTCTACAGAAAAAATGGAGGTCTTCCCCCTGTGCTCTCGCAGGTCACCCTCCAAATTTCTCGGACCGGAGAAGAGGCTTACTCCTCTCCTTCACCTATGGGTGTAGGGGACTCACCCCCATCCCCTTCTCTGGAAGTGCTTTCGGGCACCTCCCTCTTCCCAGCGGCAGTTCCTCCTTTCTTTCCAAAGGGACTGCCAGAAAGCGAGCAGGAAGCCCATAGCCGAGCGCTCCCCATTGAAGCGGCTCGGTAAGAAAAACCCACTTAGGGGGGAGAGGGAAGCCAGTCTATTCGGTCGCTTCACTCAGAAGACTTGCTAGCCAGAATTTTAAAGGTAGCGTGGGTCAAGTCCTGTGCCTTCCCATAAATGACTAATCATGCTGCTGCCAATAGGATAGGTGATATCCTGGAGGGGGATGGCCAACTGGAGCCCCCTCCTGACATAGACATGGTCCTTAAGGCAACCCAGCCTCAGACGATAGGGCCTTCAAAGGGAGCAAATCCGGGCGTGGCACCAAGGACTGAACTTGAGTCCGCCCCTATGCAAGGTCCTCCTCAAACGGCTAGGGTTTTCGAGGCAGTAGAAGAAGGAGAGGGATCCCTTCCGACCGTTGCCCCTGCGACCGTCAGGACCTTCTCCATCTCGGAGAAGGACCTGGCTGAGGCCGGTCCTTCTGGCCTGGGGGGCCCTGTCGGTGAAGGGGAAAAGCGCGCACATTCCCCGCCCTCCTCTCCTAAAAATAAAAACAAAAAAAGACTAAAAAGACTCGAGGCTCCTCTCCATCCGCGGGGTCTGCGGGGACGGATGGGCCTGCTGCCCCGGTAAGAGGCCAAGAAAAAAAGAGCGCAGGGGAGAGCATCGATGACATCGGTGCCCCTCATTCAGAGGTTTCCTGGCGTGTTTGTGCCCGCTGGCTTCAAACACTTCTTAGTTATTCGCTCCACTGATGCAGCATGTTGGTCAAGGGCAACATGATCCATCAAAGAAGAGCTTTGGCTAGGGTAATTGGTAGAGAGCCGAAGATGACCCGTTTCTAGAACGGGAGAATTTTGGCGAATGCGGCAGGTTCCTCCAAGGGGGCCAAGATAAGTGCTCTTGGGACACTTCATGGCACCCCGGCGAGTGTGACACGGCACTCTAACATAAACTTTGTGAAAGGAGTAGTTTATGCCAGGGAACTAGTCGACTACTCAATAGAGAACATCACCTTAGAGCTGGCCAACGATGGGGTGGTCAAGGTCTAACGTATGATGAGAAAACAGGGAGGGGCTTCAAGACTCACCCCTACACTCTTCGTTACGTTCGACTGTAACAAGCTCCCTGAGTCGGTGCGTGCCGGTTGGTACCGATATCGCGTAAAGGCATTTGTGCCACCTCCGCGGAGGTGCTATTACTGTCACCGCTTCGGCCCTACGAATCGCTCATGTAGACGTGCAAATTCTGGGTCACCCGAACTATGTGTAAATTGCTCCAAGGCCGCACACGATAAGTAGAAATCGTGTATGGCCAAGTGTGTCAATTGCGGAGGGCCATCAGCCGCTTCTTCGAGGCAAAGTGGTGCATATCTCCTTGAGAAAGTAATCCTGGCCGTTCAAGCCCAGGATCGACTCCCGTTCCGCAAGGCTAAGGACATGGTCCTGGCGCGCCCGGCTATGCATGGGAGTTCTTACGCCTCAATGTTTAAAAGGACACCCTCTGCTCTTGGCCCATCCAGGCCAACAAGCACGGTTGTTTTACCGCCCATTCTGAGCCCTTCTGCGGGTTCTACTCAACCCAGGTGCTTCCCTGGTAAAGCTGGCAGCAAAAAAGGTTGACACCCAGCCCTTGATAAATCCAGGGCTCCCTCCCTTCCCCAAGCGTGACTGTTTTCAGCAAGGCAAAACGGCCATGCGCCTCCACCTAATCGTTAGACTTACAGAAGAAAACACTCCTGATGTTGGTTGCCACGCCATCTTCCGGGGTGCTTAAAGCTGTCCCTCAAAATGAGGACAGCAACAAAGGAGCTTCGGCCCCTAGTGGTGGGCTGAGTGGCTCGGAGACGGTGGATCCTTGAAAAGAGGGCTCCCCGCGTCCGCAGCCGCAACGCCTGCCTAAGGTTTCGAGGCGGAGGGAGAAAAAGCCCCGCATGGCGAGCATAACCTCTCCAAATAAGTCCTCGAATGCGACTGTGCCTTAAGCGCTTTGTCCGGCCAACAGCGCCCGGCCTTCTGCTTTCGGGAAGCGTGCCGCCATTTCCCTGAGGGTTTTCTGTTCGAAAAGGGCCCCTGCATTACTTCCGAGCTAGGCATGGAGGCATATTCCTTCAATGGAATTGTCGTAGACTTTGGGCCAACTAGGAGGAGCTGCGGAGGTTCATCTCGTCCCGTTCCCCGTTAGCAATTTTTCTTCAGGAGACCATGCTAGGCGCGTGCCCACTGCCCGCCCTTCCAGAATATAAAGGTTTTGCCAACCCACCACCCTCGCATGGGGGCCGGGCTGGGGGATGCGGGTTCACGCCCACCATAACCTCTGCGTTCTTCTTTTCACTTTAAATACCTCCCTTAAGGCAGTGGCTGTGCAGCTTCATCTGGATAGGAGGTATACTATTATTTCTGAGTACATTTCACCGTCAGTTGACTTCGACGTGGGGAACTTCCGTCGCGTCGTGGTACGGTTGCCGAGGCCCTTTCTCTTGCTTGGAGATCTGAACGGCAGCCATCCTCTCTGGGAAGATTACTCAATAAATCCCAGGGGACAAGTCCTTGCCGATCTGACCGAAGAGCTTGAGATAGTTGTCCTAAATGTGGATAAGTTTACGCATCACTGCCCGAGAACCGCTTTATTTTCTTGCCTTGAGCTATCTTTGTGCTCTTCGGATGCACAGCCTGATTTTGATTGGGTTGTGTTCGATGACCTCAATGGTAGTGATCACTTTCAAATTCAAATATCATTTTTAGGGCAACTGTCACCAGAGAGCCCACCTCGGTGGTTCTTTGCCCAGGCTCTGCGGCCTGCATTTATCTTTGTGCTCTTCGAATGCACAGGCTGGTTTTAATTGGGGGGTGTTCGATGACCTCAATGGTAGTGATCACTTTCAAATTCAAATATCATTTTCAGGGCAACTGCCACCTGAGAGCCCACCTCGGTGGTTCTTTCCTCAGGTTCTGCGGCCTGCATTTAAGGAAATGACCAAACTCTATCTCAATCGAGGAGTTTAGGTCGGTAGATGAGGCCGTTGAGTTCTTCTCCAGCAACCTCATCTCCGAACCTCTGGCCGTTTTGCACGCCGACCACTCCCTTAGTGGTCGGACGAGTTTGAGACGGCCCTCAAACACAAACGTTATGCCTACATGCGCTATAAGCACCGCCAGAACGATTTCACCCTCGTTGAATTTCGTTGGGCTAGGGCTAGGTTCCGTTATATTTCGAAACACGCCCGCTGCTCTTCTTAGCGGTCATACGTGTCTTCACTTAATGGGAAAGACCCCTCTAATAGAGGTGTGAAAGCGAATGAAAAGCATTGGGCCCAATTTCTCGCAGGACCCCTCTCCTGTTCTCCAAGAGAATGGGACCGCCATCTCGGAGGCCGCGACCGTTGCAGAATCCATCGCTACCATTTTCTTCGAATTCTCTAGCCGGGATGCTTCTACGCTATCATTCAATGCACGTCGTGATGTCGCGGAAGGCCGCTGACTGGACTTTACCTCCAGAGGAGAAGAACCCTTCAACGACATATTTACTTTGAGTGAGTTGCTTTCCGCTCTTGCTGCGTGCGCGGACACCACTCATGCTCCGAACGATGTCCCGTACGCCATGCTTCGATACCCGAGTGAGCAAGGCGTGGCCTTTCTCTCAGATTTGTTCGACAGGATGTGGGTGGAGGGTCTCCTCCCAGACTCCTAGCGAATCGCTACTCTACTCGCCTTTCGCAAACTGGGGAGAGATCACTCTACTCCGCCCGGTTTTCGCCCAATCTCTCCAACCTCTTTCGTGTGCAAGTTGATGGAAGTATTGGTAAATGTTAGATTAGCCTTTTCCTGGACAGTGAAGGCCATCTGTCTTCTGCACAGTGTAGCTTCCGCAAGTTCCTTTCCACGTCGGATGCTCTGCTTCAACTGGAAAAAGCCGTCTACGAAGCCTTCCTTCGTAAACAGCACCAGGCCACGGTGTTTTTCGAACTAGAGAAGGCCTATGATACCGCATCGTGATACGGTATCATGGAGACTCTCCACAAGATGGGGGCGAGGGGACACCTTTCAGGCTTTAAATCTGAATTTCTGCGAGATCGTCGATTCCGCGTACAGGTGGGAAAAGCCCTCTCTGTCACAATATTCAGGAAGAAGGTGGCCCGCAGGAAGTGTCCTCACTGTCACACTCTTTGCCTTTAGCAGTAGCATCACCTCGGTGCTGCCAAAAGATGTTCTCGCTACACTTTACTTGGACGACCTTTCGATCTCTTTTGGGGCGTCCCAGATGCCAACTCTGTAGCGTAGACTTCAACACGCATTAAACCGCGTCTCTCGCTATGCCGAAGCGCACAAGGTTTCCGTTTTCCTTGGCCAAGACTAAGGTGGTTCACTTCTGCTGCCATCCACGGCTCTATCTAAAGCAAGAATTATTTCTTAATGACGTATTTGACCTGAAAGGCTCATATTCGCAGCCTGAGGGTCTCTTGTACCCGGGCCATGGATATTCTCCGTTCTGTGACGTTCAGCGCTTGGGGTGCTGTTAGGGCTACTGCCTTACCTTTTTATCCATCCTTTGTTCGTTCAAAGCTCGACTACGGATGCGAGTTTTATGCATCCCCAGCCAAGCGTGTATTGCGAAAGGTGAGCTCGATCCACCATACCGGCCTTCGCCTGGCGACCGTAGCCTTTCGCACTTTCCCTATTGCTAGCCTACCAGTCGATGCTGGGAAGATGCCACCCTCTCTCCGCCGTGTACAGTGCATCATTCGCCTATGCGCGCTAACCCGGCGCCTCCCTCATCGCCAACAGCTCTCCCTCCTCCGCAGCTGATTTTGACGCCTACTATGCTGCCGAGAGACGCCAGTCATACCCTAAGCCAGTGGGGTTTAGGGCCAGGAAACTCCTTCGAGAGCTAGTTATAGCTCTCCGGGCGGTGGCGACCCTGGTTCTGCCCAGGACGCCACGTTTTAGGGTACCACATTTGGCAAATTTCGCCAAGCCTCTGCTCCCAAAGCTTGTACATCGCCGGGCGTATTGCGTTCGAACTTTTTGGAGCACACCTCGTGTCACGCTGGAACCGTGCGAGTGTATATGGATGGCTCCAAGTCCCAAGACGGCGTCGGCTTCCACGCCGTATCCCCCTCTTTTTAAAGTCATCGAGGCACTAATAGGCGATGCATTTATCTTCACGACCGAGCTGGTGACAATACACCACTCAGCACGAGAGATTGCGCGACGTGCCCGTTTCGGAGACCGTATTGTGATCTATAGTGACTCAGAAAGCACCCTGGGTGCTCTCAGTGCATTGGAATCTTCACATCCCGTGTTGCGCGATATCCGTGACGCCACAGTTTGGGCGAGCGGGGCAGATGTCAAGATTACCTTCTGCTGGGTTCCTAGACATGTAGGACCTGCGGGCAATAAGCGCTTCGATGAGGGCGCCAAAGAGTCCGCAAGGACTCAGCTTCGGACCAACGTTTCGCTGTTCCTCTCACCGATTACATTCAGGAATATGGGCAGTTCTTTGTGCTGCTTGGCAAAGAAGATGGGAGACGGGCGAAGGGAACCTAAAGTTGCGTGCCATTGCGCGGCAACAGTTCCCATGGACCTTTTTCCCAATGCTGCAAAGGCTTCAGGTTGTTTTCTGTCGTCCCTCAATTCAGCACACTCGCGGGACGTACCGCCATTTGATAGAGCGTTCGCCAGCACCCTACTGTGAAGACTGCGTTGAACTCCAGACTTTTTTCGCACATTTTTTTTGAATGTCCCAGTCTGGGCGATCTCCGCACACGTTGCTTGTCCCGGTATGGTGATAAGTGGGGTCGCTACCGCCTGTCCCTTGTACTCGGGACGAGTGCGTGCACATTGACTGGTGGACTCTTGTAGACTTCTGGGGAAAGGCAGGCCTTCTCCCTTTTATTTAACCAGTTTTGGGTTGTTTTTTTTTTTTTTGCTTTTTCTCCTTATAGGTCGCACGTTCCTGCGCCGTGGGAACCTTGCCCGACGCAGGAGTTTGCTTCATGCTTGTTGCCTTTCCCCCCCCTTTTTTAAATTTTAGCGTTGGGTTTTTTTTGTTTTTTTTTTAATCTGATTTTAATGTAGCCTAGTACTAGGCATATTTTTAATATGGTGACTAATGCCCAAGTAAGCAGTCGCCAGATGAGCTTTAAATAAAAAATGGGGCTGCAACTGTGATGTGGAATGGTTTGCCTAGTCCTGTTGTGGAGTCTACTACTCTCCATGTATTTAAGAGGGGAGCTAACTTATTCTTATTATCTGCTGTCATGACTTGATTTCCGATGTTTTTGGGTTTTTTTTTCATTCATATTTAATTTTATTCTTTTGTCTCTATCGTATTTTTATTTGCAGGTTGATCTCCTTTGACATTTTCCATCGTTGTGGTCAGCTCAAGATTTAAAGAAAAAAGGAAAGAAAGGAACTCCCAAAGAGATTTATATGTTTCAAGTCCAGAGAAATTGCGTATGGCTGCAACTCTGTAAGAAAGCGATGATATAACCTTCTTGGTTAGATGCTATCCTCAAAGTTCGAGAGGGTCTACACCTAATTGGAATTTATGTGGTGCCAGCTATAAATTATGAGCTTTATTGACTTGGTTTAAGGCACAAATTCACTAATTGCTTATATAACCCATCTTTGTTAGAAAATAGATGTAATGCATATGCCCAAGACGATTGAAATTTCTGATATATGCCTTCTTTCTCCATTCTAAAGAACTCCTTCCTATCCGGTGTGTATTAGTTAGAAGGCGAGCAGCACTAGCGGGTGAACACAGCTGGGCCTCTTATGAGTATATGATATCGAGTAGAGTGCTACACCGCTTCTTCACACAGCTAGGCTTAGGCTCAATTTAGGTTTGAGAAAGATGCGAGTAATAGACTGTATTGAGAACGTATTGTAGGATTTAGGGCCTGTGGAAATTGGTAAGCCAAATCAGTGAACAGGAGCAGTAAGTTGAACCGCGGGATGTGAGAGGAAGGAGTGCATCCAATACTGCTCCTGGACTTTTGATCCGTGAGAGCAAACAATTTTATATCAAAGCTAAAGCTGAACCCCTGGAGGAGGATCATCCGATAAAGCTAGAGATAGAAATAAGTTTCTTAGAATACACTGGGCTAGATTTACCTCAGATATTTTAGAACGAGAAACTATGTAAGATTTGCTGCTGTCCTCAAGAGAAGCCAGAGCAATGGAACGGTAGATCCACTACCAACCAGAGTCCGGTATTAGGATTACGGACGAAGTAGCAAGGTATTGGTTCCTGTATCGCTTTAACGGTGTGAGCTGAGGCAGGATGATGGATTTCCCGAGAGAGGGTGTTTCTGAACTAAAGCAAGATATGTGTCCGTTTGGAAACAGAAGATCCAGTGTGGCGAGAGGATGTCAACCCTGACGAGGTAAGGTTACTTTCTGTAATTCATGCTGAAATGCGTTTATTGTTTCCCTTAGATTTGTAAAATTGTTAAATGGTAAAACTGGGATGTGCAAGTATCCGTGAAGTGTCCTAATGAGGCAGAGTTGTGAGACTGATAGGTGCTGACGGGTTGAGACTTTAAAAAATTGCCCAGTTGGGGCATCTGTGGGAAATCAGAAAGAGATTTTGTTTTCCTTCCATACAGGGGCTACTGGGTAACAGGCCGTGATTAGCCTCACCTTCAATGGCTCACTCTCTGGATCACCCTTTTAGAGATAGCCAGACTCTCCCGAAACTCGCTTTTTCCGAGGCGAGATTTGATAACAGCCTTGTCTAGCCTAAGAAGGTACAAATCGAAATTAGTAATATCCTTTCCTATCTACAGTAAATAGGGGAAATGGAAATGTGCACTTATCATTTGAGCCAAAAAATAATATCAACTTCGTTTTTTAAAGTTGAGAATATTTAAATGTTCAAAACCAATGTAGAGAGAATTTGGGAACTAATAGTAAGTATAAGGTACTCTTTTACAATTATTCAACCTATCAATAAGTAAATCATTGAGACTTTGCTCGCGAAAAAAAGAAAAGTAAAACAAGTGACTCCAGAATTCTGAAAAAGCATAAATGCAAATCTTACCTAAATTATTACCTGGCATAAGGAAGTCTGATCCGGATCGCTAAATCAAATATTCCGAATGGTTTCGAATAAAATATACTGGTCCTAATTCCGGACAAAGTTGTGCGTCTGATGAGAGTATATTTAATCTAGTAAAATAATACAATTAAGTCACAATTTTACATAATGATCACATGAAATTTAAAAAAATAATTATGTGGAACAACATGTAAATTCAATGGGTAAAAATTTCTGGTGCGGTTTTCTTCCAAAGATTTGGTAGCTCCTTTTATTTTCGATGGTACAGTTACATTTCAAAGATACCTAATCATGCTTCTCTAAAAAGGTTTACCTGTAATTCAACAGATATCTGCAGAAGAGGACATTTACTTTCAATAAAATGAGCACCTCATTTTCATCACGTTGAAAGGAACTATCTTAATAAAACAGTTAAAAATCAGTACATCAGATTACATAGTAGTATTGCTTATCCACCACTTTCACCAGATTTAAACTCACTTGACAGTTTTATTGGATCATTTTAAGAGTGAAGTATATGAGAGAAGTCCTACTCAACTTAGTTAATTAAATAGCACATTTAAGGAAGCGTAGCTAAATAGCCCGAAAACATTTTTGTTGGTCTAACACTCGATGAATCAAAAAGTACAGTAGTGTATTTATGTTAACTGCTGACAATTGAAATACTTACGTTTTAAAGCAAATTTAACCTTTTATAATTTCACTCTATATTTTCCTTACAGAAGAATAAAAGACATCTGAATTCGTTAGTAGGTTCTCTTGTTATAAGTTTTTTATAAATGTAAACGTAGTTTTAGGATGGTATGTACATTATTGCTATTATTATCATTTAATATTTTTATTATTAATGAAACCATTATTATCATTGTATGTAAAGGATTGATTGTAATACAATTATTGCTAAGTAATAGCGGTTATTTGATAAATCGTTAAATTTATAATTATTAATTAATTACGTTGGTTAGATCCAATGTACTTCCGTTAAAATTTTGTAAGTTCAATTTACTTTTTAGTGATTTGGGGGGCAATATTACGCTTTTTCACTTTGTTCAAATATTAGTTGGGGGACATTTCAGTTTTCTTCCAATTCTAGCAGAAATTGGCCGTAAATATATGAAAGTTGAACACCTCGTCTTTTTTTTTTCTCTGCGTCTCTAAATACAATAATACGACTACAAATGACTTCACTACATATGTTCTTTGCTTAGATCTAACCGAGGATATGTGGCTCGAAGTTCGCTAACAATCATATCAAGAGAGATGCCCTCTAGACACCGAATTCAAGTGGACAGATTAGGTTAAATAGCTCTGGGCATATGTAAAAGTTGTTAAAGGCTTTCCATATATATATATATATATATATATATATATATATATATATATATATATATATATATATATATATATATATATATATTAATCGCATACAACTAATATAACAAATAAATTCACCGTTTTAAAAGCACTAGAAAATATCCCTTTTTGAAATCGAAAGAAGTCCCTAATGACACTAAATTTACTAAGAGGCACTAGCATGGCATCCAATATTTTCCCAAATAAATGCACAGAATCGAAGTAATCAAAATTGTCAAAGAATGCATACAAATGAAAGTATCCGTCTCTAACACGTATGCCTAAACATGATAGGAAGCCAATAATTCAACAGAGCATTAAACTAATCGTATCCCAAACAGCATTTTACAAAATAAACACCTGCATGAAGACCTGAAAAAGAATTCATAGCACATCGCTAACAACCGCAGTCCAATAATCTTCCCCTTTCTCTCTTCGAAACCACAACTTGATGCAATAAATTCACACACATTTACAAAAATAATTTCCAAACATCCACAATTCTAAATGACTAACCTGCCCAAATAACAGGCATCTGATGTAACAAAGGCCAGTGTAATAATAAAAGCCTGCTTCTCTACTTCCTTCACCTCTAACAAGCACCTCACTCACCCTACATCAATTTACTGATCTATCTATAACCGATTACGTAGGATTTAGTCAACTTTCCCTTACGCGCTTGCTCCAATGAAGAGAGAGATAGGGTGGTCATACATATATTAAATAGGGTACAAAGATAAATAAGTCAGTTTAGCTACGTACCATACAACTTTTAACGTAAAATTATTTGTAAATCCAATTTTATTATGAGATATATATGCAAATATAGATTAAGTAGGCAAGGTGCGCCTCTTCAAGATTGGGTTTATTTGTCATCAAGTTTTGCTACCCCTACCGAGGCTTAAATGGGCTCTTTGATTCGGCTTGGTAGCTGCCTGTTGTCTTCTACTGTGAATGCCTGGTATTCACAAGGTACTGACTCCAAAAGAGTAGGAGGTTCTCTTCTTGCTTGATTGTAGGCTTGGTAATTGGTGATCAGAGATTTCCTCAAAGTTAAAAGGAATCTTGGAGCTGGATTCAATATTCGTTATTCGGCGGGAACTTTGGAATCGTCATCAGATGTCTTATCTTGATAAAAGAATTTATTCTTAAACACAGTCTATCGCCATATTTATATCAACGGCCCGCATACATGAATGCAGTCTTTTAACAATAAATTATAATAAATTTATATATTTAATTAGTTCCAGTTATATCAAATTTATTCTCTCTACTTGCATTAACTATAATTGTATATAATAATACAAGAAATTAATACATTTTCATTAATATCAAGAAGAAGGAATAACTCACTTGTTATGCCTTGTATTGTTGAAAAGATTTAATTGGAAAGGTAATTTACGTACCAAAAGGGTAAAAGAAAATTGCTCCAACAAAGTATAGGGACACTCAACTGATGGAAAGATGCTAAGTAATGCAAACTGCCGTAGAAAGAGAGCGAGAGAGCAAGAGAGCGAGAGAGCGAGAGAGCGAGAAAAGACTATGTTAGTGGTAAGGTTGGAACAAATGGGCGAAACCAACGTATATCTTCTTCTACTACAAGTTGGACCAATTATCGGCGAAACTTTGATGGATTCATACAACACCGCATTATAAGAATAGCCAAACTCACTTATTATTTTTGAAAATATATAAAAAAATAAAATTTCGTGATAATTCTTTATAGCCAACTTGAAAGTGATGGCCAACACAAGTTGTGGTTTATCAGATTCTGCCCTCCTTAAGGAAGAGGGTACCGTTGATTGTGGAGATTTCCGAATGCTGCCGAAATTTGGACAATTGGAACATCGCATAGACATTATAAATATAAATTTTACTATAGAAATTTTATACAGGATTTCCAAATGTAGCCTAATTCCTAAAGCCAGTTTCAACAAAGTAGAGTTATAAATGGGACAAGGGGCAGAACCGCGCCAGGTAAGAACAGAAAAATTCCTTAAATTATGAGATAGTGTTGGTATGCAGAACATTGCATGAATATTGGCAAAAATGAAGGAAGAAATGTCGAGTTGTTATATATGGCCTGAAAATCATCCTCAGACTGGCTGATAATTCACTGAAATAGCTATTCAAGCAGAGCTATTCGGAGATGAATGGTAGGTTAGCTCAATGGATTTCTACGCGACATGATTAGGGAAACTAAACAGATTAGCAGATTTCCTGTTACGAAACGATGAATTGGGAGAAGAAAGAATGAATGTTATCTTCGAAAATTGAGGGTTAAATAAGATTACTTACTTTTTAAACACAAGGATGATACCACCACCACCAAATTCGCAGAGACAAGAGGAACAGGAGTAATACACATTTGTATGAACTAAGCCCATTGATGAAAATCGAATTGAGCTTTCAAATGGTTTACTAGTCTAATTTTATTCCGGAGGAAGAAACTAATTAGTAGTTCCGTAGAGGACACTTAAGACATTTATGTAGTTAGTCAATCAAGCGTTAAATCTTATTCACTCTTAAGCGAAGAAAGTGATTAAAAAATATGAACACACAATACTGCTAGCCATGATTGGTAAATCAGGTTAAATAAATTCTTGATAACTGTGATGTGTATGCTTTTAAAAATCTGCTAAGAATAGGAAAATTAGATCGGTAATACTTCAGATTCAGGGCGCACGGTAGGTGGCGCTATTAGAAGCCTACAATTTTGTGCTACAATATATCTCCTATGAGATCACACGGTAGCTTCAGATGTGACCAGTCATGGTGAAATATTTTTTTGTTGTTTTAGGGATTTGTAACTTTTTTTCTGTATTATTTACTAAATATCTGCGCCTCTGCTCGTTTATAGTTTTTTCTAAGTTAGGTAAGGTTTCTTGTTGTCTTTTATTGTTTTTTGTTTTATTTTCGTATTTTTTGTTTGCTGCGAACGATAACAGCTTCTTACTGGCAACGTCGTAGCTCATAAATAGGACCCGTTTTTCTTTCGTTATTGCGTTTTCGTGCTCTCCATGTGCTTCTTCGTTATTCGAGTTCGGCTTTAGTTTTTATAATCGCGAAAAACTTTTAGATTATCTAGAGGCGCATAAACTAATCAAGAAACCTATAAAAGTTAGAATTGTTTGTTATTAGGTTAGGTTTTTCGGCCAGTAAAAAGCTGTCGGGGAAAAAACCCCAGTAAATTCAAGGGGACTGCTCGCGGAGGAGATATCACTGTAGGGGGATCACCCTGCGATGATCCTGAGTTTCAATCAATGGGGGGGGTCTAGGGGCGCAGGCCCTCACTATATACTTATATACAAAAAAATACATCGCTGTAATTGTTCACATCTGACGCTACCGTCTGACGTCATAAGACATATATTGTAGCCCAAAATTGTAGCCTATAAGCAGCGCCACCTATCGTGCGACCCGAAACTGAAGTGTTACCATTGGATCCTCTTACATTCAATAGAAGATCATTTAGTTTTAAAAGGTTCCATTTATAATTAATAAGTAAGTTTACTACATTTATTACATTAGGTTAATTATATTCTAGGTTCCATTGAAGAAAATTACTCAGTACCTGAAACTGATTCCATTAGCTGAATAGTCGTTATAGGAACTGATCGAAAAAGTGGATAAGAAAATCTTTGGAGTGCTTGGATTTCCAAAAACCGAGCTTTTATAACATGAAATAGGGAGAACGGATTAAAATTTAGCGCGTTAATGAAAATCGCACTACAGCATACTTTCCCAAATTAACGGTATGATAGAAAGAAATTCAACAGAGAAATAAAGATAAAACTAAAGCCCTGTGCGATGAGACTGGGAGAGCGTCGAACAAATTAATTACGGAGGTTTGTCAAGTCAGCCCTTAATACAGGAGTAAATATGGCGACGGGCAATATTCTTTGTTATATTTGTCTGTCTCGTTTAGATTACCGAAGGAAGAAACTGAACTAGTCTGCGATCAGGACGACTATACTGAAGACCAACGACGCTAGATGGCCGAAATGTATCAGAAGGTGGATGAAATATTGGGGTAATATGAAGAACGTACGTAGTAACGAAAATATAGCTATTTTATATAGCAGTCATAATGGATTGGTTTACTACAACACTATAGTAACAGGGGCACAAATTTGGCGAAAATTATAAAGACCTGCATCAGGTGATCAAAAATAAAATGGTAATATTGAGAATTCGGAAAAGATATTGATAGACATGTTATTTATTTATAGAACCATAGGCAACAGAGGACGATCTGCAACACAAAAATGTACAATCTGATTTCGCTCTTTTGCAGGATAAATAGGCTGTCCTCGAGGGGAAACGGGATTAACTTACGATTAACTAGAATGGATGCTGGAAGAAACGTAATGAGAACCGTGTTAATAAATCCCAATAACATGCGAGTAGGAGTAGGATACCTGTTTGAGGAACGGAAAACATTCTTACTCTACATCAAGTCTCGAATGGAAGTTCTTGTGCGTCAAAGGTACTTAAGTGCAATAATAATCATTCATAGATGGAATCAATTATAGCGGGATCTGAGTGTTTGTATAGTCACCAGTTTATAGATGGTATTATTCGTGAGGCACAGCTCCCTGAGAGGGATGTCGAAGAAAAGTGTTTGAGGTCTTAACGTCAACTTTGCTCAGACTCCTAAAGTTCTTACCAAGGATCCGCTGATAGGGTGGGTTTGAAAGGTAACTTGGTTATCTGTGGGTTAAAGGACAAACTGAAAAAGAAATAGCGTTTTGTAGTCTTTATTCTTGTCTTAGATCTACCTTAATTAGGGCAAGCGAGATACTCGAGTCTTAAGCGGCTTTGTTGTAAATGTTACTCTACGTTAGATAGTTTGGGCTAGGGCGGTTGCACCTAAGTACGAGGAACGGACATGTGACGCTAAATAAATCAGAATGAGAATAATGACGAATGAATAACGATGCTTATGAGAATGTTTAATGTCGTCTATTTATAACACCTCCAAAAAAGGGTGTGTGACTTCTTTTCTCATAATCTGGACGCAGGGTTGAACTTATAGGGTCAGAAGTATGTTAAGTTATTGCTTTGTTGAGACTGCTGAGAGGAGTCAAAGGGTGTGTGTGTTTCAATATAGACACATTTGGCGCATCCGAGCTGGCAACGAAATCAAGGTTATAGAAAAGATGATTTTGTCGTTTAGCAGGTCCACGTCAACTTTAGCTGGTCAAGCCCAACTTCGTTCCGGCTGCCTCATTATCTTGTATCGAGGCCTTTCGGCTCGCCGCTGTTTCCTTGCGTTTGTATGTTTGTATGTTTAAATGGGAACCTCCAACTATTCGCTTACCTTCTTACATTCAGGATTTTCTTAATACATGTACAATTGTAATACAATTATTTAGCTATATTCTACATTGGTTCATTGCTACTACATGGCATGTTATTTCAGTAGTTAATATGTGGGGCCAAGTTCAAGATTTTATACGTCCAGCATGTTGCTCATTTGTGAGGTTCCTCGTTGAGCCTACCTCACCTTGCAAATTGGGCGTCGATACAGGCTCTCAAGTCTTAGGAGGTTGAAAATTCACCATTTTTACGTGAAAAATAGTGATATATATTATTTTTAACGACTGACCTTTTGTTTCTGATTCTTTAGTTGCTTATGAAATGTTCTATTATTCCAAATAACTAATAATTAGCTAGAGAATATTACATGTTGGAGATTATCATCTTTCACTGGGTTTGAGTTTTCCATCATTGACATGGTGGAGAAGAACACGATATATTTACCTAAAATTGCTAGTCTCGATGTAATACTTTGTATACAAGATCGCCGATTGTCACTCAATGTTTTTAGTACATTTTGCGTATGAATCAACATGAACCATATGGGCTTTACTCTAAAAGTCTTTTGTTTTGATAAACTACATACATATCAAAGTCGCTTTGTAACATTTAGGCATGGTGATTTCCTTCTTCAATTTTTATAATACGTAGCGTTCAAATAAGAAATTACTTTCCTAAACACCATTTAATTAAATTATTACATTAATAAATAATGTAGAAATGCCACTAGCCACAGAAACACAATGAAACTATATTGGAAGATTCAATGTTATTGGTGTGACAAATATTATCTTTAGTTAATTCAATGTATTTTACTTACTTAAATTTTAAATAAATTTATTTATGTACCATTGATCTTCAAAAATAAATGGATTGTTATCTGCAATTACTGCTTATACTTCATATACATCTCACTGGCTTGGGAGAAATTTTTTGTCCCCTTCTATTTGGAGCTAATTAAACTGTTTCGATTACCTGTTCAACAGCGTTCAAATGTCTCCTCTCACAGAGGTAAGAGGAAAAAATTTAAAGAATTGCCTGCTTAGCCATTTTGCTAATATTTATGTAACGAATCATTCCCAACTAAATCTTTGGCCAAAGAATAATATTCGAGTCCATATGGCAAATTCCCTTCCTAAAGTTAGATAAAAATGTGATTTATTACAATTTTTGCTTCATTTTCATCTAATTCAGATGCTCGAACATGTTCGTTCTTCTAAAGGGTTCACGTTGTTTTCCATTACGGGCTTGCACTTCAAACATAGCAAAGTTTCTGGTGTTGAATTTTCTGTGCTAGTTATGGGATTATGTTGAAATATTATAATATTACTTGTCATTTTTATGATCTTTAGTTTGAGTTGGTTCTGATGTTTAAAAATATCAACAAGATATGCTAGACTTTTATTCCACGCTTCTTTTTCGTAATGCTGATGGAGGTCATGCTTTATTTGAATATCCATGTGTTTGATTTCTATGCAAATACCGAAGTAACGGCTAAAAACCTTTCCTTTTGAGAGCCACCCTAAATCAGTAAAGAATAGACACATTTTATATTCAGCATTTATAACTTTGCACATATCTTTGAACAGTTTAATATTTGTGTTGAATCACCCTACATGAATTACATTAATAATATTAATTACTATTTCTAAGCTCTTCTACGATTAGTGTTAGAGTCTTATAAGTCAAAGCGTAACAAAGGCTCATGTAGTGGTTTGCCTATACTTGTTGTGCTACCCTTTTTCCATTCGCTTGGAACCCATTTATGCCCAGACTACATATTTTCTCTCAATGAATTGCTCATAGGTAGAAAAACGGATAATTTTACTTGGAGACTTTAGCTGTTGTTTTTGATGGAAACGCCGGTCAATAAAGGAACAATTTATTTTAAATATAACATCTTCTTTAATATAACAAACATTTTATCTATTTGAGCGTAGGAAATAACGCAACTCATCTCGTAAACTTGGAAAGCACATAACCCAAATGGTCCCTCAATAAGTGCAATAACTGCTGCACTGTTCAATATCTTCCGATCTCCCAAGATACAAAGCTGAAATTTGTTATTCATTAATAGAACTTGTTCAACTTTGCGAGGTTCAGTGTTGGCATGGATTGGTTCTATTATCATAAGGCTGTACTGCATGATCAGTGTTTCCCTAAATGAGTGTTTATTTTCTCGCTTTGTATTTTTCAATGTAATGTCAAAAGAGGTTGGGATTGTTTAAAATCGGTTCTTAAAAATCTACTCCCTTAGGTAGAAAATCTCTGGGATTTTGTTTCATGCTGCTTTTAAAATTAATTAACCAGTTTGGTCGATTTTCATGAATCTCGTCAAAGTAAAACTTGATTTTTGATTGCCACATAGATTCACTAATCAAAACCTTGTGACTCACCACACATTGTGGTTTCACTACACCAGAATGGAATAATCGATTTAAGTCCAACCTTTATATATTCTTAAGAATACTTTCTATTGCTTACACGCTAAAACCATTATCTCATATCTAAATTCATAAGGTAGAGTATATGTGTTTTAGAGTGAATTTTATTTTAGAAAGATTGATAAAAATTTAGGATTCTGTGTTTAAGCTATCTAACATCGTTATTCTTCGTATATTTAAGATAAATGATTTTAATAAGCAAATTTGTAGCTTTGCACTAGCTAAACGATTAGAAAAATATTTTTTCTTTGTATGCAGGAATTTGTGTGATAAATATGCAGAGTAAAATATAATGAGTAAAGTAAATTCCTCTAGGCTAGATTTATCTTATCTAATTTGGTTTATTTCTATGGAGGAATTATATTCGTAAATTTTCTTTGCAAATACGTGTTAGCATCGCTCTCTCTTGTTACGCACCAAGTCTTCCTTCCTTATTTTCAAGTAAATCGGTTTAAATAGGTCTTACCATCACTTAAGCTCGCACTAGTCTCTGCTTTCTTTTCGTATGGGATATATTTTATCTGTTTATTCCGCCAATCCCTTTTTCTGCCTCAAATTCTGATTACCTGGCTTTTTATTTAAAGCTTTTGCTCTTATGTACTTGATTCTCCTCTCTTTCATATATCGATGTTAAGTTTTTCTATATAAATGAATGGATATCCAAGGAATTGAAATGTATAAACCCCTCTTTGCTTTTTTCTCTTTTTTCACACCTACTTTTCTTTCCTTCAACATGATATGATGGAGAGTGAGAGGTATCAGAAGACTATATACATAAATTACTTTGAGTGTTCTTATTATTCAAACAAAGTTCTCGATATTTTGTGATTTTTTTCTTCCTCTTAGTTTGTGTTTTTTTTCTTTCTCCCCTCCACCCTTTCGTTTTAGAAAAAGGTGGTGGAAAGAGTCGTAAAAGTTCGAATTTCACAAGTTAAAAGCATTCCAGAACAGAACCATAAAACGATATCGCTGCAAAAAAGTTCGAAGAAGCAGGGAATATAAATACATAGTCTGGAAAAATATAGCATCTAGGAATTGGAGAAAGCAGAGGAAAATTAGGAAAAGCCAGGAGTAAAGTAGGAAGAGAGGAATTACAGAGTTTTGCAAAAAATGCATGATGGATGCTATAATAAATAAAGGCCAAAAATTGCAGCAATACAAAACCAGAGATTCATCAAACAGAATATCTCACTAATCGAAAGAACAAAATTTATTGAACGGACTCATAAATAGGGAAAAATAAACCTTAATTAGGAAGCAGAATGTACATATAAATTTTGAGGTTAAATACTAGAGGAATCAGGTAGAGTTTGCAAGGAAAAATTATAATCTGCTCTATTTAAGAGTTTTGCAATTATAAAGGATGAATTTATATCAGTTTTATTAGTTATTTTTGCCTAGAAAATTTCTAGGATAAACAAATTGACAACATTTCTATGAAACTACATTTTTTATTCTGATGTTAAATAAATCCAGAAAAATCATAGGAATCCAACTGAGAGTTTACCATAATAAAATACTTTTCTCGTCTTTTAAAATATTCTAACCATTAATTATACATCGGTTTATATTAAAAAGGTTTTTATCTGGCTCTAGTTTCATTAACTAGTTGTATTTTACATTTAAATTCTCAATGTTTTGTTATAAAAATGATGAAAAGATCCATATTGGACTTATCACGATCTGTTGTTTTTCAATAAGTTGAAAATTAAAATATGATGTTAAAAAATAGCCATATATATATATATATATACATATATATATATATAAATATATATATATATATATATATATATATATATATATATGAGAAACTCACAAAATAATAAAAATAGCGCGTGAGTAGAGCAATAAATACAAAAACTCCCGCAGGAAAATGAAAGGAGGATTCCAAGTAGTTTCGAACTTGTTTATTTCATTTAATATATATATATATATATATATATATATATATATATATATATAAATATATATATATATATATATATATATATATATAATATATATATATATATATATATATATATATATATATATATATATATATATATATATATATATATATATATATATATATCATAATTTGACGGAATACGTGTATGAAACTTTTATTAAAATAAGAAGGATGTTGTAAAGTTATGGCAGAAGAAATATGCAGAGAAAAATTAAACAATGTAAAGTTGCCCTTTGCAATATCAAATCAACCCTATTCAATTCTCTATTTTACCTAAATTTTATTGTTAGCAATGCTACATTTACTTTGCGCCAACTACATAAATATGGGAGTAAATTTAACAGACGGCCAAGAAATGCTGTCTCATAATATTTGTCTGCTTGAACATAAAAAACAAACCAAACCACTCCTCAGAATAAAATTTTCATAGGTTTTCCTCGTTGATAGTTACTTGGAATATTGCCATATTCATTTTAATCCATTAAGCCTAAATTCTTAAATTGATTTTGAGAATAATGGTGGGTTATCTCTTCTTGTAAATTTAACTTTAAATTTTTTTTTATTTTGTAGCAATGATTAATCGTTGATTTTTGTAATGTGTACAAGGAAATTTTTCTGACTTTTGTTTTACAAACATGTGAATTTTATATCTTTCGTAGCAATTTCAACAGTCGCATTGAAGTAGATTTGCTTTAAAATAACATACATAAAATTGTATCAAATTTAAGTTTATTTTCTGTGCTTTATTTTTCAAACTATTTTTTTGAACCTAAAAAATGTTGGGGGCTCAACAAATGAGCTTTCCGTTTAGTATCTTTTATTAAATTTTCCGTAAATTTATCTTCTCATATTAATTAGGAATTAAAATTATGTATCTTTCAGACCAGCACTTTCTACATAGAAATTAAAACATTACGAAACCACGATGAGTTGGATTCTTCTATATCAAGATAATTAAGTGCACTTAAGAAGGCAGTTGCAAGACCAGTCCACTACGATGCCGCAGGATAAAAGTTAGAGACCTGTAAATGGCTGAGTGTCTTTTGAGAAAGAGATTAAATGGGCTGACATGTGCTATGCATGCGGCCAGACAGGATAAGTAAAGAAACGATAGAAGTCGACTAAAAGAATAAAAACGGAGAGAGCACTAAGAGAGACATAATTGTAGGCCTAAGAAGACAACAATCAGGAGAATAGGACACACCTGACCTTTCATACCTGCGAAGGCATTTAATCCCAATACCTGTGTCTTCTGCATCGCAAAGCGTTGGAAGCGGTAGGGCGAACTTATAAGTTGTAGAATAAAAATCCTAGAGACTTTTTTTAATATTATCATCCTATAAGGGAAAACCATTAGCTAGATAACATGAAACAGCATGGTTGGTTATCTAAGTCAGTGGTTTTAATATGATTCGATTTTATCTTTAATCTTCAACCAAAAGCTCAATGATGTAGTGATGAATACATTATCTTATTTCAGATTACGATTAAAGAAAGTTATTCAAATATTAAAAAAAATATTTTCCCTACGAAAATTTATATTATTTAAAAAAAATACTTTTTGTAGGTGGGGCAGCAATACTACCCAAACCCTCCTCCAATTTTGTCTTAAAAGTCGACTAATCTCAGATAGTGTGTCGCTTCTCTGGGTAGTCATGTCCTTGGCTACTTTATCCTCTCGCGCGATATTAAATGAGATTAAATGGTTGGGATGTTTTAACCCAATTCATTCAACACGGTTAATCTGCGTTGATTAGTGAATCGAGTCGATGTATCGAATGTGAGTGGTAATGTGAAATAGGACAGATGGGAATGGTAGTCAATGTTATTAAAACATAAAGAGCTCGTATGGATGGAGTGGATGGAGAGTGATTATATGTATATTAAGTTAGTAGAAGTATAGAGGGTATCACATTGATTTTAACTGTGCAGTGGCATATGCAAAGGTTGGATATCAATATGTGATTTCTTGAAAGATAAAATAACTTCTAAGTCTCAGTTTTCTTGCCGATTTCTTCAGAATTTTCTGAATTATGCGCTGATAGTTTTCAGAATTCATGTCCCATCTATCCCTTTTAATGCACCAGATCCGAAGCAGCTAAACATCCACACAACATTATGGAACATCTTCCATGTTTGGTAATAGGAAAAATAGGTTCTTTTCTATCAGGGCTTCGCCAAATCACCAGCAAACGTGTTTCGTTTTTTCTTCCAAAGTTTTTATTTTTTATCTCATCTGATCATTTATTTTTATAAAAGTTAGTTTAGTTATCTCCAGATGCTTTTTAATAAACCACAAAACGAGCCTCTTTATGAGCTTTCATCAACAAGGGCTTTCTTCTAGGGATAATTCCATAAAATGCTTCCCGGTGTAAGTAAGCTTGTAATGTTCAAACGTCTATATCTACGGTACCTGTGCAAGATTTGCTTCTAAGTTATTTTATGAAGTCTTTCTGTTTCATCTTAGTCCGATCATTTCTAGAGTTTAGTTTCTTTGGTTGCCTTAACGCAGAAATTGGAATGCTCACATTGGATAAAAATTTCTTATACTTATGACCGGATTTGTGTACGCCAATAATATGGTCTCTTGCTTATATCCTAATACTAAGCAGTCATAAACATTGGGCTGTTGTAAATCTTTCCTTTGCGAAGTCGATACAAACAATGACAAATTTTGCACGTAAATTAGAAGCTAATCCCCCCTTCCAGCAATTCATAGTTTACGCTTAGATCATTTCAAAATGTTTTAAAATTTCTTGGGTGTCAGTTTATATGAAAAGAAATACCTATGTACTTATTTAAACAAAATCTATCAATGGGGCAAATAACTTGGCACTCTATTAATAGTGTCTATTATACGAAACCAGCAATTATTTACGATATTCCTATGTTCTAAAGCATGCAAGGACAGAATGTCCCCGTTACCATTTAAGCAGAAAAAGGGATTAAAACTTTACAAACTTAAGAAAATACAAACGTTGACTTATATTTGACATCTTGTTTAACCTCGCTTATACTTATGCATATATCTGTATGTTTAATACATGCTTCGATTAATTGAGCGAGCAAATACAAATCTTCACTGGAAAAAAAACATAGAAATAAAACAAATGTGAAAAATTAAGAGACTACAAGTGATGTGTTGTTCTGAGCGAAGTAAAAATGAAGCAAACTGTTGAATAATGCAAAAACGAAACAGTCAGGTAAGGGAAGAATCAAACAAATATAATTATAAATGCTTAATATTGTAGGTAGATGAAGATTTATGGGATATGCAGGTAAGCAAAAACAACGCGATGGAAAGGAAAAAGAAACCAGGTATTAGGTAGAGAATATTTAGGTTGATTTAAGGCGTGTTGTAAAAAAGGTGTCTGATATGGCGAAAATTAGCAGAACTGATTTGTTTAATATATGTATATACATACACGTTGGGGTAAGTCAAGATTAGGTGATGTCAGCATGGACATTTATTATCTTTATTCATTGAGTCTTTAGAGATGTAAGTATAGAAATGAAGGAGACTGGAGGAAAAATGCTAAGGAAATTTGAGTAATGGATTATAACTGTAGATGAGTCCCTGTAAGAAGAATTGATGGAAATAGTCTGAAGAAGGGGATAAATATTAGGCAGTGTCATCGATAAGCGAATTTCAGCAAATCGACATGCACATTTGATATTTTGTACACTTGAGTACATTTATTGCAAATGTAGAAAAGTTTTTTTAAATATTCGGAACACTCCCTTTTTAAAGATCAAAATTTCATGGTTAAAAAGTTTTCGAGCCAGAAAATATACAGTATCAGAGTTGTTGGTTTGTGGTGATAAATGCTTCTAAAAACATTAGAACTGAGTTTAAACTGAAGGATAATGACAAAAAAGTGAGATCAACTTTTAATATCTAACTGATACATACTATTTGCCAACTGATCCATTAAAATCATGCATTGCCTCAAACGATGGCATGAAGTCACGTGATTTTAGTACCACCCGAATGTAGCCATCTCTTTCTTCTTTTCCAGAAACTTGGCCAGAGGCTTTCGTCATCATTCACTAAACCGCTTCACACCTTGAGAATGACATCGAATGTTAATTGAGAATTGCTAGTCAACAATATTTTGCAGGTCCACATTAGAGAGATACATTGTAAGTGGTAACTCAAACGTGTACATCTCTTTAGTGGCAAGTAGATCTGTTAGGTTCTTAGGAGTCTTGTCTATTTTGGTGGCCTGAAATCACGTATCTCTTCATCATGAGCAGTAAGTTCTAGGATCTTCTTGATTTTTTTCAATAACTAATTTCATTTTCTTTTGTTCAAGTGGTACTATCCATTAAGTACCACTTTCTGTGGAGCAGGTGCCTCAAAGGATTCTCATTTAGAGGCAAACTGCGGATGATCCACTGTAGAGGACGATGTAATTGACATTCCAGCCCTCTTATGGCCCCATTCTTGTTGCCAGTATTAGTTACCGTGCTCTCAGCTACCACCTTTATCTCACCTTTAATATAATTTTTAACAAGCTATTTATTCAGTCAGTCTGCAATATATGCACTTGTTCCTCGTTCTATAATTAGATGATATAAATAGAAAGTACCATGTTTTCCTACATACACATAGTCATCTTGACTTTCTTTTGCTGCATATCATTTGTTTCCTTCCTATTTTTTAGTTAGTGTTGTGTCTCTACTCCCATCGAAAAACAAACTAGTAATATTCTTATCTCCCAAACATTCAGATTCTGTGAAATTCATCCTTAATTTCCTTCGTGCCCTCCAGACTTTGTGATGGTCAATTGCATGGGAGTGCTTTTCTGAATTTATAATACCATAGTTGAATAGAGCTGCACTACTAATAGCACCAGCAGCTTTATTTGACACAGAATACCGATCTGCTTCCATGGCAATTGTTGGTATTGGTATAATGTTGTTTTCTTTCAACGCAAGGAGTTTCTTCTATTTGTCATCTGAAATGTCCCAAGATAAGGTTTCTTGATCCAAGACTTCATCTAAAATTGTAGTTTTCTCTTCCCCTCTTCTTTTTTATGCCTCTTATTCTTTTCTTCTTTGGTGAATTCGATCTTCTCTGATTTTC
Organism: Ceratothoa steindachneri; assembly: GCA_963969495.1. Taxonomy (NCBI): domain Eukaryota; kingdom Metazoa; phylum Arthropoda; class Malacostraca; order Isopoda; family Cymothoidae; genus Ceratothoa; species Ceratothoa steindachneri. The sequence goes on from OZ018326.1 coordinate 116,400,414, forward strand.
CTTTTTTTAATCCTTTGAATTCCTTTTACATCCACTCCTTCAATTTTCATATAACGCCTAGTTCTTTGGTCAATAAGAAATACATGCTGTCGACGTCACATTTTCATTTTCTTTTCACACTTGCAATCCAAATGTTGGCCGAATGATGAGATAAACTTCTTACTCTTAGTAGCATTCTTTTCTTGTTTGGATAACAGTGACGCTTCTTCTACCAATCGGAGTAATTTAGTTTTAACATTCTTGATAAGCTGAACTGAAATACTGGCCTTTTTTAAACTGTCAGTAAGGGCCTCGGATACTTAAGGAATAACAACCTGTTCCTCTTGTATTTATTGTCTTTCACATCCTAAATATATCTTCCAACCTGAGGTTTGTTGGCAGTTCATAAAGATAAACTTCTGGAAGTGGGGAGTCCACGAGACTGTGACTTGTTGATGTTCTAGTTCTTTTACTCATCTGAGCCCTGAAAATGAATAATATTCGTAAATTCGTCATACATCGATTAATTTATAGTGACCTCCATGTAGTTTATATAAAATGAAGTCCTTAATTAAAAATTGCCTAAACCTTAGATAGATAAGGAGTTAAAGTAAACATTTTCTTCCTTTACGAAAATTCCCCTTTTCTAGCTTCCTAGACAAGAAGTATAATACCTGAATACAACTACCCTCACCCTACGGAAAACATAAATTTCAAGAAAAATTTGCCCACCCCAAAAAGGAGGTATTACGATTTTTTCAGATTTCTTTCGTATTCATTTCCAAATTTTGGATGGTCTGCTCTACAAAACCTAAAATTTGCTTTACAAATAGTTGCGACACTACACCCTAATAGATATTGGTGAAAGTCTCAGAGAGGGAGAAGGTTTGAAAGACAGCGCAAAAGTTAGGTTGATTATGGAGATAAATGTGTGAGAGAGAATAAGGCTGATAGTAGAGTAATATAAAGATATTTTGTGTTATTTATGTGAAGAAGCGAGTGTAGGGATTTTTTCACAAAGATAAAGAATGAATGAATAATATAATCCAGTAAATAATTCTCTTATGTCGATGAAAGTGCTTTCTACTTTGAAAATATGATGGATAGCCTTGGGTTTAATAATTCATAAAGGGAATGGCAGGGAGGAGTACCTTTTAGTAGCGTTGAAGATGGCGAACTTCAATTTGTGGGAAACAGGTGGATGATTAAAAATAAAATATAATTAAGGCACACCTATAATTCACGCATGAGCGTCTCCCAGTTAGACAAGACTTTCCTCAGTTGATATAATCTCTAAAGTTCTCAACATAAAATCCAAATTCCAGGAGTAACTTACCATTACGTCAAACAAAATGATATATATAAAAATAAGTGTGAAATAAACATATTCTCTTATGAAGTCAAATTCCCAGGCGATACTTAATATAGTCTGTGGGTTATACAACTTTGAAAACTTCAGTAATGTTTCTCCATATTTTCCGCCTTTAGTCCAAACAAGTTATTAATTAATGGACTTATTTTAGTCTATTTGTCAACCTTAAACTTTTTCTAAGCTTATAAATGTAGTTAATTTAGTCTCCTGCTAAAAGTTATGATGAAAAATTATTCAAACATTTTTGCATTAATCTAGTGTTGAAAATTCTTTTCATAGTTTGTATGAAGTCATCTAATAGCGTTTTAACTTATTTCTTGATATTTTGCTCAAATAAAATTGTAGTTTCACTCACTTTTATTCAAATTGACTCTATCCTCATTGCTTTAAAGTGAGTTCATTTGGGTGTTTGTTATTAGTTAGAATTAAAAGGTAGCCATGAGTAATACATGTTAATTGTTTTCACATGTCCAAAGTATCAAGGAAGGAGAATTGAATAAGAGAGAAGAACATTTTTAAATATGTGAATAAAGGAACAGTAAATTATCAAATTCGAAATGAAATGTGATACCTCACAGTTGTATGCCTGAAAGCGAGTTGCATAGGAATCAAGAGCTAAATAATGAGAGCAGTGACACTCTAAACTACAAATGCATATCCCATATGGGAGATATACTATCAAATAAACTATTCCAGTAAGACTTGTGGTAAGTTTGATTTTATCATAGATTTTAGCAACTACAAATGTCTTAGAAATTAGAAGGAGCTCTACCACTCAAACATTTCATGGATATATGAAGTCAACCATTCAAATGTTTGTAAGACATGAATATTTTCACTAGTCTCTTTTCTGATGCATATCGATGTTTTGCATCCCATCAACAAATCGCTACGAATGAAAGTTACTTGGAGGTTTCTTTTGTTGTGTTCCACGCCCTGCAAAATATCTATGATCGTAAATTGAAGAAAATTGAATATCTTTAAGAAGGAAAGTGTAATTCTTTAGTTGATATTACTACCTCCTCAGTGTTAATGTCAACACCCATAACCGTGAACACTTGATTTATCAGGGTAAAAAATTTAGCCAAATCCTAAATACGTGTTGTTTATTTCTTCATTGCACTCATTCTTCTTCTTATTATTAGTTATAAATAGAGAGGCTTCCTTTTTGTTGCACTTACATAATATACACTAGATTCGGGTCATTTTATGCTCTTGTTAGTGTGCTGTGGTATATGTATTTTTTCAATGCATCTTAAAACAGCATGAACACAATTTTAGAAAGCGTAGGAAGACTAGCTTATATTTCCAATGATGCTTCACGTTTTTATATAAGTTGAATTTATCTGTTTATTAAGAAAGAAGTACTCTAGGATTCAGAACAGTGTGTCTTTTGAACAATACGCCCTTTAGTTTAAAGAACATGCTTTCTTTACTTACTGGTGCTTAAAGTGCATGCAGAAAAATCCTTAATTGTTTACCTCTCAAAGTAGAGTATTTTAAACGAAAAACCCTCAATCTGATTGTTGTATAAGATATCCCAGTCGCCCTTGAGCTAAGTTCTGTCGCCTCTGCTTCGGACTGCTCTTTTACGTGTGGAGTAAGCGTCGATTCCATAAATTTTTAAAATGATCTAAATCATGCACAAAACATTGATATAGTGCGAATATTTTAATAAAATTTCGTCCCAAAATATAATATACCTCATCCGCATTTATAACCTTAAGTGCTCTATTTTATTGAACAGAAATTTTCACTTAGGAGATCTCAAAATTTCTCAAATTTTCCTAACATGCTTCGACGCATTGAATTCGATAAAATGTGATTGCCAGCTTCCTCGACTTATTAAATTAAAACGCGGTCTTAATTTAGTGTTTTTATCCATTAATACATAAAAAAAGGCAAATATTATTACTTAAATATAAAAAGAAAGTCATTATTGGCACAATATATTTTTTCCCTAAACTAAAACTTTCACTTTGTTATGGCATTGTACTTTTTGGCGATTTTTTCTCTTTCATTTCCATATTCTTCCACACAATATTAAACCTTTCCATATAATAAATTATATCACTCTACCTCCGAATGCAAGTTAACTGCCAATTATCTTATATGTTTCTACTTTGCCGAATCCTTTAATATTTATCTTCAATCTAATATTATAAATCGCCCTACAAATCGTTATTTTCATCTTGGACTATTCAATTTAAGTTGATAGCAGACCATGGTAATACCTTTTATCAAACCATCTTAACCTTGTTCCTTGCATAAATATTATGCCTAGGCAAATGTAGATTGTACTACGCAGTTAAATGAACGCTTATCGATAAATATTTTAAATTCCTATTGATTATCACCAGTGATAAATAAAGGATTGAGATCTTACGTCTTACTTTACTTTAATATCGATATTATCTTTGGTTATCTCCCTAGAATGATGACTCTCTTCACAATAAATACTGATAGAACAGAATTTTGGGCCGTACTCACTTAAAGATAAAGGATTCTGCAAACAATTCTGATTTATTTATTTTTTTCTACCCTAACATCAAACCTTCTCCAGTCCACCGCAACAAAGAAGCCAGGTGTAAGCCATATTAAATCATAGTAAAAGGATTTTTTCTAATTAGCAAAAAAAATCAATATTGTATCTCCTTCGAAAAGATACTGGCCATTCAGTCTCTTGCGTGCGAACTTAATATCTGATGTCCTTGAGTTGTCTGTATTATAGTTTAACGCAAATATGTTTCATTTTGACAGCTGCAACTGATTAAAATGAAATCAATATATTGAAAATTTCTCAAATCTCTATGACTTTAAGTCATTTATTTTGGGGAATTCAAATTTCGACAATGTTTTTTTTCTAATTGTAATCTAGGCTCTCAATTAAAGGTTGTGGCAATATATTGGTGTATTTAGCTTAAATAGACGTGCAACCTGATATATGAATAATTACCTGTTTTTATAACTTTGTCCATTCTTTTCCAGACAGCAGACATTGATAAAGTTTTGCTTATATAGTCACCTCATAAAAGACTTCCTTAAAAACGATAAGCCATTTGTTAATTATATTAGTGAACTTTTTAGTTTTCGAGAAGTTGATAAATTTCCTCTAACTGAAACAGCGCTTTCTCTAACCACAAACAAACCATTAAATAATCATTTTAGTAACTAATGCTAGTATTTCGGGGAACATTCCAGTTTCTATCTAAAATGAATGCAAAATATAATTACCAAATTTAAAAGAATCATTTAGGTAATTTTTATCATTTATGGCAGCCAATTAGGCTAATATGTATATATATTTATCCAGATTTTTTTCTTTTTAAATGAATATATTTTCCTTCATTTTCAGAATAGATTAACCTTACTTTGTTTTCCAAGACACTTGCTACTGCGAAAATTACTACGTTACCAAAATATTTTGTAGATTTAATAGATGAGTGTGAAGAGGATGATATAACTCGAGAAGATTCCAAAGTTGGAAATGATGCTTTTCTGTGAAGAAATAATTACAAACACTTCTCAGATATCAAATTGACGAGAGTGATAAATTTATAAGATAAATAAGAGTAACTTAATATTAGGGTGTTTCTCAGGTATAGGGGTGTAAAATTAAAGTTGGAATAATACAAGCTCTAACCACCCAGAATTGTTTCAATACCCACAGAAACACTCCTTGTAAAATTTGGTGTAATTAAAATAATATTAGGAGTGCCCCTGCAAGGTTGAACAATGGACCATTTTCCTTAATATTTGACTTAAAATATTTAATGGAATCGTCTACACAAAAACACACCCAAAGAGGATAGTTGTGAACGCATTATTGAAACCATTCTCTTGAACCCACCATTGAAGCCATTTGATGCTTATGAACGCACCATTCTCTTACTTCACCCCACCCTAGCACTTAGGAGGGGTGGGACAAGGGAATGGGGTATAGGTGGCTGCACTGCAGCTAGCGAGGGTAGTCTGCTCTCAGCGTTGATGGTGCGTCGTTGTGCTATGCACTTGTTTAATATCACGGTGTCTAATTTTATGCACTTGTATGTTCACTATTACATTGTATATTTCTAATTTAGTTGTTCATCTTCTGTTTAAAAGTATTTAAACCTGTTTAAATTGAAATAGTTACTATCCTCATGTTTTTTTCATGTATCTGTTTGCAGATGGCGAGCTCTACTAGAAGCAAAACCGAGTTTTATTTGATAGGTCACAGCGAGCCGATGATTGGCGGAGCAAAGCTTCCTAAGACGAGACAAGTGATTGCATACTTTTTTCATCGGCATTTCAACTTAAAAGAGGAAATGAAGACATCTTCAAAGGCCACCTGCGAGGCCGTTCTTGAGTTTTGGGCATAAACTAATATTGCAGTACAGTTAAAGCAAAATGTAATACAAAAAATAGCAAAAGTGTTTTTTAACTGGAAAGCGCTTCAAAAACACTCAAGAAAGACAACTGCAGTACGTAAGGCGAAGGAAAGTAAATTTTTAAAAAGTCTCGACACTCTCTTTGACATAGCCCATCAAAATGCTATGAACATTATGCAGATGTAAGAGGATAAAGATTTTATCCTAAACACAAAGGAAAGACTGTCAGCGAGGCGTCCTTGGATCAGTTGACAAAATATTGGTGCAGAAGGAAAAGAAGGCGGAAGCACGTTCCATTGCTGCAGAACGTCGTCGTCAGCGAGCAGCAGTTGAAAAATAGGCGTTAATGAGCAAAGCGTTTCTCATCAGTTCGTCCTCATCAGGTAATCAGTCTAATGCCACAGAGAGTGATTAAGAGCAGGGCGTCGGCAGGCCTTCAGAAGCTGTTGCGCCGTTTGCGCCTCCGTCTAAGCGTGCACGCGTGAGAAATATTGTGAAGCCTACATTAACTGCTGTCCTTGATTAGAGTAAAACGTCATTGAGATCTGCAACATTCATTCTTGCAGAGACAGCTTCCAGCTTAGGTTATAATGTTGACGAGTTAAACATAAATCAGAGCTTGATTCACCGGAAGAGAATAGAACATAGTAACAAAGCCCATGCTACACCCAGACCTAAAGACGAGCTTCAAAATGTTCCACTCATCATGCACTGGGATGGGAAGTTGATGAAAGATCTCACTGGAAATCAGCATGTGGAGAGGCTTTCAGTTCTGATAACTGGCATTGGTACCAATCAGCTCTTGTGTGTTGCCAAGCTCAAGAGTGGAACCGGTAGCAAGCATGCACATGCTGGGTTATCAGGATTGAGAGACTGGAGCCTGGAAGATCAGATTTTAGGGATGGGATTCGACACCACAGCCACCAATCCAAGGAAGTTTTCCGAAACCTGTGTCATCCTGCAACAGCAGCTGAAGAAAGATTTCTTGCACTTGGCCTGCCGCCACCATGTTCTTGAGCTCGTCCTTGGAGCAGCGTTCACCGCTTCAATGGGTCCAACGTCTGGCCCTGATGTACTTCTTTTCAAGAGGTTTAAAACACATTGGCACACAATTGATCATGGTCCAGGTTGAACAGTTTTTGATTAATAGTAAAGACAACCTAACAGCTTTCTTGGAAGATGTTCTCAAGAATAAGAATCTTAGTCTTCGAGATGAAAATTGTGAGTTGGTAGAGTTTTCTCTGATCTTCCTTAGAAGCACTCCTCCACGCGGGCTTTGCTTGAGTAAAGCAATTTACTCATTGAAAGTGTGGATGGTGCAAACACAGTTCAAGTTGACTCGTCGTGAATAGAAAGGACTTCGTGAGATCTGCATCTTCGTTGTACTTCTCTATGTTACGGCATGGATACGGGCTCCTTTGGCAGCAGATGCTTCCCAACAAGACATTGAGATGCTGAAAGCTATGGCTGGTTAACACAACAAGACCATAGCTAAAGACACTCCATCAAAGTTAAGTCAACACCCCTGGTATCTGTTTGATCCTCTGATTTCAACAAATACAAAGAGAGCCATGGTTGAAGCCATATCAAATAAGTAAGATGGAAAGAAACCCCTAAAGCGGATCAATTTGAAAGAAGACTCTGTTTTATCATCCAAGCTCGAAGATTTCTCTAGCAAGATCTCAATGTCTCTTTTCACAAAGCTGGGACTACCACATTCCTTCTAACGCTCCGTTCCAGAAACTTGGGAAAGCTTCATTGATTTTAAGAGCCTCGTCTGTCATTTCTAACCTTCAGGTTGTCAATGACAATACAGAACGAGAGATCGCATTGATTTAAGAATACAATTACCATTTAACACTAGATGAAGATTAGAATCAGTTTTTGCTTAAAGTAGTTTCGGAGCACAGACTAAAGTCCCCTAACAGCAGGAAGAAAATCTTGCTCAAGCATCAATGAGTGGCAGTAATAGTATAACAGCTACTCAGCTACAGGCCGCCATGAGCCGATCCGCTAGGTCTCAAATAATTATCCTCTTTCAATGGCTAGTGGTTAGGAAAAGAGATTGGTGGGACACAAGTAAGAGTGAGTCCACGTCCCCTATCCTGGTAACATAGCAAATTAACAATGTGTTGCAGCCATTGAATTTGCTATGGCTAAACTCATACAATTTAACAATCAATTGTAACCGTGCAAATAGCATTATAGTTAACACAGCGACTACTTGCATTCACAAATACTTAAGAAAAATATACGCAATGCATTTATTTAAAAAAAAGACAAAATATTCTTGAATTCATATTAATGCATTAATGAATATTTTCTCCTTTTTCATTTTTCTGTGTTAAGATAATGAAAAAATTTACAAGAACAAAACATTTTTATAATTAGAACATCCATTATGACCCTAAGATTTTGTGAGATCCAGCTTTTAACCAAAAACTATTCAAAAAGCATTGCTTTTCTCTCATAAATATTAAGGTAAATGTTATACCTTCCAGGGGGGCACCCATAAATATTAATTGAATTCCACGATATTTGGCGATCATTGTTTTTATACCTAATGGAACACGAATTGGTGATTAGAGTGAAAGTTCCAAATTTTGGAGGGAGAAACACCCTACTTAATATGTTATTCAATACAATAGATTATTATTATAATTAGCATTCTTATCACTAGTAATAACCCATATTACATTCCTGCTACCGAAATATTTTGTTTGTCTTAGTCATTATATTACTCTGAAGATTTCCTATCTTGGCAAAATGAGTATTTACTGTCCAATGGATTGTAACACACTTATGTCATCAATTTAATAGAAAAGTGAAAAAACACCTTTCTGAGTCTTATTCCAATCAAACTGTATTTTATTAAATGAGATTTTATTGCAGAGTAACAGACTAAGCTTATAAGAATGCATATGAGTTGGTGAGGAATTTTATGTGTTTAAATTAATTGAATAAACGTTTTAAGGTTTAAAGTGGTAATGGGTAGTACAATCGGTTATCAGTTTAAGTGGATATGCAAGAACTTGAAATACAGAGTAAATTGCATGTGAAATTTGATGTGTAAGGGCACTGGTGTTATGAAAATTTTCTAAAGCGAAGAAAAATAGCTTTTATTTAGTTTATGAAACCAAATATATATTTTTACCAAAATTGATCAAATTTGCTCCAATATAACTTTTATACATGTTTAAACAATATAGGCGCTAATTTTTTATTCTAGAAAAACAACAAAATCAGCAAAAAATAAAATCTTACATTAAAAAATTACTTTATTTATGTTAGAGATCTTTCAAAGTTTCGTTATACAGAATCCAAGATTTCCAAATATTGATGTGCGATAAGTTGCATCTATAAAATCGGTATGTGTAAAGGGTATGAAAATATGAATGAATAGAACTAAAGTCATCAGCAGATAAGCAATTTATAGAAAAAAGTGAAGTCTCCAAAGTAATCCGAACGCATATATTTCTTGTTTACATAGCAACTAACCTTATTTCAATCTCTTGTAGATTAGTTCATTCTATTGCCAGCTGTGGTCCATGAAATATGGCTCAAGAAATCTGTCACGCATCTCTCTGTCAGCAAGCTCATCGTAAAGCTGCGCCACTAAATTGTTCCTTCAAGTTCAAACCATTGCCCAATGTGTCAACCGCTCCAAAATTGTAGTCAATAATATTGTCTCGACCTATAAAACAGCTTTAAATAATGATGCTAAATAAAACGTTAGGTCAATGAACACCACAGGAATGGAAGAATGAATCATTACTCAAATTGAGATTAAGGACCATTTTAAGACTGCTGCCACCAATAACGACAACCCAAGGCCAAACAAACAGGCCAAAACAATCAAGCGAGCGAAGAAATGCTCCTTTGTCTGAAGGAAGTCATCCCTTCGGCTCAAGATTTTGCAATCAATAGAAATAGACTAAATTGCGTAGAGGAGGCGTGCATCATCACCCAAATCTCTTATGCCACAATCAAGTCTGCACGATCACGTTCATAGTAAAAGGGACGAGGGGTAGTGACCCCGCTGTGTTCCTTATACCAGGTCAGGTAAAGATACTCCAGATAGGAAAGTCAATAACTGTGTGGCGAGCATTTTGGAAGACAAAGCATTCTTCTCAGTAGGTTACAGGGGAGCACTGTATTAAAAATCGGGGTGTATCGCAAGTGTGTTCATGTTAGACACCGCAAAAAACAGCCTGCAGCTACCGAGAATTGGGAGGGGGAGCACCTATGGAACCGTCCCGGCCCTATTTCACGGAACTTTAGAGCTGAGTCCTGCCATGTAGTTATTGTGGGTAAGAGAGAAACGGTTGTCCAGTCGCTGAATCCTCGCGGTTGCTTTGGTGACCTTATTGGCACATTCATTTCCCACAATCCTCTCATGTCAGGAAATCAGCAGAAAACAATCTAGACATCCCTCTGGCTCGAAGCAGATGTGGTGGCAATGATATTCTAAACCAGGTGTTGCAGAGATTTCAATGACCCAAGAGCACTCCGGTCGCTCAGTAAGTGTATATGAGTAACAATTTCATTCCAAAACCTGACACAGGGAAAAATCTACCGTTCCGAGCAGTGCATTACAAATATCTCGACTGAGAAGATGGACGCAACGCCTGTTAGAGCTCTGATAATTTTAAACAGAAGTAATTTGGCATTGAAGCCGACCCACTCTTCTGCTACGGACACAAGGTGATTTAAATCTAGCTCCAAAAAATTTAATTGCAATACTCTGGGCGACGTGGCAGCTTTGACAGCAAAATTGTGGCGAAAAATGGTCAGAAGTGGTACCCTCTAAGCATGACAGCTACCACGGTCATGAAAGCAAGATCTATGTAATTCTTGGCAGTTACCCAGCCCTAGGCCAAAATCTTAGGCACGCTTGGCTTATCTAACGAAAATATACACACTCTAGATCGGTCCCAAATGCAATGAGAGCCTATAGCGCTGACGCAAATGTCGTTCCCGTATGTACAAAGGACATTATGGAGTTTACACGGCGCAGAAATTGTAACCCTCTCGCTAAAAGCTTTCAATATAGGACTCGCGGAAAACAGGGTTGCCATAAGTAGACCAGGGAGATGGATAGCCGTACGGAGAACATCTTACGGCAGCATCGAAGAAATGCCTCTGATGCTCAAGTCAATGAATGTGATACTGAAGGCCCTTGACACTGGCGATGCGGTCCCTTGTTCAAATGGAACAAAGCGGGCACCCGTTATCCTTACGTGGTATCGACTTTCTTGCAGAAACTATAATATAAAGATGGGAAGGCCTCCTTTCCTCCAAAGAGTGTGGAAGTTTTCAATCGCCGAAGCAGATTAGGTATCTAACTAGGAGGGGAACTCACGAAAGCCTCAGTGTAGAGGAGACATTTAGCATCCACTTTACAGAAAATAAGTTAATTTAATATTTTAGAGAAATTTGGCGAAAACCAACGGGGTAGAATGATATCTCCCCGGCATGTGAAAAACATAAAAGATAGTTCCAAGGAGTTACAAGGAAAAAAAGTACCCTAGGAGACCTTACGGTCCATTCAAAGAGGGTTCCGTGGACTAGCAATCGAGTAGCACATGGCTGCTCAATTGTTTTGAGTCCCTAAACGAGCACTTTTCAAGACTTTGTCTAGTCTTGACTTGAACTGGTTAACAGATTCACTGTTGACAACTTCCACTGGAAGTGCGTTCCACTTACCGCAAATACTGTAGGTGAAAAAATTTCCACACAGATTGCGGTTGTAACGCTTCAGTTTAAGTTTGAAGCCATGATTGTGCGTTCTGTTATCACTTAGTGTGAAAATATCCCGGTAGTCAACATTGTCGAACCCTCGAAGTATTTTGAAAACTTTGATGAGCTGACCACGCAGTCTACGGGTTTCCAGCGAGAACAGATCTAATTCCCTTAGTCTATCCTCATAACTTTTATGTCGGATAGAGGGAATCAGTTTGGTTGCCCTAGCTTGTACGCGTTCTAACTTTGCGATGTCCTTTCGAAACGAAGGACTCCAAAATTGTACGGCATACTCCAGGTGCGGCCAAACGGGGCAGTTGTACAGACAAAGGACTATCTACTTGTTATGGTTTTCAAACTGGCGCTTAATGTAGCCTAGCATCCTTTGGGCTTTCTTCTCTGCCTCAATGCACTGTTTCGAGAACTTGAGCTCGCTAGTGATAGTAACACCCAATTCCTTCTCAGTGTCACTTGATTCAAGGGCAGTTTCCTTAAGGAAGTACTGAGATTTGGGGTTTCGGTGGCTGATATGCATTACTTTGTATTTGTTTACGTTGAAAGGCATTTGCCACGTGTTCGACCACTCCCCAATCCTTTGAAGGTCCTCTTGGGGGCTGGCAGTGATCTCCTCCTTCGCCACATTGATACTAAGCTTGGTGTCGTCGGCAAATTTGGCGATTTTGGCAAAAATGTCTCTGTCCATGTCGTTGACGTAGATAATAAACAGTAATGGTCCCAGGAGGGAACCATGAGGGATACCGCTAGATAGGGGCGCCCATTCAGAGGCCCGACCATTCACCACTACGCGTTGCCGTCTGTCACTAGCCAGCTCTCTATCCAACCTGCTACCTTGCCGCCTATGCTCTGCGCACGCACTTTCCGGAGAAGGGGGCGGTGTGGTACCTTGTCAAAGGCCTTTTGGAAGTCAAGGTACACAACATCCACCGCCTTGTCTCGATCATGCTCACTGGACACGAAGTGGAAGAATTCCACAAGGTTCGTAAGGCATGACCGTTGCCTTCGGAAGCCGTGCTGGGAACTCTTCAGTAGCCGGGTTTGACCCTAAATAAGAGTCATGCTTTCCATGAGTTTACTGACTATTGAAGTCAAACTGATGGGTCGGTAGTTTGACGGATGGCTGGGGTCTCCTTTCTTGAAGATCGGAGTCACCTCCGCCTAAGGCCAGTCTCTAGGAACGCATCCGGTCCGGATTGACATGTTAAAGATAGCGCACAGACGTCGTTATACTTCATCACACACTTCCTTCAACACCTTGGATAGAAACCCGTCCGGTCCGGGGGACTTATTCGTCTTTAGGTCAGCCATCTTTTTCTTTATTTCATCTTCGGTGAAGTCCATTACCTCCAGCTTTTTACCCGAGTCGGAATCCGTGGACTGTGGGATGGGACCACACTCTCTAGTAAACACTGAAGAGAAGTAGTCATTGAGCAGGTTAGCATTTTCTGCATCTGACTGAGTTAATGCACCCTCCTCGTCCACTAAGGGCCCAATCCTACGATGGATTGGTTTCCGGCTATTTACATAGCAGCGAACTCCTTGGGATTCTCCTTGCAGAGTCTCTCCACTCGGAGTTCTTCAGACCGCTTAGCCGCCATTATGCTGGACTTGACTCTTCTGGCTAGCCTCCGGTACTCATCCTAGGCACCCGAGATCTTCGATCGTCGGAACGCATTACTCTTCTCCCTAGGCAGTTGGCCGATTTCTCGATTAAACCACTTTGGTTGAACAGAAGACTGACGGAGGAATTTCAGAGAGATGCAACTCGATTGAAGACTCATGAACTTACTTTTGAAATTGTTCCACGAATCCTCAACATCTTCGCATACCGCTAGCCTTACATCAGTCAGCCCAGCACGAAGGCTCGCAAATTCTGCTCTTCTCAAGTCAAGTTTCCTTGATTCACTGGCAACAGACCTTACCTTCGGGATCTTGACGGTAAATCTAATTAGCTGGTGATCACTGCCACCGAGCTCTTCGCCTACAGAGAGATCTTCAATGATATTATCCTCAGAGGTGAAGACCAAGTCGAGGATATTGTCTCCTTTCGTCGTTCTCTGATCCATTAAGTGAGGAACTCGTTGTTGGCGAACTCCAGGAGTAGCGCACTCTCGATACAGGCTGCACTGGTTTCCCAGTCAACTTGTCTGTTGAAGTTGCCCATAACGATGCACACCCTACCTTGAAAAAGCTTACACAGCAGCTGGTACAGTTCCCTGTCCTTCCTAACGGGTTGGGAAGGGGGTCCGTAAAGCAGCAGGGTCCTGTATCTGACAGGACCTATCTCTAGGTCAACGCCTAAAAGCTCGTGATCCGATATAATGTTGGAGTTCGTAGATTTGATTGGATCCTTGACATACAACATTACACCACCACCCTCTCTTTCTGGCCTATCTTTGTGGAAGAGTTGGTAGCACGAAACCGTGAATTCGCCTTCAAAGTCTTGGTTTGAGGTTTTTTACCACGATTCTGTTATGGCTACCATTTCGAGTTCTTCCGTCGCTACGAGGCCACAGAGCTCAGGAAACCTGTTCTTGATGGACCTCGCATTGAACAGAAGAACTTTCAGGGAGTCCCCTAATGTAGGACCTCCTATACTCTTCCGTTTCCCGGCTTCTTGGTTGTCGCAGTGGCACCATTTTGGACAACCTCCGAGAAGGTTGTTTGGGGAGTGACTCGGGCGTACTGGCGTACGTCCGCCTCCCCAATTGACCGGACACTCCTTAGGGTGCGCTCCACGACATCCTGGATGAGGTTGGCTAGGAAAGCCTTGCCCTTAAAGGAGAGGTGCACTTCATCCCTTTGGTAAAGGGTCTTTTCTACCATAGAATACGGCATAGGGGTCCACAAAAAAGACGCCCTCCGCCGTACAGAGGTCTGCAAGGCACCGGTTTAGCGACGTGGGCAGTCCCGCTTGGACCCCACCTCGGGAGCATCCCCACCACGACGCGTCTGCGGTTTTTCAATCTCCAGTCGTTGACAGCGACCACAACCGTCTTCATAATCTCGCCTGTAGGGCCTACCCTACCTCCGCTGAGGTAGAGGTCGTTGCCACTTACCATAAGGGCAACGACTGAAGTCTCAGAAATCTGAGACTTCTCGGCCTCAGCTCTTATCTGCTTATTCCCACAGCCTAAGAGGCAGCTCACCTTAACGTTTGTGCGAAGGCGGGCTGCTAGCAGGAGCTGCAGGTCCCGTGCCTGGGAATCACCCACAAGGCTGACTCTGGCACATTTGCCTGCTGAGCTCAAATTCTATATTTTCGAAAGCAAGCTGTCCGATTCCTCTGTCTTCTCCGTCATGGTATTTTCAGTCTTTTTTTTTCTTCTTCTTCTTCTCTATCCTCTTTTCCCCCTTGTCATCCTTTTCAATAACTTATACCTTTTGTTCTTCTATTTCTCTTTCTTTTTCTTTCTTCTTTCCATTTTTCGTCTTCTTTTTCTTTTTATTTTTTCCCTTTTGCGTTTCTGCCACATTCGGGCCCGGCCTTTCTGTAGAGGTGTTGTTTTCCACAGGACTCGAGAGCTCGTTTAACTTCTCTTCGAGCCTGCGGATCTGGTGGGAGTGCTCCTCCTTGAGCCTCTTGATTTTCTTTTCAAGGTCTGTCATCCTTTCCCTTTTACTAGGCCACTAATTATTCCACTTTATTCGATACTAGCCTTGGATGATGCTATCTGTCTAGAGCCTCTTCGAAATTATAACACAAAATCTATTTCTCATTCACACATTTGTTAGAGCTTTGGCTAAGAAGATATCGATTGAAATAAAGACTTATCCGCGCATGAAGCTAGGAAAGAACGCATCTCGCTTTGTGTAAATAGCTTGTTAAAGAGTTATGTGCCTCCGGAGTTAAAGATCAGTCGGCCTCCATCTGCAAATTCACGACGTGTACAAATGCTGGTGGAGACACATCCCTCATCGAGAATGCCAAAAAAGCGGTTGTGAATGAATCCTCATGTATGTGGTGTCTGAGATTATGGTCTTTGTTAGAGAGAGAGAGAAAGTGAGTGGCACAGAGAAGGAGAAGAGAGAGTAACTAGCGGACGAAGAAAATTCCATCGGTACCATTCGGCAAACATCCGGAGCGATAACGAGTGAAAGTGGGACCTGGACACCATTTAGCGATATAGCGCTAAAATCATCTCCGCAGTTTCTTTCGAACAGAGTTAGCATCGCTTAGGTCGGCAAAGAAAAGAGCTTCCAGGTGAGTAGTATATGTTCCCCAGGCCGGGAATGATCAAAACAGTATTTTCGGAGTATTCGGGATGCGAGCTGAATCCACGCCGCTTTCACGCAAGCAAGATTCACGCAGTACTCTGACAGTACTCACGCAGCATCTTGAGAGGTCATTGGAATCATCCAAGGACGACGCGCCTTTCGCGAGCGACACCCCAGGCACCCTAAGGGCTTGCAGGCAGAAGCATTATTTAGAACCTCAGAGGTCAAGGATGAAGAGTAGCTTAGCTACTCTTACCCTAGAAGAATACTCCCTCAAGCGACTATTCGAGGTCTCCTCCAGAATTCGTTGTCAAAGAGGCGTGACGCTCTCCGACTACAAGACTCACTTCATAGACTCCTCTCCACCCTTCTCAGGTTATTATTGTACCTCGTACGGCTTATACAATATCATTTTTTGTAATTCAATTCAATTTTCAATTGCCGAACGAATAACGTAATTGATAAAGTTTATCATTCTTGTTAATCTCATTTGTCGTTTGTATATTCTTAAAGATTATTTTGTTTCAATTATTTGTATCCTCTACCTACTCGATCTTATTGAAATAGTATCAAAGTAGGCCAATATTATAATTTGAAATCGTCTTTAATTCCCCGCACTTAAGAGGGAGACATTTCTCTATATTTGTTTGTCCCTGATTGCCACACATATAGGGAGAGAAGCAAAGGTCTGTGAAGACTATCTGATCCCTACGACAGTCCCATCCTCCTAAAAATCGGAACGGAAGCCTTGTAAAAGCTAAGCACGAAATATTTGACACTATCCTGCGCTTCTGCAAGAGGGATGTTTCCGTTGAGTGAAGACCTGTTGACGCACCAAAAAGAGCAGCAGTAGTGCTTCTTAATCAACTGGAACGCTCGCCTCGTTTTTCGAAATTTAACCAACAGTGAAATCATTCGGCCGTACCTTATAGCCAAAATAGGGGTAAAAACCTCTTTTTGAGGTCATTCTTACACAAGAGCGGCGACTAATAAAGCGGAAGACCTGAAAATTGAACTGAAGATATTTAAATAGTAGTCATGTATATGGTAATGTGGTTGCCGGAGAACTTAACCACTTCTTTAACCGATCTTAACTCCTCGACTGAGATTGTTTCTGGGTTGATTTCTGGAGATACAGCCTCACTACAACTGATATGTGGATAGGTAAGGGGTTATTACCTTAGAGGTATTGACGACCTTCCACCGAAAATGATATGCGTCCGTATAACAGAGTGCCAGTGCGTTGCATAAAATGAAGTAGTTCTCAGGCAGTGATGCATAGACTGATGCATATTCTGAAGACATTTTTCATCAATTCTTACATCCGGGCGCCAAGGTCTTGACCCTTCAGATTGATCGTGTACGGCACCAAAGAGGGGCCTACCATTTATATCTTTGGAAAAGAGAAAGGGCTGCGACCAACGTGAACCTACAGGGGCTGAGTTTTCTGAGTCGAAGTTGGCGGTCGGTGAAATGTACGCTAAATTATAAGTAGTATATCTATTATCCGCTGCACTGCCACTTCGTCAAAGAAGGTATTTGAATCAAGAAGAAGAGAGATATCTTGTCGGTAATAAATGACGTCCTCTTTTCTCTGAACCTCATATTGCATTGTCTCATGCAAACTAGTATCTAATAGGGAACGGGAGGAGACAGGCCTTCGCAGCTCGCCTTAATTAGACTTGAGTCCATGGTAATTTCATTAAAGGAAAATGCCCTCCAGACCTAACTTGAAAGATCCGCGACGTGCATTCTTTAAGCAGAATTCCCTCGTATGTTTAATCTTAGACCTCTAGAAGGAAGAAATTTGGGGAATTCAGGACATTAAAGGTACCGAAGGTGCTACTAAATTTAAAATCCTATTAGTCCTATTGGCTTTGCCGAGCGCTTCTTTTCCCTCTTCTGCTAAAATTATTTAGCCTAAAGGATAACCTCGGGGTTTGGTGTCCCTTATCATTTGAAGGGTCCGAATTCTATGAGGGGTCTTGCCGAACCTTACAAATGGGTTAATGAGTCTAAGCTCCTTTACTGCTGCCCTTCCTAAAAAGGACTGACTTAGAATTTCTACTTTTTAGAAGGGGGAGGGCTCCTCTGAGTCTAATGACTCGATGGAGGGGTTCGATAGATTAGCCTTACGGGAGAAAGGGGGAGTTTGCTGCACTGGTTTTACCTGCGTTGCGGGTGAGCCTCTTTTGCCACCAGTTTCAATAGCTTGGCGCTAGTATTAAAATCTGCTGAAGGTTTCGTAAAGGTGCTTAGACAACAGTGCTGGTAGAATTGGAGGACCCAAAAGCAGAGGGTGAATTCTTTACATGAGAGGCGGTTTCTTATAACAGGATACCATTTGCTCACATTGTCCTTTTTAAAGCCTTCAGTGTAACTTACATACGAGCTACGCTACATCGAAAAAGCAGGTTGCGCCTAGTTGCAATTTAGACACTTGGACGCACATGATAAATCCTTGTCATATGTGGCTCTTGCGCAAATAGCACATATTTCGATTTGACTTGAAATGTTAGGTTTACAAAAGTGATTCGTAAGTTCGAAGCGTTGGTGTTAATAGCAACTCCAAGGTTGAGGTACATATGCATTGAGTGAAGGCGGTGCCAGCCAGCCTACACCCATTCAAGAAGCCTGTAATGGTGGATCGAGACAAAAGGTGTAAAAGATGACCCTCGAGGCCCATTCCTGCTTCCTCATTGCACGCTCGCCGTTGAATGCTGCCTGCTCGGGCAGAGTTTCTATCATGACCTCTACGGAGTAGTCTAGGATTTCGTTCGAATAAACAAATCCTTTAACCAATTTCAGGGTATATTGTGTTGTGACCGTCATAGACGAGCTATTTTCTGTCTGTAGTCTACGTATCGTAACTGCCTGCGCACGTTCAGTCTTCATTCATATAAATAAAAAACCTTTGTTTTTCTCTCAAGTTTCATAACGAGAGCCTCACCATGCTGGAACATGTGTTCTATGGACAACTTCCCATCATACGAACGCATAAGTAGAATCACTTGAATCTGATATGCTCTTATACTTGCCGGCGCCTACAACCTAAGGGCACTCCAATGAAGCATGCGCTATCCTTGGACTAGTTTCCAGCTAAATTGGTAGCAGACCCTTCGCCCCCACCAAAGAAAACCTCCGAAATCAGAGGAACCTTATGTTTGTTATTCTTTTATTTTTATTATTTTTATAGGAAAGTAAGGGTATTGAACCCTCTTATATCTACTCTCGCCGGCACCAAACTTGCGCGACGGAACAGCCTTTGCCTTATAAACCATGGCAGTCCCACCCGACGGAGGGGTTCCCTACTCTCTTCCTGGGAATTAGTGGCTGGTGCCTCGCCAGTCGTATATTACAGAGTGGCATAATAATAAAAAGGCGTATCCCTTACAAACTCAGTGCTCTCCCATGACAACCTCTACCACAATAGGGTTAGACGAACTTTGAGTCCATGCACAGATCGAGGCTGATGGCTTTCATCAAGCCATTCCCCTTTGTAAAGGAATGCCCTCGAAGGATCACCATGAGAGGAAGCGCCTTGGAAATACTTCTCTATTCTATCAAGACTACGTGAGCCAGCGTGAGAATTTTAGAAAGTCGAGGAAGAATCCGTCACTCACTTAGCGCCCGTTCTAGCTGTGTTTACTTTCAGAAGCCTACGTCGTGCGTAGCCACATTAACCCTGCCACCATATGCGAAGCAAGTTTCATCGTCTGGAACGACGCGTTATCATGAAATATGTTTGCTTATACTGGCTGCAGTAATCGCTTACGTAACGCAAGGCCCTGAAGCGTCTATCGGTTCAGCCATCAGGATATTTAACCGAAGGTTCACCATCTCTCGAAGTATTTAAAGCCCGCCCTCCACTCCGTTCAGACTGCCGTCTTTTTCCCGTAAACCACTTAAAAACTATACAATATTTATTATATCAAACAAAGATATGAATGAAAAATCATATAGTCAATGAAAGTCCTATTTTAGGATAAAGTGGGAGGTGCCATGGGTCAGGATGAACGGTTAGTGACTCATTCAGGAAAACCCGCACAAACCAACTTTTCGACATGAGGCGAGTTGTACCTATGACGAGTGGGCTACTTGAAATATTTATGGCTCAATTGATTGGTTATCTCCTTTTTTTAAACTTTTTAAGACCTCAATTGATCTTTCCTTCTTGCCTCTTCACCTTTTGTAACGGTTACTCCAAATAGGTAAAGCTCGATCAGAATACTTGCTTCAGGATTCTTAGCGACTCATTTGTTTCAGGATCTGCCCTCTTAAGTTTAGGTAGAGCAAAATTAGTATGAGTCTTCTGAAAAAGTAATCTCTAGTCACTCGTTCAGTAGAGAGAAATTTGAACATAGATTTTGTTAATTTATTCTAAAAATATAATCTAAATAGGATTATAAAATTAATCTCAAACTTTCTTAATCTCTATTTTAATTTCTACCGGTTAAGTGACGATTAGGAGGGTAAAACACCATATTAAAGTCAAAAAGGGTGAAATTTCCAACATAATAATTAGGATGAATAGCTCAAATCAAATTAATTCACACATTCAACATGAAAATCTGGTCAAAAGACATTTGGCCGCCACAATTGTCTGATCTCAATCACATTGACTGAAACGTGTGGACACCTATTGAGGGCAGGGCATATTAAAGTCAAAAAGGGTGAAATTCCCAACATAATAATTAAGATGAATAGCTCAAATCAAATTAATTCACACATTCAACATGAAAATCTGGTCAAAAGACATTTGGCCGCCACAATTGTCCGATCTCAATCACATTGACTGAAACGTGCGGACACATATTGAGGGCAGGGCATGCAGCGTCTGCCATAGTAAAATCGACAAGCTAAAGTGCTCTATCGGCCCCATGTGGGCCAGCATGAGAAGCGATTTCCTCCGCAACATGTGCGTGGCCCTTAAATCTCGCCTCAAGCTCATTCTCACCGCCCAGGGTGGCTACATTGATTACAAATTACAATTTAAACACACATTTATATATTGAAACAATAAAAACCTCTCTAAGAATATTAAAACTATTATTTGTCATTTTTGAGAACGACATAACGAGTACAACAAGACATTTGAAATACCCAGCTAAGGGTGAGATAAGGAGAAACAAATAGCAATAAGTTATATATGTCTGAATCAATCAACAAGAACCAACAAAATTCAAATTTACCAAGACGTTACATCATCAATATAAAACACATAAGCAGATGAAGCTCTGCGTAAATTACAGTAATACAAAACTGATGCAGGAAGATAGGTTGCGTTTCGAGAGTGCCTTGCCACTGATGGAAGCATTTTCTTTTTGAGGCATGCTTCCTACAACGATGTTATCCCTTATATTAGTGATGCTGGACCACAACTTAGTGATTAATACCTTCAGGTGGTTGGCAGATCCTGTCTGAGGATATCTTACACCCTCTTTCAGGTCCTCCTAGAGCTTTTTTAGTGGATTTTTAACCACAAATTGAGGTATCTAGCCCACCACCGTGATATTGTTGTCTGCTAACCACTGTATGATGTAACCAGTCTTGGGACATGAAGCATTCATTGTCCTGCTGAAAAATCAAATTCTGTCATTTCTAGAGAGATTTCTGGCTGAGAGCAGTATGCAATACTTCAGGGCAACGAAGTACTTCTTTGAATTCCAAATCCATTGAAAACTGTAAGACGATCTACCCTTGAACTTGAAATGCATCCCCATACCATTCTTTACTGTTGTCAATAATTACTATAAATTCTATTCCTATCCTGGCCCAGTGCAGACTCTAACCTCATTTGGTTTCGAAAAACCCCATTAGCGTTTACTTAGCTACAGTGTATCGCTTCAAAATTTGAGATTGTTTTAGATTAAGACACCTCACTTTGTTTTCTTATTGAATCTCTTTAAAGTTTAATCCCTATATTATAGTCCATAATAAAATTATCATTACCTCTGTGCATTACCTTTGTAAACGTTGAATTGGATTATCAACTTTCAACCAATTTACTACTCTATACAATACTTTTTGCAACATTACCATCAATATTATATTTTCTCCCATACAGAGTTTCTTGCCATCAGTATAATTGAATTTTTACACAAAAATATACATAAAAATTTGTTTATATACCTTATATTAATTAATTAATAAACTATTAACTTGGACAACAACACTTCATACAATTTTCGTGGCAGTCTTCAATCCATTTTAATACATTGGCCCTTAATTCAAACGATTAGATATTTATTACGTCCTTTATATGGTATGGTATCAAAAGCCTTTTAAAATCGACATAATTATACAAATACAGCATAATCTTGGTCAAAGATTGTGATCATTTCGTGAAAGATCAATCAAATTCGTTGAGAATGAAGAATTAAAATTTGTTATCAAATGAATGTTCTTGTGCCATTCTTTCGATTTAATTAGAATAAATCGAATTACGAGTATATTATGAGCGCTGATTTCATATGTTTTGCTAACATATATATTCTCAAGTAATTTATCTTTATTTGTCACATTTAATTTGTTTGCGTTCGGCTTGTCTACATACTTGCTGATGTAGGAAGCTTTCATTAGTAAATTTTAGAAGGGAATTTCTTACATTGTACGACATTTTATTTAAAAGTAAATCGTTACTAAAATTTCGGTCGTCCTATTTGACCAGAAATGTAATATCGTAATCCTGTATTTTATAATTATTTATCACAAGCTCGAAAGATTAATTTTAAAAGTAATATGTATATTGATGTCTTACATTATCGCTATTTGTTCGTTTTTATGTATAAAATAACTCCTCTATACTCTTCTCTAAACCCATCCTTATTAAAGAATTTATAGCCAACTCGGTTATATTCTCCCATAAGGACCCTTTTAGCACTCTATATCAACGTCTCCTTAAATGCCATAATATGAAAGTATTCTATCATAAATAAGCTCTTCAATTTTTTCCATCTTTGTCTTTTATGTTTAGAATTTTAGTTTTGCGTATGATTATTATGGTGTTTCAAAATCTCTCTTGATGAATTAATTTGGAAAATCAATAAATTTTATTAAAAATTCGTCGTTCTCAGCGACGTTACCCATTTAGGTGCGCTCTCTTTTTCCAGAATAGCTGACTGGGGTCGGATAACTCATCCCATAGTTTGAGAAAGCGCAATTCTTCTTCCTGCCAGTGAACCTGAAGATAATATTTAATTTATAAAGCCTTTTCTTAAAAACATTTCGCGGATGTATACTCGTTTACAGTTCGTTCTTTTTTATTACCTCGAAGTTTCTTATCACTTGAGGTAGCTTGCCCTAATTCCGTGGACCTTGTAGACAAAACATTATTATTAGTAAGCACATGCATAATATAAACGGTCTCCCGTGTGTATAAGTTAGTGAAATTGTCACCTGAGTTAAACAAATTATTAGCTCTCCATCTCAGTCAGATAAATGTATATCCTCCGTGGCGTTGGTTTCCGTCCCACAAATTTATTCTAGTTGGCCATAGTAATAGAATTTGTTCCCTTTAAGACTGACGAGGAACGACACGGTGGTGTCACGCTCTATACAGAGTCGGTCCCACGGGTATTCCACAAGGCCAGCAAGTCCCGGGAAAGAACTTGTGCTCAATTTATATTGGAATGCGTTAATTTCAAGGTTGGCCAATAAAAGGGGGAATTCGAGATTTCCGTTTCAGCTCAGGAGTAGTTGAAAGAATGCACCCTTACAAAAATAACCTTTAATATACACATAAATAGAATTATTATTGTCACGAAAACTAAGCAAACTAATATAATAATGAATAAGTGACAGCGGTTAATAGAGGCGGGCAAGGAATTAATGGGAATATCCCGAGAATTGTAACAATCACTTAAAAGACCGTTATTAAACGCGCGCTGAGGTGATATTAAGTAAATGCGGGGAATTACGGGGCTTTCTGGGAGTGAATTAAATGAAGGAAAAATAATGGGACTGGGACCTCGGTTTTGCCTCTGCGGCGGCGAATTCGATGGCGTTACCGGTCGAAGCCTCGAGCTTCTTCGTAGAGCGGAAGATCAGCGTAGATCAGGTTCCAAGTTGTCCTCCAAATATGGGAATCACGAAGGGTGAGGGGACGAGTCCGCTCCAGGGACTGGTGTTGGCACGGTGAACTGTTGGGAATTTGCACAGAAGGACTTCTGAGACTTCCTTGCTCTTGTCTCATAGTTGAGGTAAAGGTATACGGACCTTGTAAAGTAGAAGGAATGAGCAGATATTTGATCCCGGTTAGCCCTCCGAATTGGGAACATCGAATGAGGGTAATCCGTCTCTAATCAGAGAGATTACTAAGGTAAGATCCGTTCAAGGTAACACAGGCGTCGACACGGTGACACAACGAGGAACGATCTGCCGGACGGACGTCGGAAGGAACTCTCGCTGACAATCAATGGAGTCGCTCGCATAAACACGGCAAGTTTCTGCGGGTGACGTAGTTAGGGAGAGAGGCGTCGGACATCTGGCATCCCATAAGACACTTGAAATGTAGCCTTCTAAACAGACCCAAGTCACGGGCGTCTCACAGCAACTGGAGGCGGGGAGTGATAGTTCACGTTTTCGACTTTGCACTATTGGATGATAACCGAGAACAATGAAGGGTGGCGAATCGCCCGACAGGGTTTCAAACTGATTAAACATTCTGGGGGGCATCAACTAAGGTGATATGGTCAGAATTTCTCCGGGAATGTTTGCACCTTTGACCTCTTTTGGGCTAACCTCTACAAAGACAAACTTCAAAAATCTCTTCAATATTAGTCAGACCGAAAATTTAAAACTAGTAGGTCATGAGTAATGTGATTTTATCATTAGCTGTTTAGGTGGTGCACCCCGTCGAACTGAATTGTAGGCGTCATCATAGGCTGCACAATGCTAAACTGGCCGGCTCACTCGAGGGCGCGGATCAGCTGCTATTGAACTTGCTCGTTTATCCACGCGCTTACTTCTAAGTGAGCTTCATGCAAACTAGGTAGTTAAATGACTGCGAAAGCACCCCTTTTACTGTTAAAAGAATGTACCTTCAATTCCTGTTTGGTGAAATGTCGGGTAATGTCGAGCCGTATGAATGTTTCTAATACTGCGTAATATGTTAGTTGATCGGGCGAATGAGGGTTTGAGAAAGAAATCAGACCAAATAGCAACTGAATAATTCTGTGTATATACGTGTTTAATGAGAGTTTTTTAATGTGCGTGTATGGGGTATCTAGCCAAGCAATGAGCCCTAACTCTCCAAAATGCTACAACACCAAAAATATCATCGTTATTAAGGCTCATTTGGCTGAAAAAATGATGGTTGCCTTTGTAGTAAAGTAATAGTAAGTGGGGCAATTTTTCTCTGACAACGGGAACGAGATCTCCCGGCCAAACAATGCTATGCACAAATAGATAAGAGGGACGATTGATAAAAAGCCATAAGGTACAAGTGACCTTTTTTGTTTACAGGAAGAGGAGAGCTGTTTTTGTTTTGATGAAGCAAAGATCATAGAATCTTTTGTGGCAAGAATAACTACATTTGTGGCACTATTACTTTTGGGAGGAGATTTTTTGAAATAAATTCAGAGAGCAAAGAGTGGCGTTAAGGAAATTCAAATTTAAGGAAAGCTACATCTCTCTGCTAATCAAAGAAACAGAGTACTTTGACGGCTTTGAGAATAAAAGAGTAATTTTTTGAGGTTTAAAGTACAGTCTTTAGTTATTCTCATTTAGAGAGGAAAAGTCTTTTAATTTTTGTATTTATTATTTTTAACTCACTCCATTTCTTACAGAAAGTAGGACAAGTAGTTTGTCACTATGAGTTAAAGTGTATTGGCTTGTTTTCTCCATGTTTAAAGATTAATTTACCCATTTCCTTTATTGTTCTTTTCTAATCCACAGCTATTCATTATAATAAGCAATTCATTACTCTTGATCCAAATACCTTTGTTCTTCTTATGGGAATTCTTCTGTCTCTCAAGAACTGCACTAAACTAGTTTTGCTCGCACCACGCATCTAACAATTAGTCTGTACATATCTTTACAGATATATTCATCCTTCGTAGTTGTTTTACTGTTCTCAAGGGCTGGGTTCATCTTTGACTCATTTTTTATTTTATCTTAATCCCGTCTCCAGCCTTATGTAGAGTCTTTATGTAATCTTCCATTTCAACGTCGAATACCCCAAATCTAAAATTTTTAGAGATTAAATTCAATGCCTCCTTAGACTCTCATCATTTCAGATAGGTTTATGTTTTTATATGCACAATTCACTATATACACCCTATTTCCTAAAGAATTACATAGCTATAGTCAGATTTTCACAATTCGATTACAACGACCGTCTAGACATTTTTTAAAGAAACATTTTTTGATTAAATTAGAAAGTTATATCACAAAAGAATTAGGTATAGGAAATTATTCTTGCAAATTTCAAAAGATTTGATGATTGATCACTCTTGTCAAAATTATAGAAAATGCTGCAAACTTTTTCTGTGATTGCATCGAAACTTTAACTAAGTTAATAGACAACTGAATGTTCAAAATTATACAGAAAAAAGTTCTTATGTCTAAAAGCTCTTGAATAGTTTTTATTCATATAAGTTGCTTATACTTATAATTATTTGATCCATTTAATTACTTTAGTTGATAACTCTATATTTCCTACTAATGAAAATCCCACAAATGCTGTGTTGACAGTAAAAATAGTCAAGCAACAATAATTTCTCTTATTTCCCTTTCATATAGCATACAAATTCCATTACTTGTTTTATTTGCTGCTCATAATTGCCCTAACGCCATTAATTAATAATCGCGACAAAATTTCACTCTGTTAATAAAGTTTTGGCTCTTTTCACTATTTGCATATAATCTCTAGACATTCTTTACCTATGTTTCTTCCCAACCTCATTTGTAAGACCCTTAAAATTCTTATATTTGCAGAGAAAACCATTAGTGAATGGCTCTTATGCATATTTTTTATATCAATTGATAAAAAACTGCATCTGTATGTAGGTGTATAGCCGAATAATAAATTAAATTACTGTGTTTACTTGTGCGGTTGTGGTTTAGTGTTAAACTATCGCTATTCTTCCTAACTTTGTTACCCCATAGATCTATTTCCCAATCTTGTTTTAAATCTCATTTGTAAGACGCTTAAAATTCTTATATTTGCAGAGAAAATCATTAGTGAATGGCTGTTATGCAGATTTTTCATACCAATTCATGAAAAATATTATCTTATTTTAATGAATTCATACTGCTTCTGTATGTAGGTGATCACGGTAAAGTAAATAACCTACAATATTACAAAGGCAAGAACCTAGCAAAAACTTTGGCACGAGCAGTCTGAACGGGGTTTTGCAAAAGTTTTGTTACACTTGTTTTATATCTTTCTAGTTATACTTGTTTCGTAGAGAAATTTCTGTGAAAAAACTAAAGTTCTACTTTTAGAGCAAATGTTAATAAAATGAATTTTACATTGTGCACAATTGTTTGGAAAGGGAAGTGAGAGGAATACAGATCTCTGCTCTCCTGCGCGCCTGCGATAATAATTCTCACATAGCTAAGCGGCTCAACGTCAGCCAAATGACCGTTCACAGAGTCACGAGGTTGCTTGTTCAGAGAGACCTAAAGTTATAAAATATTCGGCTGTAAGAAAGGCTTTTGAAAGTGTTCTAAAGCTCAAAATGACTGCAATTGCAATTAAGAAGAAAATCCTGCTGGCCACCTGGCCAAGGGATGTCAAGAACAGGGGTGGCAAGAGCTCGAGTTATGTTGAATGGCCTATGCCCACCGAGTGTATGCGGAACAACGTCGGGAGGGCTGTCCTCGTCTTAAAAACGACTTGAAGAGTAAGGGCTATTATTCTCCATTTTATTCTAATGAACAAACCTTCACTTTCGATCCGTTTACCAACAAGCAGAATGACCGTGTGATAACCTTAAGGCAGGAGATCTCCGAAGAGAACTACATATGCAAGACAAAGTATCCGTTCTCCCTGATGATGCTTGGCGTCGTGGCTTCGAATGGCATGAAGATTCTATCGCTGTGGTTTGCGGCCGTTTACAGAGATATTTTGGCTAAAAAGCTCCTCCTCTGGGTGAGAAGATCACGAAGAAGTCAGGCTAGGCCTTTCAGCTGGACGGTGTCCCAGCTCACACGACCAAGAGCGTGCAAGTTTTGTTGGGGTCAAACCTGAACTTTTGGTCGAGGGAACTTTAGGCGCCACAGTTAACCAACCTCAAATGCATCGACTACACTATGTAGGACCATGTCGAGGGCAAAGCAAGGTCTACCTCAACACCGTCAACGAGCTGAAGTCGTACGTAATCCCATGGTGGGCCAGCATGAAGCAGGACACTTGGGCTGCAACGTATGTACGGCCTTCAGATCTCGTCTGGAGCACGTGATCGATGTCGATGGCGGCAACATTGCTTATAAATTACAAATTAAACATATTTATATGTTAAAATAATAAAAAAGTGTCTGTCTAACTGCATCAACACTACCATTCTGTCCATTTTTCAGAGCGTCTTAACGAGTGTAACAGGCCATTTGTAATACCCGGCAGCTCTACCTTTCTGCATCGTAGTTAAATAAATATTTACCTTAAAGTAAGGTAATAACCGTTATATCTATATCGAATATATGAATATATAAAAACGTGTCTACGATTAATGGTGTGGTTGACACTATAATGATACCAACCCAACTTCTAAATCTCGATTAAGGTTACTGTGAACCTCCTCTATGAAACATGGAAAATATATTTGGCACCCAAAAAGATTCACCACGCAAAACTGTCAAACCTAAAACAGAAAAATGGTAGAAAAGGTTAGGAAAAGATCTTTGTTGAAAATATGTCACCAATGGGACCTCACTATAATAATTAGTTTCTAAAATATTTCTAAAATATGACATTATGATAATCAAGGCCGAAAAAATATGAAAATTTATATTAATAATAACATCGGTCTCTTAATATATTCTATATATATATATAGATTTGCAAATATGTGCTGGAAGAACTATAATAATTGAATTTGTTTTTAAGTGATTGCAGTTTTCGGAATCTTAACTTAAGTTTGTTCCATTTATATTTTCCATAGTCTATATTTTGTCGTTTCTTGAAGAAATTTGTAATTCACAATTATTTTATAGACTCGTTCATAGATTCGTCTTTGTGTTTTGCCAGAGTATGATATAATTCTAAATAGTTTCCCTTATATTAATTGTTGCAGGTTCCTTTTTGGATCCCTTCATTTCAGTATTAAGTGCAATACACCAGTTTTCAAGTGTATTCTAGAAGATAATTATTCTACTTGGTTGCAATTTTTGTGATCAGTTCTGCTGGCACTTTAGGAATAATTGGTAGCTATTTTTGTTAACTGAACTGATAAACGACAGGTAAATAATTTTCTTTTTCCTGTCTATAAGTCAGTAATGAATCTCATTTTTGGGTTGGTTTGGTCGCATCGGTTTTGTTCGGTTTTGTCTACCTCTTTGTGAAGAAGGAATTCACATTTTAGAGATTTATGTATACGCTTTCAGCAAGTTTTTTTAATCATTTTTTTATGTTGTTCTCCTTAGCTAGTGTAAAATTTGCTGTTTATTGTTTGTCACTTCTTTTTCCGCTGATATTTTATTTAAGTGACCCCCGATAATCACATTGAACAGATTCTTTTATTGTCCATTCTCACTTATTAAGATGCCTAGAATTCTTCCACTTCTTAATTTCGTGGATTGTTGTATTGCATAGGTTGATCTAATTGTAGTAAATACCTATTTTATATTTTACTTTTCAGTATGATTAAGCATTATTTTCGTTTACGGTTATATGAGTACTTGAAATAGTGTTCAACTAATCCAAGATAATCTACTCTGAGATTATACATAAATTTATAAAAATTTCCGCATAAACACGTTTAAAAAAATGTAAATTTCATTTCTTCAATGGTTGATTCATTAATTACTACATGGTCTGAATCTTCACGGGTACCGATGCAATGATCGTTTCACGTCTATTAGCCAATATATAAAAATATCCTGATCTCCTGGATGCACATTTGAATCCTGAAGTTTGTTCACCTTATAATCACCCAATAAAACGACGAAAAAACAAACATCTTTATTTATTTTCCCGACGTTCTTATTATGACCAAGAATTCATAGCGTCCTAAAAGTTCCTATATGCATTTTGTAATATCTGTATTTTTCTTCATACATTTTCTGTGAAGTAGCTGTGCTCTCGTTGGCAGATGTGAGAGGAGACCATAAAATTCAAACTAATGACTCTGCATTAACAGCGTTCAATGATTCATTACAAATTCCTGTTCTATGTCATCACGGAACAAAGCAAAATTATAAGGTTTTATGAGTAATTGAGAATATTTCTTTAATATTTCGAGGAACAATTATATCAAAACTAAATATGTATTGAACATTATTCGTCAAAATATACATCTACCCAATTTTTATCACTGATAAAAAATAAATACAATATACTATACTCGTATATTGGCTAATCTAGTTTGGACAGAGTTAACATTTATTAAGTATAAAAGATACCTTCGTTCCTTGTCTGTTAATTTGTTAGCTAAATATACTCTCGAAAAATTATAGTAAAAACCAGGCAATGGCTTCGCCATTCCCCCTTACGGGCAGAGCTTGCGCTTCTCTAGTAAGATTAAAATGTAAAATCTAAAAATACAGCCTTGCTTAAACTATTCAAAATTTTCTGAACTTAAACCATTGTAATTCATTTTCTTTTAAAACATACTAAAGCATTCGATAGTCCTATATGTTTCGAAACTTAACCAATTTGAATGTTCAAACTCTTGAGAAATTCATAGAAATTACCTTGATAAAAATTAAAAATATACCTACGTAAGTCGTAACAAACTAAGATGAAATTATTATTCAAATAGTCAAAAAAGATCCCCTTCTTAAATTATAGAGTTAGTGAAAAATACACTTTTTTTAACTTATCTATCAAATCTTTGAAGGAGACTACTATAGTAATTATGTCGTTATTTCGGCCACCTTATACAACAACGAGATTGATTTAGGCATGATTATCATCATTAATTTACTAACTCTATAATATAAGAAGGGAAATTATTTGAGTATTTGAATAATAATTTAATCTTAGTTTGTTATCACTTATGTATTTTAGAAAAGTTATTTCTAATAATTCTTTTATAATATCAAAAAAAATAAAATAGTGAAGTTCAGAAATAAATATAAGTATCGAAATTTGTGAATTTTTAAAACCAAAATTGATTTTTCTATATCTTCTTCTTCTTTAACGTTATATTTTAGCAACGAGATATTTTAATGGGGGGAAATTTAGTTTCGAGTTCCTTTTAAAAAATATTATAATTGGCGAAGTTCAGAAAATTTATATAAAATTAACCATGGCTGCTTTTTGTTAGATTATAAATTTTATTCCAGGTAGTGAAGCGCAAGCCACGTCGGTGGATGGGGGGGGGGGGGAGTGCGAAGCCATTGCCTAGTTCATTCATTTTTCTACTGCTAAATGTCCAGTGTTTAGAATTATATTCAGTATAAGGTTTAATTGGTTATCATCATCATCATCATCCCTAACTCTATAATTTGAGAAGGTTCTTTTTTGAGTATTTGAATAATCATTTCATCATAGTTTGGTTCAGTCTTATGTTTTTTTATTAAAATTATTTTTTAATAATTCCTTGATAATATTAAAAAACAAAATGGTGTACTTCAGAAATGCATATAAGTATCGAAATTTTGTGAAATTTTTAAAACCCAAAGAATTACAAATGGTGAAGTTCAGAAAATTTATTTTTATTTAACTTCTATAACTATATTTTAACAACCTGATATTTTTCAAGGGCAAAATTTTATTTAGAAT
Source organism: Ceratothoa steindachneri (assembly GCA_963969495.1). Classification (NCBI taxonomy): domain Eukaryota; kingdom Metazoa; phylum Arthropoda; class Malacostraca; order Isopoda; family Cymothoidae; genus Ceratothoa; species Ceratothoa steindachneri. The sequence goes on from OZ018326.1 coordinate 116,432,002, forward strand.
TCCTTTTTAATATTATTATAATTGGCAAAGTTCAGAAAATGTATAAGAATTGAACTATGGCTGTTTTTTTTTCGATTTTAAATTTTAATCTTAGTAGCGAAGTGCCAGACACCCCCGTAGTGGGAAATGGTGAGGCCACTGCCTGGTATGAATTTTACAAAACTCACACACCATTTCTTCTTTCCTATTATTATTAAGTACCTTTTAACCATGATAGTTTAAACTCTGCAATACAGTTCCTTATGTAGACTTCAAACTCTGTTTAAGTGACAACAATATCAATTTCTTCCTTTGTAAATAACACCTTTATTTCTTCATTTGTATTTCAAAACCTTGCGAATTTAAATAGCCAAGGTAATTTGTTTTTGGTTTATTATTCTTTAGTGTGTCTCTGATAAATACGACCCTGCTATTTCTAATTTGAAGATCGGTGAAAACCTCTGTACAAAACACAGTAGCATTTTCTAAGAATTCGCTAATCTTTGTCGCCTTTACTATGTTTAAATCTCGTCAAATCCGTTTTATCGAATATGAATAGTAATCTGAATAACGTGTGACATCTAACACTCATAGATTGTGCAAAAAATCACGCATATTGCTTCTAGATTAGTGAGATAGACTTATAATTTGGTCATTTATATCCTGGCTATCCTGTCAACGAATAGTCGGGATTTGTAACAATTGCCATTTTCGGCCTTACACTCATCTCTGTTTGTTCAGGTGAGGGCTGTGACCTTTGAAAATTGCCTAGGCAGCGGCTAAATTCTACTCGATATTTGTTGAGTCATGATTGTTCGTGGAGAAGTCCTGACTTTTGCTCGAGCACCGAAATTTCTCTGTAAAGTGGAGGTATCATTTGACTGTTCCGAAACTCTCAAAGAGAATAGTTGGAAGTGATTCAATAGTAGATATAGCTAACTTATTAAAAAAAAAAAATTTCTTGGTTTTCTAACTCTTCTGAGTTGGAGGCCCTTTCAAGTTAAAATTATAATAAAGCTAAGCAAACCTCGACAAAAGTTAGACATCGTCTGATCAGTTTCTAGAGTAGGCAAACATACTAATAGCAGATTTGTTTATGGTAGAGGGGGCTATCCTTTCCACCAACTGAGTCAGGTAGACTGAAAATCTACTGGACGTAAATGATCTTTGTGCAGGCCGCCAAAAATTATGTTCCGTAATAAGGGAAAAGTTCATTATAAGAGGTGCCGCCAGATGTGTTCGAAACGAGGTCCTCGGATTTCACCCGACCGCACGCAAAAGGTAGAAATACATCTTGGTCAAATCTAACACAAGTAGGTTCGCTGCTATCGAATTCTTTTCACTTAAGGAAAGCTTGTACTCAAACTTCTCTTATAAGTAACAACTTCCATCGGGGCTTGATCCTCCCATATGAATCGATGAAATGGAACCATATGGCGACTAATTATGACAAAGAGATTAGTAAGACAGCACGAAAGCACTTTAATTCATGAGTTAAATTTCTGGGTACATACTAGGAAAGAGTGAGGATAGCAAGCCCAAGCCTGAACCCGCTTCCTGTGAGATTTTATAAGAAGGTGCAAGAGCTAAAAAAATAACCATTGAAACAAGGATGTGAAGTGTATTCTTACACGATTTTTGCCAGAAGTAGGAGACATGTGACTTGTGAACGTTTCTCACAAATAAAATGGCTACGTTTACTAAAGTGACTGCGGCCTCTGAGACGTTGCTAAAAAAAAATATGCCTATTAAAACTTTTACACTAAGTGAATATTTCCTAGTTGTAAGACCAAGTAGTTCCTTTTTTCTGTAAAATATTTTTTTCTCATTTATTAATCTCGTGCAATTTTTTTTTACCAAACGCATCATAAAAAGAGTAGGCAAAGTAACTGAATTTCCAAATTGAATTTTATTGCAAGATAAATACAAACAATTAATTCTAACTAAAAATTGACTTAAAAGAAAATAAAATATTTTTCATTCACTAGCTTTAATGAAAACTATCTTTGGATTGTTAATGTGTGGCCCTATTTCATGGAAAATTTCAAACCCTCTTTAATATTTTTTTTGAAAGTCCTCAACCAATGACGAATCCAAGATAAATATAAGCGCTCACAAATTTCATTAGATGAACAGAATAGAATTCGGAATTGCTAGATCATTGCTATCGATTACTCATTAGTCAAAACAAATTTGGCCAATTCCCCTATATAAAAGCGATTGTTGCTGCTTTATATTAACTAGTATTCCGTGATGAGCTTCCATAGTAAAACTATTGATTTGCAATCAACATTACCGATTACACAATACCTGCCTTTTAAATGTTATATTTATATATATATATATATATATATATATCTAAGGTCGAAGATAAACGATCTCCTTTAATGTTTACCGGATTTGTTAAGAGGTGAACTGTTTGTCCCATTTCAAATTTAATATTAATATTCAAATAAATTTAGACCTTCTTTTCCGCGATTATATATTTTCTTAGACTTAAAATATTAATTAAATTCGAAAAACGTATCGTGTAATTAATTGAAAAATCATTCTCCATGAAAATTTTCTTCATAATAACCAATGCTGATAAAACTTATGGGAATAAAAGTTTAAGGCAATAAAGTGGCGCTTTGTTTTTGCCAGTATCTTCACCAATATTTCAGATTTCTCCGTAAAAAGTGCCTTACATTGTTTATCAAACACGGCCTTGATTGCTTTATATAGATTTTCCAACCATTTTTCTCGGGAAAAAGAAAATTATTTAGAATTGAATGAGAAAGAATTTAGATTAATCAATTCTCTGGATTAAGCTCGAACCAGAATTCCCAATCCATTTTGTAAATGAAGTAGACAGTCAATAAAATGTGCCTCAATTTGACGAAAAACTACGATGTCAGAAAGAAAGAAAAATTGTAGATGATGTTTCCATATAAATGGAAATGGAAGTAATTTCATATAAGTTGGAAATGTCGGAGAATATAATATTATGATACATCTTCATATCAACGAGAGAAACATTAAATCCCCCCAAATAATGAAGGGAGAAATACTGAATTCGTACGCTAATTCAAAACAATCTACTTTTAGAAATTTGTAATTAAATGGGTCACCAGATTTTATCTATATAAGTGTAAGAGAATCGTTTCTTGCAAGAGGAATGAGGAAAAAGCTTAAAATAATAATAACTCAACTACCAATTTAAATTCGTGACCCGTACGAAGATGCGTGAAATAATCATAAATAAATCGGAAAATACGAGTTATAAACTTTTTTCTCCTATTATGCCAATTCTTTTGGTCAAGATAGAATAATATGGTTGGAAAAATATTTTGTAAACAGCTGAACAACAATTGGATTTCGTTCTCTATGAATAGTGAAAAAAGCTGAATATAAAATAAAATGTTGAAGGAGACGGGGCAAATCTCATTTGCCAATATTTGGAGACTCCTGCACGGAATGCAAAGAATAGTCTAAATCTGCATGGTTATTGAGCCATACAAATGTAAAGTGGAATATAAATATATATATATATATATATATATATAATTTAAAAGGTGAGTTTTCTGCCAACAATCCTTAAGGGAATCATTTTACATAATGAATTCTGTTATAAGAAGAATAAAACACTTCGTATAAAGTTATAACTAAAAGAATGGAGCTAAATTGGTACATTTAAATAAACACATTGTTTAAATATATGAATGGTTACATTTTAGTAATATTTGACAAATATGAAGTCTTAAATACATGGAAAAAGATGATAAAGTTATTCTGGCTGGTTTTGTTTAGATACAAATATATCACTGATTTGATTACATCATTCTGTGCACCGGAATTGAGAAAACTATACAATTAATATGGATTTTTTCTAAAAGAAATGAGTTGGTCTCTGGGATTTGAGGGATTTCCGTTTTAAGACAAAATATTTAAGAAACATGATAATTAATTAGGTAGCAAGAGAAAATTGAGAGCAAATTTCAGCTCTCGTGTACAAAAATAGGTTTCTTGCGTAGATATATTGTTTAGATAAAGTAAGAGATTTGTTTTTCCTTTACCTAGGAATATTCGCATGGTAAAAACAAGCTGGTTCTTTTGCTGAAGGGCATAGGTAATCAGGATAACATGAGCTTGGCAAAAACTAGTTCCGTTATTGACAATGGCATGGCACATACCAGGCTTCTTAAATCATCAAGGGCTTATGACAACTATACAATTAATATGTGTTTTCTCTAAGAGAAAAGTTAGTATTTCCTTTTTATCTGATGCAATTTTATTTCAGTTTAATTTTAGATTCTTTAAAGTTGTAATATATGATATACCCTCCACGAACTAGTAAAATAAAACGTTTAGAATAAGAAAGTTAAGTATAGTAAAATAAAAGAGAGCTTTAATTCTTCCCCAAATCGATTTGGTGATAGAAATCAATTCACCAAACTTGTATCAATAATGTTGCTCACACATTTTAAACACAATTTTCAGCCATTCTATGACTATCGGACTATTTTATACAGACCGATATTATTTTAAGGCTATAAAGATAATCAGATTAAAAAGGCAGGATATACAAAACAAAATGTAAGAAATTTTACAAAATCTTTAGGTTGTGAATAACATTGGGGAACAATGAATTTGGTGAATTGAGAAAAGTACATTTTTCTACCTAATTCGAGCATACTAAATTCAAATTCGAAATAAAAAATAACATTCTGATACATGAAACGAGAAAATAGAAATTACAGAATATCTATAGCATGTAGGTAAAACTGGATTATATATTGGAAATCAGCATGAAAAAACGCTTTAAAATTGGCAGATAAATCTAATTCACCAGAAAATGTGATTAAAATTGTTCCCCTGTGTAATTAATTAATATGGATCTCTAGTTAACATAGTGGATACGGCGTTGGACATCTAACACAAAACAGTCACAGATGTCGCGAGCTGGCCGCCTTTTGTCGGATAATTTGAAGCTTATCAACGAGTGGTAAATGGCCTTACACATATATTTTGGGAAATAGCCAACCACAAGATGCTAGCATTCTCCTACTCTCTTCACAACAGAAATTAACTACTTTATTCTCAGTTCTAGAAATATGCCAATGGAGTCTGAGTATCATATATGGGAACGCTCATATGCTTAAAAATCAGATGTTGAGTACTAGTGTCTACACTGCTGATTTCAAGTACTAGTCTCTTCAATGAGAGTAACTCCTATCAACACACTCTTGACACAGAACTACGAAGGATCTTAAGATCGCTGGTGGGCCAAACCACAGTGCTAGTTGAAACTGCTTGGATATGTTCTGACTATGAACTACTTAGAGAAACTCTCAATATTTTTTGGTGTAACTCAAATTCCAACTCTGGATCGTTGACTACAACAGGCATAGAACACCATCTCTCGCGATGCGGTATTAATGCTCTTGCATATATACCGCCTAAACGATCCTAGCCTGAAAGTTATGGATTTGTACAGATTTATTGGTCTTGTTTTCGACCCATGGCTCACATGCTGGGCTTATATTTGCAGCCTTAGGGTCTCATACCCTCACGATGGCCATTCATCGTTCCGTCACGTTCAACACTCGGGGTGCTGATAGAGCTACTCCCTTAAATTTCTACAGATCTTGTATTCGTTCAAAACTTGACTCTGTTTCGAGTTTATAAAAACCACAACCCACCGTTCACTGCGGTAGGTGAGTTAATCCACGGTGCTGGTTCCTGTTTGACGAACAGTGTATTCCAAAACTGTCGATTTGAAACCATAGTTGCCGATGCTTGGGCCATGCCACTCACTCTACATTATACGCTGCATTATGCACTTCTACGCGCAAGTTTGGTGCCTCCTTTAGTAGCCAATGGCTTTATCTGCAACTACGACTAAACTTAAAGGTGATTATGCCACATAAAAATGCAAGTCATAACCTAAGGCCTTAAGATTTACCTAGGATGCCACATAAGTTGGTGCCACCTTTGACTTTTTTTCGCCAAGCCTCTGCTCCCAAAGTTCCCACGCCCTTGTTCGTACTGCGTTGGGCCATTTTAGAGCACACTTTGTGACATATTGAATCCATGTTATTATACACGCCTAGCTCCAAGTTCCAAAAGATGGTCGAAATCAACGCCGTATCTCCATTGTTTGAATGCAGCATGGCTCTACCGTGTGCCACCTGTGACTTCACGGCCCCACTGGTTGAAATATACCACTGATATGTGAATCTACACACTTTATAGTATGCGGTATTCTTGACTCCACGCTTGCTACAAGCCGGGTAGATGACAGATTATATTCTGTCGGGATCCAGAATATGTGGAAATTGCGGAGACTGAACGCGCAAATGACGGAGCCAAAAGGTTTTCAGGGACTGGGCAATCAGGCCAAGGTTTGACTCTTCTTCTAAACAACTACAAGTCAGAAATCATCTCACCAAGAAAAACTCGCTAGCCAAAAATGTGGGAGACAGGCGAGGTGAATATAAAGTTGCGTACCATTAATCTGCTACTGTTACCATGTTATGCCAACTCCAGGTCGCATTTTGTAGTCTTTAAATTGGACGCAGTTGCTGGTTGCAGCACCAATTAATGGAATATTCCTCTTTACTTAACTACGATCACCTGTTGACTGTCTCATTCTGGGGCATCTTTGCGTTCGCTACATCGCATGGTGCCGTGACGAGCGGGTTTGCTACTTCTTGGCCCTTGTACTCGGGATTGGTTTGAACAGACCGAGATTGGGATTATTTGAATCTCTTTGATCTTGGTCCCATGGTCCCGCGCTTGGGTGAGTTAGGACGCACCCTGACACCAGAACGCACTTCCTTCTTCTTGTTTTTTAACTTTTGATTTAGTTTGTTTATTTTGGATTTTATGCGGGATGTATGTCTTTTGCTCGTTTTTCTTTAAACCTAGCCTAGTATTAGGTAATAAGATAATTAAGGAAACTTATGCCCTAGTATATATTCACTAAATGGGCGTGATTAATAAATTTCAAAAGATAAATAATCTAAAATTTAATATTTATTCAAAACATGTTATATAATAAACACCAAGTACTTATACTTCAAATATGTAAGCAAGTAATCTAACGCTTAAAAAATTAAACTATTTTAAGGCGCTGAGTCAACTTGTAAGCAACAGAGTATTAGAAATTTAACGTTGTGAAAATATGTTGCCATCGCGTACTTATGTTCTGCTGAACTCTACAATATTTGAAATAGTAAAGTTTAAAGGAATTACAACTCGAGCGATGGCCACTTGCCAAAATGACAGTAATATCAAAGTAGAAAATAGGAATTGGTTCCGAATTGCTCCCATTCAGGTTTGAATAAAGGATAATATTTATTAAAAATATTGAAGTGGATGGAAACAGCTTTCATAATGAACAATGGAAAAATTAAGGGAGTCCTGCCATCTCCCTAATCTGATGTATATGCTCTTTATAGTCGCTTTTATTTGCTACTTAGTGTATACTTCCACATCCATAAGGAGAAATCGGAGAGATAATATATTCCCTACCATTCTAGCATGCGGGACTCCAAATTTGGGATAATATATTGACTCATATTTCTTTTTTGTTGTCATTTACCTTGAGCCTATCTTCATAAGAAGAAAGTGACATAACAAAATAATTGATTTGTTAATTCATTAACGGTTGAAAAATTCTTCAAGTAAATGCATTAATTTTGTAAATGAATTTCAAAATATAACTTTTTAACTGAAAATGATTTATATAAACCGAATTTTCGGTTAGTATAGCATTGGGAAGCTACGTCAACTGTGGATCGTACTCGTTTGGGGAACGCTCGGCATTTATGCTAGGTAAGTAACTTGCTTGGCGTGGATGAGGAGCATCCCACGACACGATTACATACATTTGGAAGGTGGCGACTCAATGCTATAATAACTGCATATCCGGTTATATAAATATTTTTTCCCTGTTCTCAATTTTGCTCCAAAGATGGGAAAATTAACGTTAATGTTAATCGCTTCTTTTATTAGCATAAATACATGAAACACTATTATTTCAAATAATTTTAGAATTATTAAGGCAATTTATATTTTCTAAAATGTAAAATTTCTTCAAAAATTAATTGTTAACTCTTTGGAAATTGTTTCAGATCGTTAGGTCATCGTGAACTGTAAAGTAACCAATTAACTTTGTTAAGAATTAGGTATATTAAGAAACTCATTTTCAAAATTAATGCAATCATTTAAGAATCTTATTCAACCTTTGATGATTTAACAAAAGAATTATTTTATTATATTTCTTTCTTCTTATGAAGATAGGCTAAAATTAAATGACTTATTTGAAAATTGCTGTAATAAAAACAAGAAAAACAAATGTGAGTAGGATAGCTTAAATGGATGTAAATTTATTAGGCATTTATTTGAAAGTTTGAAGAATACATAATAATTTAGTTATGGATTTAGTATACAAAACATGAGGCTTTTCACTAGAATAAATATAAATTTATTGCAATAAATTTTCAAAGGTGATCGCAATAATTTTAAGGCATTTGAATTCTCCAAGTTAAGATTTTAACAACATTTGTCTGCACGGATGGTCTTGATGTAACTCTTTTGTTTGATGCAACAAGATTCAATAGTTTGCTTCTGTATACGGGCTTTCAGTTACGTGCTTTCAAAGACCTCGACTATTGGGGTAGGCTCTCCAAAAACCACTGTAAAAACACCAGGTTGAACCAACTTGATTCTTTTAGAAAGCTCGCTCGCAGCAAATTTGAAGAGAGCCTACTCTTATCAAAGACAGCAAAACTCAAATAGGAAAGTAAAGGGCACGTCCACCATCTTGTCTTGTTTCTAGGAGAAGCAGGATTTATCAATTTCAACGATGATCTCATCTCCACTTAGTCTTCGTAGAATTAGCGTAATGTGTACATTCATTGATAAATCAATGAAAATGAAATCTTTTTAATAGAAAGGCATCTTTTATTTTTATCACAGGGATAGGACTAGTTTTGGAGGATCAGGTTCCATTCATGAGCCGTAAATATGCTAACCGCCCAAAATAACCTAAAACTTTTTGTGAGAGATTGAGAGATAGTAATCACGTGGCTTTTAGGAGGAGACAGCTCCTTCTTTATAAATATGCTCTCACTGTCTTTGTATCTTTCGCTCTCTCGTGTAAGTACGAACTGTTGTCCCCATTTTAAAAATCATTTTAAATAACTTTACATACCAATAATTTATTATTTCCAGGCATGTTCTTTCAGAATTTATTGAATCTTGTGAATCGAATTGTAAAATCATAAAATCTACAGCAAAATTAAATATGATTGGAGAATGTGGAGCAAACGCTTACCTGCCTAGAAGTTGGAAAAGAGCGGTCGATATTTTGAAAATGTAGATTCCCTGATTAAAGTTTATGGGTTTTAAAGCTAACATACTGCATAAACATACAGTCATTATTATTCCAAGTGTGGGCCACAGTGCTACGATCATTAAAAACCCTAACCCTCCTCAATAACAAGCTAAACAAAATCAGTCAAAATCTGAAGAGAAGTCCCACAAGTTATGTTAGCCAAAGTGATACATGTGACTATGCATAACTTAGTGATAGATGATCTGAAACTTGGTCCATTAGAGAACATCTGGTTTTATTGGAAACCAGATGTTCTCTAAGGCAGAGTTTTCTGCTGGTATTGACCAGCAAAACTCCCTGCCTTTTGATATCTCGCAACTTCCGGTTCTGGGGACGGATGGAACTTGTTCACTGTCAAAGTAACAGAATCATTGTGGTTAAGTACAAAATAAAAAGACAGCTTCAGTAATGGTGTTGGCAGGCATAACTACAACAGTCAAAACCCTATCGTTTTCATAATCTAGTAAATAACAATCAACATATTTATTTTGATATGTTGAAAGAGAAATTTGCCCCCTTTGTGAATGCAACCATAGTAAATGCCGATGTAACAATTCAACATGTTGGAGAACTTCACACAGCAAACAATGTTTAAGACTAGTGGTAAAATAATTTTGAGGAGTTTGGTCAAGTGAATTTCAGCTCTTCACTTTGCCGTACACATTTGAGCACCATATGTAGACATTGTAGTGTAGTTCGTGCTTAAGAAGGAAGCCATTACCATATCACATCAAAGTTCCGTTGTTCTGAAGTGCAGACTGGAAAAAAAGATGGGAGGAAATATCGGCACCTGAGTGTAAATAGCGCTCCCGTCATACCTAGACTTAATATTAGTTACATCATTTTATAACATATATTTCTTTTCGTTTTATAGAACTATTATGTAATATTATATTGTGTTCTGAAAGTTAATTAATATATATACTTCTATACTTCCTCATGGTCTATGTAATATATGTTTAATGTCAAACCTTTTCATTGTTTATATATCTGAAGGATGACGTATGATAAATAGAAAATATATTTCCTGCCTCACGTTATCAGCTTCAAACAGCTATGCTTTCAGTTTTAATCTGAATTCAAAATCAACTTTGGGATTATGATATACTAATTTCACACTGGTCCGCGCTGCTTTCAAGGTCTGACATATAATACCTTAATTTTAGCTAGTTTTTCGCGCTGAATTCAAAAATTATGCTCATTTTATCTAATCAGATCAAGTTTATGAGTTATAAGCACATGCCATAAATTCATATATTCCGGTCTATTTGTTCGCGAATGTACAGACAATAGTAAATTTTGAACTGATTTATCCACAGAAAGTTTAAAACATTGTTCTAATTGATATCAAGAAGATTACAATACACAAAAAGCTACTCATGGATGAATGTTCTCCTTAGGGATTCACGATTTTTGCTAGCAAACACCAAATTCCTTTTCGGGCACAATCAGAAGTTAGCCAGAAAGTTGACATTCCAAAGCCCTCCGTACCCTTCCTCAATCACACGGATTTTATGTTGAAAGCGCTTACTCTGTTCTTTACTGAAATCTACATATTTCTTGGGAAAATAGTGCAGGTGGGACCGAAAGAAGTGCATTTTCACTGGCATGCGCCAACCAGGTTTGTGGAAATTCTCCATCAACTCATGGAACGCCTTCTCATATAGAAAGATTCTGTGGTTGCCAAGGACATCTCCAAAGACTGACTCAATGGAGAACCAGGCTGAGAGTTCAACATAATTCAGTGCTTCATCAAAATTGGTGTCCATGATGAGCTCAGGAATATCAAATACACTTGCTTCGAGTTTTTTCACGCTGACTCGTAGAAAATAGTTCGAACAGATAGTGGGACAGAACATTGTTGGTACCAGGTTCTAATCCTTATCTTGACGACCAGTCTTGTTTGAGATAATGCCGGTCGTTAGACAGACTATTTCATAAACATATATACTCGTAGCATGGATAGTTTGTGTACCCACCTTGAAGGCCTAAGATGAGTCTAATAACTTGAAGCAATTCATAATTCAGCCAGTTATGTTCTCGGTAGTTGAGAACAGACAAAAGACGGTCCATGCTTATGAAGTTTTCTTTCATTGCAGCTGAGATTCCAACAGGGATCGTGAAAACTTAAGGCCGATATTGAGAAGAACTACCTTGACTTTTGTTAGATGAGTTATTGAAAAGTGTCCATTTCATAGCATCATACTTAAGGCTCATTAAGTTAACTAGTAAAAGACTTTATCAAACGTGAAAAATTTCCTAAATTCTTTCTAGCGGTCCCGATAGCAATAGAATGTTGTCCCTTGTGCCAGCATACCTCTGAAAAGTTTAATGTCTCGTGTCAGTTCATTGAGTTTGGCTTAGGTAAGTGGAACCAGTTGGTCACCCTCTTCTGGCATGCATGCATCAAACTAAGCTGGATCAATAGTGACACTAGCCTCGAAATCAGAGCTGGAACCCATGGTGAATTTAGGCACAGAAACAGGAAGATTGGGGCTATGTGGGACATGTGTTATAGCAGAAGGAACATTGTGGTATTGAAAATGGTGCTTGTTCTTGCGGTTGATGCCTTTCAAATTTGTTATGCAGAAGTAGCAGTTGGTGACGTGATCTTTGCCTTCCCTTCAAACCATTGGGACACCAAATGGCATACTATTTCTTTTCTTATCACCCCAATCCCATAAAATTTCCGCACATGTTTTACAGCAAATATGGAAAAACAAATGGCTAATCTGGTCATATATTTTCACTCTAAATTAAGCATGATATGCCTTTTTCAAAAATCCGTAATTTTTGCTGACAGTCTGGAATAGCTACGTATCCGCAGATGTAACAAAACCTATTCGGATGATTTTTACACGTACGATCCATTATAATGCAAATCTAGACCTGAAAAGATTAATAAAATAGGTTATGTATGGTTACTCATCACTAGATGTGATAAAACAGAAGTAATAAACGTTTGGATGATAGCGCCAATTTGGAATATACGTTTTAATATAAATCGAACATATCTTAGAAACAAGATATGACCAAAGAAAACTCATTATATTCATAAATTCAGCATACAAAAATTATTCTAAATCAGATGGAAAACCTATGAACTTTAAAAAATGTTTTGGAACGCAAGACAGTGTTATTATTAATTAACCCAGGAAGTGCATGATTTTTACGACTTGTGGTTTCAAATTATATGAATCAGTTCATATCAAATTTGTAATAAGTAAAGTTCGTGAACTTTAAAGATTAATAATTTAAATCAGCCCTCAACAGTTGGTCTTGATGCAAGTAAATGCAACTTCTTAACAAACGAAATCTAATTATACAGTTCTAAATTGAGCAACAAATGCTAAACTTGATTAAACCCAAACGCTTAAAAATAATTTACTAGGATATGGAAACAAAATGTCTGCCTTATTTCATGATTTGTTATATTATCATAGATAAAAACTTAACATATTAGAGAAGTAAAAGGATTATATTAAGTACACTTCTTGTAAACACCAAACCTCCAAAATTATATATTATCTGCTGCTCAATACAATATTTTTGGCCATACTTCTAACATTTCAAGTTTATGTACATACTAAACAAATACATAAGAGAAGAAACAAATCAAGATTAATATTTATTAAAAAACAAGATGAAAATAATAGAGTAAACTTTTTTGGACATTAAACTTTCGAAGGATCCATGGTAAATAACTGACTTTGTAGCTACAAAAAACAATCCATGTAAGATCAGAAGGAGAAGGATGGATTAAAAGCCAAACCTATGGCTACGATAGCTTAGTCCGTTTTAGAGGGAGATCCGTTGTTATCTCCAAATATTTTGCATAATAATTTTTTTTTCCAACCCCATTTAATTGGCTTGTGTCCCATAGTTCTCCTTTAATAAGGTCACTGGGAGATCGTGTCTGGGTTCAATCTAATGGGGTCGGAGACAAGTTTCACTACGGGATAGTTAATGGGCGTTGTTCTGAGGGCAAATTGAGATTTAATGTTAACTCTGAGGACGTTACGTTCTGGGGTAAGACTACTGAGGGTAATAGATACTCATTATCCGCGTCTACCATCTGACTCGGTTTACCTGGGTGTACCGCATTTACACTTCCATCTTCCTCCATCGTCCCCCCATTTGGCTGGATTTTCATCGTAGGTACTTCCTTCGGCACACCTGCTTGTTCCTTCTTTCCTTCTTACTTCTTCATCCATCACTACCCCATTTGGCTGGGTTTTCATCGTAGGTACTTCATTAGGTACACATGCTTATACTGCTTCCCTACTTACTTCTTCATCTATCGTTACCCCCATTTGGCTGGGTTTTCATCGATGGTACTTTCCTAGGTCCAGGCCGGGATAAAACCGCCTCGACCTCCATCTGATTCTCGCTAGATGCCCATTCATGTGCGAGCACTTTTCATTTTCTTCTCTCTCCTCTCTTTCCGCTTGGGATAGTTCTCTTTCTATCTGTATTCTTCTTTCTTCTCCTACTCCCTCTCCTTTATCTTTATTATTCTTTCTTTTGACTCTTTATCCTTCTTTATTCTTCTTTCCTCGGCTTCTTTTTCCCTCTGTATTCTTCTTTCTTCGTCTTCTCTTTTATATTTATTCTTCTTTCTTCAGCTTCTGTTTCTATCCTCACTTTTAATTCTTTTGCTACTCTTTTCAACTGTATTATTCTTTCGTTTGTTTTACTTCCCCTCGGTATTCTTCTTCCTTCTGCTTCTACTTTCCACTGTATTCTTTCTTCTTCTATTTCTCAATCCCACCGTATTCTTTTTTCTTCTCTTTTTCTGTCCATCAGTATAGGAAGGACCGACTGATGAAGGGAGTTCGTATGTATGGGTTGTTTACGTACGTCAAAACTCCGCGATTACGTTTTATCTCTAAGAGTGCTATATATATTGGATTATGATTTATTATTATTATCTGATTATTAATTCTTTAATCTTTGAGGGTTCCTAGTACCTTGCTTAGCGTTTTGAGGAATAAATACAAGTTTGTTAAAAAAATAAAACTTTAATCAAAATAAAAATCTAGTACCAACGAAATTTGACACCTTAAATGCACAGAAATGACTTCAATATATTTAAATGAGGCTTTCTAAAATGACATACTTGAAATTATAGAGATGGTTGACCCACAGCTCACTTCAATATAAAAAATGAAAACCGAATTTACCGAAACGGATACCTAGGTTTAAATACCTTTATAGATCCCTCTTGAATGTTGTTTTCAGGCAGACGTGTGACACTTGACCAGATGTGTTCGTTTGGGAGAAATATCTTTAAATTGCAGAGGACATTGGCGCGTGTGGTAGATGGGCGAGCCACACGCCTTCGGCAGGAAATGATATCACCACGGGACAATGAAAGAATGTTTCTTTCTTCTCTTCGAATTATTCTGGGAAATAGTTTGCACTGGCTAGCGATGAGCCAATGCGGGAATCCTTTGACTCAGGGGAGTGCTGGAGGGAGTTCACTCAGAAGTCTTCCTCAAAGGCGAGGACTATCTCGGTAATTGGGATACACCAGGATAGGGGGTTTCTCGGACGAGTGTAAGTTGAACTTGCTTCTTAAATCATGTTAAATCAAATTTCGGCGTTACCACCAGGAACAAGCTTGAGGATGAGCTTCTTCTTCTTAGTTCCGGTATTCCTCAAGGGCGAGGACTATCTTGGTGCTTTGGGCTACACCAGGATAGGGGACTTCTTGGCCTGGCTGAGTCGAGTAATCAACCCCGTTTACCAAACATATTTGTTTAGGTACGTCGCCACCCTATTGGGGTAGGGGCAGTAGGGAAGAGATGCGTGGATATACCGCATGAAGGTTTTTCCTACAAATGATTTTCTCAGGGCATCGTACAACTGGCCCGAAGGGACCTTCTGTCATTAAGGCGATGCTCCTTTAATTTCGCCGCTGAGGTGAAATTGAATACCCGCTCCTAGGAGAATCTTGCTGTTTTAACCGTTCAGCTTTTCATCGAGTGGTGGTGCTACGGCGTCTACACTGCCAGTATGTTGTGGTTAACGAACAGAGGCTTGCTTGTGAGTGGAGGGGGAGCATCTATTTCCTCACAACTGAATTTTACTTAATGGCCCAGGTTTTAACGATTCCTTGCTCCGCGTCTGCCTGTTGTCTTATTTCTAGAAGACATGAAACAGAATTTGAGCTGTGTATACTTGGGCACTTGCCTAAACACTTCCGAAGCGCAGTGCTCTACTAACTTGAGCGTTTTCCGTAAAGAAAGGAGGATTAGAGAAGACAACAATAGAATCAGTCTGTTTATACTTACCCTTCCCCTATCATCTACCTACTGCCTTGGATGAGTTCCCCTCACATGGTTTAATCCACCTGCTGAAGTGCTTACCAGGGTGTGGTGCTTGGAGCCAGCATGTGAGAGTTGAGAAAAGAGCGAGGACCAGTCGACCTGACCATGTCGCACTCCAGTGAGATGCAGCAGTCAGGAGTCAAAAGGTGCTATATCTATACCCAGCTTCCAAACACCATTTAATTTTGACGAAGTTATTGAACAAATCGGTAAGGAAGGTTGTAAATAAATTTTCGTAAAATATTTATTTTTATTTATCCTGAAAGAGTTCATCTAAATAATATCGAAGGTGGAATGAGTGTTGGTACGAGAGAGTTATTTGAATTAGTATCTTGACAAAAGTATTGTACCTGTGTGCACCATTGAAATTCCGAAGATACGTTCCTCTAATCTTTTTTTTTAAACTGTTTCCCTTCCAAATTTTATAATTGCTGTATTTTTAATCCAAGATTTTCATTTTTAATTTCTCATTTTATTTCTTATGTCCACTGTTCACGAAACCACGTATCGACTTTTTGGAAGAACAAGTATCTATTTGCGATGATCTAGGGATGGGACTTTATGTGTTCGACCTAATTCTGGTGGAGGTATTCCGTCATTTTCAAATTTTCTCGATGTCAATTTCTGTCAATCATGTAGGAATCCATCCATTTCTTATTATGAAAGAGAATAATGCAAACAATAATCCTCGGATGTCACAGCTAGTGACTGATTTCAAGCTTGCTTAAACCAACCATATTTCAATTCATATAAGTACATCTCCCATTATACTCTGCGGTTTTAGTTTTATTAGAAGTCACTTATGTGGAAATGTAGCAAACACCGTTTGGAGATCGAAGCAACTTATATCGAGAGATGTATGTAAAATGGTGAAATCATTAATTACGTTTATGGACTCAAAATGTTCTAAGATTCAATCTATAATTATACAATCAAAGATATTGCAAAAACATATATTCATGAAATCAGCCAGAAATTTTCAAGAATAGTTTTAATACGCCTTTTGAAATTTGAATTCAGAATTGTCTCTTTAAACTGACTTATAATAATTCTTTTATAAAATGTTTATTTACAAATGTTACGATGAGGAATGCTAGTTCGCTTTCTAATTAATTAAAGCGAATTGAATAAAATTTATCCGCACTTGTTGCTTTAGGTATTGTCATTCCATTCGCATTAAGACATTTCATTGTAGCTTAGATGACTAATCGAATTATTATTGTCTTTTTCCAAACACATTGAATCTGGGATGGAAGGACGATTTTGGTTTTCGCAGAATAAAAACGTTTGCAAAATATATATTTAATGGCTACTTTTTATGGGTCATGCACAAATTAGCACACCTTCAGATTTCTCCATGAGGACGATGCAAGCCCTGATCGGTTAATAATTAATTAAAGCATCTACAAGGTTTCTTAGGTTACTCTTTCAATGTCTAAATTAGATTTTTTTATAGAACCATCTTACCTTTATTTAAAAGCCTACATCGAGCCCAACATAACAGTCAATGATCAGAGACTCAATATACTGAACCGGTTCACTTACCTCAGCAGCACATTGTCACAAAATTTTACTATCGACGACGAAGTGAACGTCATGATTGCGACAGCCAGTGCAATCTTTGGTAGACTATAGGCCAAAATGTGGAACAAAAGAGGCAAAAGTCTTGAAACCAAGCAGAATGTCTACAAGGCAGTAGGACTATCTACACTACTCTACGTCTGCAAAACGTGGACAATGTACCGTCACGCGAAGAAGCTGAACTACTTCCACACAATATGCCTAAGAAAGCTGATGAATATTAGATGGCAGACAGTATTCCTGAATACAAAGGTACGCGCGCAAGCTGCCCTTCCAATCATCCTCACTATCCTGATGCAGTTTTAGCTACGCTGGGCAGGACATCTTGTTCGCATGCAAGACTACAAACTTCCCAAGAGACTCTTTTATGGCGAGCTAATCAAGGGAAGAGCTATCATGGGGGATCATAAGAAACGCTTCACAGACAGTCTAAAAACATCCCTAAAAGCGATTGACTTCAACCCTGACTCCTGGGAGTAGTTTACAATGGACCGAGGTCATTGGTTCTCTGCTCAACACAAAGATACCAAACTGTGTGACACCAACAGGATTGCTGCAGACATTCAGAAGGGTCAGTCCAGAGGGACTGACCCTGAAGATGTCCCCATTACTACCTGCCCACACTGTCAACGAACAAAATTTCCTTGCACATATTGGGCTGCGCTGCCATCTGCGCAGGTACAAATAGACCTCATCAAATGCTCCCTCCATCCCGACCTGCTGGATAACAACGATGATCTTCTTTGAAATCGATGGATAATAACACACTATATTTTACAAGATCACGAAAAAAATATATCGATTTCTATATTGAGATTATTATTTTAAGCCTTTAAGATCGTATAGCTTTGGTTACGTAGCCGTATCCTTTCATAAATTTCTCTATTTACCATGTAAGTTATTAAAATATAATAGAATTTTTTTATTTATAATGCACAAGTTCATTATTTTGAATAATGTTGCATAACATTTTGTGTGCATTATCAGTGATCAAAATTTCATCCTAATTTACATCTTCACGAACACAAAGGGAGCAAATTTACGAGATGACATGGCTGGATTTATTTGGAATTTTATTTATTAAATCGAAAAATATTTTTATCTGCCAAGATTTGCCATATTTACATTTTCTATTAAATTTTCATCACTGGCAAAAATCCAATCCAATATGTTATGGTAGCTTTTTGGATTGCCAACTCTTTGCTGTAGAAAGCTACGATTTATAAAGTTTGTTACGAAGCTTATGTGGCCCTATTGAAGTTTTTGTGTATTAATAACCTCGAAATTGTAAAAGGAGAATATTACCGTCAATTTTTCTTGCCATGGCGGCCTAAAGATAAGAGCGAGATTGAATTTGTTCAAATTTATTTTGATTTATATCGGGGCCTTCATTATCGCATTTAGTTTTTGCAAAAATATAATAAAGTCTCCCATCCTTTCCTTCAATCTTTTCTTTATTAATTAGATTATAATAAGATAGTCCAATGCATGTATTTGTGAGCAAACCATTCATTTTACTGCATGGACCATATTTGTGACCTCAGTCTGCTTCACATGTCAGTGAGTTTCCATGTGCTTAAAGGGCGCCAGTTAACTTCATTTTTATATTATATGTAATAGAAATATTTTTCCCGAAAAATGATAAATAAAGAATAACTCAAACTAGACTAAAGGGAGTTAAAAACCAAACTAAGATCGAATAAACTTACCTATATATTACTTGCCCAAACATCTCGTTTTGGAGATGTCTTTTTCGGTTGTTAGTCTATCTAAAGGTACAAATAGACCTAAAATGTTTTGGGTGTGAAACAAAATTTTCCCTGCAAGGAAAATTAATTTGGAGTACATAATTTAGACCAAATCTTAACATGAGGCGAAAAGGAAAGGGAGGAGGAAGCATCAGAACCAACTAATTACGAAGGCTTGCATTAAGAAACTTATTAATATAAATTAAAATCATTATTTTACATAATATTTACTTCGAGAAAAGAATTTAGAATTAATATTGTCGGTATTTTTATGGCAGAAAGAAGTAAAGTATTCCTTAATGATGTAACGGATTTTCAGTTTATTCGTGAAATGGAATTTTTTACAACCCAATTATCTGGATTTGCTATTGGAATTATTGGCTTTTTTATAGCGCATTGGACACGCTTTAGAACGCTACTTATCTTGCGAGTGACTCTATCCAATTAACTCAACTAATGATTCCAAAACGAACTGTTTCTTTTTGCTCCAGGTTTCGTGGAATGAATAATAATGTAAGAGATAATCTGCATCTATATATTCAAGGGTTGGTAGACTGCTGTTGCCATGTGGTTGAATTCATGAAGGACTGTAGTAGGTGCACAATTTTATTTATTTTAAATATTCTTTAAGCCAGATTTCGAAGATAATATGTTTTACTGCCTTGTGTCTAAGATGGCATCCATAGAGAGATCCGAGATAAATGGTTCATTTATATTTTGGAGAGATTTTATCGCACTTCGTAGAGAATAGTTGAGCTCTCTTCCAAAACTGACTAGAATTTGTGACTGCCTTTAACTTTGCTTCAAAACCGGCTTCTGAGAAAAAATTATTGAAGGTCAACAAAGATTTGGTCTTTGCTTAGGCCTGCATTTTACGGGCTCTTCTATCATTGTGGTAGTGATTTTTGGACCTTCACTTGGCTCTGTTATCATATTTGGTTTCAAACAACATTATCTATACTAATAAAATTTCCTAACGTGACCTTTTCTCAGAAGATGAATTTGAAATTCAGAGCTCAATATCATTCAATACATAGTTATCTTCAGAATTTAAATTGCATTTTTAAAAATATACCTAATTATATGGTTTCTTATATCAATGGTAATTTATTTAATATAATAAAGATAGAAAAATGATAGACAAAGCTTATATAGGTATTGAGTATAGGCATGCTTATTTTGAAAAGCATTCATCATATCATCTTTTGTCAAATAATAAGTCGGAAGTTTATTAATAACGAATTACTAGATTAAGAGCAGCGGTTCTAACTATTCATTATACTATTATTCATTTCTGCCACTCTTCATGAATTTTGGCTGTTAATTCACTTTCTGGGGATTATTTCTGCACCCATACTCTTGTGACCAAGTGTGACCGCATATGTTTAATGGGGTTGAAGTCTGGAGATTGAGGAGACCATTCCATCAATTTCTTTTCAAATCAACCCATTGATACTCTAAAGAGATGTCTGGCATGTAGCATTGTCTTGTTGGAAGATTACACCATCTGGTATATCATCATTGAAAACTTTACCGAAGGAAGATTGCTAAATCTTGTCTAACGTGCTGGTGTAAATGTTGAAATTCATTCTACCCAAATAATTGAAGAATAATCCTGCACCTGTTGAGGACATTACACTGCCACCAGCAAATTTGACTGTTGAGCCAACACATCTCGAATATAATCTTCCCCAACCTTTTGACGAACATCACCATTTCCAAGAGTTCCAAAGATCTGAGGAGAAATACAAACTTTACTGATCATTATTAGTATCAAATAGAAATGCGTACAAGCATAATAAATTGGTGGTAACTAATGTGGAAAATCTACCTCAAATTTGCTCTTATTCGACCAAACAACTTTAGCCCAATCATCACTCCAATCTTGATGCCCTTTTACCCAAGCCAATCACTTCTTCTTTTCACCTAAGGCAGCCGCGGTTTTTTATAGCCTTTCATCCTTTGAGCCCAACTTCTAATAATCTTCTACCCACTGTGCGTCTTAATATCTCTTTGTTTGTTGCTGCTTGAAACTCAGCAACTACACCAAAAAGTTTTTTATATCGTGCAAACATGTCCTTTTCAGCAACCTCTCTTCCCTCGTAGTTGTGCACCTTTTGCGACCATTTCGAGAGCATTTCAATTTTCTTGCAATTTTGTTTTGAAATAATCCCTCTCAGGACAGTGCAATGATTTTTAGCTCCATATGCCTTAGGAATCTGTTTTTCTGGAGACCTTTTTAACAAAATCTTACCACTTGTAAGTGAACAATAAGATAATCTCTAAGGAAATAGGAATAAACTTTAGTATTACACATTGAATGGCAGAAGCTTTTCCTAACCATTTATGCACAATATGAACAAACTCATTAAAGCGGTATAAATACAAAAGGAAAACATATAAAATACTAAATAGAGATGGTATATACTCGACTGTTTATTATATAGTTTTCAATTATTATGTGAATGAGTTTCATTCGTATTCTCTAGTTTTCATACCTGATCCAGAATTTTAGCCAAGATTGTATTTTATAAAAGAGAAGGCTGACCTTTGAGCTGTCGTATAACACATGTGTAATGAAAACAGTAATCTACGACAAACACTATTTTCTGATGTGAAAATTAGCTTTGTCATTTAGATCTTGTGTTTGTTCAAGATAACTATGGTGGTATTGCCCTTAATAGTATTTTTTCTGTGTTTTTTAAAAAAACGAAATGTATTATTTCTAAAAATCTTTACTTCATTACATAAATTATCCTTTTGTAGATTGGAAACATGAAAAACTACTTTAGAGGATAAGTGCATCATGGGACCAATCTCATTCAACTCTCATTCAGCAAAAATATTTCCGAAGCTGATTCTTAAAAGTCTTAGTCAATTTTGGTGTTAGGACGATTTAATTCTTGACCTAAAACCCTAGCTCTTGATTTTAGTTGCATAGCTTAGTTGGGTGGTTTAAAGTTAAGTCTAGCATTTGACAAACAATTCAGCGTTCATATATAAGATGAATATATTAAGTATAGAAAGACCTGTTCCTGTTTGGCACATTGTTTTAGGATCCCAGTATGGGGTGTCTTTGCGCTTGTCCTTGTACTTGGGTCGAGTTCTTGCCTACATACCTGTGGATTCTTGAGATAATTATTTTCAATTCTTTTTATGGTTGCATTTATAATTTTCGTTTTTTAGTTTTGAGCCCATCCCTTTTCTTTACCTAAATACTTTTTACTTTTCTCCTAACTTTTTATTCACTGTTCTATGAGATAAAACTTTAATGAGGCACAAATTCAAAGAGTAATCTTTGCACCTTTCATGGAAATTTAACAAATGTTTCAAAATATGTAGAATTTAGTGTTTTGTTATCGAGATTTAAAAGGTACGATAGTAACCTCACATCATTGTTGTGTACATTTCATGTTTACTGAAAATTGTAACAGAATCCCTTTAGCCATGGGGTGTGATAACCGTCGTGTAATGCGACGGCAAAAAATAACTTTAAAATAGGTCATGGAAACAATTCATTTTAGGGCTCTTAGATATGTCCGATATTGGATAAAATATTGGATAGTACACTATTGAGCAGTAAAAGATGAGACAGATCTTGAACTGAGCCTTGCTATCCAGCGTCGAAACCAACATCATCCACTTCCGTCTTGGCTGTGCAGGTCAAGACCAACGAATGGACCCTCCCGACTGCCCAGGATCATGCTCTACGAGAAACTCTCCACTGGAACTAGACCCCAAGGAAGACTACTGCGCCGCTACAAGGACCAGCTTAAGCGCACTCTGGCCTAAACTGACATTTATCTTGCTTGGAGGAAGCCAACTGCCAGGAACAGAGTAGCCCGGTGTACAGTTGTCCGCGACGGCAACGCAGCCTTTGAGAAGAACAGAAGACAGCATGAGGAAGACAAACGTAGGAGAAGAAAAAAATGGCTGAAACAACCTCATCCTCCTATCACCCTCTCATGTAACTTGTGTTCGCGGCTCTTTTACAACAGACTGGTCCTCCTAAGTCATATTCGGCAAAAACAACAGCCAAGTTGACCGGAAAACAGGACGGAACCGATGCTTGGACAAGAGCTGGATCTGTCGACAATCAGTTAATTTATGAGGATGATAAACATACCACAGGATTGCTTGATGTAGTGTTAAGCTGGCTAATCATTGCTATAGCTACTTGATATCATAGCTTCCTACATTGTCGTTTCTGATAATCGCGATACTAGTAAAGAATATGAGAATTAAATGTAAAAATATTAAGATATTTGTTTAATCTTCTGTAAAACATAGCTTATATATAAAATGGAGACAATAGATCGAATTGATACCAAAGTGAGAATTAAATGAAATTATTTAAAGTTATTCGCTATTTCGAAACAAAATCAAATCTTAAATACTCATATTTTTTAAGAGTTGATTCATTTCTTTGTACAAATCTCGTGAAAATTCCCAATTTCATAACAGAAAACATAGTAGTGACCTCTCTTTAAATTTCTTTTTCTCAATTATTGGCCTGTCTTTAATCAAAGTTTGAATGAAGATATTAAATATATGTATGGAAATATATTTAATATCTCCATTCAAAATTAGATACAAGATACATGGGTATTTCTTTTCCAAATCTAGAGCTACATACAAATTCGGCTTTCTTTGTTCACGTAATACTCGATATCTCACCGGAGGGTAAAAGATATAAAATGCCAGTAGAAACGACATCAAGGAACTTCAAATGTTGTTATGGCTCATTTGCCCTTACGGTGAAACGCCATCCAAACGAGGTCAAAATGTGCTCATTAACGTCACGGAAGAAGACACATCTTCCGCTTTCGACGGCGAAACCACTCGATGGAAGGTTATTATGTAAATCTATTTAAATCGAGACAGGTAAGTGAATGTAGTTTATTTTTTGGTATTGTAAATTAAGGCAATTCCAGTAGTAGAAGTTCGTAATTTATATGAGAAGTAGTTGGTGCTTCATATAATGGGCTTAAATTGGTCGACAACTTGCATCGTAAATCAGAGGCAAAGCTTCTGTTTATTTTTACATCGTTTAAGGTACAAAGTACAGACTATTAACTACTTAATTTATTCTATACAATAATTAGTTAAAGGGATATCTGAAATGAATCATATATATAAGATTGATCTTGTAAATTTAAATATTTTGAGAAGAACCTAGAATACAAAGCCTCGGAAATGCAACAGATTTTCTGTAATGAATTTTAAAATTACTAAATAAATATTACACTGTAGTTAAGATTAATTTAAAATACAAAATTTAATTAAGTTTCTCAAATTACTTTATTAATTATGAGAGATAGAAATAGATGATATATTGCAATAGAGAAAAATAGAAAATGCGCAATTTTATGGCATATTTCAAATGTGTATATATATCAGAATATTTCAATATGTAGACACAGCTGATTGATTATAATATATTTTTGTCTATTTGCTTCGGTCTTACAAATATCAATAAGACGGTAAAATTTAGAGTAAAATTCAGCCATAATCGTTTTTTGTCTTTCCTAATTACGATCGTTTTGTAACTTTCGTTACACTTTCGTCGACTCGATTTGGTTCTGAGTAAACAAGGAGTTAATAAATGATTTTCCGCTAGTGGAAGGATCAAATCTATGTTTACTTCTTGAAGGTATATCAAAAGTGCGTACGTTAAGAATACTGAAGCAAGTTAAGTTTATCTCTACAAAGCTTGGCACTCATATTAAATTATTAAGTTAAACCGAGTAAAGATATTCATACTAATAGATATGACGGGATAGAAACTGGGCTTAATATTGGGTTAAAAAGGTGTTTCATAAACGTCTTCCTCAGAACGTTTCATGGAGAGATCATCTGCAAATAAATTAAGAGAGATAGATGAAAAGAAAATGTGTGGCATATATATTACTATAGCTCTTCCCAAACCAGTGCAGACGTGACGGCACGCAATTTTCCATACATCACCTGCAGCATGGTCTGGAATTTGTGTCTGACATCCACTAGCTGAAGCTAGGATTGTTATAATTTAAAGACTATCATGGTAATATAAATTAACACTTTGTCGCTCGCATAGCATGAAAGAATTCGTAAAGTATATCCATGTCGTGTACAATAACCAAAATTTATTATACGAAAACCTTTTTATTATTTAAATGTATCAACAGTTTTTTCATCCTATGTACCCTAGAAATAACTACAGGTAACATATTCATTTCTCTGTGGTCATGAATATAAGTTAACCGTGATTAATGAAATTCTCCTGTAATGTTGAAGTATATATATACGTGAATCATCTATGGACTTTATACAAAATATGAATTTTTCGGTGGTTTTCCATATCGAAAGCTAGGTAGGTATTTAGACGGAAAATGACGCCATTGGTATAAAAATGGTAGGAAAATGATGAAAAATTAGGACAGATCTGGCTTAAAAAAGATGTACATGTATCTATGCACATTGGAGGTAAAATGACTCCGAAAATCAAAGTCATTCGATCATTTGGGCAAAATAACATTTCATAAGTGTTTGACTCCCCTTACCGTGGGGAATATAACCATCCATCGCAAAAAGGCCTATAAAAGAAGACTGTATTAAAGAATAACCCGATAAACATAAAAAGAAACCTGCTGGTACTCTCATCTTTTGGTTCTATTTTATTTGTTGGCGTAGATTAAAGAGAAAACCAACCCGGGCTTCTTCAGTTGAAAATTTTCGAAAGGTCATTCAAAATGAAATTGTTTAAAGAGTGCTAACTTATAGTTGACAAATTGTGTCGCGTAGATACCAGAATAATACACACCTCTCCTGAAAACAAACATATTACTATAATAATGATTTTGAATAACCAAGTGAATAGATAAACTGAAGTACGTCGTAGATTATTTAGTGTGAATAAGAGCAGAAATATACACATCACTTAACCTACCTAAATAACTAACGCACTGAAGACAGATACAAACTACATAGCTAAGACTATAGCTAACTTGTATGGAAAGAAACCAACATGATCAAGCAATGAGACAAAACCAAATAAACCATTTCATGAAGATTGACATCGATAATCTAAACCTACATACTAATTGAATACTGTCGAGGAATAGGTCACCTCCCTAGACAATACGTATATATATATATATATATATATATATATATATATATATATATATATATATATATATATATATATATATATATATATATATATATATATATAAATATATATATTTATATATATATATATACATATATATATATATATATATATATATATATATATATATATATATATATGTATATAAAATCTAATTTACGTAGGCGTCCTTCACTACGTACCAGTACGTTCACTTCGTTACAGTAATCCGTTGATTACGAGGTATAAGAGTGCGATTTACTACAGCGTGCGATAGCGTTTAATGAGTTTACCAGGTTGAAGTTCAAGTGTATATTTAAAGAGTGAAATCCAAAATATAATTTTATTAAGTTACTGTACGTACCGCAACTTTTGATACATCGGCGTGACCTCCACTATCCTCACCAAAAGACTTTTAGCTGACCTATAAAGCGGCGTAATAAGACGCCACTCAATAGAAGAACGCTCTTTGCTTCTGACCAGATCTACTTTGCACGAAAACACTAAAATTATCTACCGTGACCCTCAAATTCTGAGTCTGAGGATGGATGAGTGGGTATTAATTTTCACGAGATACCAGAGAACAACATCCAGCTCCTTTCAGACATCTTGATTTGCTCAAAACGCAAGCAGACATGCAGGGCGTCGAAGAACAGACGCACGTTCCAACCTTAACTACTATTTTCCCTAGACTTTGCCTCCTTTACCTGTAATTATACCATTTATCTTGTCGAATATAAAAAAAAAAAATTCAACGTTAGACTGTACATTAAATACTGTCCTTCTCTGATTTTTCGAAAAGGTGTATAATTTTTAAATAAATTTTGGATTTATATAGCCCAGTTTTATTATGTTTATCGACACTACATTTTCTGTGATTAATTTCGGAATTTCTTTTTCTCTACATTTGTTTAGGAACGGTCTTTGAGCAACGCTGACAGGATAAAATCCTAATCGGAGAGTTTTGTGAATTTTATTCACATTTAAGAAACAGAGTTTAATTCATTTTTATTTTTGTTGATATCTCCCGCCCATCAACCAGCGTGCCTGACTCAAATATCCGCTATTCTTTAATTTCGTGTTAGCTATACCAGCCACTTGGATCTTGCATAATTATGGGCTCATGTGGAAAATGATTTAATGACTAGCACACAGCGGAAGTATAAATTTTCCCAAAATGTGACGTAATTGCAGCCTTCAGGTAGAGTAGTAATCTTAAAACCCGACCAGAATCATATAGGGAAGAAACCACTGTGGATGAGTGTTGGTGGCAAAAGAGTAGTGGCAGTTGCTTCGGCCACTACTTTCATAAAATTCTTCCATGTTCACCCCTTTGAAGTGCTCAATCTGTACCCATCCATCCATCATCCTCTTTCATCTTAGCAGCATCTGAGCGGGGAAACAATTGGAAAATTGGCAGGACCGTTCATTTCAAATTTTCGGAACCCACCAATTCTTTTTCATAACGCCTAACCACTTCTCCTCATTCACAATACACGAACATTTTATCATAGTTCTCTTACAGAAATAATAAAATCAATCAAGAAGAGGACAAAGAAAGATCATTGAGACCCTCAATAAAAGCGTCTTCTTGAGGACTATCCCCGGCCAGAGCCCCCCGAGAAAAGCCTTCTCTGCATAAGGCTGTAAGCAAAGCTGAAGGTGGCACTGATGAAGTTAATCGAACTACCATCTGGATTCCTTTTTATATGCGCAGAAAATCGGGATGTGAAGTAGCCCCTGTCAGAAGAGGGAACGAGTCTATTTAAGACCATCAGCCTCGAAGCAAGGACCTCCCACAAGGGCCAGCTAACAGAAACGTTATCTATCTCAAAGTTGAGAGTTGGGTCAGGGGACACTAGGATGAAGAAATCAAAACCGAAAAAAAAAAAACATGTGTGGATGAAGGTTCGCGAAATAATGAAATTTGAAAAACTCACGCATGTATTCAAAGTAACTTTGCCTCAACCGAAATGGAACGAAACGCCACTACTGAAGGACACCTGGTATTCAACATGAGGATACCGGGAAAGAATATTGAACAAAAGAAGATTGATAGCATACATATGTGCTTTGTATGCTACAAATTGGAGAACCACACAAAGGCGTCATGCCTAGAAAAGGAGAAACTGTAGTGCAGAGAATGCGCCACAACCGGACACAGATATAACAAATGTGAAGGTCGAAGATAAGTGCCTAAAATGTAAGAATTAGCATAGAACTATGGAAGAAAGTAATTATAAAATGACGAAGAAGAAGAAAAAAAAACAAATGAGGCCACATACGCAAGCGCCGCTGGAAAAATCAGGATATGCGACCAACGAGTGCATCCCCCTCAGACGCTCGCATAATAAACAACCTAGACTTTATATATGTACCATCTATTTTAATTTTTCACAAATCGAAATTGTTCATACCCTTTAAAACAAACAAGGATAAAATACTTGGTTAAAAGTTTTTGCTGTAATAAACTTCTGCAGCCCTATACATAGCCATTTATCAACTTTGGGCAGCAATCTTTTGGGATTTTTGGCTATTTCCCTTGAGTAAAGGTTTCTAATTCTTTAACGTTGTGGCATCATTAGGTGAATGGCAATTTCTAAAATCCCACCCAGTTTTCAATGGAATTTAATTCAATTGATCACAAAGGCAAATCAAATACGTTGCATGCGTTCATCTTCAGTGAACCTTTTGTCGATTTTGAATTCTTCCAGAACGTTATCGCCATGGAGTGTTCAATAGGTCCGAGCTATAAATTCTTCACTAAAGACCCAAAGTTTTTTTATATGATTTCTTGGTACTGGAGTGAAACCAGTTCATGATGTAGTAAATGAATCAAAAGCATTATGGATCTAGCAAATCGGCTAAGATTGGAGAGAGTGTTTTTTTTCTCATACGCTTCGTCCATTTACCCGAAAAGCTCCAATTTTCTTTCGTTGGTCAAGAAAATCTTTTCCTAGTAGTTCACTGGTTTGTCTAGATGCCCCGTTGCGTACCATATACAATTCTGCTTGTGCTTACGGTCATCAATAAAGTGTCTTGTAGTTCTTGCCTAGTGTTTCGTGGTATATTATACACCGTATCGTGGCAAGCTTACCTCCTAAATGCAAACTTTAAAGGGTATGCTATAGCTCTTGAGTAGTGAGGGCAGGCTTTTTCTCCATCTGTTTTATCATAAAACTTATGGCAGCTAGGGAGAGCACCATCTATCCCTCTCGTCTGGATGGCAATTCAACTGAACTTGTAGCTTTATACTTCTGCATGATGCTTGCAACGGTAGTGAGGCAGTATTCACCTTGTGTAATATTTTCTGTTATGCATTTCTTAGAGTATGTAAGTGGATAGTTACTTCTCTATCCCTATTGGGCAATTATGTGCTCTTTTCCATCTTCAGCGATAACTATACGGGAGACAAGTACTGAATGCACATATGAAAAACATATGGCCAAATAGAATTTAATCAGTACTGTTGTCGAACGGAGTAAACTTCAAATGCACTGTTTATTCATCACTCTACTTTGGACCATCAAATAGATTGGGCTAAGGTGAAATCCATTAATTTTGTGTCCAATTTTATTGAAAGAAATTTAATGGAATCGACCATGATCAAATTCTCTCATAACATTAATTTCCATCTAAGTGAGGGTCTTTTTAAATTAGATAATTGGATCATGAATAATATTTGTTTACAATATAAACTTAATTTGTTTGATTTATTTGTATATAGTAGTTTGGCGGATGGGCTATTCATTTGTTCGTCAGTTGATTCACCCCCCCCCCCACCTAAACGATTGTCTTTGTTAGTCAGTATGTTTAAATGACGTCACATTTCTCTGTTTATTGACTGTTTCTCTATTCCATTGTTTTACTGCTTATTATGTGAATTATTTTCCTTTGGGATATTTCAAGCATCTTAGATCACGTGTTTTTTGGTGATCATCTTTGCATATATATATATATTTATTGTACGCTTGGTGTGACTGCAAATATTCTTAGTGTTCGACTGAGGCTGGCATTACAAACTCCATGCCGAAACTGGTCTCGAGATAATAAATACTACGCTCCTCCACAATGGTTATATATATATATATATATATATATATATATATATATATATATATATATATATGTAAATATATATATATATATATATATATATTATATATATTATAAATAGTTAGTGCAGCAGATCATTTTATCCCTATGCTGGCATCTCAAATAACGCACCACAGATCATGGTCCAGCGCTCGACTTTACTTCGCCATTCTGTTCACTGATGAAATTTCATCCTCTCCCTTTGAATGTGGTTGCCTGATAAGTTTCTTATTTATTTATAAAGGTGTCCAATTTAGGATGTTTGTCTTCCATTTTCTCTTTTTTCTCCCTCTCTATTACAATATATTCTAATTATTTCCACTTCAGCATTTGCATTCTTTTTAAGACATATCACCCTTGTTTGTGTTCTCATCCATGTAGAATTCGTAGCAGAAGTTTAAATAAATCTCACTCATACAACTATTTACTTATACAATCGAAACATATTTGAATAATTTCGTTGAAATAGTACTTTTATGCATCCCCGAAGAGTTTATTTCGTCAACATTACAAAATTGAATAGAAAACAAAGGATCAGACAAGACTGTTACAATAATAATTAATTTTTTCTCTCCTTACCTTACGTACATCCAAAACTCGTCATTATTCTTCATGTTTTTAGTATAGAAGATCTGTTTTAACTAAAGTCATATATATATATATATATATATATATCTTCTGTGGGGTTTAAATGTGAGGTCTGAGACCCATTTCTTTGCTATGCAAGAATGCCTACCCAAATTCATGTTTCTTGCTTATGGTAGACGGATATTTAGAAATTGCCTAAGATTCTACTTCCTTCATCGATAAATTCATTTTATCATCATCTCTCTACCGTTAGCACCAAAGTAGTCGCAGATGACATTCTGTTATGCGGAAGTAACTGCGTGACTGGCTTTCCGTAAATCAGGTCTTCTGCAATTATGGACAGAGATTTATTCGCCATTTTATCACTAATAATTTATCCAATTTTCTTAATTAATATGGGCATGGTTTTTCCGCAGACCTGAGCCTTAAGGAAAGTAAGATTTACGAACACTTCACGTCATTTTCGCCAGGTATAAGTCATTTTGTTTAACGAATCTTCTCAAACTACTCTTCGAAACATTCACACTAGTTTCAGCCAATCCTACACATGTACGCCTATTACAATGGTGAATAGTCTTACAATTTTACAAATATCTTTTGGTCATAAGTGGTCTTCATTGCACTAATTGGCACAGATTCATTGCTGCAGTGTCCATTTCTAGGATTACTAATGATTGTCTTATTGATGCCCGTGTGATTTACATTCACTTGGGTAATTCTTCCTGCGTTTTCAATGCGTTTCGAAAATCAATGATACTCCATCCCATGTTTATACAATTCTTCATTTTGTTGTAATTTCTGAAGAGAAGCTGGAAAAATTTAGTCTAACACTTCTATGAAATATTTCGCCTCTTCCTCACTATATTCGCTATCTTCCTTTATTCTAGAAAGTAATGGAGAATAACTAAGCAGAAAAAATAATGAGAAGATTTCGAGTAAATAATTTTTTTCTAAATTTTGTGCTGATCGATCTAATTATATATATATATATATATATATATATATATATATATATATATATATATATATATATATATATATATATATATATATATATATGAACCATTAAACACATTGAAAGAGAAAACGGCATAATTTTTCCTTGCAGTAATATTTTTATTACCTTTTTTCGGAAAAATCCGTGCAGCGAAGCGATTCGAACCAGGCACACTGAGGCAGCGAGCACCGCTTTGATCACAGTTAAAAGTATGCCGTTAGTACAATATGCTACGCAGAGAACCAAAAAATTCTCTGAATAGAATAGCTTTTAAGGAACACTTTCGCCAGCTCGAACGGAAACTATATAGTTAGTGAGAGTAAATAGTTGCAAATAATGGTAGGCCAACATTTTACGTGTCTCGTAAGGGATAAACATTTTATTAGGAAATTCATGAGAAATGGATATATATTACAAAACTGGACGATATTAGGTGTTATTTTTATTTTTATCCATACCTTATTTCTTTCTTGATTTCTCCAGATTATTGTGTTCATTTATTACTAAATGTTTTATTAGGTTTTCTCTCTTCATGCTCGTTTTTGCGTTCAATGACCAATTTCCCTTCTACACTTTCCAACTCGTAAGATTCTTTGGTCAAATAATTGTCCTTGAATCATTGGGGCATAGTGATTTAAAGTTATGTTGCTATAACCTTTATTTCGACCTATTTCATTAGCATGCTCCAGAAGGAATATTAAATGGGTGTATTTTTCTATCTCACTGAGGAAATCTTTTTAGTCATTGAGAAATTAATTTTGGCCTCATGTATGAGATGGTTTCTGGATTATGGTAAAATAATACGAACTTAATGTCGTTTGTACACAATTTATTTGAGATGTGATCTTCTTCTTTCCTATTTTTTAAACTTGATTTATTGCAAGACAAGTACAGTATAAATTACGATTTTGCCTTGCCTCAATAGTAGCCCAGTATTCCCAAATATATTATATTGATTGCTTTTGCTTTGATTCTATTCAAACTAAATCGATGTTTATTGAGACTTTGTCATGGTAAAAAAAACTGCCGTGTAGAGAAATATTTCGTATCGATTTGTTCCCTGCAATAATTGGTGAAAAGCCTACGGAAGATTAGATGCACTAAAGTAACTTAAAAAATTTGCCTTTGAAAGAGGCTCTTTGCTTTTTTTTGTTATTCTGTTCATAATGAAAAAGTTTGATCTTTCGGAAAATTGTTCTTGTCTTTTCGACATTCATTGTTGCTCGCATACTGTCCTTTTTCCTACTGACGTTCTTTGTATTTTTCGTCCTCCAATCTTTACAAAGAAGGCACTAATAACCTTCTTAAAGTGATAGTTTGTTTATTTATTTAAATTATATAAATCAGTGCTTCATAGATGTCCTCAAGTTCTTTATCGCATTGAAATGTTCTAGTATGTAAGGTTCATTTAGTGAAGTAGCCAATAAAATTTGTATATTAGATTGCTAATTTAATTAATGTATCGGATTTTTTCTTTTGTGAAAGAGCAATCCTACGACACTAATATATGTGTTTTTCTAATAAACTTATCGCCATGTTGGTTTTTTCCTTGGATTTGAAAATTATATAACTAAAACTTAGCTGAGCATAATTTTTACTTACCCTGAATTCAATACTTTTCAAGCCTTACTTCCCTCATGAGAAATTAATGCTGTCATTAGTTGTTCTAATGTTTGCTTGCCTATAAAATGAACTCTAACTAAGATTAAACCTTATAAGTAGTTATTGGGTTTTGTTAAATTAAAGTTTTCCAATTCCCATTTTATTCAAATTAAAAGTTTCAACTGATTTTAGCTTCATTTTGGTCAATTCATTTTGTATATTAGAAAATTTATGAGTGGCTAGGACAAGTTTAGCTTCAGGATCTGGTTGATCGCTGTTCAAATTGTCTACAAGACAACTTCCATCTTCATCTTTCTTAAAATCATGAAATACAATTGAAGGTGTAATATACAGTAATGGCTAAAAATATAAAGCACCTCAAGGAATAATACATATAAAGTAAGCAATTATTTATTATAAATGAATTCAGTATATATATCATATATTTATTTATTTTTAACTCAATTAATAATGACTTGGTACATCAGTTGTGTTAAATTAAGGCTATAATTCCTCGTGTTATTGATTTTATCAAATGTTCCCAAATTATTGACATAATTATTTCCATTTCTGCTTGTATATGTCGGGTGGTCGGTCCCCTTTTATCTTTTTTCTTTTTGCAATAACATTGTAACTATTCGGCTGATTCTAACGAAAACTTTATGTTCCTTTACATTCTCTCTCGAATGATGAAATTTCCAAAGTCCTCCCAAGGTTAGCCGATAAATTATTTTGCTTTGGCAATAACATCATATCAGCAAATTCTAACGAAATTTGAAACCCTTATTTTGTTGTGCATTCTCTTTTGAATGATATAACTTCCAAGGTCTTCTTACGGTTAGTCTTTGAATTATTAAAGGTTTTGAAGGTCGTAAGGTCATAAATCAGAATAAATGAGAGCAGGTGACTATTGGGTTAGAAGACCTTGTTTTTAAAACAGTTCTGATATATTTGAAATTGTGGAACTACTTATTGATTTTTCAAGCTCTCCTATAAATATATTATTGTATTTAATTCTCGAATCTAGGGAGGGCACTCCATAGTGGTTTTGTCGATTTATCCAAAACAATTATGCATATAGATGATGTCCGACAACAGGAAGTATCTTCGATTCTTTGTGTTGCAATATATAGACAACTGGCTATAAAACTTGTAAAAAGTGAAAAAAACTCTGCTGTTTTTCATAAAGACATGCATCGCAGTAGCATGTCAGAGCCACCTTCATGCTTCACAATTGGTAACACACAAGAATGATAAAATGCCTCTCTAAATTTTCGTTTCGCAAAGATAGTATCCAGAGTGTTGAAACCTGCAAAATTGTTGGAAATATGTTGAATGTTTAATTCTTTTATTTATATATACATAATTAATTTCATGGGAGCTAATACTTTTGACCATTGTTCTCGTGTCCAAGTTTCGTGATATTTGGCCAACAGAAGACGTTTTTATTTTTTAATTTGTAACTGTTTAGATGTTATTTTTGTCCTGGAGGTTTTATTGAACTCTCCAATAAGTTAGGAAGATGTATTTTCTGGCATTCTGTCACTAAGAAAATATGACAGGTTCTCCTGATCTCGAGCTAAGAGTATCTCTAACAACATCTCTCGCTCAAGCTTCCACTTAATATTTTGACAAAGCATTTCGTCTAATTCCGCCCAAGATGACTCTAATCCCCATGCTACCTCTGGGTTCTTCTTATCAATCCTATGCCGCTTCAGGTAATCTTTTTTTTCGCACGGTTGGAAAAGCACTCTCTCTCTTGACATAAGCAAGTCTTAGGGTCTAGATTGCCTTCATAGACCAGTAAGCTGTGCTTACTGGTCTATTCTGCTTTTGATTTACAAAGAAATCTTTAGGATCTTTCTAACTATTGTCCTGTATCTCTGACATTCTATTTTTCTAAAGTAATTGAATCCTTCCTTAACTCCCATATGCCTTATCACCTTGAAATTCACAGTCTCGTTTCTCATCAACACTATGACTTTCGTAAAGCTTAACTGGTGATATTTATTACTATTCCTCTATTGTTTGGTCAACATCTCTGAAAACCTTTTTTGTCTCATATAGTTGCCCTAGACATTTCGAAGGCTTTAGACAGGCTGTGGCACCTGGTCTTTCTCGAAGTGCCCCGTCTTTGGTTTACTTCCTTCCTTATGCTCCTTGATTTCCAGGTTTATCTTTCATCGTTCTATCTCTTTTGCTGTTGATTTACCTGCCTCTTTTTTCTCCATCAACAGTGGTGTGCCTTACAGTTCTGTCCTGTCTCTCACACTTTTCTTCCACTTCATTCATGTACGTATTTAACTTCTGATCCCTAATCTGTAATTTGTGCTGCCTCTCCTTTAGGTGTGAATATATCGATTGAATCAGGGAGCATACAAAATCTTGTAGATTTTAATACCTACAACACCCAATTTAACTAATCTCACTGTCAAAGGCCCCCGATACCTCTCTTGATTCATTTGATGGATCAGCAATTACACTGGTTGAGTGAATGTACTTAATCGGTGTTAGAGTAACATCTAATCATTCTTAGAAACTCGACATCCCAGGATTAGCTAACTCTGCCTCTGAGAAACTGGGTGATCTGTTCAAATGTCGAAAATTCTTTTCCTCGGAATATTAATTGCTTGCATTATATAAAGAACTGTTGCGTTCCGGCTTGGCTTAATGCTATCACATTTGGTGTGGTTCTAGTTTTGTAGAGACGTAGTAAAATGAAATCAAAATCTACCTGTATTATGAAATCTGCAAGATTAAACTACAAACCAGACACCTTTGCACTGTGTGAAGATGTGTGTTTACTTTCCCTCTTGTATAGATATTACTGCTCTAAATGATTAAATCAACGAGCAGCCTTTTTCCCTAAACCACAATGAAGACAATGCAATAATCGGAAGGCTTCTTAATCACACTTTCATTGTGTGGCTACCTAACAGATCAAAGTTTTTGAAATCTTTCTCTTGTTATGTTTGTACTTATACCTACAAACAGTCACGTTTCAAACAAAAGATCTTTTACTATCGAAAAATCCTTGAATAGTGTCCCATGACTCTCTTTTCTGTTTCCTAAATCGATACACATTTATACTTGGGCCAGTCTTTGTTTTGTTCATTATTCTATGCCAGATACCTTCAACCTAAAATATATCCTTTTCCTGATACAAAGATTTCGGTCTCTTGATATAGTTTTATAGTTCTTTGCATAACAACTGTCGAACATTTTCTGAGGGGCAAATTTTAATTATGATAATCCTTTACAATGAAAAATTTGGATTTGTTCTAACTAAATTTCTGTAATATACCAGGATTTAGATGATTATTGAATACACATTAGTTATTAATTTAAGTTTAAACATAGGAATATTGGTTGAATTCTTAATTAAAAAACAGTCTAATCTATTAAAGATAAACTATTTAGTAAATCACTAAGTAATTCTAACATATTAACAAAATATTTAAACATATTAGCACAATACACATTATTATCATACATATTTAGGAATAATATGATAAATTCATAAAAGTTTGATTAAATTCATAAATCGATGAGGGTTGATTTAGAGTTATGGCCAAAGTAGTATAGAGCTTCAAGAAAGGTTTTCTCATTTGTTAATATGTTCTCATTGTTAATTACTGATAGATTTGGAGTTAAAGAGGTATAGATATAAGTTAGAGGATGTTAGTAATAAATGGAATTATATCTGGAATAAAACTATAGTTTTATTGTGCCTAGAGTTTCTGTGACCATGCTTGACCTTTTTTTGTGGAATTCTTTCCTGAAAAAATAGACATAAGATAACACATTTTGAATAAAAGCATATTATGCCTACTTTAAAATAAAACTTGAACGAGAAAAAAAGGTAGTTTTCTCTCAGTGTTGGCTTCATTTGTGTTGAGATACCACACAAATGGTTCAAAAGCATTTGCTCTTACTATTCCGTGGATATTAACCAATACTACAAAATAAGGTCCGTGTGTAGCGTCGTATGCTTCGTGGGATCAACCTCCAAAGCTCACCAAACCTATGCTCATCCTCTCTTCCTCGGGGAAGGAAACCAAAGGAGGGTTTTGGTTGCCTGTGTAAGTTCCATATACCTCACCAAACGACACACTACACGTTTTTGACAATGAAAAACGAATCTCGGTTAGCCACTTCTAGGATTCTTCTTACAGGCAGAGAGATGGCGAGCAACCCTGGAAAAACTCACAAATACACATGAGCTCAATTCGACAGATTAATGGAGGGTTAAAATGTAGTAAAGTTCTTGATAAAACTGAATAGAATTTACATACGACATTTGACTGAAAAAATGCCCACTCAATCACATTGAGATGTTCCCAACTTCCTCCTTTATACCCATTTCCTCCAAGCTACTTCTTCTTCCCAGTGGACCTTCAATACAATTTTCAAATACCTTACTATGATACCTCCCTTCTTTACCTCCTACCTATGCTACCATTGTTACTATGACAGCTCATAATCTATCACTAACATCTCTTTTCCGTTTGCCTCCTCCTTCTGTTTCTCCCTTAAACTCTCGACCGGGAGTAGCACCTAAAATACCCTAAATATAATCTTAACATACTAAAATGAATATAGGCCCCATTATCGTAAAACAATGAAATCTAAAACTTATTGGAACAACAGAAAATACATTTCCATCGTAGTAGAAACAAAGTTTCGCAGAACAAAAATAAAAATTATTTTCACCCTTCGGCACTATTTGGCAGGCCAGGGTAACAGTATTGGCGCTAGACTGACCTCCCTGGTAAACAAACACATATACTTCACATGTACAACTGTACACAATTCTCATCACAGAATACTATTAGATTGCAGCAATTAATCAAAGTAAACCTTCGTCACAAATCACACGCACACCAATATTAAATATTTACATTATCTTTAAATCTCACCAACTGTTTCAAAAACTTTGTCCCTCTACCTTAATAAAATCAACACTCAACCCATAATAATTCTGGGTGACTACTTTTATTGAAGGGCGCCGGCCTGCTATGTAAATAACTTTGACCAAGTCAGAATCCATGGCATCTAATCACATACAGACAAAACCACACCCTCTGAACGACCATTACTTTCTTAAATGCATCTTTTAACAAGCCGTCTACTATCCATCATTCCTGACAAACTATACTCACCCCCACAATACTCTGGAAAGACTTGATATATTTACAATATGACCACCTATCGCTCATCCCCATTACGAATTAAATCAGTTAGGCCTGACACATTCACGAAATACAAGAGAGCCAAATTGGAATATTCACATGTGACGAGGAAAACCCTTGAAATTGGTAACAACAGTGCACCCATCAGCAGAGACAAGAAAAAATACAACACCTTTTCATAACAGACATTCAAGGTCAAAAGAAACAACAAGACAGAATTAAAAACAATTTACAAGTAATTTTTACACAAGGCTTAGCTCACCAAACACAAGAATTAAATATGCAAATTAACCTCAATTTATCAGAATAGAAAGATTTAATAAGCAAACACGCAACAAAAAACAGTGACACACTAAGCCGTATGACAGTATCCAACAGCAACGCTAGAATATTGGAAGCAACAATCGCTACAACTAACAATATACCCCATTCCAAAATAACAAGAAAATAATCTCATTATAAACGTTTCTTTCTTTTGTCACTTAAACTCCCACTGGATGATCAACTTGTTATCTGATATAAATAACTCTTCCCAAAAAGTTATACTCCGCTTCTTTTACAACTGCCTGACGAAGTACTTATTCATAAGATCAAGCACTCAGCTTCATATATTAGAGACAACTTCAATTATATACACCTCTAACCGCATAAAATAGAATCTTACATCAAAATGGTAAGTTGCAGTTAATTACAGATACCAAACATCTGGAACCAATATACAATCACCATAAACTTTAAACCAAACAAACAGCATACATTGCCTTCTTCACATCAGCCAATCCATTTCCTTTATACGCTTATTAGAGTCAGTTAGTGCTTCATCTCATACAAAAGTACTCTATACATTATTTTAGAACCTACACAACATGGTTTCAGAATGCTTGAATTAACATCTACTCTAATTACAGACGTCGCAAGAAGAATCTTTGCTGGCGTAGAATAGTCCTTTTAGTGATCGACATCATGCAAAGGTTTAGATGACATCTCTCGATATCTAATTACTAACCCCCCAAAATTACTATTAGGCAAAACATGCATGCGCCGAATCAAAGAGACAACTAATCTTCTCAAACCTACCTGAAAACACGAACCTGTGGTTCACAACAAATAGACCTAAAATTGCCATAACTAAGACAAAAACTCCTTTCTTCACTAGCAATATTTAAATTCATTAATAAATATCTCAGCTAACAACAATCATCTCCATCCATACCATACAAACACTAAAAATACTTGAATTTACCATAAAATACTAATCTCGAATAAATATGATATAAAAAATAAAATAATCCGTCTTGAGTGACAGTATGAAAGGGAAATGTCCGGTGGAAGCGAGAGCGCAGTAGAGACACGCAATTACTCGTATGTCAAATGTAGAAAGCGCGTTACAGAGAAAAAAGTATTTTCGTGACCAGGGGCCTTAGGCATGAGTGTAGAGAAGCAGCAGAAAGGAAGATAAGGAAAAAGATATACAGGTCGATGAAGTACACGGAACATTCGTCGACTACGTGGAACACGGTCTGTCTGGTACTATGTTGGTCAGGTGGGAGTCAGATCACGTATCATAAAGTATTTGTGAGATATCTTGTTCGATCCAATTATTCTTTTTAAAATTTTAAGACCTTATCTGGTGACTGCCTACTTGAGCATAGGTCGCCGTACTCACCACTGCCTAGTACTAAGCTATTAAAAATAAAATGCAAAAACAAAACCAAAATACAATAAAAATACAAAAGGAAAAAGGCAACAAGCAGGAAGCAAGCTCCGGCGTCGGCGGGAGGTCCGCCTTTCCCCAACGCAGGAACATGCGACCTACAAGGAAAAAAAAATCTAGTTGAATAAATTGGAGAAAGCCGACCTCATCCAAAAAGTCATGAAGTCCAAAAGTCGAGGTGCACGAACTCGTCTTGAGAACAAGGGATAAGTGGTAGCGACCTCGCTCGTTTCCGTACAGGGAAATGTAACGTGCACGAAGATCGCCCAGACTGAGACATTCGACAAGAATGTGATGAACAGTCTTCAAGATAACGCAGTCTTCTTAGTATGGCGCAGGCGAGCGCTCCATCAAATGGCGGTGTGTCCAATTCGGAGACGAGAGAAAGCAACCTGAAGCCTTCGCAGCGTTGGGAGATTGGTCCATGGGAACAGTCGCGGTGCAATGGCACGCAAGTTTATGTTCCGTTCGACCGTCTCCTATCTTTTTTGCCAAGCAGCCCGCGGAGCTGCCCCTATTCCTGCCATGTAGTTGATGTGAGGTAAAGCTGATTTGTTTGATCCAAGTAGAGGCCGGGCTAAAGCCCTTCAATGAGCAGGCAAATGGAAGGATGAGACCATGGTAGAAGAGGTTTTAGGGCGGTATGATTTGGTGAGAGGCTTTAAATAAATTGTAAATTAAATACCTCGTCACATTTGAAAGGAAATTAGTAATGAAAAGAAAGACTAGTCTAACTAAACATGAGGTCACCTGCTCATTTCCTCGATACTTCAAAGTGTGATGGGGAAAGGACCTTTCGCAGTCGATTCTATTGTTAACTGAGCGGATAGAAGGCTAAATAAGTCCGATTGGAAAGTCCAATCCCGCTTCAAGGACATCATATCCGTTAACATATGGCTGATAATTCTTGCATGAGACTTCAGACGCGATAAAATTGGTAAAATTATCTGATGTTTGGGTTAGAGTGAATTGAAGAGCAGAAACGAGTTGATTTAATTCCCTTGGAGGAGCCAATGTGCTTCAGTTTGTGGAGTAAGGAATATTTCATAAATAAATATTGTTGAAGGCATCCTTCTGATGTTAGAAGAAATGACGTTGTGTTCCGTACGAAGCTTAGCTTTTTAAAGAGATCAAATGACCCTAAGGCGAATCCAAGATCTAGACTCAGAAATAGATCCAGGTGAGCATGAGGTGTCGTAGCTCACACAAACAAAGTCTAATGGGATCAGGACTGGGGCACTTTTATAATGGAGAAACAAAAAAGGGCGGTCAGCTCCCCACGGTTTCTTTAACAAATGAATCATTACGTTAAAAGTCTGCCTGGTTGGGGTGTCAATGAAGTGTTGGACGTGAGGCTTCCATGTGAGCGTCTCCTGGAAAATGCGACAAAGAAACGTGATAGATTGATTCGCCGGTAAGGGATCAAGACCTATAAGTGAAGTTGGAAGATTTACATATTTGAAGAAGGGGTAATACAATTAGTTGCAGGATAGTTGCTGTTAGAATTGGAATTCCTGAAAAGCAAGACATTTTTCAGCCCCCAATCATATATAATTTGTTATGTATGTAGAACGCTAATGGGAACTACAACCGAAATAATTCACCCGGTTGTGTCTAGTTTACTTCTAATTGCACTGAGAAAACAGGAGATGATCGTGTTCATTAAGAACAAGAGAAATGACCTTTTAGGAACAAGGCCACAGGTATTCGCTGTCTCAGTGATAAGAGACTAAAGTAAGAGAAACTGACACAAACTTGTTGAAACCAGCCAATGATTTCCTCCAAAACGTAGTGGATAAAGCAGATTGGGCTATTAATCACAAAATGGAAGAATTCAGTCTGCTAGTCAGGGAATCATGATCTTGCAAGAATAGGTGTTCATGGCTATATGGCCGTACATGGAGAGTTGCATTTAGTTGGTAGGTTGTCTTACCAACAGGCACCAGCGCTGTTTTATAGCAGGCTGTATGCAGGCTTGGCACCAGGTGGTCGCAGTTAAATAGATCGGGGTGAAAGTGGTGCCCCGATATCTTGATATGGTATATACGGATGTAGGTAATTTCTTCAAAGCCAGGAGCAGGGGCAGCCCTGAAGTAAAGGGCAAGTTCTAGTTCTAGATAGAAGAACCAGTTATTGTCACAATCAGTTGTAGCAGGGAAAGGAAGAAAAAGTTGCCTTCTTGTATAGGATATTCTTATTGTGACGGAATGGATGGCCAGCCTCTATGAAATCATTCTAATGATAGGGAACTACTAAAACTCAAAGGAGATGTAAATCAAATAAACTGATTTACTATGCAATATACCTCACACAATTGACACCAGTTTTTATAATATAGAAGTAATATATATATATATATATATATAAATATATATATATATATATATATATATATATAATATGTCGTGCTACAACCAATCTATACCATACACTACTTCTATATTATGTGGGGAGGAGGTGAATTAATCACCTACTGCAACGCTAACCGTTGAAGGACTGTTCGCAGGGATTAACGACCGACTAGGAGGTCACACTTGAGCGGGTGGGTTTCAAATCCTTCATAATCAGACAGAGTGCATAATTGGTTGGCGAGATTTACTTGAATAGCCCGAGGGTATTGGTCAAGGTTATTTAAGGATGAAACAACAAAAATATAATTTTATTCACAAAGATTAAAATGAGAATAATAATAGACAAAAAAGACTTATGTAAATTGAGATAGTCTCTTGATAATCATTATATCGAGGGATTCTTAAATGGAATTACTTGATTAATATACCTAGGCGGAGATCAAAATGGAAAACCTGACAATAATAATAATAAGGAAGGTTTTTCAGTCTTACGGGTCGATGACTTCGAGGAAGGTCCTTCTTGTGATGAGGAGAGTTGAGAACGATTCACTGAAGCACGTGGGGCACGATCCCAATGAGACAGGTCAGGCACGATCTGAATGAAGCAGGTGGGGCATGATCCAAAACAACCTTCGATGAAGATAGCCAAAATTCAAAGATGACGTCTGACGGGAAATGTGGGAATTCTCGTAATTTCTCAAAGATAATCGATGGAGATTTTCTTCGGTTCGATTCAATGAAAGGAGACTGTTGCGAGATTTCAAAGGCTTCCTGTTTAAAGAAGGTACTAATTGACTTGGGTAGAATCGTGGCTGAAGAAGGCTGCTGTCTGGCGTACGGTCATGGGACGAAACGATGAGGACGACCTTGAGGTGCGGGATGGACTCTTCGAACTACAGAATAACCCGAGTATTTGTATCCTCGATTCTTGAAGGGGGCCGGCAAGTTTGGAGAAAGGAGTCACAAACTTCAGACATATTAATCCGGATGCGGAATCGATTCATAGTTTAGCAGCAAGGGGCGAGACAGAACTGTTCTTTTTCACCTCGTCACCGGACAGAGGAGGAGGCTTGGGACGAGTCCGCAGGATTGGAAAATGATTTTCCAACGTGTTCAGGGGTAAAAAAATTAGAAAATTTTCGAAAAAAAAATGACGTAGCCCATGGCGTGATACCATAGCACGTAACCTCAGATAAATTAGATGGGGGACCAGAAGTTGTTCTTTTACACAAATAAAATTGTCATTACTGGGCAACAGAAAACCCATGGAATATTACACAAGTCTTGTTGCATAGTCAGCGCATAACTGCTTGAGGTATTATTAATGCCTCAGGAAACACGGCTACTGTAAATGGTGCTCGCCACAAAAAATGATGAACGAGTTCATTACCCATAATTCATGAGTTCTTCGTCCAGAAAATTACTGGTTCCAGCAAGATGTAGCTACTTACCGTATCATGAGGAACTGCATGGCAGATTTTCGTCAAATGTTCCCAAGCAAGTTAATTTTAAGGTTAGGAGACGTTATATGTATTGTATCGCATGGTCTCTAGATCATATTTAAACAGTCGATTTTACAGAATTGAAGACCGCCATCACGATCACTTTTAAAATATTTAGGAGCTCATCTGGCGCCTTGCTACTAGGGCAGAAGTCGCCGTATTCCTACAGAATCTACTACTAGGCTATATTTTACAAATCTACAAGGCTAAACAGAACAACAACAAAATATGAAAACCAAGCAAAAAGGCAAAGAGAAGAAAGCACGCTCCAGCGTTGGGAAAAAGACCCACCTCTTTCCAGCGCAGGAGCAAGTCACCTACAAAGAAAACAAATAAAATATTGTTAAATTTATTAGAGAAGGCCCAACTCCTAAAAAATCATATAGTCCACAAGTCTCTGTGCACGAACCGGTCCCGAGTAGCGGTGCGATGGCACGTAACATTAAGTCACACTCGACCGTATCCCATATTTTGGCCAAGCCGGCCGGCTCGCA
Source organism: Ceratothoa steindachneri (assembly GCA_963969495.1). Lineage (NCBI taxonomy): Eukaryota > Metazoa > Arthropoda > Malacostraca > Isopoda > Cymothoidae > Ceratothoa > Ceratothoa steindachneri. The sequence goes on from OZ018326.1 coordinate 116,476,691, forward strand.
GTCCGGATTCTTGCCATGTAATCGGTGTGAGGAAAAGCAAGACGCTTGACTGGTTATTTAGTCCACGCGGACTCTTTAGGCCTGCATAGGCGTGCTCATTTCTCACATCCGCCCGGTTAACAAAAACCGTGGCTTCACGGTTTCAATGCGAAGATTCCAATGTCTCAAGAGCACTCCTGGCGCCTGTAAGTCGCTATAAATAACAATCCGTTCTCAGATATGGGCCCATTACGTTATTTCCCGTACCTTACAGTGAATTTCAACCAGCTCGGTCGTATAGACAGGTTCATTTAAACAAAGGAGATACGGCGTGTAAACTGACCTTCTTTTGGGAATTGGAGCCATTCGTATATACTGCCATGGTTCCAGCGTAACACAAAGTGTGCTCCAAAAAGGCCACACAATACCCCCGGTGCTGTAGAAGCTTTGGAAGCAGATGCGTTGCGACAAAGAATCAAAGGTTGTACCAACCAGATTTGCGTCTAGGGCAGAAGCCACTGGCCCGAGAGCTATACTGAGCTCTCGAAGGAGTTATCTAGCCCTAAAGACAAGTTTATGGTATGACTGGCGTCTTTTGGCGGCATGTGCACCGTCGATATTAGCTGTGGATCAATGAGAGCTTTTGCCGACTGAGGCAGGCGTCGGGATCGCGCGTACTGGCAAATGATGCACTGTGCACTGCGCAGATTGAATGACATATCCCCAGCATCACCACTTAGGCTCTCAATGGGGGACATGCGGAAGGCACCGGTCGTGAGGCCAAGACCTGTGTGGTGTATCGAGTCCACCTTCCACAATACAAGCTCAGATGCGGATAAATAAGACTCGCATCCGTTATCGAGCATTGAACGAACAAAGGATCGAAAACAAACTAAGGTATCAGCCATATCTGCACCCCAGGCACTGGACATCGCAGAGTGAAGAATATCCATGGCGCGGATACAAGAGACCAGAAGGCTTTGAATGTGATCCTCGAAGTTGAGGAGTCGGTAAAATACAAGACCAAAGGAACGGTGTGAGTCCACCACTTCCAGGCGAATAACAGTTCGAAACAAGTCTGGGTTAGGTTAGAGCCGTGGAGGAGGGGAGAAGTACACCACCTTAGTCTTAGCCAATGAAAGCCGAAGCATGTGCGCCTCGATATATTTAAAGACGTGATTCAATGCGCGTTGGATTCGACGCTTAAAAGTTGGCATCTGAGCAATGCCAAAAGTGATCTAAAGGTCGTCCACGTAGAGCCTTAGTGAGAACATCTTCCAGTAGCACTGTGAGGATACCGTTGTAGTGCTAGCTAAGAAAGAAAGCCTCTCAGAAGGTATTTTCCAGGCGGAGCATAGCATCCGACGTGGACTGGTACTTGCAAAAGCCGAACTGTCCTGAAGACAGATGGCATCCGGTATCCAGAAAAAAGGCTAATCTAAGATTTTACCAATTTTCCATCAAATTGCACACGTAGTAGGTTAGAGAGATTGGGTAAAAATCGGCTGCGGTAGAGTGATATCGAATCGGTTTGCATAAAACCAGCACAATTTTCTAATAGTGTGGCACGATACCCTCGAACCAGATCTTCGTGAAAAAATCTAGTGGGAGTTAAACAAATCAAGTGGGAGTTTCTACCAATAATTTACAATTCCGGTTGCTAATTGATGGATTTTTTTACAAAATATGTTAAAATAAAGAGTTGTTTAGCTATGTGGATGCTTAGGCACATATATTAAATATATTATTGATCTATACTTACTTGTCAACTATTACTACATAACTTTTCATCTATTTCTAGTTAACCATTTTATGGTAGTCAATTTTCGAATTCTTTCTAAGAAAATACAGTGATATGCTTTAGAATTAAATGGTTGTGTCAGAGAGAGAAGTTTATCCCACAACCAAACTCAGCGTCTACCAGTGGCGCCTGAGAAAAGATACACTTGCCGTCCCAGATAGCCCCAAGGGGGTCGTGTGAACCGTGTCGGGTTCCCCTTCTCCCCCGTCGCAGGGCCTGATCGCCACCAGACCTACGGCGTCAAGGAATTTTGCGCGAGCCTGTGCTGCTCGCCCAAAATATCTCATCCCCCATGGCGCGCAAAGTTTAGGGAGATCCCCGTGTCCCTTTCTGGTGTCTCTGGATACCCGCTTCAGTCGAGGCAGTATCAATACTTCTGGAAAAACTTTGAGAAATTAGTACCATACAGCCCCATATTGGTTAGCAGCCACTTACAGTCTCGCACGCCCTGCTCTGCGTCCCAATAGCTTTTAGCTACGAGTGCAACGGGTCACTTCTCTCTCTCTACCCAGCTTTGCTCGTACCTAAGGCAAGATTTCACGCCCGACAGACCATAGACACGGACAGGCATTTATCACTCGGGTCTCGACCTGGTTCTCGTTTAGAGTATTTCCTTGTTTATTTCTTAGCGAGGTTAAAGAAGAAGGAATTTTGAAAGTGTAACTTTGCAGCGCCCCGTTTCCTCGTCGTCTCCTAAGCATATTCTATCGTCGCCGTCGAGTCATTTTTATCCGCCCCCTTGTTTGGTACCGAGGGTTTCATCTTATTTATTGTCATTTATTTACTTTTGCTAATATTCTTTTCTTTGTATATAATAAAGTTATTTTTCTACAATCAGTTTATCTAAACCCAGAATCTCTAAGAATTGATTATTTAGGCCAACCACACTCGATTTTGATTAATTAACCCGTGTACTAGGATCTATATCCCCTTCCCACCCAATTTCTGGCGTGCTCCCTTCCCACGTCACCCCAGAGTCAATCCTTGGCTAGCATTGACGTTCGACTCTACGACAGGTTATCAACTATCTTTCTCAAGGACGTTGGCAGATATTCTTTGCTTTAAAGAATAAGTCGTTTCAGTACAGTGCTTGGGTATATAAAGAAATTTATCATAAAGATAGTAAGAAAAGTTGAAGAAACGCGTTTAACACTGACACAAAATTGCTTCCGTTTTCTTCAGAGAACCGTATCCAGATTTTTGCAAAAAGTTAAATTATATTGGGCTGGTTTGTAAACTTGTCCTAGAATATACGACTTCTTATGCTGAATAAAATAAAAGAACAAATATTTTTATCTATTCCAAAATTAACTTCTGAATTTTTTTATATATTTGAATTCATTTAACTTAGACATAATAATTATATTATTAACGTGACTCTAATAAAAGTGTTGGCTATTTACAGCGATGCGATCAAAGAAGTTTAATCTCAATCAATGTTACTGCCAGAAAATAAACGGCTTGTAAACGAAAAACCTAAAATTTACTTACAGTATTTATATTTAGTAGATTAAAGGTGAATAAAAACAGCAAAAAGCACACAGCTAAACCAAGCATACAAAACCTTTCCTCTAGATTCGCTACTTAGGAATTTTCGTATGTAGAAGATACTTTGCTACAACAAAACAAAAATGGAATGCCTGCTTTTTCCAATAGCAACTTTTACATTTAACTTTATGGTAATCTCTAGAATAAGAAGGTACTATTTTGAATACATATTTCCGTTCGTTGCCATTTCAATAAAATTTCTCTGAATCATATCACTTTGGCTAGGAGAGTTCAAATTTAAAAAAAAGAATTCTCTGCTACTTTTTAGGATGTTACCCAATTTTCTAACTAAGCAAAAGAAATGAGCTTATCAAGAGAAAATGTTGTTCCTTTCTGCTTTGATTTCAGTTATTTGCTTCCAATTTCGTCCAACTGCTTTCTCTAAAGGGAAAAATTTCTCGTCCGGTTGCCAGCAAAATTGTCCAATTTATTTTCCTGTAACATCCTTTTCGCTCTACTTTGACTGAACTTATAGTAAGAAATAATTTCTTTATATTGACTTTATAAGCAGTAGGAAATTTGGGGCTGTTAACTTACCTATATATTTTCATCGTGCCAATTAAAATGGCGAAGATAAATCGTAATTTTAGATGGAGTTCTAACTTGAGCAAAATCTTGGATAAAACCGTTTAACTTCAAATCAAAAACTATTAAAGTGGAGCTTCCAAAGGTATTGCCATTTGGAGGAAGTAAGCAATCATATAATTTTTTATTATTAAAATTAAAACAAGGAAAATAGTATAAATACTGATGTGAATTGCTTGCAAATGAGATTACAAATACCTTTAAAACTAATTTTGGTCGCGTGCGACTCTATATCTCACTAGGTCGACGGTCCGTTGGTCCCCGTTTTTCTTTTTTTCCTCTTGGTGATAATATCATATCTATTTAGCCGATTCTAACCAAGGTTGAAACCCTTATGTTGTTCTGCATTCTCTTTAGAATGATATAATTACCAAAGTCCTACCAATGTTATCCGGGGAATTATTTGGCAATAATATCATAACTATTTAGCCGATTCTAACGAAATTTGATACCCTTATAACATTTTATATTTTATTTCGGAAATTATTGAAAGTTTTGAAGGTAGTGAGGTCATAAATCACTGGCAAGTAGTTTCTTTTATCATTGAAAGATAAAATGAAGCATTATGGTACGTATTGCATTAAAACAAAACTGCAGTTGTAGATTTATAAGTAGGTTCCCCTATTTATCTCCAGTACCCTTCAATTGGTCAAAGCAGAGGGCTAGTGAGTTTTATAAAGCGACCATTCAAAAGATGTTTTTATATTTGTTAATTTTTATATTTATTAATTTAAAAATTCCTCTATATATAATTATTCTCTCAAAATTAAATAAAATATTAATTTGCAAATATATATGTATTTATATATATATATATATATATATATATATATATATATATATATATATATATATATATATATATATTCCTCTATTTATCTTCAGTACCCTTCAATTTGTCGAAGCGAAAGGCTAATGAGTTTGAAAATCTAAGACACCAGTCAAAAGCCTTTTTATATTTATGCATTTTTAAATTCTTATATATAACATTATTTATATCAAATTACATAAAATAATAATTAGGGAATTTATATATATATGCAAAGACTACACAGATCAGGAGAACAGAGCTACCACTGGAGAGGACCCCAAGACCTCGAATCTCAGACCTCTGGCTTATCTAGACCAATGTATTATCACGGAGCTAACGGGACAGACACGCAAAGTGACATATTTTTCTAAAAAACAACTATTTCCTTTGCATCTCCAAAGATCACGCCCACCAAAAATGTTTTTGTAGGATGGTAAATGTTGTACTGAAAACTGAACGTATCCTTTCGTTGTACGACAGCAAGCCAGTGTTGCTTGGCGTGCAAACTTGGTTGGTAAGTATCAATTTCCCGGTACAGACATCCAAATAGGTAAATACGCACATTAGTTAAAAGAAAACTAAAAGGTATTAAAAAAGGAATACCTTTTGGAAATCATTAGGTCAGCTATGTTGACCTTGGTGCATAAAATTGATGGTCAATTCTTTATTAATTTTGACTTAGAAGAAGAATAGCTGTATAAAGAAAAGAAGGGGTTTGAAAACTGTTGCAAGATGTAGAGTTGAAAGATCAAAACAAATATAAATTAGTATTGATTTTATATTATTGCCATCTAAGAAAAAAATATTATTTGAACTATATATATGTGGTTACCACTTACAAGATTGTTATATTAACCTGAGTATATTAAGACGGTAAAACTTACTTTTTCATTTATTTTATCCTCTTAGGACTTTCAAAGTTCTTTTCTTTTCATATTAGTTAATGATTACCTTTGAAATATATTAGGCGCTAGAGTAGACTTCAAGAATCGACATCTTTTGCCGAAAGTTCTAGAATTATTTCAATATACTCCATTTTTTCTGAGTCTACAATAACTTGGCTTCACAGAGAGAGCCCGAACAAGATTTTGATGATTAGCAAGATTTAAAATATGGTTGAGTGGGACACATGCTGTAAGCTAAGCTAGCTAAATGAGCAATGATTGAGAGTTGAGTTTAGATACATAGCAAATCATGTATTTTCCTTGTAAGTGAAAGATATAATGAGATGCATGTTATGGAATGTTTTGCCATCATAGTTCTAGTTTAATTAATGAAATTTATGTTTTTCATTGGTACAAAATGAGTAAGTTTGGTGGCTAAGTCAAAGAATAGCATTTTGTAGATATGATCCTCTCAGAACAAGGGATAGATTGTTCTGATACGGTTTATTCAATAATAGGTAAATAGAGGAGTGTCTGACTTTATTTTTTTATATGTAATTTTTGAGAACCTATTACAGGATCTGCAATACCTTAAAAGTGTGAACGAAAATCCTTATTCGAAAATCTGTTTAGACTCTTTGCTTATTATTTGTGTAGTAAATTGACCAGGAAATAAAGTGCCATGAGCTAGCTTCATCACTTTATGCTTAATGTTGTTGTTAGGTTGCATAATTCTTAGAGTTTATAAACTAAGTTTATTATTTTTTAATATTTGTCTATAAAATAAATTTCTTTGGAATTTCCAAGAAATCGTAAAAATACGTCAGTCCCAGCTCGAGAAGAAGCTTTCCTTTCTGCCATCAAGTCAAAAAACTGCAGATTGAATTTGAATGAAACTCAAGGGGAAATGCCTAAGATTACTTTATGAATCTTGCAGTAAAAAATAAGTTCATTCATTTCGTCCTGAGAAGAACTCACTCCACTTTCTTTCTAACGATACTGACTGCGCAACGTCCTCTAGACTATTCCCCAGAAGACGTTTACATATTTCTTCAACCCCAGACGAGAAAATTATCATTTAACTTAAAACTTCTATCTGGAATTCATAAAGTTTGCAAGGGTCAGGATATTAAATTTATTGTGGCTAATATTGAGTGCCTGATGAAATAAATATAATGGTATGCCATCCCCCTTTAACCAAAAGTGGGTAACTGTTTTGTAGCAGTAAATGAATTATCGAGCTCTTGTAATTTTGAAGTTTGACCAAACAGGACAAATAGTAATTATAGAAAAAAATATCTATGGTTAAAACTTAAATATCTTGTTAAATAAACCAATAGATATAAAGGAGTAATATGTAACTGCATAATCAGTCTACTGCTTTTAAATGTTTCCTCACAAAAATTAAAATAAAACTATTGCATATATTCAAAACAAGGTCTGCTGCCTAAAAATGTCGCGGGCCCTCACTTATTTTTATTTATTACCACACGTAGCATAATATAGCCAAGCGTATCATATTATAGCCTAGCCTAGTATATCCTAGACTAGTATAGGATAACATACCCGAGACTAGAATAAACTTGCATATCTTTGCCTATTATAGCCTTGGGTAGCTAGCCTATCGTTGCCTAACATAGTACTACGTAGCATAGCAGAGCATAGCTCTCCCTAGCCTATTATACTTTAGCTTACCCTAGCATAGCATAGTATAAACCTATCTAGCCTAGTATAGCTTAGCCTATCCTAGCATAGTATAACCTGGCCTAGCATTTTCCATCCTAGAAAGGTATAGCCTATACTATCCTATTAAACCCTAGTCAAGCATAGATTAGTATTCTCTAGGCTAACATAGTACGAGGGACGGTCAATAAGTTTTGCAATACAGATATAAGGAAACGAGATATAGGAAAAAGTGTTTTATTATTTTTCAAAATAGCTACCCTCGACTTAATGCACTTGCGCCACTTGTCCCTGAGGCTTCGAATTCCCGACAACCAGAAATCTCCCAACTGCTGTTCAATCTACTCTTGAACGGCGAGCTGGACATCTTCAACGTCCCCAAACCGGCGTCCACGCAGTGCAGTCTTGAGCTGGCGGAATAAAATGTTGTCGCTAGGGGCCAGATCTGGACTGTAGGGGGGATGGTTGAGCTCCTCGAATCCGCACTCGCAAAGGGCAGCTTGTGCAACTCTTCCCTTATGGACTTTGACAACGTTGAAGTCGATCAGGGGGCATGAGTTTTCTAGGGACCCAACGGGCAGAGACCTTGGTCATGGCCAAATTATCGTGGATGATGTTGATAACACTTCCATGTGATATTCCAAGTTCTCGTTCGATTTATTCGACCTTCACCCGTCGATTTTCGAGGATCATCCTCTCTACACGGGCCACATTGTCCTCGTTGGTCACGTTTTATGGGCGTCCTGAACGGGTGTCATCTTCAAGGGACTCACGACCATGGCAGAACCCCCTATTCCAGCGAGCAATGGTTGAAAAGGAAGGGGCGTTGTCGGTTTACACTGCAACCATGCGTTCATGGAACTCTTTTGCATTCTCGCCTTTCTTGGTCAAAAATTTGATCCCTGCGCGGTGCTCAACCTTCTCCATTGTTGAAAAATTTGTGACTGACGATCTCCGATCAGCTACTGATTCGCAAATTTTTTGACCGCCCCTCGTATATGCTCTCCTAGCATATCATTTTATTGACTAAATTAGCATAGTATATCTTACCCATATACATTATATCTTAGCATACTTAGCATAGTATAGCCTAGCCTATCATAGCCTAGTTTTGCCTAGAAGATTATAATATATTATAGCCTAGTCTAGTCTATCAGATATTTCGCCGAACAGTTTTGAGGTTATTTTTAAAGCAAAATAATTCCCCAGTTAACCTTGGCAAGACTTTGGTAATAATATCATTCGAAAGAGAATTTAAAACGACATAATGGTCTCAGATTTCGTTAGAATCGGACCAAGAGTTATCATGTTATTCTCCAAACAAAATAATTCCTGGGATAACCTTGGGAGGACTTTGGCAATTATGGCATCCGAAAGATAATGTAAACCTAAATAAGGTTTTTAAATTTCGTTAGAATTGGCCGAAAAGTTATAATGTTATTAGAAAAACAAATAAAAGCAAAATGGGGACCGACCGATCGATCGACATAGTCATCGATGTAGAGTCGCTCTCGAATAGACTCGCACGCGAGTAAAAACACAAAAACACTCGATTATACATACATACATTGTAGAATCCGGAGTCCTAAATGAAAATTTAAATTATAATTTATTAGATAGTTTACCTTAATGCTCCCAGTTTATTTGTCCATTATCTCATCTTCAAGCATTTGAAGCAAATTATATTTTAACCAACACATCCCAGACTAATTGTGAATTTAAATGTTGCTAATTTTATTAGAGTTTCTTTTTCTTGAGTTTTCTCACACATTCGAATGCCTTGGTTCGAAAACATTTTACTCCCGAGGAATTTGTTAAATATTTTTAGAGCAAGACGTTAATCCCTCTCATCTACCTCTCTGGTGGGATGGGCAGAAAGAGTGCCGTCTTCTCACCCCCTCAAAAAATGTTCGATCACCACTCCCACCTAGCCAAATGAGCCAAGAGGAAGGAGCGCTAGAGGATGATGAGGAAGGAAGAGAAGAAGATAGAAGAGTGAAAGATATTGTAATTATATAAAAGAATGATTGAGGAAAAACGTTGATTGAAGGCTTACTGGGATCATCCTACATTTGTTATTTTATATAAGATTAGAAGGGAATAATTTCATCATTAGGCCTAATGATAAAACAGCCTCATTTATTTATTTGCATTTAATCAACAATATTTGGATTATGCATAGATCTTCTAACTTTTCATTTTTTGTTTACATAGGTCCACTATTATAGAAGATGGAAAGTGCTAATCGGGTGCGATTTCTTGTGATTTATTGACTGTAAGGTCTCTTTTCCACTGATTGAGTGATCGTGGGTAATTTTCGTTTTGGGATATAAGGTAAATCCGTGTTAACCTCTAATCATGTTTCATATTCAGTTCAATTTCTTTGTTTAAGGAATCTAGAGTTGAAAGCTTTCTCAATTCTTAAAACACCTTTTTACAATTTCTCGATCTATTCTTAGCAACTGCCTTAATATAAAATCAAAATGTATGCTGATTTCAAATATTGATTTTTTACTGTACGTCAGATTAGACTTCTCGTTGCGATAGTCTAAATAAAGACTCTTATTGTTTCAGGGACTTGCTTTTATGCATTAATTAGCCGGATAGGATACTAGATGAGTACTTCCTTTCAGAATGCTAGATAAATTTCTTTTGATTTATCAATTCTAAACATCTTTAGGAATATTTGAGACTTCGCAAGAGTTACATTTTTAAATCCGAAAAATTATCACCACTTCTCTACTACTTCGTTCCTTAGTAAGCACTTGTAGTTTCATAGTTAGATATATGATCTTGGAACATCTAAAGGTCAATAATTTAATAAATGACACAGATTTCGATGCAGAGTCTCAGGGTTGAATTCTTTGCTCAATCTGTTTACGAGATGACCAGAAGTCTAACCAGATAAGGATATAGATGATGTTTATTTCGATTTTAAATTGGATTTTGACACCATCTAGGATTAAAGAGTTCTTGGTAATTGGAAATAGGTTATAATTGGCATTAGCTGGTATCTAAATTCTTCAGGGAAGATTTCGGACTCCCTACCTTTTTAATATATATATATATATATATATATCTATATATATATATATATATATATATATATATATATATATATATATATATATATATATATATATATATATATATATATACAGTCATTGACCTACATTTTTAAACTAGCAGTTTCTTAATATAATAAAAGTAAAGGAATTAATCAAACGTTGCATTTTGTTTTATTATTTTGGTATCGTAATTTTAAGATGAAATATGAAAATAAAATTACAGCCCAAACACATTTTATTAAAAAAAGGCAAATGAGGCACGTTTTTGTTCCTAAGTACTGCTTCAATTTGTTTTTTTATGCTTATATCGAATCTGTGATGATATCGTCACTAATATTGCTCCATTATTGTTCAATAAGCATCCTAAACTACTTGCAGTTTTGGATGTCACTCGCAATCCCCTATTGGCCAAGGTCTTAAAGGTTCTCGGTTTTTTTCAGCCCTAAACTTTGTTATTGGTTTTCCTTTGTGGTTAGGTGCACCATAATTTCGAAGAATATAGCTATCATCCCTAAATTGGTCATAAACTGTTAGGAAAATGTGGTGATAAGGTAAGTTTTGGTGTCATTTTGAGTTCATGGCGGTGATCTTGGAAAAAAAGAAGTTGTGCATTAGTTCCCTTAGATGAGAAGCCGCCCCAGAAAAGGAGAGTGTCCGAATGCTTCAGCGTGGGTTGGACTCGTCATTTTACGGTAGTAAAATGACCCGAAAGATGGCCAATGCCATTCATCGTTTACAAGCGCAAGGAAATGCACTGAATGTATGTCATGATAAATTCAGAAAGGATTTCAACATTTGTGGTCACATTTTAATACACTTAGTTCATAAATTGCCTTGTTATTCTTCTATAAATGTCTCATTTCAGATTTTTTTCTAGATACAAACTCTATACAACACTCATTAACTCCATTAATTTTCTCTAGGCGTGCATGCAATTTATTAATTGTGAGGAAACTCAGAAGGTCCTCTTTACTCCTGTCCAAGGGCGCCTATGGAAGTTTTACTTTTCCAGTGCAGGTAAGATTTTTGGGATCTGATTAGAGCAGAGTTGGCTTACAATAATGAAGACAGTATAGGGATTGCTTGTGTGGGATATTTGGATAATGTGTGATGATGTTTCGAGCAGTGTGAAGTTTCCTTCTAATAGAGGGTATCGACCATTGATCACGAGTTCAAGTGATCTGATGTTCTCATTTGAAATCGCCATCCGCTATGTCTGTGATTGTGTTTGCCAGTTGTTCTTGGGGAAAACCTTATCCTTCGTCTCATATATTTTGAAGGCAATATCTGCATCGTTCTAGTGTGTTTCTTTGACCTCTTTTCTTTCAAATAATATTTCGCAGTCTTCGCTGGTTGCATTACATGATAGGTACGTTCTGTAATCATTAGTCTATAGGCGATCGTATCTGGGTTTGATGGTCTGGGTCGAAAAAAAACGTGTGGTTCCCAACTTTTATAATTTGCGTGATTTCTTTGTGCTTGTTCTTTTCTCTATCAGTCTTAATTTCAATTATGTTTTGTGATCATAGCTACATATCGACTTTCCAGCAGATCACACTTCTATTTGCTGTGATCTGGGTGGAAAAGAGAGGTGGGGCAGTGATTCAAGGTACGATTCCATTATTTAGTGGTTTAAATTTCTTCGAAGATTATTAACTTTTTCTGGAATTTCTTTGAGTTGGGAAAAATTAGGTATTGACTTTTATGAGAATAATCTAAATTTGCCTACCTTTAGTAGACTAGAGATGAGATCGCGTAGGTTTCCTTCCTGTGGTTTAATTTTAGGATCTATTATCATTTATCTTAGACAGGTCCTAGGATGCCCTTCTTTGAGTTCGTTTTGCTTCGTTCTTGCTTCTGATTCACTTCTTAGAAAAAAAATCTTTAAATAATCAAAATTCAAAAGAATAAAAAACAGAAAAATTATTATCGGATTAAAGATTGAGGTCAGTGCATTTCCCCAAAGATCTAGTATACTAATATAGCTTCCAATATTATATTGCGTTTAGGCATAATTAAATAATACCAAAGGCTTAATCGGCGTATTGTTATTTAAAATATTATATGGTGATATTACTCAATTTTCAGATGCCATTTCGTTCAATAGCTATAGATCTACATCCCTACAACTGAGTAAAAATAATTGTTGCTTATTTCTTTGATAATTGTGAGGTTATGGAACGTACATACTCGCATGCTGCCAGACAACCCTGGGAACGAAAGAAATTTGTCGTTTGAGTTGACCTTCGTCTTCTCTCTCTCCTTCCACCCCACCCCCCCCCGCAATTCTACTGCACTCCTTCGCCTTTCCCTTGACCTCAGTCGTTATCCGTGCCAAACTGCCCCAACAGGCTACAGGAAGTCTGACGAAAGAAGGCCTATCTCACAGAGAAGCCTAAATTCTATTTGTCTTCTGTATGATACCATGGAGATTGTCCAGAAGGCGCTGCGATAAGCGAATTGTTGTATAGGGAATCTCTCTCTCGATTTTACACAGTCAGCCGTATAAATGACAACGCCGTTCATACATCGTCAGAAGTGTTCCAGACCTACTCGCGTTTCCCTCATATTGAACGAGAGTCGTTGCCGTAACGTATCGACGGCCAACGCACCGCTGAGTTAACTTGGTCGCTGTCTCAAAGTGTTCCTGAGGCAAATCGTGCCCAGCAGATTCTGTGACTAGAAGAATACGCTCTGTTGTTCAACGTAACTTGAGAAAGAAAAAGGAATATCCAAATAGTTACTGGAATTAACTATTTGTTAGTGTCACATCCAGTTAGGAGTGAACTATCATCCTGAGACTCCAAAATCGCAGAGGATTGGAGGTAGCTGAAGATGTCATCATTCAAATGAAGAAGCCGGCAATTACCGTGCAACTTCCGTAGGAAACCATACTCCTGACATCTCAGCGTCCCCGAGTTAAACGCCGTTAAAAGAAGCACCTTTTCAAACTTTATTTTCCTTTTCCTCCTTTACCAGAGAACTAGATCGGAGCTACAAATAGTCAGTAAAGTAAAAGTAAAGTAGTAAAGGTGTGAAGGGTGAGATAGAATAGATCTTCAAGCCCCTATCGTAGAAAATGCGTCCAAAAAGCAGAGTAGCAGGTCCTTCCAAATAGTAAGACAATGTGCGCCTCCCAATTTCTTGTAGCGCTTAGTTTCCCCTTAGAAATTTCCGCACCTTGATTGGCCAATTCTTTTAATACTTATGTTCGCATGAAAATACTAAATATAATGTAGCAATTTTGACTAATTCCATGACAAGGCAGAGAACACCAACTCAAATATCATGCGAGAGGTTTCAATCTCAAGCTATATACCCCCGAATCGGCGCCCTTCCCAACCGAAATCGATTCACCGAAGTATCGGAGGGTCTTAGGACTGGAAGATACAAGTGGGAATGATCAGATGAGGTTCAAGAGCGGCAGGTTGAGGAGGCTCTGGCCCAAAATATGATTAAATTGTCCACTGACTTCATCCACATGATTACGGACACAGAATACAGAAAAAAACGAAATGGCAGGGAGCGCACCCCGCCCAATACACCTCATGGGGCTAAAGTAGATCGCAAATAAGCGTCTACTTTAATCCCACACACCAAAAAACCCAACATTACACAAAATGACCAACAGGCTTACTATTATACAAATAAATGTCGAAGGTTGGGACGGGAAAGGTTTAATCTATTGCAATATTATGCGACAAAGTGACACTAACATTATACTTATCTCAGAAAACGGACTGACAGGGCAAAAACAATAAAATATTTCCATACGACGTCATTAGCAAGAATCATAGCCAGGAATGGTATGACGGCTGCGCAATAGCCGTCAAAAAAGGCCTAAAATACAGAAAACTTGGTGACTTAGATGCTCATACCTTGCCATTGAGCTAGGCACTACCCTGTGGGGGCTGATCGTGGCTACTGGGTATCAATCCCCAAGACGCAGCTATGTGCTCATGCACAACCTTCTGCAGATTTTCAGCCATAATAAAAATGTTTTTGCTGGAGATCTAAATCCAAGGTGTGCAATGGCAGGGTACACCTCCTACAACAATGCAGGCAGAAACATCGAAGTACTATTTGACAGACAATACGTGACAATGATTGGACCAGAATTCCCGACTTACATAAAGGAAAGAGCAGCAACGAAACCTGATATAGTCCTATCTAGTATCAGGTTTCCATACAACTACTACATTGAACCAGGCCCCATCATTCCGAGTGACCACCAGGCTATGAAAATTACAGTAGGAGTAAATCCCATTCAAATAGCAATCCCAGAACGCAAAAGCTATAAGCAGACGAACAGGGAAAGCTACAGAAATTACCTTCTAAATTATATCCGAGAACCTTTATTTGATGTCAATTTAGAAGAAATAGATAAAATAACTGGCTTAGAAATCCCCGTTGCTCTAAAATCCTTTTGACAAAGAGCACCGGGTCTCACGGGGATGACCAGGGATAATTTCATCAAGGTTACGCCTCACGTTTGGAGTAGGCTACTTAACATCATGAACGCCGCTCTGAATACGGGCTACTTTCCTGATCATTCTGAAAGTGGCCAAGATGATTATCATCCCAAAATCGGGAAAGTTGCCCTGACTGCCCCGCCAGGTTTCGGTCGATATCTCTCCTAGATTTTCTGGCAAAGTCTTGGAGTAGATATTTGCTAATAGAGTCAACTCTTTTCTCGATGAAGCCAACTTGCATAACGAGCAGCAACACGGCATCAAAAGGAAAAGAGAGACTGACATGGCACTAGCCGTTATCACTGAAAAGCTTGCCAAGATCAAGACAGACAAAAGGGATGCCGACCTGGTGTCTCCGCGATGTTAAAAAAGCTTTTGATAAGGTTTGGAAGACAGGACTACAATTTACGATCCTTCAAGTATGCCTCAACTCCATTCTTGAGAGAATTCTATGTGACTACATAATGGAGAGGAAAGCATACATACATATCAGAGGATACAAAGGCCCCGAATTCGAGCTCGAAGCAGGGGTCCCACAAGGGGGCTGTTTTACTCCCCTTTTATACATCATCTCTACACGTGACCTACCACAACCTCTCTTCGAGGGTACGATATACGTTTATTTCGCTGACCATATATCGCAAATTTGTGCCACCGCTTATGTTCACAGGAAATTTATAGCGAGAAAGGCGGCTAGGGAGATTTCTAACATCAACTCTTTCGAGAAGAGATGGAAGATCTCAACCAATGCCCCCAAATTTAAAATAATTCTCATGTTTCGCAAGACCTTCAATGACATACCGTTAGGAGGGAAGCGAATCCCCTACTGCCTGGAAGGGACGGTTCTGGGGCTCAAAATAACCACAAGGGGCTACTAGAGTCATATCGACCAAACAGTCGAGAATAGCAAGAGATATTTGAGGGATTTCAATAGGTTTCGTGACCTAAATCTTTCAAATAAACTCAAAATATTCAATGCATGTATTCGCTCAAGACTCTTGTACCCACCGGTGGTGTTGAACGCAAGCGCCAAGATCCACATTGCGAAACTACAAGTAATCAGAATAAAGCGGTTTTTCTAATTACAAACAGGGAGAACAGTCCTATAAGGTTTTGGACTAACATTTATACAATTAGGGGATTGCCTCATAGACCTAGAACCCATATTAAAGAAGGAGACGACATCATTGAGGACCCAGAGTCTTTCTAGAGAAAATTCAGAGCTCACTGGCAAGAGATTTTTGCTATATCACCTGAAGAGAACGACGACTTTGACCAGGACTTCGAAGACCAACTGCTTGATGATATCGACACAGTGATACATAGAACCCACCCACACCCCCAAGTATATCAGGAAAGAGTAATGGTTAACTACGGATGCTAAATAGCTGTCGAAGAGACCTTTAACAACATAAGATCCTTCACGCAGAGGGCTCCAGGCTGGTTTAGGATTACGAAGAATAACCACGTAAATGCCCCAAAGCGAATTATTCAGGGTTTGGCGAACACAATGAACGCTGCCCTGAATACAGGCTACTTTTCTGACGGTTACAAGATTACCGAAATCATCTTCATCCCGAAAGGAGACAAGCCATCACACCAGGTGTCTAACTATCGCTCGATCTCTCTTCTTGAGATACAGGAAAAAATCTTCGAGAAGTTTTTAGCAGATAGGCTACAAGCTCAAATGAGCAAGTTAGGAGCGCATAACCCCCAACAGCATGGGTTCCGCAGAAAAAGGGGCACAGATACCGCCCTGGCGCTCCTAACAGAGAAAATAGCATTATACCCAAGAAAATTGGTTTTATGTAGACATTGTGTTGAAGGACTTGCAAAAGGCCTTCCATAAAGTCCTGCTGGAAGGACTTCAATACAAGATCCTGAACCTCCATCAAGCCCAATCCTGGAAAGGACCAAAAGGTGACTTCGTCTTTGAGAGAATGGCCTCTCTCATGATAAAAGAGTACAGAGGTTCTGAATTCGAACTAAAGGCGGGCGTTCCTCAGGAAAGCTGCCTTGGTCCTCTGCCTTACTTGGTCTTCACAATCGACCTCCAAGCTCCGGTGCACAGGAACACGATGTATTTGCATTTCGCAGATGACATCACTCAAATTGTCCCCTGCCCGGAGAGGAAAGCAAGGGCGCATGAGGTTCGCACTATAGCGGAAATCAATAACATTAGCCAGTACTAGAGACGATGAAAGATCAGGACCAACAGGGACAAATTCAAGATCGGTCCGCTGAGCCGCGAGTTGACATGGCCTATCAACATAGATGGGAGGAGATATGGCTAATCCGTTGAAGGCACCGTCCTGGGCTTAAAATCACCTACCATGGATACTCGAGACACCGAATGGCAAGGAGAGAAATCTCCAAGCTATACAGGTTTAGAGATCTTAGCTCGGCCAACATCAGGAAAATATATCTGATTTATGTCCGGGCTAAGCTCATTTAGTTCGCACTGTTTTCTCACGCAGCCATTAAAACCTCGATGAAAAGTCTACAACGTCTCCAGAACACTGCTTCTCTGCTAATCAACAAAGTCAGAAGGCGTGATCAACTTAGGCAGAGAGATCTGCAGTGGAGGAAGCATTTGGAGACTATCAATGTCCTCACCTCAAAAATTGGGAAAAAGGTCTGGTCCACTCTACCGAATGGTGTCATTCCTGAGCTACAGGAAACTAGCGGCAAGCTTAATATACCTGTAAGGCTACGGGCTAAGTTTCACGCCAACGTCGGTTCCCGAGCACAAAATTATGCACACAAGATGTTATTACACCAATTTATACATAGGCAAAACAAAATACAACATTAACGTACATTGTATCAATACATAAATAAATGAAAACAGCGAACAATACAGTTACTACAACACAGGAAACACGAGGTAAATTGTCGGCAACTAGAGCTATCAAAGGCTTGAAAGCTGAACGTCTGCAAAAAAATAAGTACAACTAATCATTAGAGAACAAACAATACGAAGAACACTAAAGCCTATGAAATTATACAATCACAGGACAAGAAGATATAACAAACAACATTATCAAAAGGAAAAATAAATATAAAATAAAGTAATGCCCCCCATACTAGGCCAAAATACCCCCCCCCCCTCCCTCCTTCGCCTCTTTAATTTTCACCTACTATATCTTCCAATATCCCAACTTCTACTAGCCACTGAGTATATCTTCGAATAATTCAATTTCTGTTTATTCCCTGAAGATGCCCTAACAAGGTCAAAAGACGTCTAGAAATAAAGAATGGCATTCGCAGATGCTTTTTCCTGCCTCGAAGCCCTCGTTAAAAAACTTGTAAGAAGTATTAAGAAAATACAACTTAAAATAATAACGCTGCCATAGCTGTGGACTTCAATAGAACCTGCATACAACTTGGCTTTTTACCTAATTACATATATATATATATTTATATATTTATACTCTGGTTGATAGAAATCTTAATCCTACATCTTCACCAACCAGTGCTTTATAAGATATAAGAATGAGGAATGAGAATAAGTAACCGGCAATTTCAGGGGATACTAAGGGTGGTATATTTCTATATTTTTATAAATTAACGAGAGAGATATAGAAGTAAAACACAGACCAAGGAGAAAATGGGAAATACACAGAATGAGAATACTGAATTTGATCGAATATAAATGTAGGTTAAGAGTAATTATAACGGGTGTTCTAATAACTTGGACCGATTATAAATGTGAGTTAAGTTTAAGCATCTAATGATTTTTTTCTTTTCTTTCAGATTTAACAACTTCAGTCTTAGGCAATTTCAATCATGAAAAGATTAACAATCGAACAACGTGTTAACGTTTTCGAAGCCTATTACGGACATTTAGGCGATATTATTTTTCACACATAATTGCCCTTACTCAAATAACATGATCCAACAGTGAAATGAATAAATTCTCACCAATAACACTGCTTTATTTACTGCTAACTTCGATCCGTCTTAATGGAACACCCTTTTTATACGAATAAATATTTATATAAATTTGAGTTCAAAATTATGGAATGATTTATTGGATATCTTTAATATAAGATTTGGTCGATGTAATTTAGAGGATATATGATAGAATTAATGTATGGTTGGATGGACTTGGTAATAGTTTTGATATTTGATTGAGTTGAATAATGGTAACCTTAATTTACTAACCTTTGTCTTACGATAATGAGAACACGAGTGGACTATATTTGTCAGCGAACATTGGGGCGAGGTAAGTTGATGATAATTGATCGATTTAAAATACGTCAGACAAGGATTGAAATTGGTTGAAATATATATCGTACAACGTATAGGATAATTATTATCTGACGATAAGAAGGGTAAATTTTGCTGCAAATCTACCAGTAACATATGATTGGAATTGCCGTACATGAGTAGGAATTAATGGAAGCGGGATGAGTAATTTCTCAAAAGGGAAATTATGCTTTTGTAGGAGCTAGCAAGGATGTCAGCTACTACAAGAGTATGGTCAGATATGCTGAAGTGAGTTACATTAAACTAACGATGAATTACACATTATATTTTCTTTTATAAGTCCGGATTCTACAATACTTGTATATGTACGTTTTATTTGAATTTTTGCCTGTTACCTTTTAAAACGGAAGGCTGATTATGCAGTTAAAATAATTCGGTAATATCTGTTAATTGATTTAACAAGGTATTTAGATTTTCATTATTCATATTTTTTCCATTATTACTATTTGCCCGCTTTTGTTAAACTTCGAAATTACAAGGGCTCGAAAATTCATTTACTGCTACAAACAGTGACCAATAATTGTTTGAGGGGTAAGCTCTTTCCATTATATTTATTTAATAAGGTACTCACAATTAGCCAAAATAAAATTAATATCCTAACTCTGGCCAGTTTTAGCAATTCCAGATAGATAAACTAAGTTGTGATACCGTGTAATTATATAATAAAAAATAAAGAATAAGCTAGAAAACTTTTTCAGCGGTTGAATTATTGTTAGATAAATGATTAAGAGGACGTTGCTCACTTAGTATGGTTCAAAGGAAAGCGAAGCGAATTCTTCTCAGGACGAACTGAATTAACTTTTTTCACCGCAGGATTTATAATGTAATCTTAGCCATTTCCCCTGGAGTTTCATTCGAAATTCAATCTGCAGTTTTTTGACTTGATGGCAGAAAGGAAAGCTTTTCTCGAGCTGGGACTAGTGGATTTCAATGACTGCTTGGAAATTTCAAAGATATACTTTTTTCTAGACAAATTTAAAAAAATAATATGCTTAGTTTTAGAACGGGTAAGTATTATGCATCTAAGAACAAGATTAAGCATAAAGTGATGGAGATAGCTTATGGCCCTTTTTCAGGGTCAATTTAGTACACCCAAAATAAACAAAGAATTCAAACCGATTTTAGAGTAAAGAGTTTCGGACAAAGTTTTAAGGTATTGCATATGCTGAAAAGGTTTTCGGAAAACAAAGGCATAGAAAATATACCTATTATTGAAGCAACTGTATCAAAAAGAATACTTGCGTAATTCGGCTCACATTATCTCTTTACTTAAAAAGGTAACACCTAAAACCTGATAGTCATTGATGTAGCCCCAAACCTATCTCATTTTGTACTAATGAAGAAAATAAATTTCAATACTGAAACCAAGACTATGATTGTTAAATTTTCATAGAATTTTTCATAAATACTTCTAGAACTTTACAAAAAAATTGCCAACTCCTGAGGTCCAGTCTACCTCCTAATATGTTTCAGATTTGATCCTTAACTTATATGAGACTGCAATGATAGGCACTGGTTAATTAGCTATCAATGAAAAAAAAAGAACTTTGAAAGTTATCGGAGGTGAAAACCAATGTAAAAGTTGGTTATACCATGTTAATATGCTCGGGATAATAAAACAACCTTGAAATGTTAACAACATATTAGTTCAAATGAAATTTTATCGTTACATTTCAATTATATGCAATCAATCCTATTTTATATTTGTTTGATTGCTCAAATGCACCTCATTTAACAATATTTTAAGGCCTACTCGTCATTTGTGCATCTTTCTTCATATAATCTTTCATTTGATAAGATTTTACCATCTATTTTTTGCATTTTGCATCAAAGTCACCAAAGATATCTTTATGATATCTAAAATGTAATTTGGGTATTACTCTAACTAATATGTGTATTTACTTGGTTTGTAATTCTGTACAAGAAAGTTGATAGTGACCTAGCATTCATCAAACAATTAGCGGAAATCAATTATATAGATTCAGAAATCTTCACAGGAAATTGGTTGCAGATATTTCGTATGAAATTTGGGCTTCATTTTAAATAACTTACAAGTCTGGAAAAGTATTATTCGTGCTTCCCGTGTCTTACACCGCAGCAATAAAATCTCTTCCTTCCGTCATGTAATCTCTGCCCGTTGTTATTAATTGGCGTACAAACTCATTTATTTTCAAGCATAATTTATCATTTTCTATACAGTTACCTCAATATTTTATGGTTCTCTACAATATGTAAGACTAAATATTTTCGATATGAAAATTTGTCTTTGTAACTTCCAAACTCTTTTTATCTTATGGATTGTGTTATGTACCTAAAAATATACAATTCATGTCAAAGGCATTTTTGCATATCTTCCTTATGATTATTAAGGTTATTTCACCTTGGAAAGAATCACCAATAGACTCTACTTTTGCGTCATTCTTTATATTACCAAGAGGCAAACAATCTATTTTCTTAGACTTGGCAATGAGGCTTTATTTATTTCGTAGCCATGGCTCATTTTGTTTAATGCAAATTTTCTATCTATTTGTTTTCAAATTTCTATCTTGGCTACAATATTTAATAGAAAAAGAGTTTTTTATTTATTCTTTTCAATCTTCTACATCATTACGTGTTTTTTATCTGTTCACCCCTTTCCTCATTTTTCTCAATGACCCTCTCTTATTTTTACTTTCTCGTAAATATAAATATCTTGTTTAGTTACATTAGTTTTCTTCCTTTTTTGGCTATAAAAACTTAATCTTGACTATATTCCCTGATCCGTCGCTTCGCTTCTCTTGTCATAGCTTCAAACTTATCATCGGTACCAAAGAAATTTGTATTTTTATGATATACTGATTCAATTGATTTCACATATTCTTATATGAATGAATAGATCATGTATGCATCTAAAACCACATTAAAAATCAGGTATTTTTTTATTTTCCTCGTACAGTCTGCGTAAACTTTAGAGCTATTTTATCAAAAAGGTCCTCACGTTAGGAAAATAGGTTTAAAGGAAGTTGTCATCTTCGTTTAAAAGATTTCATACTTTTAATTTTTTATTGTTTTAATTTTAATACTGAAATACTAAAATATTCTAAATAATTAATTTCGTTCTCCGAAGTTCATTTAAAGTTAAACCCTTTAATATTTGTAAGAGTTCTTTCCCAATTCTATCTCAATTGAAAATTACGATTTATCTTTCTGATTGTAATTAAGAATATAATAATTAGGTTGAGACCAAAGAATTACTTCTTGTGGTCAAAGTAAAAAAAATATTTTTATCTTTTCCTCTAAGTTCAATCAACTTAAAGGGAAAAGGACGATACAAGAAAATAAATAACTAAATTATTTTTTTAAGGACATCATGAGGAAATTTTTATCTTTAGAGAAAGCATTCAATAAAATTGGATCTAAATAAATGAATTCAAAAGCGAAAGAAACGATATTCTCTGTAGAGAAACTCCTTTCTTTTGTTGTTTCAAAATTGGGTAACTTTGACAAAGTAGCAGTGAAACAAAAATTGCAAACAAATGCTCTCTTCTAGCTAAAGTGATATGATCCAGAAAGTTTAATGAAAATGGCAACTGACGAAATTGTGTACATAAAATAGCTTCTTGTTATTAAAGAGATTACCTTAAAGGTAAATGGTAAATGTGAAAATTGCTATAGTAAAAAGGAGGCATTTCTTTTTTCTTTTGTTGTAGCTAGAGAATTTGGAGGACGGGTTTTGCACGACTTTTCTTTATATGTTTGGTTTAGCTGTCTGATTTTACTGTTTTTATTCACTATAATGCTACTAAATTCTAATATTTATATCAACCCAGACATATTTTTCTTATACTTTTCCAAGTTTTTTCAGTTTTTTGGTGATTCAAACCGGTTAAATTTCCGCCATTTACATTGATTTAGATCTAATTTCTCTGATCGCATTTTTGTAAATTCCTTTCCTCTTTTCTTAGAATGACGTTAATATTTATTCTGTCTAAGTTAATGATTTTAAAATTATCACAATTTTTAAAAGTTGATAGTGTAATGCTATACAAATACTTGTTGGCTTATATTAAACTGTATTATTCAGGATAAGAAGAGGTCAAGTCCATGAAAATTTTCAAAACAATCAATTTATTCGAATTTTGGCAAAAATTTGTATTTAGGTCAATAAATGAAAGAGCGACCATTTTGGTGTTCTTTGGGCAAGCGCGTTTCCATAATTCTGGTTGGAAGTTTTTAAAATAAATTTCTTAACATAAACAAGCGTTGTATTCAATCGCCTTATTCCGAAAGGAAATAAATATTCGTGAACATCCTTATGAGCAATTTAAATCTAAAGCTTGCTGCTGTATTTTCTTAGAAAGAAAACAAAAATTGACTCACTTGGAATCATTAACTAGCAATGGATGATAAGTTATGCAGTTTTAGTTGACTAAGAAGTAGAGATCACCAACAAATTTCAATTATGTGCCTAAGCATACATATGCGCCAACAACACCTTATTTTCACAGATTTTACTAAAAACTGCCCATCAGAATTGAAAAATATATGTGGAAACTCGCACTTTTCACCTATAATATACTCGCAAGTATTTTAAATAAAATTTTGTATCCATTAATTTTGTATAATATATATATATATATATATATATATATATATATATATATATATATATATATACATATATATATATATATATATATATATATATATATATATATATATATATATATATATGGAGAGTTCTACCCGTTCAGTGTGGCTTTTTGTACGATTGAGAGGCAAGATCTTTCTTTGCTAAAAGATGGATCCCATTGCCAAGGGCGATGTGTTGAACATTCGGGAAGTGGGCTATCTTGTGAAAAATTAAAAACAAGTAGGATTATTCTTATGCAATTCTGGACAATATATATATATATATATATATATATATATATATATATATATATATATATATATATATATATATGGACAATAAATCAATAGGCACCAGTGGCATTAAGCTGTATTCTTTTGATTTACTATAATTTATCTCTGGCTCCAAATGATTTTTGAGGACGTTCATCACTCTTTTACTCTCAAAGTTTGCAAGAAAGGCTATTATTGTTCTGCTCTATTATTCGAATTAATTAATTTAACTAGATTAATATACATTCAAAATTATTAGTACCACATAAAATATGGAGTTTACTTGTCTAAATTGTTATTGATAATTATTTAATCCTTTTTCAAGCACTGAATATATTCACTACAATTAAGACACTGTAATTCCTGCAATGATATGCGAATTATACTTATGCCTTTTACTAATATTATGGTTGTGACTGCGATAAGTAAATTGAATGGTATTTAATTTCGGTTAGATTACGTGAAGTAAATAAATTGCTACTCAAACTAAAACACTAGGCTTCAATGTGCTGTCAAACCACGATTCCTCATGGATTGGAGTGATAATATAGGTGAGGGACGAGACTTGTTTGTCATGAGTCTACTCAGTGATTAGAGGATGAATAAACCCTTAATTCTGAGGCGGGGTAAAATTATTTGAAGTCATCTTTCTTTCTCGAAAGGCTTGTTTAATTTATCGCAAAATTTGAGGAATGTGGCATGTACCATATTCCGAGATAGATTTTATCTGAGGAAGCGCAGAAAAAGGTCGCCTTGATTTCTCGCTTGCTCTAGAGGCGGACAGAAGCTCGGAAGGAAATTAATTCTCTTGTTTTTTCCGGAAAGCCTGTGTACATTGGGGAGAGGTCTTATTGTTAGCCAAGGTACGGCTCACTGACAATCCGCTTATTGAATATTTCAATAATGCATCAGAAAACGTAAAACTAAAATTGGTAGGTAAAGTTACCAATAACCTCTTCAAATCAAGCAATTGCCTTCTGTGACAGAAATCATGTGAAGTCTTGAATCCCATACACCTTCACTCCATCTACTAAAAAATTCAAGACCTTTAGAGGCCTTTCTAAATTCTTCTCGCCCTCAGGCGTTTTACAATTCTATACCTATAAAGACAGTTAAAAATTTACCCACCAGTCGCTTCATCAAAACTAGATTCCCCAGCCTATTACAAGTCACAAACTCTTCAATCCTTCACAAATCCCTATCTCTTAGACCTTTTTCTAAACTCTTGACTCGCAGACAATTAACCAAACCCCTACCCTACAAGCACTTTCCGAAACCTCTTCCAAAGAGATATCTTAAAAGACCATACATGCCAGAAATATACAAAAGAATTAAGATTTCCGGCCCAGAACACTATCTTCTGTGCTAACACTATACCTGATTATCCTCTGGTATTATTTCCATTCTCTCCCTCGTCCTACCTTTTCACCACTTTTCTAACCCCGTTTATCTACAACAACTTTCTACCCTCCTTCCCAAACTAACCTGTGTTTCCGTTGGAATATACTTTAAGATTCTTCAAGATTCCTGCATGTTTATGGAGAGTCTACAAAACATAGAGACAATGTTTTGAGGTACATGAAAAGTTTCAGAGAAGGAAGAGAAGATGTTAATTACGACGAAGGAGAACAGGTGGCTGCCATTCAAAAACTCCTGGTTGAAGATTGCTGGATTAGCATTGAATTTATCCAAAAGGAGTCGATATTTCCAAAAGGCCAGCATATGTAATTTTAACATGCCATCTTGTTCTCAGGAAGCTCTCTGCACTTTGGGTGTCGAAAGCGTTGCAGAATGATCAGCTTTCACAAAGGAATTATTTCCTATCATTTCAATGCTCTAGCCTATTCTTAAGGTCTAACAAGAGAAACTTTAAGGGAATTTAGGAATATTTACCAAGAATAAGATTTCAATCAAATAGGCCAAACGTGAAGTTAATACATGGTGCAATTCAAAAATCAGGAGTTATTCAGAGAGGGACTTGTCAGGTGAAGTATCGCCTTTGGAAGTGCATTGACCTAAATGGAAACTAGGTTGAGAAACTTTAGTAAAATTTGTGTTTTTTAATTATTAATAACTATTTCGTTCATTTTGAACCAAGATTTTTTTACGATCCTTCGTATGTATGTTCCAAATTTATTTATAGCTTGGAATCTCCTACCAGTGAAACACTTAACATATTAATTCATTTGTCCTAGAATATTTGGGAAGGTGACCGCCGCTCTTTTCTTCACCTCTATCTAGGTAATCTATTCATTTTCTAGCTAGAATTAGCTGTGCGCTCTTCGAGACCTTCTGCGTACATATTGATTGCCAAACAATTCAAAGTCTGAAACCCCTCTTCGTCGTATTATATCGAACATTGGCTCACATGCATACAAACTCTCCAAATGATTGGCTTTTATTCTCTCTGGCGCAGTTGGATTGACGTCTTCGTCCCACATACTTCATTCCCTGGATTTTATTAAAAAAATTTGAATGTATTAGATAACCCTAAATTAAACCTCCCGTTACCCCAAACCAAATTGTCAAACTAGTTAAACTGTGTTACGGATAATATATTCAACAGTAACATGGGATTTTCTTGACAAAATTATGGCCATATTATGGGCAACCCGTTATCTCCCATTCTTTGTAACTTGGTCTTGGAACATTTTGTAACTTCCCTTCTCACCAGTATTAAACAAGAAAAAAATTGTATATCTCATAGAATTGGGGTAGCCTGAACCTGAATCTTTTGTCTTCCCTCCAAAGATGCAAGGAAGAGGAGACGACAGCCGCAAATTAGGAAAAGAAATTCTCTTCGACTGCGATGGGATTTTAAATGGCGAGAGTTATTAATCGCTTGCCGGTATTTCTACTATTTAATAAGACTTTGGTGGTTGGAATATTTAAACAGGAACAAATTTTTTTAATATTATATAAACAGCAATAGATATTTACAGAATAATAAACTAGCAATTTATTTAGCCTTTCTTGGATAAATAAGTACATTAATTACCCGAATGAAAGCGGGAAGCGACTGCGAGGTGAATCTTAGCCATACGAAGCTCAATAATGGTTACAATAATTACCCAAGAGGGAGTGGGAGAAGATAACGAGGTGAGTCGCTCCGTCGGAGAGCGTCACGCCTCTTCGAAGATGAAAGAAAATATAATTCTGAGGCTTTTCTAGAGAAGACCACGAGTATGGGTACTCGGGGAAAGATATTTTTTCAAGGAAGCATAGCAGAGTGCATTATTCCAGACGTATCTTCGTCGTCCCGAATAGAGATTCCTGCTGCCAGTTTGAATAGCACCATGGGTTGTCGCTCGAGGATTGCGCGTCGTCGATGAATGATTCCATAAACCTCTTATGATGGTGCGTTGATACCTTCTGTATTGCGTGGGCTTGCTTACTTGGAAGCAACGGGAGGACATCTCACGACCCAAAAGCTGTATGAATACTTCCTCAATTATTTTGGTCGTAGAAAATATATATTACTACGTCAGAAGTTCCAATGTTTGCTGACAGAAGCATTATCGGTTCGGTCCCACAGCCTTGATGTCGGGAATCGGCGGTGGGGTCGTAATGGCATCAACGGGTCGGGGTCCTGGTGCTTTATCGATCCGGAAGTTTGCCGACGGTCTGGAAACAGGGATCCCTTGCTTGAAATCTCTTTCTCGTGACTCGATCACACACGCTCGCTCTCTTACTCTCCACCATTTTTTGACACATCACCCCTTCAAGATGGAACCTCCCAAAAATTCATAAAAAAATAAATACAACAATTCATATCACATGAAAAAAGCAATGGAATACAAGAATACATGTAAGCACAAAAGAAATAATAACTACCTAAATACCTAGAAAAAGTTGCCATTATCCGGGGCTTATTACAACTATACAGGCAATTTCAGCTGAGGCATATCGGGCCTCGGTCACAAAAGAATTTACGGAGACTTATTTACATGAGACAAAATTGGTAGGCTTAACTTCATCGGGAGCGGAATTTACAGGATTTCGACGCAGGCTAACAGCCATACAATTCTCTCAACCCTTAAAATACAATATCTTAAATTGAATTTTTGAAGAACTAGGCTACAATTCATTAGTCATCATTTTTTTTTTAATTGGTTGTTACCTATGCGGAAGCCTAAATAGTCAATGGTATTGAAAGTAAAGTGACATTTGCTTGAACTGAATTATCCGGTTTCTTCACCATAACTACTGGGGAACAATTCTCTGATTTGCAGGGCTTAATTATCTGCAACCTTAACAATTTCTCTACTTCGGTATTAAATTCTTCCCTTAAATGAACGGGCAAATGGTGTTGTCAAGATCTAACAGCTTCTTGCGTAGTTAGCTGGATATTGTGCTCGAATTGGGTAGTATATCCTGAGATGTAGGAGATGAAGTCATTGAATCAATCAAGGGTAGCTTGGAGCTGGGTTTTCTGACGGGAGATAATTGACCACTTATTTTTAACTCATTGGAAGGGGATTCCATTACGTTGGGTACAACTAAGAAGTAATCTTCGTTCAGTTTCACGCATACGTTATGGACCAGACCCAGAGGGTTCAAGGGTACTCTCCTTCGAGAGCTTATTCTTCATCTATGGCTACTATCTAATGGATTCCGACGCGCTGGTGGTATTTTTGAGAAGGTTTACATGTTAAAGCCTACTTACAGATAGAGTCTCTAAGTCTCAACAACATAGTCTAAGGGACCGCGTTTTTTGACTATCCAGTAAGGACCGTGACATTGGCCCAATAAATTGTTATTGTTCTTCGGGAGAAAAAACAAAAATTTCCTCGCCAGGCTTGAATCTTCGTTCCTGAGATTTACAGTCAAAGTAAGATTTATATTTGGCCAGATTTACGTCGGCGTTTTGGTCGGCTATCTCGGTGCATTGTTCTAATTTCTCACGAAGCTCGATAAAATATGACTGTAATTCCCGATCAAATTTTCGGATTACAAATAACTCCTTAAGAATGTAGAGTAGTCATTGAACATTCCTACCATATAACAGTTTTAAGAACGCGACACCCCAAGTTCCGTCAGGAATTTCCCTGTAGGCTAAAAGAGCCGCGGCGAGATATCAGTTCCATTCACTCGGTTGCTCTGCGCACAATTTTTGCAAAATGGCCTTGAGATAGTAGTTTAACCTTTCTTACATACCGTTTTTAAACGGGTGAATGAGAGTAGTAATAAGGGGCTTAATCATCAGCAGTTTTTCTACCTGCTTCATTAAATGAGTGGTAAAATGCCGGCCCACGATCCCACAGGAGCTCATTAGCTAATCCAACGCGGGAACAAATGGAGATGAGAACTTCTGCACACGAAATACTGTCAATATTTGTGATCGGGACAGCCTCAGTGAACCAAGTAACAAAATTGACTGCAGTGAGAATATAACTGTGGCTCTCACTAGATGGATGGCGAATAGGGCCAACTTGTCAGATAGCTACTCTAGGAAAAATGTTCGGAGATGACAGGGCGCCTCTGTAAGGAGGCCGGCATGACTCTACCCTTAACTGCTATATTTTGACACACAGGGCACGAACGACAGTATTGCAGTATTTCTTCGGCGGCTCCAGGCCAATAAAATATTTAAAAATCTGTTTGGCCGTGTTTGTCTAGACATAGTGACCAGCTAAAAGGCTTGTATGAGCGCTTTGAAGGATAAGGTGCGCATGTGATCGAGGGCTGCACAATGTCTTGGCCTCTTCGGTATCTCGGGATCAACATAGGCTGTAGAAGAGTTTATTCTTAATATTTAAGGAAATTTACCCGCCTAGGGTTGAAAGGACTCACACTCCTTCTTTTTTTGAAAAAATCCTCGCTGACAATGTTGCTATAATCCAGGCCTCCGGGAGTTTCCAAGAGAATGGGCACTTCTGATTCTCGATGAGCCTGGGAGCGAGTGGTCAGGGGTTGTGACGCTGGGAGTGAGGAGACTTTGTGGCTGACAACAGTTGTAATATTAATATGTCGTAGAATTTAGGTAGCCTGAACCTGAATCCTTTGGCTCCCCTCCAAAGATGCAGGGGAAGGGAGACGACCCCTATAAATTAGGAGAAGATTTCCTCTTCGAGTGCGCTGAGATTTTAAATAACGAGAGTGAATTAATCTTTGGCCGGTATTGCTACTATTTAATTAGGGTTCGGTGGTTGGAGGTTTTAAACAGCAAGAACAATAATAATCTTTTAATCTTATACAAACAACAATAGATATTTTCAGAATAATATAACGCAATTTACTTAAAAGCGTTTACTAAATGAATGAAATTGAAGTTCAAATTTTGGAGATCTCTTTTTTAACAAAAGGAAATCACCTTCATGACATCCATGTTTTTGAGTTAAAATATACACTTTATTGTTTATGTAGATGAAGGCCTATCTAAAGCTAGGCCAATATTCTAATGTCCTGACAAGAAAACTTTACATGTAAAAAGAATAGTTTATCTCTACCATATCCCTCCCTCCCTTTGCTTAAATGACCTAACTCTATTGTGTATCCCAACTTGACTACTTTCAAATATCCATTAAAAATCAGAAAATCTTTCCCTTTCAATAATTCAAAAGCTCAAAAGAAAGATGCAGGCATCTATTTGATCTCGTGTAAAGGGTGTGGAAAAGAGACGAGAAGATCATTAGATAAACGCATATACAAACATACGGGGATATTCGTAGAGCAAGCAATGCCCCAAATATGTTTAACCATGTGAGTACAAGAAGCAGAGGCCAATATGCCTGCGGCAATAGAACGCGCACGGCGAACCCTCGAAAATATCACTTAGGGCCTCTATTGGAGAGAGAGACTTTATGTGGCTCTCTCAAGAGGACACCTAGGCCTGAACGAACGCCCCCGTTCGCCGAGGTGAGAAGAATACAGATTATTCTATCCACGGACGCCTCTGAACTTCCCCATGGCCTGTGGTTTCTTGGATAAGGATGCTCTGTGAATTTCGTCGTCCTTATCAGGAAACTCAGTCTCTTGATGACGACTGGCGAGGCGAAATACTTCATTGTTCAAAATCTTTCTTGGTATTCAATGCTATCTTCTTCCAATCTAAAGATCACATTATGCCTATTTCACACTATGAGTTTTATAAAGGTTTTAATGCATGTAGTGTTGCGAAAATCCATTCTTAAGACTTATGGGGATAAGGCAGTAAATGAGGAAAAGATGTTAGAGGTCGATTTCTATTTTCGGAAGTGGGAATTTCAGTCTTAAAGACGGTCAAATAAAGGTTGTAAAAAGGAACTTGATTGGGAAGAGTTGAAAGCTGTTGTAGCAGCAAATCATGCTACAACTTCTAGAGAACTTGCTGAACAGTTAAAGGTAAGCTATAGGAGTATTCTACGCGAAATCAAAAGGAATAGAAAGCTTCAAGGGATTTGAAAATGGGTCACGCACGAACTGTCCACGGCAAATTTACAACCTCGTCCTGCTTGCTGTCAATCATTGCTTTCACAACAGATTCTTGTCACCATTGGGGCAGGTTTGTTACTGGTGATGAGAATTGGATCCTTTCCTTTAATTTTAAGCACCTCCGTTCATGGATCAGTCAAAAAGCAGAATTTTTAAACAACTAAAGGACTTCATCTCTAAAAGTTCCTGTTGAGTGGATGATGGTATATTGAAGGAATGATAATTTATACTCTAATCGATTTTGTTGTTTGTAAGCCGTTTTGGAGCAAAGGTTACTCTACTTAGTAAAGAGTGGGGTTTCCTCTTCCATTAGGATAATGCCCTTCATCACACAGCTTTCATGACCAATAATCTTTTGGAGTATTGAGCTCTGGTAATATTACTTCATCTGAGCTTCCTCCTCATCTGGATGGTCTTAGGTTGACATCAAGAGAAAAGGTTGAAGACGAGTTGCATTCATATTTTAAATCAAAACCTAACAAATTTACCTGCGTAGTATTTATAAGCTTGGCAATTGGATTGGAATGTTTGTCCTTCTAATCAATCATTGTTATCTTCATGAATAGATATTTACATATTCCTAAGTTTTAGCACTTATAACATATACAATAAATTTGACATTACTTCCGTTCCTTTGTGATAAAAGGTGCTAATCCTAAGGAGACTTGACAGGAGGGAGGAGTATATTGGCTTTTAACTGAATTTCAAACTGCATATGCAATGTTTTGGTGTCCATAAAGTTTAAAACAAAATTCTTTGCTGTTGGATAATGATGGATGTATTGGAAAAATTGGACTTTGAACTCCCCTTCTTTTAGTAGTCAAACAAACAAATTCGCAATCAACGATTCATTGCTAAAAATGCAATGAAAGATATACTTTAATGATTTTTGCCTTCATTCCTACCGACTTTTTTTAATGTAGAAAGGATAAACTTTTTATTTTGGTTAAAAATATATTGTTTTATCTCTCTTTTCATTTATCCACGTAAGTATAAAAACGAACGAACATTTTAGTAAGGCTGATGCTAAGGAAAATGTGAGTGAACTTCTATTAAATACAATAGAGAATGTATTAATATTTTCTTAACGCGATTATTTGATAAAGGAACTACTATTAAGGATTATTGATGCCTAGAAAGCTTGAATGCCATATTCAGTTGTGAAGGAAAGAACCATGCTACAGAGAAAAGAGACCCAGAACGAGTAAAAGAAAGCCAAAGTTAGGATTCAATAAAAATACAGAGTTTGAAAAGGTTTGTAATTCTCAATTCCATTGAACCTCTCTGGAGAGCGGGAAATAGAACATTAGAGTTCTTTAGAGCGAAACTCGTTTGTTAAGAAATCCTAACCATTGGATATAATTTGAGGACATAAGAGGATTATCATTTGACTTATAGTCCATTTGGTTACTTTTCTCTTATTAAACTTGTTTTGGGCGTAAACTTTGTTTACCAAGAAGAAAGAAGGATTAAAATTATTTAATAAACGAATCTCGTAAAATATTATATCAACCTCTAAAATGTTTTCCTTCTTTTATCTCTTATGGATGAAATTTAAAGGCTACAAAATTTGTCGAGTGATTTTGCAGGACGAGATAAAATTTTGAAGTTTTTAAAAATCGAGCGAAGAATAAGTGAAGGTCTTTTAGACAGAGGAGAGTTTCAGATAAAGATGGGATAGATTATGCTAATATAAAAAATATGAATAGATTTAATATCTATATGCCTTGCAAGGCTTTTAGAAATATAGTGTCTTCCATGTCCATATCTATAAAATATATGAAGTCTTTTTATCGTCGGCCCAGATATAAGAATATTAATATATATATTTTATGTTGTGTCCTATTTTAACTTTGTATGAATTTAAGTTCAAAGGGGCGATTGGCTGTGATATAATTACGTTACATAAAATTCTAATAAATGTACATAATTAAAGATTAAGCACTAATAAAATGAGGAGAAAAATTGAAAATGTTTAAAGATAGTATGGTAAAATATTATGCATCTTGTAGTCAAAGAAATATCTCATACTACTAGTCGTTTGCGCTAAGAAAGGAAAAATTAAATTAGATGTAGTCATTTTTGTTATTTTTATCCAAATTTAGTTATCACTTAGCCTTTCTTGAAAATAATGGTTGAAAAAGGATAAAATATTTTTAAAGTTGTAAAAAGAAGGAGATTTAATGAATAAAGTTTTGACTTTCATCTTATGTCTTAAAGGGGTGACAATATAAAAATCCTAGAAACAAACTTACTTTAACAATTTTAATTTTGATTTAAATGAAAGTTAGACATTTTTGTTGTTTATATAAATATTCTGATAATTCGAAAAATGCACTTATATAAATACCATACTAGAAATTCTATCAAGCTTTCTTGAAGTGAGACCAGGTAATAATTTACAAGTTGCTAAAGGACAATCTTCTACTAAGGATGAGAACTTAGCCTAATAATGGTAAGGAATAAGGGATGCTGTTAGCTTTTAATCATGGGGTATGATTTCCAACTTTTTGATAGTAAAATAATGCATGATCCAAAATAAATATATGAATTATTCGAAAAACAAAGAGGAAATATCGCTTAGAATTGAAAAATCAATTAGGGGATCTTACAATACCACCGGCATATAAATATATCCCCAAAACTTAAATTATTGATCAGTAGAGTAATGGATGCTATCCAAAGATTTGAAGAGACGAGTATACTACAAGATAGGCGATGAAAATGACAGCTCAGAAAGCTTTCATACTCACAGGATAAGTTCGTAAGAGTTACCTCTCTCCGAAACCGCCAACTTACTATTCAAGGAATAGCTTAGCTCTTAAATATCCATGACAGAGAAAATGTCTCCACGGCAACTGTGACGAGGAGGTTTCTCTTTGAGACATTATAATATAATAAAAAGGTTAGCTTTTGCTGAAAACCCATCAAACTGCGTGATCGATTAATAATTAAGTGTTCTTGTACCGATTAATTTAAGTTTAAAATCTTAGTTTTTTAATATTGAGCTCTTTTAAGAAGAAGAAGAGGTGAGTAATTGCTCCTCATTGTATTGTGTTTGCAGCGAAACATGGTGGAGGAAAAGTTATAGGTTTGTCTCTCTTTCGTCCTGTAAGTGTGTGATCTTTATA
Source organism: Ceratothoa steindachneri (assembly GCA_963969495.1). Classification (NCBI taxonomy): domain Eukaryota; kingdom Metazoa; phylum Arthropoda; class Malacostraca; order Isopoda; family Cymothoidae; genus Ceratothoa; species Ceratothoa steindachneri. The sequence continues at coordinate 116,511,222 of OZ018326.1, forward strand.
TACTATTAAATATATTAGATCAGCCTGTTTAAATTTTTATATTACCGCAACATACGAGTATATACTCTCCCATTGGAATACATCAAATTGCTTACAATTAATATTTGCCAGGAGATTTATCCTGCACATAGGTTCTTGTTCTATGCAGAATAAAGAACAGGGAAAGGAAACTTGTAGCCATGGATCGGATCGCCATCCTACTCTCTTGAATCACATCTGACCTATCTCTTTTGGGATTGGATTATAACATAATTTAACGGATAACATAAGCCATAAGGGACTATAAAAGGATAGACAATTGAGATAAAAACACGAAATAAATGTACAGATGTATTGTGAAATATTGCTGAATGCAGAATGGAAATTCAATGAGAATATAAAGTTTTTATTGCAAACAAGTTGACAAGATTATGATTTGAAGTTATCAAAAATTTCAATTAAATTTTTCAAAATCATTTATGTTTTTCATTTTTACATCAAAGTTCATCTATAAAAAACATTACTGTTTCAATTGCCTCTTCTTTAAGTTGTGTTCTACTAAAATAATTTAAAGGGAAATGCCAATTATTTATGGGCAGTAGTGTATTTGCTAAAGATGAGAGAGTAGGGAGAAAATTTCTCAAATGTTATACGTATATGCATCATTTTGTTAAAATTCTTTTATAATTATTATTTATTTGAAAAATGGGTATAATGAAGGACAAATAAAATATAATTAAACAATGAAAGGGCCATCAAAATTTGAAATAGGCTATGCCAATATTTGAATGAACGAATCCTATGATATTAAATTGGAAAAATATAGGGAGGATAAAGGAAAGACAGAAGATAAAAAGAAAGGGAGAGTAAAGGTAGGATAAAGGAAAGAGAGAAGATAAAAGATAGGAACAAATAAAAGGAAAATAAGGGGGTTGGGCGTTAGAAGAGCTTTTCTATATTTGCATAAAGGCTAGTGAAATGAAGATTAAATTAATAAATAAAACAGAGATAGAGACCTAAGCATATCTTAGATGATCGGAGTAAATGGAATAGCTAACGGAAGAACAGCGTAAGGTATTGTCTTGATCTACTGATGAGAGATATTTATTTTTTATATATTTGATGGTAGATCACCGATTGACCCATATTTGGTATCCCGGAGAAAAATACTATCAAAATAATATGAGAAATTGTATTAGTATGACTTTCGGCTAAAATATTTACGGAGAACCAGAAGTCTTCGGCAAGGATTGAACAAATTACTCTATTTTAATGTAAAGAGTGAGAAAGGCGTTGCTCTAGGTTGAAATACAAAGAAAAAGCTGGATATGGAACTGCAAAAGCTCTAAGAGGTAGTGAAAGCGCCCTATTAAAAATATATTTATGCCTAACAGAAGATTAAGGTGGGTTAGCTGTATTTGCAAAGAGATAATCCATTGTGAATTAAAGATGTATTTGACATAGAATGTTATCAAGGAATGGAAGGGGGATTAAAATACTAAGCATGAAGCTGAACATTGGATTTTGTCAGTTGCTTTGGTTTATTTAGCTCAAATTTTGAATGAAAGCCAGGAAATTGTGAAAAATATATTGAATGATGTCCAAAGCTCAAAAAAGGCAATCAAATTCTAAGGTTCTAAAGAGTAAATTGATGTTACCGATGTCTCTCGTTCCTGCATACATTCGTATGCAGGAACGAAAGACATAGGTAACATTGGCCATACATTTTTATGGGAGGACGGCTTCTTTAGAAACTCTTGAGAGTAAAACGCTTAGCGGCTTCAAAGACCCGGAGGTTGGTATTGTATCCTAAAACAGCATCAATAAATTAACTTCGTGATAGAGATCCGATATTATAGTTGTAGACGAAATCTAAGGGAGATGAAGAGGGGTGTCAAGCTGTTTGAAAGTTAAAAGTGTCCTTTAGTGGGAGTAAACGTCACCAGCGGAAACATGGGAAAATGTGACGGGAATTAAAAATTTCTTCGCTGTCAGGAATATATATCTATCTAAAATACCATAAACGTTAAAGTCGATGCAGGAGAAAATTAAGGAATATTTTTGCTCTTAGGAAGGGAGAAAAAAAACAAGCAGGTGCTGGTTAATGGAGAAAAGTCGAAAAATTATGTAGCTAAACAAAGTCCCTAGTTCAGATCTAGGTCATTCACAGGCAGAGTTGAGTTATCGCCCATTTTTGAAAAGAACAAGGAGCTGAGGAGTAATTTTCTGGCTCCACATTCATCGCTATTTGTGGAAAACGACTTAATAGTTTGAGAATGGACATTCTGGTGGCAAAGAACTAAGCTTTTCATAAAAAATGAGGCCTATAAATCTCTCTGAAGGCTTCACCTTATAAGGCTCTAGGATATAAATATCAGCTAAAAGTTCTAAGCCCCATATACCACACAGCAGCAGAGGACTAAGTCCTACTCACAGATGTAATACATTTAATACTTGCTCTTTAAAAGAAAATCGTTAAGTAAAAAGTGTAAGATATGGCTGCAATGATGTTAATTATGTCCTGAGAAGCTCGGTAAGGCGGCTGCTATTGAGAATAATACGGTGTTTGACTTGACAAATTTCAAAACAAAGAAGAGAGATTGACAACTGTATCATGTTCCGAAAACCTAAAAAAGCGAGAAGGATTATTTCTTCTTGCGAGTTAATAAGCATTGGTTGTATTGAAGTACCACCCGAGAAAAAAGCTGGAACAGCAAGATACTCATCACTGATTACATCGATTTCAAACAGATTCCAAAGTAATTCAAACCATGGTTTAGGCCATTTTAGTTTCTTAAACCTGTTATCAAAATCATGATTCAGAGTGTCTAGGTTTCCTTTGTATTGTGTTAATTTACTATCTTGAATTTTAATGTTCGGAAAAGCTACTAATCTTGATTTAAGGTATGGAAAATAGTCAAATTTTACTGTAGCCAGATTTCTTTGAAAAAGTTTTATTTTATTTGGAAACATTAAATATTATTGGGCTAGTTCTGTACTACACAAATTTGCTCCTCCCTTGAAGTTCAAGATTTAAATATTTGAGGTGTTTCATTACATCTGTGAGAAACATTAGATCTTGTATCCATTCGTGATATTCTAGTTGCGGGTAATTCTTTTGTTTTGGTTCCATGAAGGCAATAGTTAGCTCAAAAAGTGCAACATACTTATTCAAATGATTGGGTGTTGACAGCCATCTTACAATACAGTAGAATGATAGGTCATTTGGCTTTTCTTCAACTTCAAGCTCCCCAATAATATATGTCTGAATTCACGGTGAGTTTTGGCATTTGTTCGAATTAAATTCACAAATCCAAAAACACAATTATAACATTGTCTAACTTAAATTGTTTACTTACTAAATGCTAAAAATGGATTATACAGTGAACAAAAACATTTAGGATAATTGCTCAACTAGGTCATTCTGGTGGCCTACCATGGCTGTTCTCCTTCTGAAGCAATGCAGCCAAGTTTATCCAGTATTATTTAAGCATCATTTTTAAGATAGGGTTTAAATATTTAACTAATAATAATCATCACGATAAATTAGATAAGTATATACTTCAGCAAAAAATACACAATAAATATTCCACTACTGTAGTAAGCGACCTCTGAACTGAACATTGAAAGCAGTAAACCAAGCGGTGCAGTTTCAACAGCCTCTCCAAAACTAAGATTTATTACTCGGGTGACTGCACTACCTGGAAACAACATAGCTTCTCACCTTTGTTTTGCTGGCGGTAATATTTCAAAAAATAATGCGAAGAAGGTGCTGAAATTGACTTATACTAGCAAATAAAATTTATTTTATGCAATATATTCCCATTATATGTATATTTTTATGTAAAGGTGATTCTTATTGCATACAAAATGTTTTATCTAGCGCGAGATGTTGGTTAGCCAGCGTGCGCATGCGTGGTTATTCAAGATTAAACAGGCAGGTCCATTTTAGAAGCTGATTGACTTGGTGCTGCACTCAATCGCGGAAATGATTCGATAAATTGAAATTTATTTTAATCTTGAAAAGATTATTTATTCATATAAGAAAGCAAAAATCTACCATGTATTAGGTGCAATATTAGAATCATATTATGAAGTTATTACTATTAAATGTAAGTTAAAATTCCGATGAAGCCCCCTCAAATAAATGTTGACTCAAAGGCCACACAGAGTACCTTCAAGAGCCGCATGTGGCTTGAGTGCAACGATTTGTGAAGATTTGGTATATAGCTTCTTCACGACACCACAAAATTGTTGATTGGCTTCGGGTAAAATATTTGGTTTATACCTTTTGCAAAATGATTTACTACTGGAACCAGAAGGTAAAACCCAAGGTTTTTCTTTAAAGAAATATTGTGTTATAGAGATTAATGAAGTTTAAGGCGTTCTCAGTCTTATAAAAATCATAGATCTAACAAGAACAGGACGTGCCGAAACAGTAACTGGTTCATTCGGCCTGTAAAAGTGCCATCCCTGACACACGCTAATTGTGATACATTGGGCGATTGAGAAATACAATAATTTCGTAATCAAAATCCTCTTGGTCATGACTAAATGAGTTCAAGGAGTGCTTCTCAGAGACAACAGTTAGAGAGTTGGGGGGAAATTTTCTGGTTAAAGTCTGGCGATTGGTAGCAATATCATAATCCATACTTGCAAACAAAAACAATCAAAAGAAGAGTAGGTGTGAGGTACGTCGAGTCGAAACCTTTTGAGGCCACATCCCTGCTGAAGTTCTATATTAAGGAGAATTTCGACCGACCATAACACTTACTTTCATTCTAGAAAAAGCTTAATCCTCTTGTATAGGTTTCAGTGCAAAAAGAGAGGGAAGACATAAGATTGACCCTCCCTAAAATATGGCTTTTGCTTTGCTATCAGATTTCCTATAAGTGAGGTGGGGCAAACCTAAGTAAACATAAATAGAAGCAATCTGTAGCCTCGGGCCATAGTCCTGTCAGACTCACCAAAGAAGCATGGATCTACCTTGTTAACAGGTAATTTTATTTAGCCTCTACAGTTGGTAAGTACAGGACGTAAAATTCACCCTCTACTTCCTTCTCCGCCTGATGGATTACCTCCTCAGGCTTCTGGATTACCTCCAAGTTACTGTATCAAGAAACCATCCTCCTGATCCATAAAAAAATTCAGACACCATCAACACGTCAAGCATGTTTTATGGAAGGGTGCAGAAGAATAGCCATGAAGTAAAGTCCTGTACCAAGTTTCTGTACCAAGAAGCCATCCTTCTGGACAAGTCTGAATAGGAAGATCTGTAGAATTATTTCACCATGATTCTGTGTAACATGAAATCCAAGGCCAAGCAGAAGAACAAAACTTAAGCAGCAGCGCGTAATCCGTAGTACTCGGCGTGTAATCTGTATTATTCGGGTGAACTCGCCGGGTAATCCGTATTACTCACCGTTACCATAGTCAAAGGTACCATAGTACCTTTGACTTTTAGAGCCATGTCGGCGGGGGTACCTCCACTCGGTACCCCTGGTAGGGCGGAAACGAGGTTCCAGACTAAGTGCGTCATTCCTTCCTTTTTCTACTCTATCCTTCTCCTTTTTAACTTTTATCCTATCTCACTTATACAAAAAGAAAAAAAACAAAAAAGCCTACTCCTATCATGTCACTCTTTCCCTTTTTTCCCTCTATCTACATATAAACACCTGGCAGCTACCTTACGCGTCAGAAGAAAGGCTTTGGAACCTCTATAAACAACGCCAATCGACGCTCACTGGTTGCCAGAGACTAGGACTAGAGGGGTCCTAGGCGTTGGGGCACGATGAATGGGATGAGGGTAGTGCCCCGTTAACCCCTTTCATGGCGCGTAATTATTAACCGTTCCCAGTGCCCGTTAATGGGTGCCTCTGGTAGCATCGGTCCGAGGTGACGGTCCTTTGTTCCTAGGTTGATTCCTAGGCCAATAAAAAGCCTTGGGTCGAGTCTCTTGGTAGGGCGGGATATCCATTGAACGCTGCTCCGAGATCCTGGTCGTTGTGAAAAGAACTAGTAGGAGTTTAGTAAGGGGCGTGCCTTGTTGATATTCACCTGGTGAGAAATCGATGGCCCCTTCTGGGAACATCAGTGCTGCTTGGTTGGGAGCCACGGCACGCCGAGGTTTAACGACTCGGCGAACGAACAGCAGCACATGGAGCGTGCCTTCTGAAAGATGCGAAACCTCTCCGATAGATAGGCGAGGGCGACTCACGCGGGGAGAACTCACCAACCCCCCTTTTTATCATTGATTGGTCATGAGTATTCAAAGAGAGAGAAAGTGCTCAAAATGACAGGCAAAAAAAAGACCTGTTCGTCTAAAACCCAACTTTGCAAGATGCCAGTTAGAATAGTGGTGCGTTGAATTTCCGGAGGGCTGCTACTTAAAATGCAGCCCTGAAAGTATCTGCACTACTTGCATATTGACGCGAGAGGTGAATTTCACCCAAGCGAAGATTTCGGCATCATTTGAGGCTAAGCTAGCTGAAGCGAAAGAAAAAGAGAAAAAGAAGAAAGGAAAAATGAAGAAAAAAAGGAAGAAGAATAAAGTTGAAACAAAAGTAGAACCATAAATAAAAGGAAAAACAAATAAACAAGAAGAAAAAGAAAGATAAGAATGTGGAGAGTAAAGAGGAAAAGGAAAGGCCTCGTCCACAAGGGAAGACCCCGTCTTCAGAGACCAAGTGTCTGAAGGTCACCCTCATTAGTGACTCGCAAACACGGCATCTGCAGCTGCTGCTAGCGGCCCGCCTTCGTACTAGCGTGAAGGTAAGCTGCCTGTCAGGACGGGGTAACCACAACATCAGAGTAGAGGCAGAGAAAGCTCAGATTTCTGAGAATACAGTTGTTGTTCTAAAGGTGAGCGGGTATGGTTGGCCTCAGTGGTAAGACCATGTAAACAGGGATGGGAGCCGTGGATGACCTAGGGGTTAAAACCCGCAAACGTGTGGTGGTTGGGATGCTTCTGAGTAGAGGTCCATCCCGAACCGCTCACGAGAAAAACGTCGCAGTTAACAGAAGGTTGGCGGATCTCTGCACGGAAGAAGGAGTCTTCTTCGTGGAACCCTATCGTACCTTTATCGGTAGAGATGAGCTCTACCAAAGGGACGGGGTACATCTCTCCTTCAAAGGGAAGGCCTTTCTCGCCAACCTAATTCAAGATGTCGTAGAACGTACCCAAAGAAGCGTTCGAAACAGAGCGAAAGCGGACGTGTCCCTTTTGGAACGACCTTCTCGGAGGTCGTCAAAAAGGGTGTGACCACAAAAACAGAGAAGCCGGGAGTCCTACACTAGGAGACTCCCTCAAAGTTCTTCTGTTTAACGCGAGGTCAATCAGGAATTAGTTTCTTGAGCTCCGTGGCCTAGTAGCAACAGAGGAACCCGAGATGGCGGCCATAACAGAGTCGTGGATAAAAACCTCAAGCCGAGACTTTGAAGGTGAATTCACGATTTCCGGTTACCAGCTCTTCTTGAAAGATAGGCCAGACAGAGAGGGTGGCAGTGTGATGTTTCAACATCTTATCCGACCATGAACTACTTGGTGTTGAACTAGAGATAGGTCCTGCCAAATACAAGACCCTGGTGCTTTATAGAACTCCTGCCCAACTCATTGAAAAGGACAGAGATCTGTACCAGCTACTAGGAGAACTTGTCGAAGACAGAGTGTGTATTTTCATGGGTGATTTCAACACACAAGTTGACTGGGAAACCAGAGAACCTGTGGCGAGAACGCACTACTCCTAGAGTTCGCGAACAACGAGTTCCTCAATCAATGGGTAAGAGAGCTAACGAGAGGAAACAATATCCTCGACTGTGTTTTCACCTCTGAGAATGACATCGTTAAGGTCCTCTCTGTTGGCGAAGAGCTCGGTGGCAGTGACCACCGACTAATTAGATTTGTAGTCAAAGTCCCGAAGGCAGGGCCTGTAACTAGTAAATCAAGGAAACTCGATTTGGAAAGAGCAGACTTTGCAGGTCTTTGTGCTGGACTGAGTGACGCGAGGCTAGAAGTGTGCGATATTGTTGAAAACTCGTGTAACAGTTTGAAAACCACATTCATGAGTCTTTAATCGCGTTTAATCCCTCTAAAATGTCTCCGTTGGTCTTCTGTTAACCAATGTGGTTTAATCGAGAAATCGGGCAACTACTTAGGAAGAAGAGAACTTTGTACCGGCAATCGAAGATCTCGAGTGACTTTGACGAATACTGGAGGCTAGCCATGAGAGTGAAATCCAGCATAAGGGCGGCTAAGCGGTCTGAGGAACTCCGAGTGGCGAGACTCTGTAAAGAGAATCCCAAGGAGTTTTTTGGATATGTGAACATCCGTAAAACAATTCGTCGAACGATTGGCCCTTTGAGAAATGAGAAGGGGGCATTTAAGCACTTAGATGCAGAAAATGCTAGCTTCTCAATGACTACTTCTCTTCAGTGTTTACTGAAGAGTGTGGTCCCTTCCCACAGCCAATGGATTCCTACTCGCGGGAAAAGCTGGAGGATATGGACTTCACCGAAGGGGAAATAAAAAAGAAGATCACTGACCTAATGACGAACAAGTCACCTGGCCCGGATGTGTTTCTACCTAAAGTGTTGTAAAAAGTCCGCGATCAAGTGTCATGACAACTGAGCGCAATCTTCAACATGTCATTTTGGACCAAATGCGTTCCTAGAGACTGGCGTGAAGCGGATGTGACTCCTATCTTCAAGAAAGGAGACCGAAGCCAACCGTCAAACTACCGACCTATCAGTCTGACTTCGATAGTCGATAAACTCATGAAGAGCATGATGGTGGAGAAAAGGACATCGTATTTAGAGTCAAACCTGCTACTGAGGAGTTTCCAGCACGGCTTTCGAAGGCAACGGTCATGCCTGACGAACCTTATGGAATTCTTCCACTTCGTGTTCAGTGAGCACGATCGGGACAAGGCGGTGGATGTGGTGTACTGAGACTTTCATAAAGCCTTTGATAAGGTACCACACCGCCGCCTTCTCCGGAAAGTGCAAGTTCTGGGCATAGACGGAAAAGTAGCCGGCTGAATCGAGAACTGGCTAAGTGGCCGACGGCAACGGGTGGTGGTGAATGTACAGGCTTCTGAGTGAGTGACCATTACTAGCGGGGGGCCTCAAGGTTCTGTCCTGGGACCACTACTATTCATCATCTACGTCAACGACATGGACGGTGACATGGTTGCCAAGATTTTAAATTTGCCAACGATACTAAGCTTGGTATGAACGTTACAAAGGATGAGAATACTGCTCGCCTGTGGGGTAGATCTTGGAAAGATTGGAGATCGGTAAGACACGTGGCAAATGCCTTTTAACGTGAACAATGTCAAAGTGATGCATATCGGCCACAGAAATCCCCAATCTCAATATATCCTTAAGGGCAATGCTATTGAATCCACCGACACTGAGAAGGACTTGGGTGTAACAATCAATAGTGACATCAAGTTCTCGGAACAGTTCATCGAGGTAGAAAAGAAAGCCCAAAAGATGTTAGGCTACATAAAGCGCCAGTTTGGATACCGTAACTAGGAGATAGTACTTTCTCTGTACAACTCCCTCGTTCGGCCGACCTGGAGTATGCCGTACAATTTTGGAGTCTTTCGTTTCTAAAGGATATCGAAAGGTTGGAACGCGTACAAGCCAGGGCAACCAAGCTGATTCTCTCTATCCGACATAAAAGTTATGAGGATAGACTAAGGGAATTAAATCTGTTCTCGCTGGAAAACCGTAGACTTCGTGGTTTGCTAATCGAAGTTTTCAAAATACTTCGAGGGTTCGACAATGTTGACTAGCGGGATATTTTCAGACTGAGTGAGAACAAAACGCGCAATTACGGCTTTAAACTTGAACTGGAGCGTTATAACCGCAATCTGTGTGGAAATCTTTTTCACTTACAGTATCTGCGGTAAGTGGAACGCACTTCCAGTGGAAGTTGTCAACAGTGAATCTGTTGACCAGTTCAAGTCAAGCGGCCGTTCAGGGACGCAAAACAATTGAGCAGCCATGTGCCTGCTAGATTGCTAGTCCAAAGGTACCCTCTTTGAATGGACCGTAAGGTCTCCTAGGGTACTTCCTTTCCTTGTTACTCCTTGTTACTTCTAATACCATGTTGGTCACCTGTAGGACTTGTGGGCAAATTTGACTATTTTCGGCTCTAACATGCAGGATTACCTAGCGTGTATTACCTATATGACGGGTAACTTGACTGGCTACCTACCCATAATTTAATTTGATGTCTTTAACCCTGAAAAACTCCGCCAACCTGTCCCCCGATCCGGCAACACCAACTCAGCGTCGACCTCGCGGGTGATTTGTATATGTGTAAACCCCACTTAAGTTTGAGTTTTTAATATTCTTCTCTCTTCATTATTCTTCTTCATTATAGCTTTTCTGAGTGGGCAGGCCTGGGACATTGTTAAGTGTCAGTGTACATCCCTTTTATTCGCGTTGTTGGATTCTTTGTGATTGCGGCCTTCTTGAATCATTCAAAACATATAATCTTTTTTATTGGGAGTATCTTTCTGGTGCGTTTTTCTATTTTGTAGCACATCAGAATGTTTTATCATATGATTTTCATGCTATAAGCTAGAAATCTATAGTTAGGCGCTCTCATTGGCATCTCTTTAGTGTTTGATGTTATTTTGAAGACGTAGATATGGTTATTAAATTTTATATTCTTTTTAATATTGGTTCATGTATATTGTTTTCTCGATCTTGCTTGTAATTTCTTAGGTGTGTTCCCAATTCTAGTTTCTTTTTTTGTGGCAAATAACACTATGGTCTCGCCTAAAGGGTGGGAGGCGAGCAATTTCGCCTGAGACCTTTTTTTACCGGGCATATATTACCTTGTTTGATTTCAGGATGGCTTTTCTCCTGTTTTCGTGAAATAATTTAATATTTACTGCTATTCATGCCCATTATTTTACGAGAGCGAGAAGGAGGACAGCAAATTGGGTCTCGGATAGCTTTTGTTTGCCTGGGCTCGACTCTCTCTAAACCACTCTGAAGAGGGTCTCTTGGTGTTGAGATTTTTATCCTCTACACTCTTTTAGGCATAGTGGGGTAAAATTACATTCCATTTCTTGTCCTGGGTCTTGTTTTCTTTGACCAATAATATGTTTTGGTAGTTTTCTTGCGTATAGGGGTATTCCCTCTACACTCCGAGCTACTTTATCTAGATCTGCCAAGATGATGAGTGGGAGCCGGGTGGGTGGTAGCAGTTTGGCCCTTCACGATGAATGAGTCATGGAAGAGCTGATGATGAGAGGTAGTTGACTCAGCAATAAATTAACGAGGGACATCCATCGTTGGCTTATGTAGCAAGATGCTTGCACCATAGACATCTGCGGGTGTGAGAATTCAATAGAAGTACCTATATAGTAATCCTGTGAAGATGGTTTCCACAGTGGCTAACCCTTAAACAGGCTTTTCCCTCGTCTTTTTACTGAATAACATTTGTAGAGAAATGATCACTTGCAATTTTTAGTTATATAGACATTATTGCTTTAGGGAGAGATTTCTGGGGTGTTTAAACAGTGATTATTGTCTTTTGCCCATATAACCTGGGAGCTGTCATTCGTTTTATCTCTATTTTTTTCCCCAAAAATAAGCAGCAAACGTTGCAAACACCTTCGACTTTCTTGGTTTTCCCACAATAATGCCAAGTTACTGATCTAGCAAGAGCTCAAGAGCTCTTACTAGCCGTATGGTTACGAGTTTGGTCCACTAACGTTGCGGTACCGGGTTTGATCAGCATATAATCGGACACGAACGTCAGCGCACGTAGAGCTCTGGCTACAAATTGATGGAAGCCTGTGCTCAGATATGGCGTGGGTAGATCTTACACTTCTCATCATACACATAGCAAAATACAAAACCGCTTACTTTCCTCTCCTATCTTCGCAGCACAATACACACACGCTGTTCCAAATAATCCCGCCGATAAGTATCTATCTTTACATACCTCTGACGCGGAAGAGATACTTCCTAGCACCTCTCCCCAAAGATGAGCGGCCCCTGGTGCCCTCAGCCCTACCTCCAATGGTCATATTAACCTTTATACATATTTCTTTGTCTAGCATTCCTCCGCCTAAACAAAGACAGTTGTTTAATCACTACTACTACAACTACTGATCTGGATTACAACTGACTCCGTAAGTTAACTCGATTATCCAAAGAAGGTTTCCTAACTCCACCATCCTGGCAAATTTTATAGTTTCATGTAAGTTGATATTTTCCTATTTTAAGACATAGTAACATGAGCAAAAATAAATCTCGTGCTATCTACACAGAAAGCACTTCTCTGAATTACCAAGAAACTCCCGCATCCACCCTTGGTGATTATAACTGTGTTTTTAACCTCAGTCCATTTTATATTTTTCCTAAGATCTATTAACGTATAAACGCCTGTGTCTCACTGGTCAGACATTCTAAACGGGGGTGAAAGTTAGGCTGAAGGGAGAGATAAATGTGTTTCATCGACTACACAATGTTCACCACAATTCACATTGTGATTTGAAATGCCAGTTAGCATGTCAGGAAAAGTATTTAAATTAGTGTTTGGAATATTAATTTTTACATCTTTTACTGCACTATATCTTATAAATTTCTCTATAGAATATAAATAAATATCTATCTTTATTCTTGAGAGAGTTATAAAGTACCTTCAATGAGTATTATATAGCTACGCAAACCCAATCTCAAAATATTACTTCGAGGGTCAGTAGCTCCTCCCACAACTATTTTCATTCTTTTTGTATATGGTATCAAGTGTTGTCTACTCTCGAACACTGACTCACTGAACGTAGAGCTTTCCAGAATCTTACAAACTTTCTTCTAATATTTGAAGTACATCTGTAGCATGTATTTGTTTTTCAATTTAATAAGTAGTAATGTCAGTTAGTGCTGCAATCTGGAAATTTAATTCTATAAATGTTCCTAAATTCCTGTTCACGGTTTTCATAATATTAGGAGGGAAGATATTGGCGTTTATTAGATTTTCAGACCAATTTCGTCGAAATTATGTCAGCCAAAAACAAGTGTAGCTAGACATGATGTTAAGGAGGATTTAGCTAATGGCTTTGTAAATATTTCGTACGATCAGAAGCATCTTATGTTCCTGATATTCAAGAACTAATTTACTAATGAAGCTAGGAAGCAGGAAGCAGGATTATAGTTTTATTATAATTTGTGTATGATGTCCATTTTCTTTCGAAATTTGTGATAATATCTATATAATAGAAGTTGCAGAGAAGAGGACTAAAAAAGCATCCTTGAGGGTCCAATACAAGACGGTGGAATTATTGACGATTAAAGATGTTAATAGATGTACACTCTCAACCTTCCAGAATTAAATTAGAAAACTTTTTTAAAATAATGATTTTAGCTAGAGTTCAATAATTTTAAACTATTTTCGCAGCCACCATACTAGGTAGAATGGTTTAAGGATATCTCAACTACGTCGACAAATTTCCTATTGCTTTCCAGTTTTGAACGTTTCTCTGTCATTAATGCTATTGAAGTATATACAAATCGTATCCTGCTTTATCCAAGTTGCTCATTTTTTTAAATAATCTATTATTTATAAATTATGTACACTAGTAGCAATCATCGTTTCAAATAATTTACCGCGAATAAGAGAAGAGCAACATTCCTAAATATAAACAGAGTTGTAGAAAACATACAAGGGCCGGTCAATAAGTTTTGCGAATCAGTAGGGCAAAACAGAGGAAGGGGGATGGCTGTTTGTGGGGGTGATAGGACAAGTTATGACAAGTCAGAACCTGCAGCCGCACACTCCTGCCTCCTATATTTAAGAAGCAGTAGCTGATCACAGATCGTCCTAATTTTTTTAACAATGGAGAAGGTTGAGCACCGCGCAGTGATCAAATTTTTTACCAGGGAAGGCAAGAATGCAAAGGAGATCCATGAACACATGGTTGCAGCGTACACCGCCCCCGCTGTTTCTATGCAACCATTGCTCGCTGGAATAGGGAGTTCCGCCAGGGTCGTAAGTTCCTTGAAGATGACCTACGTCCAGGACCCCCATCAGACGTGACTAACGAGGACAATGTGGCCCATGTAGAGAGGATAATCTTTGAAAATCGACTTCAACTTCGTCGACGTTCGTAAGAGTTGCTGCTATTGTGCAACCAAAACTCGGCGGGTTCGAGTCACGCATAGTGACAGGTGATGAAACGTGGGTCCATCATTGGTAAGCCGAGACCAAGCTAGAAAGCAAGCATGGCCTGGAAGCACAGGGGCTCTCCGACCCCCATCAAATTCCGGGCCAACCCTCAGCCGGAGAGATCATGACCACCCTCTCCAGGGATTCTGAGGGGGTGTTGATAAGGGACTGTGCGCCTCGTGGAAGGACCATCACAGGCCAATATTACGGCGATGAACTGGCCGGGTTGAAGAAGTTCATCAGTCAGAAGCGGCGCGGCAAGTTGACACGCAGTGTCCTGCTCCTCCACGACAATGCTCCTGCCCACAAGACCAGCGTTTCACAAGCTGCCCTGCGCGAGTGTGGATTCGAAGAGCTCAACCATCCCCCTACAGTCCATATCTGGCCCCTAGTGACTACTTTTTATTTCGCCAGCTCAAGGGTGCACTGCGTGGACGTCGGTTTGGGGACAATGAAAATGTCCAGCTTGCCGTCCAGGAGTGGATTGAACTGCAGTCGGGAGATTTCTGGTTGTCTGGAATTTGAAGCCTCAGGGACAAGTGGCGCAAATGCAGTGAATTTGAGGGTAGTTATTTTGAAAAATAATAAAACACTTTTCCTCATATCTCGTTTCTTTATACCTGAATTGCAAAACTTATTGACCACTCGTCGTAGCAGACTTCGGAAAAAGATAATTTTTCTCACCTTTTAAATTTTATGGAAGTACCCAGCACTTACTCCTGCATTCATGATATTTACTAAATTATGTAAGATATATCGTTCAATAGAAATTACTACGGAAATGTTTTCTCATTTGTGTTGCATTGCTTTTTCTAACTAATTCACATTAATCTTTTAACGCTTATTTATAAATCTTTTTTGTGTATGCTCTATTTTTCATGTATTTTAATATTTTTAGTTTTAATGAAATTAACCCTATTCATATTTTGTTTCATATCTAATAATGCATCCTATTTCATCTTATTCTGCTACACACACTAAAAAAAAAAGCGGGCGGAACTATTAGCCTTCAGATAAAATGAAAAATTCCTCTTTGTCAACTCAGTGAAAGTCTCATATTTCAGAACACGACACCAGATGTTTGTGGACTATTATTCAGAAGACAGGCAATTATTTTACTCCCACAATATCGAAATTATTCTAGCACAGTTTGGTGTTGTCGCGTATAACTATACATAATAGAGCTTGTTTTGTGCTAGTTATTAGCGCAGCATCATGTGTGTTATATTGCATACTTGAAATGTTAGGGGGTAAAATTGGTCACTTAGTACGTTTTTGAGAAGCGCATGACAACAGAAAATTAACATTTACTTACTCAAATATTGAGAGCACAATTGGGTCTTTTGTGTTGACCTGAAAATGGTAGGATTCTTCTTTGACAAACGGAAAGGTTTCACTAAATTCCAATGCTATCTCTGCATATGGGACAGTCGAACTCGAGGAAAACAATGGACCCAAAATTCTGGAAGCCAGCATGTCAAACATTATGAGTGAATATTATTTTACCTATTCTCCATCTTAATTTTGTCTTAGTGAAGTTTCTTAATGAATTTATTAATGATAAGTATTGCTTTCAGCACATAATTTATACCTTTCCTCTCTGGCTTTTGAGAAAATCAAAGAATGCCTATTCGATGGACCTATTATTCATGCCCTTGTACATGCTTTGGAATTTGTCTGAATGATGAATGGCAAGAAAACAAGAGCGTGGCTGTTATTCTGGGCGGTTATACAAATATTTTGGGGTAAGAAAAAGACTAATAACTATAAAGATTGGGTTGCTATTTCTTGTGTTTTTCTGAATAGGATCGGGGCACCCGGATATTTTAGTGTAATAGACACAAGGTTCAGAATAAGCTAGTTGTATTACATATTTTTATGTTGTATATTTGATTTTTTATTATCATTTTTAAAGAAAAATAAAGGGTTGTTTATTATTTTACCAAGCTTAATTTTACATATTATCCAATATATTGCTTATATAAAACATGACATTACACTAGAGGTGTAATCATTGTCTTACCCAAATGAAAAGGCCGAAATGCAAAAGATGTATAGTTTAAAGAGAAAATCTAACTTCAGGCTTGGATTCAACACATCCAAATTATATAGGAACAAGTGCCAGTATAATTTTTTTTTGTTTTTCATTTTGAGCTAACAAAAAAATAATTTTGGGTCTGACATGAAAGTTATCAGTTAAGAACTCTATGGCGTGAATCTTTCGATTGCAAAGATTATTAATTTAGTTATTTGATTATTTGGCGTTTTATCGTAGATTACCGTGGTTTTTTGTCTTTTAATTTTTATGACGAGTCTAAGGCATTTAAATTTCCTCGATTTTGCCTACTGGGCAAATATTATTTAAAAAGAGATTATATTTGAATTACCGATCGTATTGTAGGCCCTTTGATAACATTCCATGCTGACATCACAAGCAATTTTTTTTCCCTTTTCAAACGTATTTTTACAACTTTTGATTAAATAAAGGAAGTAAAAATAGATTCCAATTATCAACTAAAATTAAAAACCAAACCTACATAACTTCTCCACCATAGAAATTCAAATATCTTGAATTATCTCCTTCAAAACAAAACTAATTAAAATGTTTAAATTTTGAAGAATCACTAAAGCAAAATAGATTTCAACTGAAATTTTGTGACTAATAATTATGTATTGACTTATACTTTTTAATATCGTACAGGATCATAATATCACTATCATTTAAATCATTAATGGAAAGCATAAATATGTTGTATTTATATTGTTTACCTTGGGGGCGGAGCTATATAGTCGGATTTGTTAGTGCATGCACTTTATACCAGGAGCTTTTTTTCTAAAAGATTTGACTGTGTCAATCATTTCGCAGTAGGAGATTCTGGTGTCCTTTTCCATGTCTTTATTAGTGGCAAAAATATTCTATCAAATATATTATTCCATCTTTTTTATCATTTTTTCACCATTCTCCTGAATCATTGTAAATACTGTCTACCAATTTATTCTTAATTTCCTTCCGTTAAGATAATTCAGTTCATTCCTTCTGTGCTTAAGTATTTTTATTTTCAGGGGTAGGGTTTCACTTTAGTCTGTTGACTCTGTGCCAAGAAAAAACATGAGGTTATAAAAATCCCGCCATTTGATTATGTTATCTCAGTTTTCTGCGTGTTATTGTAATATAGGATATTTGCTTCATCCACATCTTGTTGTATATGCTTGTAAATAAATATACTCCAGAAAATATTTATACCCTTACCTAATACTACAATTTTCAACATATTTATTTACCGTGTATTATAGAGTGAAGATATTTGTGAGGTTTTAAATGAATATACGTTTACGCCAATCTTACTTGAAATAATTTTGACTGAACAGCTCAAACTTTGTTTGGCCTACTAAAGACATGGTTTCATCCAAATGTATTCCAAATTATAAATAAGTCATAGAAATAACTTCTTTGATTTTTAGACTATCATAATTTAAATAATATAAATTAAATATAAGTGAAAAGGAAATCGTATTGATATTTTGGTTGCGAATTTGCGTAAAAAGTTATAATACTCAAAAGAGTAATATAAACCCCTTTTATATTATTCTAAAATTTTTTCAATTTCCCTAAATTATGTTACACTAAAACAAAAAGCCTATGTTTGAACAGCGACAATATGTGGAAAGAAGGAATTTTTGATTGAGCAATTGTATTCCTAGTAAACGCTTCCCCATCTAATAACGCCAATATTTGTTGATATTCTTCAATTAACAAAAGCAAGGCAACCATGAAGGATTGTGGGACCCTTCCGAGTTCAGGTGCCGTGGGACACAAATATTTCTAATCTGACTTCACTATTCTGGTATAATTAGACCAGTAGTGTTTCCTTTCTTTTTGACATAGTGGAGGTTATTACGTTATTAACCAGCTATTAAAATAATATATGTACCAATTTCTTCCCTAATGTTTTTAGGTTGTCTGCGAATATTACTTGTATTGAAATGCGTCAGTTTAAAAAGTCTTAGCTAAATTGCTAAGCTGACTTCTTCCAAAAAGACTTTTTTTTCTAGATGGATTTTGATAAAGATATACACTTCTTCCCGTCTGGGCTGATGAAATCAAAGTCTGATGGTAAGATACCGACGTGACTCTTTTTGCTGAAGAATCGTCATAAATATTGCACTTATCCACTTACAAATGGGGCCAGGAGAACAGGAAAAAAGGGAAAAATTTATGAGCTGATATGACACTTCTTAAAACCTAGTAAAGGCTACTACTGCATGATAAAATCAGGGTTGTGACATAGGGCATTGTCCTTTTAGTAACTAAATTTCCAGGAATTTATTCTGGAGTCTCGAGCTGTGTGAAGCATTGTATCTCTTAGTACAGTTTCGTACTTGTTTTAATTCACGTGAACTATTAAATCTGAGATATTCCTTCAGTTTCAATAACAATACATTCTGGGAAAAGGTTTGTTAAAGTATATATTAAAAGTAACAAATTGTAGTTTATTTAATTATATTCACTTAAAGACTCCTGTGGAAAAAGTGTTTTGAAAAATGTCATTATATATGCATTAGGTATCAAATATAGCCCAATAATGTCATAATATATGCATTAGGTATCAAATATATCCCAATAATGTCATAATATATGCATTAGGTATCAAATATAGCCCAATAATGTCATAATATATGCATTAGGTATCAAATATAGCCCAAATAAAGCATTCTTGATAGATTTAATTTTTTGCTCATATTGAAAGTTAGAAATCTTGATTTCTCGGTAGCATTTGTTTTTTTATGAAGTTTTGGAGAGAGGCTTTCGTAAAAGTTACTTGTCCAGATTTATTTCATTGATGAGGCCTTTGAAACGTCTTTACTTAGAATTCTTCCCCTATTTCATCCTCTTGCTATTTCTTGAAAAGGTTTTGAAGTTGAAGGGTTCTCCTTTTCCCATATAATCAATAAAAATTGAATTAATTTATGCAGTTGAATGCAAGAAGGTTCTTTGTCTTAAAACATTAAAGATATCAGGTAAAATAAAAAATTAATATAACAGAAATAAAGAATGAAGAAATTATTGGATGCTGATAGCATGAATTCCCCTCGTGTCTAGCTCATAATTAAAGCGCAATAGCAATAAAGCCCTATCACCGAGAAAGTTTATAAGGATAGATCTGTAAAGAAGGGAAATATGTGTTAAAGATGCAGAACCACAGACCCACTTACAGATATCGAGTCCGGTTCGGCATAAAACTACCCATATGTTATCTGACATATTCTAGTGGTTTGAAAGCCTGGTAGAAACTTATTTCTTCACAACTGGATTTTTTCATAATTATCTTCTTAACATAGTAGCGAGCTGCAGTTCAATGAATATGTCCTTATGTACAGTGAATAGATATAAAAGAGGAATATGAACAAACAACTTTAACTCGCTGCTATTAATTAGAATTGTGGTTTACTCACACACATATACATACATATCTATGAACACAAATTAGGTGGTAAAAATCCTGAAACAACTTTATTTGAGATTTTATGTATGTATTGATAATGGGTCTAGCATGAACAAACCAGGAGTAAGGTTGAAATTTATGAAAATGTTAATGGAGATGCATTCTAATATATTTCTAGAAATATAATTACTGCATTTTATGACTGGGTTGGCACTGTTCCAGTTAATGCTATGGTTAAGACTGTACATATGTAGAAAAAGCGCAGATTGTTCATTATGATTACGTACATTAGCTTGATGTCGCTTAATCCGGAAATCGAGTTCTTTCCCGCTTTGTCCATAATAACATTTTTGACAGTTGTTGCATCCTATCAAATAAACAATGCCAGGCCGAGGGAGGGGGGGATTTTTGACAGGAATGCTATAAATTGTATTCTCCTACTTAAAATTAACATTTATGTTTAGAGGCATAAGTAGCTATGTAATTTAATGAAAATATGGTTATAGGGTAAAACTAATTTGTTTTTGTCCTGAAACTTAGGGATATTAACATTAGTTTGGTAATAGGAACGCTTAGCGGAAATATAATAATTGTCGAGAAAGTACACTATTTAAGGCAATGTATTTCCTGCCTTTGTTCATTCCTTGAAAAGATCTTTAAGAAAAGGACGAAAGCGCTCGGAATCGTTGTTCACTTTTCCTTTGTCTGTGTATCTGACAACTTTGACTCACGTGAACTTTGCGAGCTTTTTTATATATGCATATATAAGTATATTAATTAAAAATCACATGACACGTTATATATAATAGATGTAATTAAAGGCCTAGAAAAATGAAACCGGTAACACAACCCCAAAAAACGCTAAGGAAAATATTACGTAAGCGATTAAAGCTTAAGAAAGAAAATGAGAGATATTGAAACCAGGAAATCGGGCAAACTATTTTAACCGTTATATAAAAATGGATAACAGAATTGGATTTCATTGCTAATATGACCATGAGACTCATCGCCAGAGTTACCATCCTCAACCCCCAAAAAGGTTGATTCAAGAAGAGTTTTGATTAAAGAGGTGTAGGTTAAATCTCCAGTGAAAGACAAGACAAGTGTTTTTCCAGTGGAAGAGGCACCGTGTTTTTTTGTTTATGTATCTAGTGTTATTATAAACAAAAAAGCCCGTGCCCCCTCCTAATAGAAAAATACTTGTTTTGTCTCCGTGTTTAAACAACCTACACTCCGTAATTCAAATAACTTTTTGAATCAAACTTTTGGGGGTTTGAGGATGATAGCTCTGGCGATTAGCTCCGTGATCATATTAACGATGAACGCTAGATGACACAGGTTCAACTCCCACTCCTTTATTCATTTTTATATAACGGTTAAAATAGTTTGCCCTAATTTTTCGTTTCTATATCTCCCTTTTTATTTCTTAATCTTTAATGGTTCACGTAATATTCTCCATTGCCTTTTCCGGGTTGTGTTACCAGCTTTGATTTCTTTGGGCCATTAAATACATATATAAGTATATGTATATTTCAGAACCATCATAAAATTTGGGGGAGTCGATTTGTTCTCCTTATCCATAAATCTTATTGATTCTTCCCAAAGGCAGGAAATTAAACAGACTTCTGGCTTCTTCCGTAACCTTTTTCTTAAAGAAAGACGAGCCATGATTAATGAGAAGTGAAAAAGTCATTGCTCCAAATAACGAAGGAAAATGTACTGGTAGGAAAAACAAAATTTAAACAGAGATTGACAAAGAATAATTGTATTGAACCTTATGGATAGACAAGATGAAGTAACAGCGAATTGGGCAAGAAGGGTATAATGAGACCACTCGGCAATGGTTCAATGACCTTATGGATACCAATCATGTTATATGGTCACCTTGGAGAAGTTTGATATTATAGGGTGATCGTAAAAGTTTTTTACAGCTTATAAAGTACAATTGCAGGATTTTTATTTTCTAATTCTGATATATAAAATGTAGGTTATTGAAAACATTTCCGAAATTGTGTACATTCAAAAATTAGTTGATATTATACAACTTTTGATCAATGCTTTGGAAAGATTTTGAACAACTGAAAATGAAAGGGTATCGATTGATTATCACTTTGATTAATGGTCATTATTACATGATTGATGATGCATAATAATGAATGATAATAGTAAATAAATTTATCTCAATTATCCATCGGTTCTCGTTTCCGGTTAAGTTACAACTGGTGAATTAACATTGACACTTGAGATACAAGAAAGACTGCATTAGATTTAATTTGCATGTGAGGTACCTTCCAATAATCAAAGACAATATTTCTTAATAAATTCTACCTTTATCTGTAACTGGAAAGATGGAATGAGACGCAATCAAGGTATTCATGGAAATAGAAATGGTGATTTAGTGTCTCTGTCTTTTGTGGCAGCATGATAGTAAAGTGGTAGTTTGGGGTGTCAGGTGTTTGAGGTGAAAAGTATTCAGGTTTCTACTTTCTATTGAATGTTTTTTTAGTGGCACTAATTTATACAGACCACTATAGAGCAGAAAGAACCGGGCAGCTACTTACATTTCTCAAAAGACGATATGTGTTCATTCCTTCAGGACTTTAGCAATGAAAGATTCCTGGTTGGCAAAAGCAGGTACGAACTTGGTAGGACGCAGACATGAGATTTCATCTAATGTTATATAAAATTTTCATCGTCTAGGTAATGTTGATTGTGGTATAGGTTTATTTCGTTGGTATTTTCAGGTTTCTTTTATACTGATCAACCGTTTTATTAAGAGAAGCAACTTCAATTGTGGGAATAATTAGGATTTATATGTGATATGGTACAGCCGGGTGAACGATAACATTTAAAACGTGGTTTACTAAGAGGAAGAGAGGCGTTTTCCAGCTCTTGGCTGTCGATTGACAACTTAGCTCTTACTTTGGCCGGGATGGTTGGTTCGCCTGTTCGCTAGCAAAGTCCTTGTCGTCCATTGGTTTTTTACGAGTCTGTGTTCTCTTACAAAATTATCACACCACAGAAAATATCTCACTCATCTGAGTCAATTTCGGGACTTCGGGAAATCTAGCTTTTTCTTAGAGTAATAATATTATAGGTTTATTCTTATTTATTCGTTGATAAAGAAACAAATGATTAGAGAGCATAAATGCTTTACAAGATTGCCCTTCCAGGACTTCCAAAATCGGTGTACGATGACCTTTATGCATAATCAACATATGGTTATCAGTTATGCAAATTTCGTTTTATCCATCAAAATTTGCATTACTTTTATCCATACGTAATATATACCTGTACGATATCGTAGACAAATATCGTAGGCCATAGATTTTTGTAGCAAGGGTTATGGAAGATTTTCCTCATAGAAATACAGGTGTTGTAATTGTATTGGACAATAGTGTAGCAAATTCAGAAAGTGCATCTTCCGTTTCCGTGGAAAACCTTTTATGCACTTGAAACCTACTTTGATGGTTAAGAAGGCATTGAACCTTCTAATGAAAGCAATTTTCTGTTCAGTAAAGTAATTTACAACAAAGGTATGGATTCTAGTGAAGGATTCCAGATCTCCCAATCAATTTCCCAAAATAATAGTGATATTCAAATATGGTACGTACTATCGATGTCAAATGAGTTAAATGGATGATCCAACTTAAAAATATTTAATCTGATAAAATGTTGCCTTTAAATGTGCCATAGATTTTTTCATTGTGGAATGTAGTTCTTCAACAGCTTCCTTTGGGAGCGTAAACAGTTGTAGCAGCCTCTAAGGAAGGAGTACTTTCTTAAAAATGTTCATTACGAACAAGGAGCTATCTTCACGAGTTGCAATTTCTCTTATGTGCTTGAATTTGTTGTCGTATTTTAGGTGTTGTCCCTCTATTCTCTTGCTTTTTCTCTTACTCAACCCAGATTTCTGTGTATTGGGTTCTGCTTGCTCAGTTAGCAGATATTATCTTGATTATTTTACAACATACAAATAAAGGACTTTTGAATGAGTAATATCAAAGAGTCTGTACCTTATTTCCAACATGAAAACTTTGTCCCCAATACTAGCTCTCCTTAGTTCAGTTCTTGCTTATATAATCAACTTTCTATAACTCTTGTAGAGAGTTTTCCCGACTGGTGCTCTCTCGCCTCAACCTTTACTCTTTCTTAAAATAACAACCAAACAAAGGTTCCTAAATCTACTTATTTCTAGTTGTTTCTATTCTTGATGGAAGAAATACTTTTTGATGGCATCGTCTTGCTCGGCAGGTGGCTACCCAGGATTCCACTATTAAGCGTGCCAATGAGCCAAATTCTCTTATTACGAATTACCATAATCAATTGTCTAGCACTGGAATGATGTGAATTGCAAATACAGTTAAGCATATTACTCATGTAACAACGTTATTTACTGCATATAACACCAAACAGCAGTGGAACACAAAGATTCAGAGAAATACCATTCTCCTATAAATAGACAGAATACGTAAAGATAAGAAAGTGGTAAATCTCAGGAACTCTTAACTTGTTTAGAAATAATCAATGCTTGTGCATTGCCATTCTCTTCGAAAAATGATCAGGGTAACCAATCAGGATGAAGCTTTCTTTAGATTATACATTACAACACTGTCATGAACAACATTAATCACAAGATCTAGAGTGTTAGTTCGTACAGAATGTTTAATTTTTCAAAAATCGCCTTGATCTTTACTAGGTCACTAATGAGTATCAATAGTTCTTAGGTTATGCCTGAACTAATTGCTCATATATGTATTTGGCTCATCATAGAGGAGAGGAAGGCTCTGCGTATTCTGATTGTGTGTCTGATATAAATATCATGGTGAATTTGTTTGCTGATCATAAACGGAATTATTTCTTTTTGACCAGGATTTCATTAGAGATAAGCTAGGATCGGATGAATGTTTCCACTCATTTGTTTTTTTTTATGTTCTTGGACGCCTAAGAATATTTTATAGAAGTGGGAGAGGTCTCCTCCACATAAACATAGGGCACAACCTTTATTATAATTTTTTGGAACTAAGATATAAGACAAATGGGGAAAATCTTTATAAAGCAAAATGACAATGGGGAGGAAACGATGAAATTATGTACAATGCAGGAGACTTTTTTACAGAGCCTATCTCGCAACTGCATAATTGGGGCATATGTCGCTAAATTCCCCGTCGCCTACTACTAGCCTATATTAAAAAAACAAGTAACAATATATAAATAACAGTGATAAAAAACAAAAGGCTAAAAACACCAACAGCAAGGAAGCGAGCTCAGGCGTCGAGAGTAGGACAGACTTCACCCGGAGCAGCAACATCCGACCTACTACAAAAAAAACAGTCAAATAAGGTGGAGAAAGCCCTCCAAAATGTTGTAGAGTCTGCAAGTCTGTGTGCTCGAACCAGTCCCCGAGTACAAGGAACAAGTGATAGATACCTCGCTCTTCCGGGACTGGTAACGTGCGCAAAGGTCACCCAGACTCGGATATTCAACAAGAATCTGGCGAACAGTCTGACAGATAACGCAGACGTCGCAATAAAGCCCAGGTGATTTCTTCATTAAAAGGAAGTGGGCCGTGAGAGTGTGTGCAATTTTGAGAGGATATAAAGCAACCTGAAGCCATCGCAGCATTGTTCGCTAGGTCTATGGATCCAGTCGCAACGTAATTGCAGGTAACTTTAAGTTCCCTTCGACCGTCGCCCATCTTCCTTTCCATGCTACCCGCAGGGCAGCCCGTATTCTTGCAATATCATTGGTATATAGAAGAGAAAAACGCTGGACTAGTCGTCCTGTCATCACGGGTTCTTTGGCGCCTTCATCAGAGCGCTTATTCTATGCAATTCTTCATGTTCAAGAACCCAGTAGAAGATATTCTCGAAATCCGCACTGCTCGCCAAACCATGGCGTCATAGATATCGCGAACCAAGAGATGCGGAGATTCTAATGCCGGGAAAGCAGTCAGGGCGGTTTGCGAATCGCTATAAATTACAATCCGGTCTCCAAACCGGGCACGTTTCGTTATCTTACATACCGAGTGGTATATTGAACCAACACGGCCGTTAAGACAGACAGCGCCTAGCAGAGCCCCGCTGAATTGAAACACAGTAGGAACAGTGTGAAAACCCACCCCTTATTGGGCCTCAGAGCCTTCCGTATAGACTGGCACGGTTCCATCTTGACAAAAAGTGTGCTCCGAAAAGGCCGAACGCAATACATTATATGCTGTGGATGCTCTGGGGGTAGTGGCGTGGCGACAAATAGTCAAAGGTTGTACCCTCCTGGATGGCGTCCAGAGAGCAATAACAAGCTCTAGACGGAGTTTCCTAGCCCAAATGCATGGCCTCTCTTGGTGGCATAGACACCGTCGAAATCAGCTGCTGATGCAATGAGAGTTGTTAGCGACTAAGAGGGGCGCTGGGATCGCATGTACACCCAATACTAGACTGTGTACACGCAAAGCGAGTGTTATATCCACAGCATCGACAGCTAGCTCTCAATAGGGGATGAGCGGAATGCACCGGACGCCAGGCGAAGGCCGCTGTGGTGGATCAAATTCACCTTCAGCAATACACGCTTGGCTGCGGATGCATACATAAAACTCTCATCCGTAGACGAGCTTCAAACGAACAATAATCGATAAAAAAGTCAAGCAATAGCCCTAGCAGCGCCCCTGGTTCTGAAGGTAACGGAGCGAAGAATATTCATTGCGCAGGTATAAGAGACCGTAAGGCTGCCAATATGAGCCTCCCAGGTGAGGTGTCGGTCAAATACAAGATAAAGGAAACGGTGTGAGTCCACCACTTCCATGTGAGCCCCATTTAGATAAAAGGCAGAATGAAGGTTGAGCCGTAAATAGCGGCAGGAGTATACTACATTATTCTTGGCCAAGGAAACCCGAAAATTGTTTTGCTTTGCCGTAGCGAGAGAGGCGGTTTAAGGCCTTTTGCACTCGATGTTCCAAAGGTCGCATCTAAGCCGTGCCAAATAGGACCGAAAGTTAGTTCACGTAGAGCTAAGCGAGAACATCTTTTGGCAGCAACGAGGTGATGCTGTTAATGCTCAAAGAAAGGAGTTTGACACTGAGGGCACTTCCCGTTGGAACCCGCTCTTTTTGCTCCTTAAGGTCGAAGATGGCTCACTCTAACCGCAAGCAGAATCGAAGATCTCACAAAAATTCAGATATAATGAGTGAGAGGTGTCCCATCGTTTTTAGACTCTTCATGATACCGTATCCCCATACGGTATCATAGGCCTCCTCAAGAGCGAAAAACACCGTGGAGTAGTGCTCTCTACAAAGGAAGAGCTTGCAAGCGCCATTTTCCTAGTGGAGCAGAGCATCCGACGTGGAGTGGAACTTGCGGAAGTCGCTCTATGCAGAAGATATGTGGCCTAAAAACACCTTGGCCTAGTGTTGTCTAGGAGGGAAGTCTTTGCTGGCGCCATATTTGAGTTAGAGCCGAGCATCTGACATTGAGTGGAAGCCGCACTGTTCAGAAGACAGGGGGCCTCCACTCTCCAGCTCAAAAGGCTAAACTAAGATTTTCCAATTTCTACATCAACTTACACACGCAGGAGTTTAGAGATTGGACGGAAACTGGCTGGGGTAGAGTGATCTGTCTCTGGTTTTCGAAAACCGAGCACAGTAACATTTCGTTAATTGTGTGAGAGGTTACCCTATACCCAGATCTATTTAAAAAATTCTAACAGAAGGGCCATTCTTCGCTCATTCAGGTGCCGAAGAATGGCGTATGGGACATCGTCTGGACAAAGGACGTCTGCACATGAAGAGAGAGCGGAACGTACCTTACGCAATGATAACCTATAATTGAAGGGTTCTCCGCTTCTGTAGGTAAAGTACAGTTAGCGGCCTTCCATGACATCAAGAATTGCATATAATGCTCGCAACATCTCGGCTAGAGAATGCAGAGAAAGCGGTAGCCAACGACTCCACCACGGATGCTGAGTCCAAGATTGCGGTCCCATTCTCCTGGAATAGGGATAGTCTCCTGCGGAAACTTGCTTCGAATCCTTTTGACTCTTTTCTAAATCTCTGCTAGTGGGGTCTTACCATTAAGTCAAGACACGTATGCTCGCCAGGAGGAGCGGTAGGCTTGCTCGCCAGGAAAGCATTTGGTGTGCAAAACGACTAGACGTTTTAAGAAGAGCATTTAGGCCAACGGTGATGAGGCTGCCGGAGAAGAAACTTAACGGCCTCATCAACTGACCTAAACTCGTTACCTGAGAGAGAGAAATCAGTAATTTCCTGGAATGCAGACCACCGCGCTGGCGACAAGCATCACTTGTGCGGGCCAAAAAATGATATTTGAATTGGAAAGTATTCATTACTATGGATGTCACCAACTAACCCCCACCGAAAATCAGGCTGTGTATCCCGAGTGCAGGAAAATAGATCAAGACAGGAAAATGAAGCAGTTCTCGGGAAAGGAATGCGTAAATTTTAACATATTTAGGAGGCCTATCTCCAGCTCAGCGATCAGGTAAGCAAGGACCTTAGCCTGAGAATAATGGAGTAGTCTACCCAGAGCCAGTCTCTACCATTCCAATCCCCGAGCAAAATAAAGGGACTCCACAACAATCCCACAACACAATGGAAGTCCACCGCGTCGAAGTGAGTTGACTTTGGAATGTTTGCAGAAATAACATTATACATCCTATCAAGGTGCGGCTGCACAGCTACTGCCTGAAAGGAGGTATTCGAAGCCAAGAGATGGATAGAGACATCATTTTGAGTGTAAATGGCGCATCATCTTGCCCGTCCCCAATCCGGGGATGGTGGGTTGCAAATCCCTTATACCTCGGGAGCGTGAGACTGGGTCACGCGCACAGAACCGTCCCTTGCAAAAAAAGATAGCTAATGAAAAACGGAGGGAGACGAGCCTCCGAAGCTGCTCCCAGTTTGCCCGGAGTTCACGGCAATTTCATTCAAGGAATATACCCCTTCCAGGACTTGCTCGGATGAGAGGCAGGGGACCTCTTCGAAGAGAATACCCTCACCAGAATGGCCATACGCCTCTGGGAGGCAAAACTCCAGGCGCTGTTGGCCGACAATGCGATGACGGCTAGGTCGCCTTGGAAGATTTATCGGAAAAGTTTGGGCTTTCCATGCGAGTCTTTTTCTCCCTCTGCCTCGAAACCTTAGGCAGCCATGGTCGCTTTGGGTGTGAGGGTCCCTCCTATGGAAGATCCACCGCCTTCGAGCCACACAGCCTAGCACTTAATGTTTGCATAGAAGCTGAAGCTCCTTTACTGCTGTCTTCCTATTGGGAAGCAGATTTAGGAATCCCAGAAGATGGCCTTACGACCAACTTCAGGGGTGTTGCTACCCGTGAGTCTAACGACTGGGTGGAAGTGCGCGGCTGTTTAGACTTACGGAAACGGTCGCACTGGTATAAAGAGGGGAGCCCTGGTGTTATCATGGCCTGGAGGTCAACCGTTTTTGCCACCAGATGTACCAGGGAAGGGTCTCGTTTGGGTAGCACACGAAGAAGGGTTCCAAATGGGAGCGGAAACGAACAGCTCCTAAGCTTGGAGGGGGCATGAGGAGAGAACGTCTTGCCTAATATTGCGCATGTTACGTCCCTAAGAGTGCTAGGCTTTCGAGAACCAAGTCTTTAGCCTCGCAAATGAGAGACGATCGTGGGCCTGAACGGCCAGGATTTCCTTCCAATTAGCTAGGCACCGCATTGCTTCGAAGAAGTAGGATGCTGCCCTCCACTTTTGACACACTTAGCCACACACGATTTGGATCTTTGATATACAGCCTCGGAGAAACTTACACAGACTACAGGTAACCCCGACTCTGCAGGTCTACAAGAGCATTCATGTCGCTGAAGCGATGGCAGTAGTAGCAACTTAGCGGCAGTGGCACGACTGCTTTCACATGCTGTGATACCAAACGATACGCACCGACTTTGAGAGCCTGTCACAGTCGAACGTGACGAAGTGTTTAAGGGTGGATCTTGACGCACCTTCCTGTTTTCTCATCACACGTTCAACCTTGACCACTCCTTGATCGGCCAACTCAAATGTGATGTCATCTACAGAGTATTCCACAAGTTTCCTCGCATAAACTACTCCTTTCACAAATTTAATTTTAGAGTGCCGGGTAACACTCCCTGGCCTGCTATCAAGCTTCCCAAGAGCAATAAACTTAGCTGCCACGAAGGGATCTAATACATTAGGCACAAGGCTCCCATCCGGAAAAACTTGTGATCTTCTGCACACTACCAATTAAGCTATTTAGTGCTCTTCTCTTATGGAACATGTTACTCTTGGCAAACATTCTGCCATCAGAGGAGCGAATAGTCAGAAAGCGTTTGAAGCCAGCTAGCTCAAAAACGCTAGGTAGTCTCTGAATGAGGAACCCCGACGTAATCGAGGCTCAGCTCTCCACACTTGCAACTTTGGTCTTTGTCAGAGATTTCCGGGTAACACTTCAGATTCGGGGCGCACGGTAGATGGCACTGTTAGTCGGCTACAATTTGGGGCTACAGCATATCTCTGATGACGTCAGACGGTAGCATCAGATGTGACAATCACTGCGTTGTATTTTTTCTAGTTGTTTTGGGGAGTTGTAAATTTTAGGCTATTATTTACTAAATATCTGCGCTCTGCTCGTTTATAGTTTTTTGGGTAAATATGTAGATTAACGGCCCGGCCGAAAAAAAAATTTGTGTGTAAATATTATCGTTCACTCTTGTCGGAATATTCGTGCGCGTTTGAGTCCTGTTCGAATTATTATTCTATAAACAATTAGGATTATATACTGGGGGGCTGTGCCCCCCAGAACCCTAACAATTTAATGAAACTTAGAATCATCGTAGTGTAGTTCCTCCATTGTGTTTACCCCCACACGAGCCGTCAACTTAAATGTACTCCAAAAATGTGAAACATTTTGGAACACGGACGAAATAGTACGTCCCATCGTTCGCGCCGATAATCTACATATTTACCGTTTTTTTCTAAGTTAGGTAAGGTTTCTTGATGTCTTTTTTTGTTTTCCGACTGACCTTCGAACAGGTAGCACGTGTTTCGTAGAGCTCTCAGAATATTTTGATTATATGATATACTTTGGTGTGTGACATAAACATTAATATTAAGTTATTAGATCATATATTTGGTTAATATAACCAAGTTAAATTGTGTTTTGGTAATACTTCAGATTTGAGGCGCACGGTAGATGGCGCTGTTAGTCGGCTACAATTTTAGGCTACAGCATATCTCTTATGACGTCAGGCGGTAGCGTCAGATGTTTTTGGATTTGTAACATTTAGTCTATTATTTACTAAATATCTGCGCTCTGCTCGTTTATATTTTTTTCCTAAGGTAGGTAAGGTTTCTTGATGTCTTTTATTGTTATTTGTTTTGTTTTTGTATTTTTTGTTTACTACGAACGATAACAACTTCTTATTGGTAACATCGTAACTTATAAATAGGACCCGTTTTGCAAATGTTTTTCTTTCTTTATTGTGTTTTCGTGCTCTCCACGTGCTTCTTTGTTATTTGAAATCGGCTTTACTTTGTATGATTGCGAAAAACTTTTAAATAACTAAAGGCGCATACACTAATCAAGAAACCTATAAAAGTAAGATTCGTTTGTTATTAGGTTAGGTTTTTCTGCCGGGAAAAAGCTGTTGGGGAGATGAAAACCACAGTAAATTCAAGGGGACTGCTCGTGGGAGAGATATCAATGCAGGGCGCAGCCCCCC
Organism: Ceratothoa steindachneri; assembly: GCA_963969495.1. Lineage (NCBI taxonomy): Eukaryota > Metazoa > Arthropoda > Malacostraca > Isopoda > Cymothoidae > Ceratothoa > Ceratothoa steindachneri. The sequence goes on from OZ018326.1 coordinate 116,542,559, forward strand.
AGTATATACTCGTATACAAAAAAATATTACACCGTGATTGTTCACATCTGACGCTACCGTCTGCCGTCATAAGTGGTATATTGTAGCCCAAAATTGTATCTGACTAACAGCGCCATCTACCTTGCGGCCCGAATCTGAAGTGTTACCGATTTCCGACCCAGGAAAGCAACGGGAACGGACTTGCAGATCTTAGCCTGGTCGATTCCTGAAATGGCAGCGGAGCATTCCGTCCCTGGGGCTACTGCAGATGGAGAGGAGCCATGCATCGTTTTAGTCCTTTTTTTGTTTCTTTTCTTTTCAGGGGAGGAGGGTAGGAAATGAACATGCTTCTCTTTACCACCTGAAGGAGCTTTTAGACCGGATGTACTGGCCACAGCAAGATCCTTCTCTGAAATGGAAAAGGTCTTGGCTGTAAAAGGGGTAACAGCAGGGAAACGATGTCTTTCCTCTCCTTGTAAATCCTCGGGGGCACGAGCCGTCTCAAGAGAATGTTACATAACGGTAAACTCGGGTTTACTGCTTGCCTCCAATCCAGGGTTCGACCCCATTAACAATCTTACAGAATGGGGCTCTGTCACTCCTCTCAGAGACCATGTGCAGCCTAGCTGAGCTTCTATGAGGCTATCCCCTTCCGCAAGATATCATAGATTCCATTCAAGGTTACAGTTTAACGTCTAATGCCGTTGAACCGGCATCCCTCAGGAAAAAAGGGGTGAAGGTACAATGGCCCCCTGTAAGCTCGTCACCCATACAAGCAGGACATAAGGGGGCACGTGCCGACATGCACTCTTATCCTTTGCTCCCCTAAGGGAGTTGGCTATATCCAGCCACTCCAACTGGGAACGGTCAATTATGGAACGCCTGGCTACTTTCTTGGCAGTCCTCTCTGAAATAAAGCAGGGGATTTTCCGTCGTAAGATGGAGTCACTCATGATGGACTCTAGAGAAGTGGAGTGAAGGAGAGTCCTCTACACACATAGACATAAGGGAGGAGTAAGCCTCCTCTCGGGTCAGAGAGGTTTGGAGGGTTACCTGAGAAAGCACAGTAGAGGGGACCTCCTTTTTTATTACTCCAGCTGCCCGAGAGTGGCACTGACGATGTTAGAGGGAAAAGTAGAAGGGGAGTATTGTGTAATACGGAACGCAAACGCTAATCATCCCTCGCAGGAGCCCACTCTGCGAGGGATGAATACGGCAGCCGCCATTTGAGGACACTCCTCCAATCCAGTGGCCTGGAAGCCCATCAGCATCGAGGTTCAACTTCAGGCTTGGCGAAATATTACTAGTCCATGAAAAGAAAGAGAAAGGTCATGTGAGGATGGTGCGGGTGGGGGTGAGGTAGATTGGTTTTAAACTCCCTACCTTAACCTGAGCTGAGGGGCGACGAGGCATTTTCTCATCTATCTCATCACCGATTCAGGATGGCTGGGTGAGGGGTAGGTGGTCGACGTCTATGCTGTGAAATTAGAGCCTGACAAGAGAAAGATGTGTGAGAGATTGTTGAGTAAGTGAGGAAGAAGGGTAAGAATATAAGGTGTTAGAAAGAAGAGGCTAAACTGGGGTCGGACGGGATGCCGAGTCCTCTCGTAACTTCGGCCAAAAAATCAAATTACCGTACACGTTACAAGGGAATTAATATATATATATATATATATATATATATATATATATATATATATACAAGCCATGTCATCGCTGCGCTCGCTAAAAGCCCTTTGGGCTGTTGGTTTCCAAGCTCATTTAGCCTTTGAAACTGCTTTTATATACTCCCTTTCATTGCACTTTTTTTTACTCTTTGTTTAAACGCTAATTAAATCTCTTTTAAAGTAAAAGAAAAAAATATATAAGAAATACAAAAGTAATTCATTCTGAATTTCTTTCTTCCAATCGCTTCCTTCATTTAACAATCGAGAATTCCTTTTCAATTTTTCTTCTTTTATTAATATTACTATTATTATTCTTATACTATTCTTCTTGTTCTCTTCTCCTTTTCGATCTCTTATTCTTCTCCTCCTTCTCTTCCATTTCGATCTTTCTTTCGTCTCCCTCTTTTTTCCCCCTCTTTCCTTCTTAATTACTCATCTTTCTTATTCCCATCTTTCATTTTTTTCATTTTCCTGCTCTTCAATCTTTTCTTCTCTTCCTCATATTTATTCTATGCTTCTTCTTCTTTTCCTACTCCACTACTTCTCTTCTCCAAAATTCTCTCATCATTTCTTCTGCTCTTACTCTTCCGATTCTTCTTCCTTTTCTTAAACTTGTCCTTCAACTCCTCCTCTTCTTTTTCCACTTTTTTTTCTTTTCTCTTTCTTCTTTTCTCATTTTTCCTTCTGTTTAAAGCCTCACCTTCCTTCTCTTATTATTCTCCTGCTCGTATTCTTCTTTTTCTTCTCCTCATGAATTTGTTAATATTTAATCCATCGCAAAATTCCCATTCTTAAAATATATTTTTAGGGACAAAAAGAGCGGCTTCTCCACTCCTCATTTAGCTCTACTCATTTTTAGGTGAAATTAGATATTTTTTCCTAATAAAGATTTAAATTTCATATCTATTTTTAAAATAATTTCTATACAATTTTTGAATCTAGCCCAAAATATTAAAAAAGTAGCCATGTTTAAATTTTTATAAATTTAAGAACTTCACCAAAACGTACCATTATTTTCACTCATTTCCTCAAAATACAGTTAGGGATATATATATATATATATATATATATATATATATATATATATATATATATATATATACCAGGCAATGGCTTCGCTATTAAGATTAAAATTCCAAATATAAAAAAGCACCCATGATTAAATTTTTATGAATTTCTGAACTTCGCCAATTATAATAATTTTAAAAAGAAACTCTAAACTAAATTTCCCCCCTTTCAAAATATCACGTTGCTAAAATATAGTTATAGAAGAAGAGATGTAAAAGTAGGTTTTCTGAACTTCACCTTCTGTAAGGATGAGTTGCGAAGCCGTCCTCTTGTTATCTCAATTTTTAAAATCAACAAAACACACCAAGTCATTTCCAAACTAAGAAAAAAAAACATTTACAATTTTTCCAAATCCCGTTCTTAAAATATAGAGTTAGCGATGATGATGATGATAATGATGATGATATATATATATATATATATATATATATATATATATATTTATTATCTGTTCTGGTTTACGGAATTTTTTCTTTGACAAAGAAACTTACATATTTGGCTTATAATAGACTATTATGTTGGTAAAAATTGCCCTTTATTTATACGATGGAACAAAAAAAATATATTTAAATTCTTATATGAATTATTTTGTGGAAGCAAAAGAAGAAAGATAGTTAGGGGAAAATGAAAATGAGCATTGAGCATGTAACACTTTTCTTAATATTGACATCAAAGGATTTCTAGAGATAGAAAAAAACATTGGTTTTTGTAGGCATTCAATAATAACGCACTGAAAAAATAATTAGTCATGTTCAATACCGAATTAGCAAGAAATGAATAAATGAACACGGAGGAAACAAAAATTATAATAAGGTAAATGATAGATTGGTTTACAAGTCAGCACATTATAATTTTAATGATTAAAATTATATTCTATATTTATATTATCTAGATAGATTTCAAAATACGCGAATTATAGAGGTGGAAACGTTATGCGAGTTAATACAGGTTTGTAATCCTAAACAGGGAGGGGATAGCTTTTTTGAGCCGTGGACGATAATTTCTAATGAAAGAAGTCAGCGGTCGATAAATAAAATTTGTCTCTTGCATCTTTATAAGTGTTGTTTAAATTTATTAATTAGTGCGATATACTCCTGCATTAATATCTAAATAAAAAAATAAATACTCAAGCTTTTTTAAGACTGCCAATACGGAAATTGTGATAGTGATATATTTGTGCATACAAATATATCACTCCGAGAGCGAGGGTTTCTCTACCGCTGATCTAAAATCTCAAAACACATATATACAGAATATTTTACCTGCCACACTCTACTCATATACATTTTGATTTTCTTAATTAATTCCTAGGCTAAACTTTTACTTTTACAAAGCATTCAAGTAATAGTCATGTAGCTAACTTTACTGATATGTGTGATTTTTAAAATTCATAATTTGTAAATCCTTTTTCCGATATTTTCTCACAAAAATATGAGTTTACGAATAACAATATATGCCTTATAGAAACAGCCGAAAAATGATAAAAATATAAAGGGTCTTTCAATAAGGTCGCTCAATTTTTAAATGTAAATAAAACGAGTTGTGTGTGATATATGTACTCAATTTATTTTTTAATTTGAAAGTAGATTTTATGGCATTAAGTGTGGAATATGACGTCGTTCAAATGTCTACCGTGGCTTCGCTTGGTGGAACGTATTCGGGAGGCCAAATTTTCGATGGCTTTGTCGCATAAATCTAGATGAATTTGCTGGATGGTGTTCGTTATGTTGACTTTGAGGACAGCAACTGTTTGCGAATTGTTAGCATAGACCTGCGATTTAAGGGAAACCCGAAGAATGTAGTCTAATGGCGTTAAATTGCATGATCTCGGTGGCCAGTTGACGTCGCCGCTGCGCAAGATGACCCTGCCCTGAAATTGCTGGTGCAAAATGTATAACGTGGCTTGCCTAGTGTGGCACTTAGCACCGTCCTGTTGGAACCACATGTCTTTAATATCCATTTCAGGCATATAATACAGTTAAGGCCACAAGAAGTTGATTATCATCGATCTGTAGGTCTCGCCGTTGACAGTTATGGCAATCTCATCTTCGTTCTCAAAAAAATACGGACCGATGATGCGGTTAGACGAAAATCCACACCAAAAAGTTACTTTGTTGTGATACAATTAGTGCTGATGTATCTCATGTGGATTGTTTTCGTCCCAAATTCGAAAAATTCTGCTTGTTCACAAATCCCTTCATCCAAAAATGGGCCTCGTTGCTGTGGCGAGGATAGAAATCACGTAATGTGCGGAACGTTTGTCGAACAGAGCACTGATTTTGATAATAACATTTGATGATTTGCACACGCTGTTCCACGCTTTAGCTTCCATCATAACTTGCCAAGTACTACTAAACAGTTCACAGTGAAGGTGTCAGATGTGGCTTTAACAACATGGTCACTATTGCCTGACAAAGCTCGAGCGTCCTTGTTGAAAGACCCTTTATATAAACAATGATTTAACTAATTATTTAAAATTTCTAATTGTTTACAAATAAAATAAAATGTATAAAAGAATTCAAACTGCAAAAATACCTAAATATTTACCACGCTACCAATAATTCACCCTTAAAAATCGTGTCTGGTCTACGATATGTTTGGTTGATTTCATTAGGTAAGAAAAAATTGTTTGGAAAATAATCGTCTTTAGTCATTTATTTTTCGCCTTTTTAAAATTATATAGGAGGCACCAGAAGCTGAAGTAATTAATTTTCCCCTTGGGGAAAATTTTAATTTTTGCTTCGACCCAAATAAACCAGATTCTGAATATTAATTAAATCATGAGGACTTTAAAAATTTTTTTTGGTTTCAAAAAAGTGACCGAGAAATGATAAAAATCATATCAATTGCGAAGCTAGGCTTGATCGATCTCCAGATTTGCCAGTCATTTTATATTGGCTAGGCGTATAGAACTTGTAGAATTCACCTCTGTGGTGGTTAATCTGTGACAACTGCTAGTACATCTGTTAGCCGGAGGTGCGGCACATACTCTACGCTGGCATGACAATAGAAAGGGAGACTTAGTGGGTCTAATTAAACTCCTAGGAAGAGCCTGGCTAAGCTGGTGTGTTCCATTTTTGTTTCTATGCACTCACTTTTTTTTAAGATTATCCCTTATTACTTCCCATATATATATTTAAGGATCTGACCAGATACTTCATCAAGTGTGAGAAGAAAGATTTTAAAATCCTAGAAACAACGGATTTTAAGTTCGCAAGTTGCAAGATAACAGGACTTGACGGGTAATAGAAGTTGGGTGGGGACTAAAGGTAAGATGGTTTAAGACCCAATATTTCTCCCCTGCGAATAAAACGCTAACCGCCTTCGCCCCGAGGCTGTTCTCGGATGCATGTGGCTGTGTACAGCTTATGAAACAGGGGCTTTGCTGCTTTGCTGCATGCTAGGCTAATTAAAAGACTGAGGGTTCCGTCTCAAGTGCAGGCAAAAAACATAACTTCAGATCCTGGCCGTCTTTTGACGATTATCAAGACGTCAAAAAGCATAGAATGTCTCGACTTGCCTCTCTGGCTGTTTAGTGGAAGCTGGGTTTTTGGGGGGATGAACGGTTTACTAAAAACATTTCAATCAGTTTGATCGCTGCATAGACAAGAACGGTAGTAAATTTTTCTAGGCGAACTACACCATCAATCCCACGGGCCTCCTCCTTGCCTACCTTATCAATATCCTAGAGATCCAACAGCATTTAAAGCACGTCCTGAGCTCGCTCTTGGCAACCGACGATGGTAGCCTAGAATTTCCTCCAGAGACTTGTAGCTCTTTAGCCACCTGTTTACTCTAGGTTATCTGCGCTCCATTTTTACCTAGTGTGCAGATACTGTTCATGTTCAGAAAATCACCCGTACGCAATGTTTCAACCAATGGCTAAGCAAGATAAAGCCTTTCTGCTATTTATGTCCAACCGAGTATCAAAGGAGAGTATCCTCTCAAATTCTTTGCAAATGACGAGAATGTTTGTATTTCGCAAGCCCTGTAGTAATCACTCTACCATGGTAGCTTTCCGTTCAATTTCTTTGACATCCTGTCTGTGAGAGTTGATGAAAACTTTGTTAATTTCTATGTTGGCTTTCATTTTGCACAAGAGAGGCCACCTGTGTTATCTACATTGCGGTTTTCACAAGTTATAATCCCCAATAGTGTAGGAAATGCTATTAGCAATGGATTTATATGACACGCACCTCACCTTGGAGGCACATAGTCGAAGCCTTATATTTACCTTCCTATTACTACTTTGTTCGTTCAAGGATTGAAGACGGGTGAGAGGTTAAAGGTTCAGCACCCAAGCGAGTGTTTTAAATAGATGCCACTTTATTGTCTCGTACATTCTGCATTATGTACTTAGAAACAAGAACTTGACGTCTCTCTAAATGGCCATTTATTCTACTTCCATTCGTGGCCAATCTCAACTTAGCATATGCTGTCACGATAGGCCAATCAAAAACTAAGCTTTTTGGTTTTAGATCAAATAAATCCCCTCGAGGGTTTGATATAGCTCTCTAGCTGCTCTCTGTTCTTCTTCTTCCCAAACTGCCACATATAATTTGTCCACACGCCGCTGCTCCTTAATCTTCCACAGCGCCGACAGTACTGCGTTAAAAATTCTTTGAGCCCATATCCTGTCATTCTGTCCAAGTGATGGCCAAAGGCTCTTCGGCAGAAGATGAGGGTTGCCCATCACGCCTTCTTCCAAATATATAGGGGATATGGGATCTATTTGGTGCTGCCTTTGTCTTTACTACATAGCTGTTTGTAATTCAACACTCTCAACTGAATATTTCGGGTCCTAACCGGTAAGGAGTCAACGGCGGCCGTGAGCTAGTAAGATGTCGAGATTTTCTTCCGTTGGAGTCTTGAACATGTAAGGATTACGATACGTAAACGCGATGATGAGGGTGCCAAATTCACTGAAAAAGCTGGGCGACTGGATAAACGTTTTGATTTTTCCTACTTTAATTACATCGGGGAATCAGGTTAACTTTTCGGACTACCTGGTAAAGAAGAGAAAAATTGCTTGCCATTGCGCAACCTCTTTTTTTGTTGAACTTTGACGCTTTCAATGCGTCGTTATCTGTTGCTTCCAAATCGGGCATACTCTCGAGACACCATCTTATGATGAAGCATTCCCCTCTACCTTACTCTCAGTACTGCTTGCTCCTACAGATTTTCAGGTACAATTGTTGTTGAATATTTTCGTCTAGGGAAATTTCTCATACGTTATCTCTCACGGTACATTCCTAGGTGTTTTAATAGAGCGGCGCTCTCTCCTGCATCTAACAGTGCTCTATATTTTATCTTGTTTGAATTTTGTTTTTCTTAGTTTGTTTAAGGGGTGTAAGATCGTTGCTGTTTTGTTTTTGTATGTTTTTTTCTCTCTACTTTAGTCGACTTATGCCCTTGTTTGCAGTGGCCAGATGTAATACCCCTTATAATTATTAAAACGAGTATATATCGCATCCTCATAGAAAATGTAACAATTGATTTATGATCTAATCTAAAATCATTAATGGAAGAGAGAAGAATCATATAAGTATTAAAATATTAGGTGTTAATAAAATGTTAAGAAATTTTACGTTCTTATATTTTGCGTCTTAATTTTCTCTTGTCATCTCCTTTATCGTTTAACGTGGATGGGGCATTTTCTTAAATTAATACTCTCCCCAACAGAATGTTTTATCTATTTCTATTTGCTTTTTCGCCGTTTAGTTCTATTTAAGATATGCTACATGCAGGGTTTTTTTTCATTTCAGCTATGTATAAGCGGATGGCTATTATTTGAGCTTTACTTAAGGGAACTTAAATTCTAAGGATTTAATCAGAATGCCTCTTTTTCACTCGGTGTCAAATAATCCCTGTTCATTTAAGGACTGGAGATGGAGAGGGTTTTAAAATACAATGCGAAAGAAACATTCGGAAAAGCCGCCTCTATTTATGTTCACTGGACACTTTTCACGAGTACAGAATTTTAGGTAAGCCTTTCTCAGAGCAATGATGGTATATTGGACATAAAATATATCTTCTACAGTACTATTAGTTATTTTGTTATACTCTAATAAATATTCACCTTTTCAATGTGAAAATACATCCCTGTTAGATTTTGAAATACAAAATAATCGCCGATGATGTCAAATATAATTTAATGAAGATAGGAGTGAAAAATATATGATTTAACAATGAAGGATGATCTGAATGAAAAATATATAATATGAATAAATTCTAAACAAAATATGTTCTGACAGGTTACATATTTTTAAATGCTTTTAGATGCAATGCAAAATTCTTATTTGATGCCATAATGTTTCCAATATACATACAGGAAATTTATAAGCAGAACCAAATTATTGTGCTTCACCTAAGTTGATTTCCATTATATTGGAATTATGTATTCACTTTGAGGATAAAATGCAAATAATTAAAATCCAACGTAATTCAGTTTTTTATTTTGATACATTAAAAGGTTTACCTAAATAACTTCAATCACAAATCTTTCCCGGTAAACGGATTTTTCCTTTACCATAGTGCCTTTGACTAATGAAACCAGGATGCAAATTATTCTTCTGCAACTCCTCAGGAAGTACATATGTATGTGTAATATATCCTCTATCCCAATAGGATGAATCTGAATTTGATTGATTCTTTTAATTTGTTTTAGTCAAAGCAGCCATTATTCCTAATATCTATCAGTTATTAAAATTGCCAAGTTTAATCTCCAAAGTAAAGAATCATGATTTTATACTCATTCATCTATTTTAATTAAGGAAACTACATATTTATCTCAGAATTGTCCATTATTATACAGTGATAAACGATTTGTAAGTTTTTTCTCGGAAGTAAGAGATATATTTTCATTTAATAGCTCAAGACTATTTGACCAAAACAGGTTACTTATTTTCTGCTTCCTTTACTTTCTGATTTTTTGTGTCTTAACTTTGAAGTGTAGCTTCAATTATGGTTGGTAATCAGTATGAAACAATAATTATCCATCTTTAAAGGAGACAAGATATTGAACTTAAATTTTCACTTATTTAAAAGTCGATTTTTGATTTTATAATTAATATAACTTGCTATACAAATTAACCAATCTATTCGATAAACTTTAATTTCTGCCTGTTTTTTTATTTTTTAAAAAACCCTGGGTGAACAAGTTAGATGATCTTTATCATAGATTATTAAATTTTAGAACATGAATGAAACCATAATTACCCTTAGGTAATATTACATTCAATTCATTATTTTTGTTAGATCATTGTACAGGGTGACCACAAAACACTCCTTAATTTCAAATATACCTTATAGCAAAAGTTAAATGAATATTCCTTCAATTTTGGTGCCTGCATTTGCATAAACTAATATAGTTTCATATGGTATTGGTAGATACCATAGACACTCGATGTTTGTCCCTCTTGTTGTTAGGCAAACATCAAGGCGATAATCAAGCTCGTTCTAAACTCTTTGCAGCAGGTAAAAAAGCTCTTTGTTCAACTAGTTTACAATTTAACCCTGAAAATTATTATAATTATTATTGTTTTATAGACCATGCAAAGAGCCACACTGAAAATTTTAGAAATTTTACCACCAAGATGTGTCAGTGCAAGATAGAATGAAAAAAAAATTAAACAGCCTGACGGTTACACAACAAAAAAACATCAGCCAATCTGTTAAAGTTATCAAACTTAGGAACCGTCACACTATTTGTGGGTAAGGTATTACACAATCTACATCGGCTCGGTAAAAAGCACTTAGAGACATAAGATGTAAAATGACGACCAATTTCGAATGCCATGGAATTTACACTCTCAGAATACCTAGTAACTCTGGCTGGTTAATAGAATCTCGGCAGAAATTTATGTAGAGGATGATTCACATCATTCACTACTTTAAATAAAATACAAAGAGCTGCAACATCTCTACGATGCCCAATGTCTAAATCCAAATCTGATCCACAATCAAGCAATATCAGATGAGAGTATGCAGGAGAACTCCATACAGCAGAGAAATATTTAAAATTAGGTACAATAAAAGAAAAAAAATTGCACAGAACAACATCATGCTCAAAGATTTTCTGCGAGATATCCCGAAACATGTACCTTAGATGCGTTATTCTAGAGTTACTTCAGAGATCTTAAGCTGGTCAACTATGTTAATGAAAGCTCCATTTATTAAAAAATTGGTATGTTCATGTAAAAGAGATCTAGAATGACTCAAAATCATTACCTTAGACTCACTAGGGTTCAATTTCATACACCACTGAAGACACTAAAAATGAATTTTATTCAAATTCTTAGTGAGGCTGTCTACAACACTCAGTTTAATTGCAGGAGATGGGACATGAACATAAAAGAATTTTATTAGTGATATTAAACCACATGTCACTGGTATATAATATAAAAAGCAAAGGCCCAAGAAGGCTACCTTGAGCAACTCCAGAATATACTCTAGAAGGAAGGACTAAAACACCCATCGACAACAACATGTTGTTGTCTATTAGTTAAAAACTCTTTTGAAATACTTAAGCCTTTACCACCAATGCCAACAGACTTTACTTCAAAAATCAAACCATTATGGTAAGACGTTTGGGGAGCAGACTTGCAAGACCCTCGGCTAATTAAAATACGAAAGATAACAGCCAGTTTAGGAGCTAGCCGACTACTAAATCTTTTTAAAATCAATGGTAACAGACCGATAGAATCAGTGCTCCCATAGTCTTCCAAGTTAAATAAAAGAAATTTTAAAACTATGTAGCGGATGACAGCCTAAAGGCAGCTGAATCTATTCCCTATTTTGTTTGGGATCAATAATGTCAGCAAGAATACTGTCTTTATCTAGAATATGATATGTATCGCTACCATCAAGCTTCATTAAGGAAAGAATAGAAGCCTCAACACCAAACAAAGCAGATTTAAGTGCTGACCACCAAATATGCGGCTGAGCCGCACCTGGGGGAAATATTTCAAATGGGATTATGTTGAGCTTCAGCTCCTTTATAAACATTATTCACCCTGTTCCTCATCGCACCCAAGTTCTCCGAACACAACTGAGAGCGGTTATCAGACCAAAGATTAAGGGGCAGCATGCTTATCACGATAGGCCAGGCGACACTGGTCATTAAACCATACTTTATCGTAAGATCGAGCTTTTCATGTCTAATAACCTTAAATTTAATGCTGTAATGGAGCAAGAAACATCATAGATATCCCTCTAGACAATACTATTAAGAGCACGGTTAATCCCATCTCAGTTAATTTTAGATTGATAACAACCTCCCTGGAGATGGTGAAGTCTGGAATAGGAAAATCTAACTGGATTTTAAAAGCCAAACCTCAATGACCTGAGGAACCAATTGGTTCCTCCCACATCAGTGAGTAAAAGACCAAGATGAGTGCAGGATATGTGAGGTTCACCAGTAACTAATTGCTTACAACCAGTGTCGTAGAATGACTCCCGACGATACCATATATTGCACTATTCGTTGAGGGAACTTCCTTAATTATCTTTAGAGTGCGTTTACTGTCTGGCGGCCGATATTATGTATCTTCAAAATGCTTAAGAAGTGGAACTGAGCTCAAGGATAATAATATTGCTATCATTAATAAAATAGAGTTTTATTAATAATAACTATAAACAATACACAAAAACGGAAAATATTGACATAAACAGAATGGAAAAGGTCGTGGAGACTCGGGCTAATCCGAGGATTTAAGGGATTAAAAAAGGTAAAACAAATATAGAGTTAAAGAGATGGGATGGTTCGATAAACAATTTAAAGCACAGGATAGAATTGAAAAAAGGGATCAATACTCAAAGGTGAAGTTTGGCTTACGTAACTTTGGCACTAGTGGTGCAGTGCAAGGTGGCGCAAAGGAGTTTCGGTCCGCTGGTGAGCTCCAGCCGAAGGGGGGGGAATAAAAGGATCCTGACGAGGCGTCTTGGGAAGGAGAACCGTTTCTCGACGAACGGCTTGAAGAACAATGGCTGTTCTAGGTTGTTCTCTTCTGAACAAAGGGGGGGGGATGAGAACCGTCTCTTGTCTACGGGCTCAAGAACAATGGCTGTTCTAATGTTGTTCTCCTTGAACAACAGGGGGGGGGGTGAGAACCGTTTCTTGGCGAAGGGCTCAAAACGAACAATGGCTGTTCTAGGTTGTTCTCTTCTGAACAAAGGGGGGGATGAGAACCGTCTCTTGTCTACGGGCTCAAGAACAATGGCTGTTCTAATGTTGTTCTCCTCTGAACAACAGGGGGGGGGGGTGAGAACCGTTTCTTGGCGAAGGGCTCAAAACGAACAATGGCTGTTCTAATGCTGTTCTCCTTGAACAACAGGGGGGGGTGAGAACCGTTTCTTGGCGAAGGGCTCAAAACGAACAATGGCTGTTCTAATGCTGTTCTCCTTTGAACAGCAGGGGGGGAAGCCTTGGGAACTTGGCGTCGGAAAGGCTCGAACCTTTGGCACTCAAGGAATATTGTCCTCCTTCTGGACAAGTGATGTTGAATCTCGAGGTCGAGGTCCCTTGGCGCACAAAGGGAGAGGGGGTCGTGGTGATGTTTCGCGACGAAAATCTGGATCTCCAATCTGATCTTAGTGGTAAAGTTTCCATATAAATAGCCAGGACATCTCCTTGGCGTGGGGGAAAATGGAGTGAAAGCTTGGAGGGAACGCACAGCCGGGCCGGCGAACAATGCCTTATCTGTTCATAAGCCTAACTCGATCTGGCGAGGTCGGCGTATGGGGGTAAACGGGGGGACGATAACCTCCTTGTTTAAACATTGGCATCCGGTAGCTGAGATAAGACTCCAAGCCTCGAATCGAAGATGCACGTGGGCAGCATCGTGGTTTTTAATAATATGGGATAGGAGTTGAAATTAACTCGTTCTATCACAACCAGTATTATCTGAAAAATCAAGAGCAGCAATACCATGTTGATTGGTTGAGGAAACTGAATTCAACAAGTTTCATTGATGAGAATTCAGATCACCAATAGAAATGAAGCAAGATTTCTTGTCATCCTCCTGAATATTAATATGTGAGTTTAGAAGGCAATCATAAAAACTGTCACCTAAGTTGGAGTTTCTATAAAGGTAAAAAATATAAAAATTATTAAAACGGCTGCATACTTTAATAATCATGATCTCATGACATCCACATTCCTAGTTACTAAAACGCGAAGCGCAAAATCCCACTCGAGGTAAGGAGTACCTCAAAAATTTCATAGGCTTATTAAAATTTAGCAAATGGAGTTAGGAGGTATGTCTTATATTTGATACAAGGTTCTCAGAGCTGCAAATAATATCATATTTAGTTGAGGCAACAGAAAGCTCTCTCAAGTTGCCATAGAGACTACGGATGTTGCAGTAGAATAAATTGCAGAATTTACGACTGATAGGAACAGGGTTAGATTCAATGTCGCCAGACAAATTAAAAATAATGCCTGACAAAAAATGATAGTCAGAGAATCTTAGAAAGTAACAACAGCAACAACAAGGTAAACAACTGCTAACTACCAACTCAGAGATTCTTAGCTCCCTACGACCAGTGAAGGCCTGCACTACGAAATTTACAACCTAGTAATTTAATATCATGTAGTCGTCTTTGCTGTATAACCGCGTAACCAATTTAAACTTGTTTAAATGTAAGTTTCGTATATGACAGAATTCTCTAGGAAATATAGCATAGGGTACAAACTCTTCGTGTTTTATGGAATTTATCAAACAACCAATATATAATTTTTATGTAAAAAATTACATTTCTCTTACCAATAATAAATACGGAACTCAAACAATAACTTCTATACTGTTTTCTAGGGATTGATCTTTAATAAAAATAAAAAATGAAGACAAATGAAAGAAAAATTTGCTAAGGGTTTTTATCCCTATGAATAATTTTTATACTTCGATAATTATAAGGCATGAACCATTTTAGTACATAATTAATAAATTTTTTAAGGAAATGGCATACCTTTTATTCTCCAACTTTAGTTTTATACAATTAATAAAGGTGCTAGAAAAAAAGAAAATAAAGTAAGAATAAAGCCAAATGCAATCTAATTGATTTAGGTCATGTCGAGTAAAGAGAGAGAGAATGTGTGAAAAAACAAAGTAAAAATACTCAAATATCAAAAGAATGGTCGAGACTTTCACAACGAAAAACACAATTTCAAAATCACAACTCGAGTCATCTTCTGCAACAATTTTCAGTTATATATTCTTAAACAACTAACCCAAAATATCTTGAAACCTACTTCACAAACCTTGACAATCTTTTACAATTTAGGATTTTTTTTGTGCCAAATCCAAAAAGTGTGGCTTTTTTTAATTAAAATAACCATTAAAAGTTAAGAAGCAACCCGCACAGGTTGGCGAATCAGTAGCCATTCTGTTAAATAATGTAGTTGAAATTCATATATAATTATGCTTAAAAACATTTTTTCACTCTAGAAAAGGATATTTTTGGTTCGGAGTAGATAAAGAATGGCCTGGGACAAAAGGAACTAGTGACTGCAAGTTGGAATGATATTATCTTCCCTTTTAATTGACGCTTCGTTCAGGCAAGCAGTCATGGCGCACGCCATGATTGGTAAAAAGAGTTAGGTACAACATTAGAGCGTAAAGAAGTATTTTCCCACCGTTTGGGATCTTGTCTCTAGCTAATTTGAAGTTGTTAGTTAACGATATCTAACTTAAATTTGCGTGGGGCTTGCCTTCATTTAACGAACATTCCCCGAAAAATATATTTGTAATGATCCTGTTTGTTTATTTGATTACAGGTTTATTAGAGAAATATAAATTTACGAAAATAGCCTAGTTGATCTTAAAATATTGACCTTCAAAATTCGATAGATTTTCGTCAAAATAATGTTGAGACGATAAAAAAGTTTAAAGACGAAAATTCATGAAAGATGCAAAAGCAAATAGTTCTTAATTTAATGTGAATAAAAAATAGTACTGCTACTTGGAAACGTCTTCTTTTTCCTGAGAAGTAAACATTATTAATAATATGAGTCATAACATACTAAGAACAGCAACTTCATTCAACCCCAATATTATTTAATGAATATTTCTTGAAATAATTAGCAGACTTTAAGTATATGAATCAAATTGTAGCTTTGCTATTTGTCACTCTTTAGGAAGGATCAGTGAGCAGACATTCCGTGTTCGGGCGTTTCGTTGTCATCTGTTTCTTTGCCCAATGTCTCGTCGACACGAACGTTTTACTTCATGTATGGACTTTATTTAAGAATAAGAGCTATTTGTTTAAAAGCTAAGCTCTTTAAAATATCTACCTCTCCCATTTAAGGTAATGTATTGATTCACTCGCGTGGTCTCAGCGACAAGATACAAGAAGAGCCGTTGTTACAGGGGAAAATCATTATAAAATTTATCACTTTTTGAGGAAAAACTTTGTCTTCATCGTGTTCACTCCAATTTCTCCCAACACTCATATTGGTTTCGTCATGTTTCCACTCATACACTCTCTCAACCTTATATACTAAGTCTTTTGGTTCCTACAAATAAGTACAATATCTTCCTGACATTAATAGCTCAGGCAGGCTGCCTATAACTTAGGTGGCGATAAAGAAAAATGATTTACGAGTTATTTTAACCTTTCTCCAGGAACTTTACTTCATACAATAATTTAAAACAAAGTTACGGGATATGCAAGAGACAATAAACTTTGGGCACTAGTTTAAAAATTATGAACTTGAGTATATTGTTATTAAGTTTTACATGCCACGAGAGAAACTTAATTCAAGACTAATTTGTATCGTTATTTCACCTACACCAAGGGTTTTGTATCCTCAGATTAGGAAGAGTAGTCATGAAAACAATATTTTCATTTAAAAGAACAATTATCTATTGTACGATAGACTTCCTTGTTACAACGCACTAAGTCAGGTTATACTTAATTGTTTGTATAGAATGAGGGGTAAGAGTTATATTAATATAGTTTCTAGCAACCAGAAGAAGAGGCGAGAGTCCTGAACCCTTCCAACAGCAGAAATGAATGCGGTTTCACTTTGTTTGTGATGATATTGCAAACAAACAGAAAATAGTCTGTCAAGAGAAAAAACATGGAAGATAAAAACAGATTGAGAGAAGAAGGAAAAGGTGGCTGCTCAGTAAGTTGTGCGTTCCGTACTGGATCTTAGAAAGAATTTTCTACCAATAAATCACCTGTGGGAATTCTTCAGACCTTAGGTCATTTTATCTCAAAAAACATAACTGGAAAAGGCATAAATCGCGCATGAAGATGATGCGAGGTCGCAGGCGAATAATTTGGACTTTAATGGCAAACGTATCGCGCAGAATGTCATTAAGGTGAGATCCGTAAAGAAATTACTGGGGTTTATGTATATGAGAAAATTCGTAGAAGATATATGGTTGCAGGTCCTCCTTGGTTCATTCTGCCCTGGAGAGTACAAGACTGCGGCACTGGGGTAGCAAGTATGAAGTTCCAACACGTTTTCCTTGTATTAATGGCATTATACCTACATCACCTGTCACCAACTTAAAGGTGAGTTGCAGGAGATAATTTTTTAGTCTCAAGCAACTTGATATATCACTATGCTGGTCTGTCTGTCGGTCTGTCGGTTCCCGTTATGCTTTTTGGTTTTAGTAATAAGATTGTAACTATTCAGCAGATTCTAAGAAAATTTGAAACCTTTATGTTGATTTTCCATTCTATTTCGAAGGATAAAATAGTCAAAGTCCTCCCCAAGGTTAGCATGGGAATAATAGGGGAATAAGATCATAACTATTCTGCCCATTCTAACAAGATTTGAAAATTTTATGTTGTTTAACATTCTCTTTCAAGTCATACAATTGGCAAAGCCATCTCAAAGTCCGCTGGGGAATTATTTGGCAATAACTTCATAACTATTCCGCCGATTGTAACTGAATTTGAAATCGATATAATAATTGCAAAGGTACTCCCAAGTTTAGCCTTGGTTTATAAGGCAATAACATCATAACTCTTTGGCCGATTCTAACGAAATTTGAAGACCTCTATGTTGTTTTATATTATCCCTGGAGTGATATAATTGCCAAAGTCCTCCCAAGTTGAGCTAGTGAATTATTTGGCAATAACTTCATAACTATTCTGCCGATTCTAACGAAAGTTGCAATCCTAATGTTGTTTTACATTCTCTTTCAAATGATATAATTAATAAGGTCCTCCCGAGGTTAGTCCGGGAATTATTGAAAGTTTTGAATCAGAATAAATGAGAGGACGTGACTTTTATTCAAGAGACCTTGTTTCTTTCCTACTTGCTGGAAATTTTATAGCTAGACTTATATAAATTTCTGGGCAAATCAATTTACTGAAATACACAAGATATGTACATGGGTTTAAAATAATAATAGATAATTCATATTAATTTTATTTATATTTTGACATTGGCCCCTTTTCTACAATAATAAATGTATATATACATCGATGGTTTGATTTAATCAACTTTCGGTATTATCTATAGCATTTTAATGCATTCTTAGTGCAAAAAATGATGCAACTGTTAAGACACTGGTGAAGGAAAATTATTATTTAGGTTCTGATACAATTGATGCTACAAATGTTCGATTAATATTAGATATGGCGATTGCGAGAAACTTTCACAGTATTTCAGTTATTTTAATGAATCTACAACCAGTTTCTAAAGAATCTTGCGGTAAAATGGGAATATTAATTTTCATTAATTTGGGGCTGCACATGTGAAAAAGCATTTGCACCATAGGATGCTTTAGCTAGCCTAAATTTCATGTAGCGTTAGGAAGTTCACCCTGTTATGCATTATTACTAATGAACTAGAAGGAATTTAATGATAATGACGTCTAAATTATCTATTAACTCCCCCTTGCTTAACTGTCGAATTTAAACAATCAAAATGTTAAGACTTTTTCGAGGCATGAACATGGAATGAATGTAAAATAACATTTACTTGAATATATCACATCTTTACATTAATCAATTTCTATGAATTTTTATACTTTATACCAAGCTTCATATTGACTTTCGTAGAAAAAAATCTCCGATTCGTAACCTTGCACTCATACCTGCCCTCTTGGACCTCTTCCTCAGTCTTTTTAGAGTAATGACTTAATAGATAGCGATCAATCTCCGTTGCCGAAGATGTAGCAATGGTTATATGATTGTTTAGCAAAATGCACTTTATAATTCTACAGTACGGTAGTAGTAGTGCTGAAGGT
This sequence comes from Ceratothoa steindachneri, assembly GCA_963969495.1. NCBI lineage: Eukaryota > Metazoa > Arthropoda > Malacostraca > Isopoda > Cymothoidae > Ceratothoa > Ceratothoa steindachneri. Next base: position 116,561,484 of record OZ018326.1, read on the forward strand.
GAATGTTCGAGTCTGAAAACACGCGAACTCACAAGCACATAAAACAAACATGTACACACATACACGAGCAAACACACACATGACCTTTTCTATTGGACCCAAACTCGCCCTCCCCTTTATTGGTTTGTCGTCAAAATGTTCCCAAAACCACCTCCCCCTAGGTCAGTGACCATTTTTTTAAGCAAATGGTGAGGATATCTGAAATTCAGTTTGATTTTCATGTATTGTCTTGCTTTAGCTTATCAGCGGAATTGCTACTTAACTCTTCACCCTATCAATCCGCCTACACATTTGCATTTTTAAATTATTCATCACTAAACCTCTCTGTGTGTCACACCTTCTAAGATAATCCTCCATCTATACTGTGTTACACCCAGACTTAGTAACAATTTTGCAACCGAAGATGTGTGTGGATCGGATTATAAATTTAGCCCAGACTTATTCATCAACACCCAATTGATCGGAGTAAATTTATGTATAGTAGCTCAGTCGAACCACCTTTTAACTACAATATCGGAAAAGAAGTACTTGAATATCTCAAGTTTATTGATTTAGGAGATTTAATCTTTGGCGAAAAATTTAAAAACGCGATTATGGATCAGTTTTCTTTGTAGGAGGCCTATCCCTGTACCATAAATGGTACAAGGATATGACTATCAGCATTCTATCTATCAATATCGGCTTCAAAAACGCGTTTCATACTATCGTAGGTAATTATATCCATCGTGTGAGGGTTAATGGTTATTGCTTTAGCACAAAGTATATACTTCACCCCACTCGTCGTTTGGATACGTACCGAATATGTTTTGAGACTCGTAGAACAGAATAAATCTCCATACGATTCGGCATCGTACACATCTTTGATTTCATCAGGGAGATCACCTAATAATTCTTTAAATCGATCTAGTTGGATATCTTTCCTAACAATAAAGATGGCACTATTTGTGTCACAGTACAAAAAACGTTGACTTACCAAGTCTAGGAGGCCATAGATCTTGATTCGAGCCTAGGCGGTTGTAAATGCAGCAAATGAAAGATTCGTTACTTGCTTGTTAACTTCTACATGTCCAGCCTTCTCTACTTTTGATAAGTATGCATTACTAACTGCATCCAAGGAGTTCACAGTATAATCGTGGTTTTTGATTATTTCTATAACATCATGGTCCGAACCACAGATGACCGTTTTCATACGGCAAATCCTCTGAGCGAACTTTTCCCAGAGACTGTAGAAGAAAAAAATATAATCAGGATTCATGGGCTGGATTGTTTTTGTATTATTATTAATATTACTATTATTATTATTATTTTTATTATTATTATTATTATTATCGCCTTCATGTTTTAGAAATTAATGACTTCATCTTCGTTGTACAAGTGTTAAAATTTAAAAAATTATATTTTGAATGTAATATATCAATGCAAGAAATTAATCGAAGGAAGAAATCCTTACCTGTTTGCACAAAGCTTTGCTTTAATATGGTTTCCAGGATTCCTTTCGATGTTGTTTGTCTATTTGTATGTTTATTCCATCTGCTTGATTTACTCCCTTCACATATTCTATTTTCTCCTTCTCCCCATCCACTCCTAGCAGGAATCCAGAAGCTTCTATTTTTCTTCTATAAATATTTGTTATATACTCTAGGAACAACCCATCCCTCCTTTTAAACTCCCCAAACTCATATAGATTTTCCTGAACTTATACATTTTTACCTGCTTTTCAGTGATCGCACTCTCGTGAGTTCGCTAGCCGCATGTGGTACAGAGTGTGAAAGTAAGTTTACCATCTATAGATTGAGGGAGAACTGGAATATACCATCCGATTCGGAGAAAGAACATCAACTTTCGCGATACGGAAATATGTCTTATTCACACACACTGTGAATTCTTGAGTAGACGGAATTTCTCGCACAGATACGCAACGTCAAGATGATCCTACGGGATATAGATTGTTTTTCATGTATTACGCATATAATGAACATAAATCGACGTAATGGAGTTTCCCATCTTCGGTCAGTGTGTAGTATGTTATAAATAGGTTCCATCTGCCGCCAAAAAAAGTGCACTCCCCACATTCAATACACCATTCTCTATATCGGCGGAGATTCTAGATCATATATAAAAAACGTCGGATATTCATTTGCAAAAATATAAAGTTGGATTAAAAACTACATATTGATAATTTTTATCCGTTGCATAGCAAATCTGTTTTCTTGCCAGGATTAACCCAGCTCCTTTGATTCAGTGAATCAATAAATGTGTACAAAGTAATAAGGTTTCGGACATCCAGGAAATTCTAGATGAACTTATGTATTTTAACCTCGATGTGAGATAAAATTCGATTTCAACATAATATGTCTTTTAGTAAAAGGTTATATACATATATAAAAGTGTAAACGTATCATTTATTCAGTATATACATCTCCGAATCTGATATTATCGTTTAGTGGGTTAAAACGGCGATGTCAATCTGTAAAAAAGATCACTAAAAGATTACATGTGTCAAGCCTTCTCTCACTACACAAACTGGTACGAAAACGATTCAAGACAAAACACGTAAAAGCACAAGGTTCAAACGAGATTTGGCAGACATCTAACTGTAATGACCAAATTTCAAAGATTAAATTATGTTTGTCGTAGGATAGCCGAGCTTATATATATATATATATATATATATATATATATATATATATATATATATATATATATATATATATATATATATATATATATATATATATATATTTATTAGTTTTATTAATTTTTAATAAACCAAATAAACTTTGATATGAGGCGTAGGTTCGTGCCTCGGTGAACGCTTGAGGATCGGGCTCTAAGAGTGCTAATCTTTGTTTTATTCTAGGGAATGAATAAACGGAGTTTCTTTCTTGACTTTATCAAATATTGCCACTAAAACTCGTTCCAGGATAATTGAAAGAATAATTTTACTAAAGAAATAGACTTTAATGAACATAAACTATCTCACTAAATAATATAAAACAAATAGAGATCTAATACACTTAAACAAAGAGAAAATGGGATTACTGGGTGAGCTCTTGCAGCTCGCTTCAAGATAAAATTATACAGGGAGGGGGGAACAATTTTAAGTTAATATCTTTGTCCTTGGCCAGACTGCTAATAAACTAATTATTATACACGGGTACATAAACAACAAAATTATTCTTTACTCAAATAAGCTAATGGAGATCAAATACTCGCGACCAGTTTGACTATCCCCAGAGATTTTGATCGGAGTTAGTTGTTTGCTCCCTAGATGGCGTTCGTCGACCGGCTTGACTAGTTGACCGGTGACGTCACGAGGGATCTGAAGGTGGAGGCGACTTCAAGCTAAAACTTAGCCCTTCTACTTTGCTTCCGGACGAGATGAAATCGTTGTCTTCTTTTTATTATTTTCTATCTAATTTGGGGTTGTTCAACTCAGAAGAGTAGGATTTAGAGTCTTCAAACTTGGTCGCCTGATCCTCTATAATCTTTGGGCTCGAACGGCGTCGAACTTCCTTGGTACACTCTGGTTTTGTACGAGAACTGCAAGTTCTCCTTAACTTGCAGAAAATTTCTACCGGTGATTCTACTGTTTCCTTATCGAACCCCCAAAATCTCTCAACCGGTGACTTACTTGTCTCTTCCGTTAGAACGAACAAAAAACCTGGGTTTACTCGGGTCAACCTGTTTGTTATATACATAAATTACTCCCGCGGGGGTGGTTTTCGTCTTGTGGCTCGGAGAGAGGGTAATACGAGATCGGCACGTTTGCACTTTTGAATGGGTTGTTTATAAGTGCACCCTCGAAGCGCCTGACTTTTGAGATAAGGTCAAGATCTGTGTCATAACATTTACCCTTTTGCCCGTTCTCGTATGTTACCGAAGAACATCGGAGGGGTAAAGCTAAACCCAGATGCCTTTTGCTATTATTTCCTTGGCCTCGATATCTATATATATATATATATATATATATATATATATATATATATATATATATATATATATGTACATATAAATATATATATACTAAACTCTTATTATTCCTCTAGATATCTCTAGCTATTTCCTTTAAAGAAAAAGACGGCTTAAGTAATTTCAAATGCTATAGGAAATCTCATGGAAGAAACCGGATGGATTCAAAGTTAAATATGTTCTGATGTTGGAGGAGAGTTTAAAGTAAAGAATATGAAAGGCTTATTGAGCGAATATAATATCCGCGCATATCATGTTCACTCACTGAAATAAGATAGTTTTGTAGAGCATGTACAAAGAATAATAAAGGAAAGACTTTTCAGATATTTAACATAGAGATTATCAGTTACTAGACGGGATGCATTTAAGGCTGCTGAGAATTAGTCACCTTCCGCATGACCTGAATCTTCGCTCCAAAGACTTGAGATCATTATAAATCTACTATATAAGAACGGTTGAAGATGAAAATTTCCATTCTCTCTTAGTCAGTTGATGATAAAACTACACATTAAGAACATATATAAAAAAATGAATGCGGCGCCATATCTGAAGAGTGGTGCTCACTTTGTAGGAAACAAGGCATTTTCCGCCGGTTTCGACATCGTTCAGGATATTATGCAAGGAAAGACCGAAAAGCAAGTTTTGAAAGGATCAGCTCGGAAGCACAAAAAATTATATTACTAAAGATACTAGAAGATATATTCGAAGAAAATTAAAATCGGAGAGTGATAATGAGAGGAAATCCGCAAAAAATGGGTCTAATAAATAAGAGAAAATGGATGAATAATAAGTTGAAAAATAGAAATACGTTGAAAATAGATGGTAAATAGGATGGGGAAGTGTTTTGCTGATAATATAAACAAGCAGACATTCATAGATGTTTTCATAAAGTTAGCAATGGCTGTAAATCATACACGTGTAAATATTAATGCTCATTATCCAAAAAGTTATATGTGTTCGAAGACAGAACTTGTTTTCTTTACTATTCCACCGACCCAAACTTCCATTACTGAGAGCAATTATCAGTCTTGCTCTCCACTTATCAATATTTCATACAACCTCACTCCTGTTTAGTATTATAAATCTGATAACAGACAGTATTATATAGATCTGAGTGAGGTTTATATTTATTTCAAAGAACGAATTGTGAAAGCAAACGGAGGCGAATTTAAAGATGGGGAGAATATTTTTCAGGAAAATAATATTTTTCACAATTTGTTCAGCAATGTTGATATTTATTTAAATAAAACAATTTGTAAATTCCATTGGAAATAATTACCCATATCGTGCATATTTAACGATAAAGCAATAAGAAGGGGAGCGTCCATTTAGAAAAGGTCATGTGTATGTATGCTCGTGTATGCGTGTACATGTGCGTGAGAGTGTCTGCGAGAGTGTAGACTCGGACCTCAACCTTCACTGCTACATAGGGTCTTTATCCTTTTGCTTTCTTTTCCGTTTTCTATTACTTATGTGGGAGCATTGGCTCTCATTAGAAAACATAATCTCACATCCATTTCCTTACAAAATATTAATTATTTGAGGGATTTTTACCTATGCTCCAGTCATTCGAGCACCTATAATGTGCCCTCTATGAAAATTGAAACACCTTTTATATATATTGTAGGCCAGAAATTTTAGGGAGCAACACCAATATTGGGTTAGGGTAGCCTTACTTATTCTACTACATTAGGTTAGGTTATCCTTACTCATTCGACTACATTAGAGTAGGTTAGCCTTGCTTATTTGAGAAGATTAGGTTAGGTTAGCCGTAATCATTCGACTATATTAGGTTAGATGACCATTACTCATTTGACTACATTGGGATAGGTTAGCTTTACTAATTCGACAAATAGTCTCCGTAGGCTGCTATTGTTTGTCGCTCCTGCACATTTTATTTCTCATTACATGATTTCCAACTGACAGAAATGAGTTTATATAAAAGTTAAATTAGAAGTTTGATTCGCCCTGATTGGATCCCTATGACATCACCGAAGCACAAGCTGCCCGTAGAGTAGAGATTTTCAGCCAATTCCTCAATAATCCAAAGGAAGACCAATTTTGGAGGCGAATTATCACATCAGATAAGGACTGGGTGTACTTAGTTAATCACGATCGGGAGAGGAAATGGGTTGAAAGAGATGAACAACCGGCATCCGTTTCACAACGACTTGGTTGGACAAGAAATTCATGATATCTCTCTGGTGGATTTCGAAAGTGTACTGCATGTGGAGCTTGTTCCACATGGTTGCAGCACCAACGGTAAAATTTAATGCCAAGGGCTAGACTGCGTGTAGGACAAACTAAAGAAGGAGTATCCTGCTTTGATGAATCAAGGTAAGGCTTTGTTTGAGCAAGACAATGCAAGGCCACACACTACCAGGTTGACGATCAAGAAGTTCAAACATATGGTAGGTTTTGAGATACTTCAACATCCACCATTCAGTCCTGATGCTCCCGGAAGTGACTATTGCCCATTCCGCTCGACCGCACACTTCATCCGTGACCAGCTATTCAACACTTTTGATTTAGTTAAGGAATTTGTTTACATTTTTTCATTCAAAGCCAGCTGACTGGTATGTGGCACAGATTCTTTTGTTGGCTGATTTAGGAAAGAAGATCGGAGAGAATAATTGACTTTTTTTTCAAGAATGATTGCCATTGTTGGTGTTGCTCCTTAAAATTTTATTGTTTTCCCCGCGCTTTTTAAGTGAGACAGAACTTTCTGGGCAACTATATATTTAGAAAATATCATTAAATTCTATAAAATATTACATAAAGCTTATGACATAAAATAATATATGATCCGTAAGATATTACAAAAGATTATAGTCTCAAAGAAATTTCGGTAATAATAATGTTAACAAAAAATTATGTGTTATTAGCAGGACTTTTGGTTATTCTGCTAGTCCCTCTATATTATATATATATATATATATATATATATATATATACATCCCTAAAAACATAAATGGTGAGAGGACACTCTTCACATTTATATTTTGAGTACGCTTAAAATTCTTAACTTGGCAGCAATGAATAGGAAATAATTTACAGAATTATGAAACTGAAATGACCCTATTATCTTATCAAAGCGAGTTTAGGAGAGAAATTCAAGTATGGGAGCTATAGACATAGGAGAGGTGAAAAAAAGAGAATATTGCTAAAAAATTAGTTTAACACCTCGTATTTCTGAAAAATCATTGTAAAAGAAAAATTAATCGTTTATAATCTTAAATATACTTTGTCTAGAGCTTTCGACCTAATACCTATTTAGTTACAGCTATTCTCTAGCTCAAATTTTGTAATAATTTCTAAGATGGCGTTTAATAATTTCAAGGATGACGTTTTATTCAACAGGATTTCAGGTGGAGCATGAGCTTTACCTATGCAATGCCATCCACTCGGTCAATAGCTATTTGTGGGGGAATGCCTAAGTATATTAGAAAAAATAATTTCACCTTTTTACGAATAAAAGTGTGATATAACTAATAAATATAATTAAAAAATCAGCGTTTTTATGTACGACTGAAAGGAAACTAAGCTATAATGTTAATGAATATTCAGAATAGAGTTATCAAACGGGTTGCTCAGCAATGCTGGGTGGAATTTGAGTCGCATGCGAGTCTAGTATCGACCGACTATGCATCTCACAATGTCGGTCAGTCGGTCCCCGTTTTGCTTCCTATTTTTTTGTAATAACATCATAACTATTCGGCTGATTCTAAAGAAATTTGAAAACCCTATGTTGCTTTATATTTTCGTTCGAATGTTATAATGCCTAAGTCCTCCTAAGGTAGGTCCAGGAATTATATTGTTTTGGCAATAACATTATAACTTTTCGACCGATTCTAAGGAAATTTGAAGCCCTTATGTCGTTTAACATTCTATTTAGAATAAGAAAATTGCCAAGGTCCTCACAAGGTTAGTCTGGGAATTATTTTGTTTTGGAAATAACATCATAAATATTCGGCAAATTCTAGCAAAATTTGAAACCCTGATGTTGTTTTACATTCTCTTTCGAATCATATAATTGACAAAGTCGTCCCAAGGATAGCCCGTGAATAACATTGTTTGGGCAATGACATTATAACTATTTGGCCAATTCTAACCAAAGTTAAGTCTGTTAAGTTGTTTTACTTTCTCTTTCGAAAGATAAAATTACCATGGTACTCCCAAGATTTGTCCAGGAATTATTTTGTTTTTGCAATAACATGATAAATATTCGGTCATTCTCTTCCAAATGATATAATTATCAAAGTCTTCGCTAACGTGATCTTGGGAAGTATTTTTTAGGTAAAAACATCATAACTATTCAGCGGATACTCTGCTAGACAAGGCTAGGCTTAATATGCTATACTCTACTATGCAAGCCTAAAAGAGTTTATACTATGCTAGATTATAATATGCTAAGATAGGCTAAGATATAATGCACAAGTGGAATATATAATATGTTAATTTACGCTATAAAATGATATGCTAGATAGGATATTGTAAGTTAGGCTAGAGAATACTAAGTTACGAGTATGATTTACAAGATAGGATAGTATATGATATTCTAAGCTATACTTTTCTAGGAGTATTAATGATAGGGTAGGTTATACTATGCTATGCTAGGGTAGGCTAAATTATAATAGTCTAGGGATGGCTAAGCTCTACTATGCTCTGTTACGTTAAACTATGCTAGGTAATAGTATGTTAGGCTACGATTGTCTAGCTAACCAAGCCTATAATAGGGTACGCTAGGCTAGGCTCTGGCATACAATGCTTAGCCATACCTAGTTAGGCTAGAATAGGCCAGAGTAAGCTAGGTTACACTAAGGAATGCTACGCTAGGTAAGGCTATACTAGGCTAAGCTAAGGTATACTATAATATGCTAGGTTACACTAGGGTCTAATAAGCTAGGATAGGCTATACTAGGATACTATATGGTAGGCTATACTAGGATACGAAAGGCTAGGCTATACTAATTTAAGGCTAAATAAAAGAGGCTATAATGTGGTAGGTTATACTAAGCTAGCTAGATTATACCAAGCTAGTCTAGGTTAGGACCAGCCTAGCTAGGCTATTCTATTCCCGGCTAGTCTATTACATGTTTGTCTACGCTTGGCTATACTAGGCTAAAGCAGCGTAGGTTATAAAATGCTATACTTGGCTATGAAATGCTATGCTAACCTAGGCCAATTTAGGCTAGGCATTTCTAGACTATACTAGACTATGCTATGATAGGCTAGCATTTTCTCAATATGGTATGCTAATTATGTTACTAGAAAATGCAATCTTAAGTTAAGTTTAAATATTCTATGCTATACTATGCTATGTTATACTATTTTAGGAATACTATACTGTGCTATATTATGCAATGATGTGCTATGCTATAATATCATATGCAATAATATTTTATAATATACTTTGCTCTAATCTGATGTCGTATATTATGCTATACTATGGAATTCTGTGCTATTAATGTTTGTCAATCTTTTCAGCGTTCTAATTACATAAATAAGAGGTGCTCAAATTTTTCAGTCCTCTTATGAATTTTAGGGTTATTTTTTATTTTAATATAACTTTAGTTTTATTTGGCTAGCCACTTAAAAGTCGAACCTTATTTTTGTCATGTTGAGGAATTAAATGACAATTTTTATATTAATAATTATACCTATTTCACTTTTTTTTTCTTATTTCACCGTTTGAAACGTATTCATCAGTGTGCTGAAGATTGCGAGGACTTCAGTATTACCATGCTATAAGTGGGATTTGACCTACCAATGCTTTTAAAATTAGGACAAGACTGGCGACATTCACACATTTGAACACCTAAATTGAAAATAGCTGAGTTGTTGCCATCCAAATTCCAAACTCTGTTCCACGTTCAGAAATGTGGATGTGAGAAACTCCCAGGCAGCCAATCTTGCCAAGGATATTTACCCTAAAGTGCTTGAAAAGTGGGAACGGGGGAACAGTTCTTAAGAGAGCCCCGTTGTAAATTCAAGTCTCACAACCTTAAGCAGATTCGAAGAAACTGGGAAGAGGGAAAAAACATATCCCTTGGGAGAGGAGAGCTAGAGGCCTAAGACACTTTCCTTCTTAAACTAGGCAACCTGTTGAGATCATCAAGCGCAAGTCTACAATTGATTTTTGCTGTGAATTTGGCTGCACTGGTTGCAAAAACGAAACTCAAATTTATTTAAATCGCCTATGTAGATGAAGATCTCTGTGAAGGAACTTGTTTGCATTAAAGGTCAGAGAAAACTGATTACTTCTATTACACCACATCAAGTTTGCTTTTGAGATTAACTTGAGAAAAATGGACTAGTCAATAAGTAAAAGCGACAATAAGGGGAAGAAGGAAGAGCTCCTTACTACAAATAAGCCAATGTTTAAACGCTATTAAGTTAAATTATTTTCTCTCCTGAAGAAAATGAAGAACAAATAGCTGATGCTCAAGATGGGAAGAATTAAATTCATGAAATGACATTAAAAATACCAAACACATCTTCGCATTCCATTAAAAAGAAACCTGGAAATTATATTTTGGGAACAATAACATAATAACTATTCACCTGATTCTAACAAATTTTGAAAATCTATATATTGTTTTAAATTATCTTTCAAATAATATAATTGTCAAAGTCTTCCCAAGTTAGCCGGCAATTATTTTTTTGGCAATCGCAGCCTAACTATTCGCCGATTCTAACGAAATTTGAAACCCTTAATGTGTTTACATTCACTTTCGAATGATAGAATTGTCAAGGTCCTTCTAAGGTTATTCAGGTAATTATTGAATTTTGTGAAGGTCGTAAGTTTCTAAATCAGAATAAGTGAGGGCACGGGACTTTTGGGTCAACAGACCTTGATCTTAGGGTCCGTTAAGTTCATGATTAATTTTTAAAGGCTATGCACTGAATTCCTTCTTCTCTGGACATCTTTCCTTGTTGGTAAGGAGGTGCCGATAACTTCTCATCTTGTGTATGTTGGTTAGTTCTAATCTACAACTTCTTGTGATACAGTAGAATTACCTCTATGACTAGTAGTCTCAGTGCAGGGTGAAAAATGATTACAAAGAGAATGGATTGTTTTTTATGTCCTTTAATTAACTTCTTGATCAAATTATAAAAGAATTACTAAGTATTGCAAAGTCCAATCTTAATTTTTATTTAATTAAATCAGTTTCAGCCTCTGAAAATCTCCAAAGAGAAGCTAATTTTTATAAACAAATTCAGAGATTATATAATTTTATTCCGGAACTACTAGGAGCTTAAACCCGAGCCACTCGGTTATTTATACCAAACTTTTTAAGGTCGGATTTGCTCGCGCGAATTCTTAAGCAGGGAAAATTCGAGTAAAAGTGAGTGGAATGCTATGAGTAAACTATTTGAGGGTCGGTTTGCGCGACTTCACCAGGAAATGTTTTCAAAGTAAATTTGTTAAAATAAAAACGAGTCGGAGGAAGGGATGATCTTCTTTGCAATAGTAAGCCTTGTAATTTCGCTAAATCGCCAATGTTAATGGCAAGAGCAGAAAATCTCTTTTCTGTTGCTTAGGGCCACTTCTCGAGTTTAATCTACATGTATACCTATACAATCATGCCCAAAGTTTTGAAAATAATTTATATTTTTATTTTCTTTCATTCATTTTTTAACATTCACGTGATAGGAATAGTTATTGAAATATTTAAATTTTGCAGTTTTAAATAAGTCAGCAATTCAAAAATTAAAAGGGAAAATGCATTCTTTCCGTGAATAAATAAATGCGCTGTGCTTCTTTCCTATAGGGGGTGAGTTTCGTTCACTTGGGATTTTATATTCAAGCATAGGGGTAAAATCATCTAAAATATGGGTTAAACAAGAAGAGCAGCTTCGCCACTCATCCTTACAGAAGGAGGTTGCCCTTCGCTGGCAGAGTTCTGGTCTCTGGCATACGGCCTATCATGATTCTTTTATTTTATCCATCTAAATTTTCTCTAATAATTTCCATTATTCTGATTTAGAAACTTACGACCTGAAAAACATTCGATAATTCCCTGAATAACATTGGAAGGACCTTGACAATTCTATCATTCGAAAGTGAATGAAAACAAATTAAGGGTATCAAATTTCGTTAGAATCAGCCGAATATTTAGGCTGTGATTGCCAAAACAATCAATTCCCGGCTAACTTGGGAAGACTTTGACAATTATATTATTTGAAAGATAATTTAAAAAATATATAGATTTTCAAAATTTGTTAGAGTCAGGCGAATAGTTATTATGTTATTGTCTTCAAAATATATTTCCCAGATTTATTTTTAATGGAATGGGAAGATGTGTTTGGTATTTTCAATGTCATTTCATAAATTCAATTCTTCCCATCTTGAGCATCAGCTATTTGTTCTTCATTTTCTTCAGGAGAGAAAATAATTTAACTTAATAGCGTTGAAACATTGGCCTATTTGTAGTAAGGAGCTCTTCCTTCTTCGCCTTATTGTCGCTTATACTTATTGACTAGTCTATTTTACTCAAGTTAATCTCAAAAGCAAACTTGATGTGGTGCAAAAGAAGTAATCAGTTTTCTCTGACCTTTAATGCAAACCAGTTCCTCCATAGAGATGTTCATCTACATAGGCGATAGGCAATTTAAATAAATTTGAGTTTCGTTTAGGCAACCAGGGCAGCCAAATTCCCAGCAAAAAAAAATTTAGACTTGCGCCTGAGGATCTTAACAGGTTGGCTCTTTTGGAAGTAAAGGGCCTGAGGTCTTAGCTCTCCTCTCCCAAGGGATGTTTTTCCCTTTCATTTTCTTTGAATCTGTTTAAGGTTGTGAGTCTGGAATTTACAAAGGGGGCTAGAAAAGAACTATTCTCTAGTTTTCACTTTTCAAGCACTTCAGGGTAAATATCCTTGAAAAGATTGGCTGCTAGGTAGTTTCTCACATCCACATTTCTGAACGTAGACTAGAGTTTGGAATTTAGATGGCAACAACTCAGCTATTTTATATTTAGGTGTCTAAATCTGTGAATGTCGCCAGTCTTGCCTAATTTTAAAAGCATTGGTAGGTCAAATCCCACTTGTAGGATGGTAGTACTGAAGTCCACGTAATCTTCATCACACTGATGATTACGTTTTAAATGGTGAGATACGATAATAAAAGTGAAATACATATAATTATTAATATAATAATAGTCATTTAATTCCTAAACATGACAAAAATAAGTGTCAACTTTTAAGTGGCTAGCCAAATAAAACTAAAGATATATTAAAATATAAAAATAACTAGAATTCATAAGTAGGATTTCCAATTTTGAGCACGCCCTCATTTATGTAATTAGAACGCTGAAAAGATTGACAAACATTAATAGCACAGTATTCCATAGTAAAGCATAATATACGACATCAGATTATAGCAAAGTTTATTATAGAATATTATTGCATATGATAGTATAGTATAGCACATCATTGCATGAAAAAGCACAGAATAGTATAACATAGCATAGTGCAGTATAGCATAGTCTATCCTAATATAATTAGCCTACCATAGTATAGAATCACCTAGCCTATCATACCATAGTATTGTATAGAATAGCATACTCTAGTATAGCCTAGAATTCTCTAGCCTAAATTGGCCTAATATAGCATAGCATATCATAGCCAAGTATAGGATTGTATAACCTACACTCCTTTAGCCTAGTATATCAAAGGGTAGACAAACATGGGATAGACTAGCCTGATATAGAATAGCCTAGCTGTGCCGGGCCTAACCTAGCCTAGCTTGGTGTAATCTAGCTAGCCTAGTATAACTTAGCATATTATAGCCTCTTTTATCCTGCCTTAGTGTAGTATAGCCTAGCCTATCGTATCCTAGTATAGCCTATACTAGTTTAGTCGACCCTAGTCTAACCTAGCATATTATAGTATACTCTAGCTTAGCCTAGCATAGCCTTACCTAACGTAGCATTGCCTAGTCTAATCTAGCTTACTATAGCCTATTCTAGCCTAACTATTAATGGCTTAGCATTGTATACCAAAGCCTAGCCTAGCTAAGCCTAGCCTCGCCTAGAGTATCCTAGGTTATTATAACCAAGCTAAAATAGGCTAATATAGCCTAGCCAATATATCCTTACATGCGATAGCCCAGCCTAGCATACTATAGGTTAGCTTGAAATAGCCTAGCCTAGCATAGCCACACCTAGCATAATTTAGCTAAGCTTATTATATTATATACTAGCCTAGTATATCCAAGACTATATAGCATAACATACCCTAGACTAAAATATCCCTGCATAGCTTAGCCTATTATAGCCTTGGTTACCTAGCCAATCGTAACCTAACATATGTAGTATTATCTAGCATAGTTTAACATAGCAGAGCATAGCAGAGCTTAGCCATCCCTAGCCTATTATAATTTAGCCTACCCTAGAATAGCATAGTATATCCCTGTCTAGCCTATTATAGCCCTCTCTAGCCTAGTATTGCCTAGAATAGCTTAGCCTAGCATATAATAGTATAACCCACACTAGCATTAATGTTCTCAGACAAGTATAGCTTATAATATCATATACTATCCTATCCTAGTAAATCATAGCTTAGGATTCTCTAGCCTAACATACTATATACCAGCCTAGCATAGCATTTTATAGCGTAAATTAGCCTATTTTATATTAACTCTGTGCATTATATCTCAGCCTAGCTTAGCATAGTATAGTCTAGCATAGTATTACCTATTTTAGGCTTACCTAGTAGAGTATAGCATATTAAGCCTAGCTTTATCTAGCAGAGTATCCGCCGAATAGTTATGATGTTATTACCCCCCAAAAAATTCACAGGCTAACTTTTGGAAGACTTTGAGAGTTATATAATTTTAAAGAGAATGTAAAACAACGTAAGGTTTTCAAATTTCTCTACAATAGCCGAATATTTATCATGTTATTGCTAAAACTAAATAATTCCCCGACAACCCTTTGGAGGACCATGGCAATTTTATCATTCGAAAGTAAGAGTAAAACAACATAAGGGTCTTAACTTTCGTTAGAATTGGCCAAATAGTTATAATGTTATTGCCCAAACAATATAATTCCCGGGCTATCCTTGGGTAACTTTGCAAATTATATGATTAGAAAGAGAATGTAAAACAACATAATGGTTTCAAATTTTGCTAGAATTGGCAAAATATTTATGATGTTATTTCCAAAACAAAATAATTCCCAGACTAACCTTGGGAGGACCTTGGAAATTTTATTATTCTAATAGAATTTTAAACAACATAAGAGTTTTAAATTTTCTTAGAATCGGTCGAAAAGTTATGATGTTATTGCCAAAACAAAATAATTCCTGGACCTACCTTGGGAGGACTTTGGCATTATAACATTCGAACGAAAATGTAAAGCAACATTAAGTTTTCAAATTACTTTAGAATCAGCCGAATAGTTATGATGTAATTACAAAAAAATAAGAAGCAAAACGGGGACCAACCGACCGTCATAGTGAGATGCAGAGTCAGTCGAGACTAGACTCGCATGCGACTCAAATTCCACCCAGCACTGCTGAACAACCCGTTGGATAACTATATTCTGAATAGTTTATTAACACTATAGCTTAGTTTCCTTTCAGTCGTATATACATACGCTGATTTCTGAAATATATTTATTTGAGTTATATCACACTTTCATTCGTAAAAAGGTAAAATTATTTTTTCTAATATACTTAGGCATTTCCCCACAAATAGGTATTGACCGAGTGGATGGTATTGCATAGGTAAAGCTCATGCTACACCTGAAATTCTGTTGAATAAAATGCCATCCTTGCTTCTGAGAGAAGATGGCCTTGAGGTATCAGGGCAACTTGAGAATTTTAAGCCCTTGCAACCCTACTGAACATAGACCATCAGTGTAGATATACATATCTTCGACACAATTTCACTTTATTTATATTACCCCTTTTTGCAAATCTCTATTTAAATATTTCTGCCGGCGATTTTCCCTATAAATTTAATTACAAAAACATGTGACAACCCATAAGCGCAACATTGAATGAAATCAGTATTAACTCTGAGGAATAACAATTTTTTTCATTCTAGTTAAACCTCAAAGCTGAGATGCTGATATTTCTCATTTTCAAAGCTGTTGAGATTAACTGCTGCACTAAGATTTGCAAGAATTTACAGGTCTGGAAGCAACTGTCATTTTGTTAGAGTAAATTCCATTATGATCCGAACGATTGTATTTCTAACGTAAAATTTTCTAGAACTTAAATTGGTGTATCATAACCCGCAAGTATAAACAACGTATGGGTAGCGGTTTAGCATCTTTGGATGAATCAAACTAAAATTATAAACAAATAAACAATATATTAGAAAATATTGGTGACCAAAAAGATCAGAAGGCTTAGGTTCCCTATAAGTAAGACTGGCATTGTTTGCAGAGCAACCAACTTCAGTTTAATCTGGTGTTATGTCATTCTCTTGCCAGTTGTTTTCAATATAACATAAGTTAAAATCTCTCAGGCCTATTATTATCGGTGTGTTGATCAGAAAACTTTGCCACAAAGATGTTCTCCCAATTAAAGCTATTTAAGAGATTGTCCACGCTTGAAATGTGCGTACAATTATTCTCTCAAACTATGACAATATGGTTTGGGTAAGGCTGGTAAATCAACCGATAGGCCAAGGAAAACAGAAAAGGGGGAAGATTGAGCTATTACAGGAATTAGGAATTGTGAAAAGACCCATTTCAAGACGTCTGCAGCAGTTTTCCGAGATATTAGTTATATTTTGACCATTGTCTCCAGACAGAGTCTGTTGCTTGAGCTAGAGGAAAACACTCTTCATGAGTGCACTGCCGCCCTCAAGTCACTGATGAATGTAAAAAACAAAAAGTTCTTCTTTCTTTCGCTACTGAGGGATTGATTAACAATAGGGCAAAATCCATTTCCTTAAAGAATACTAAATTAAATTTGTTCGCATTTTATTACGAATGTTTTTCGTGAGAAAGCATCGTAGGATACCTGTCAGATGTTCCAAGGTGGTGTGCAGTTGGGTGGATGTAGAATCATGTTCTGGTACAGCAGATTTCTGTACAAGGCTTTGGACCACTTGTAGGCTTACACGTCATAGAAAATGTATAAGTGTAGAAGGAATTGCTGAGAAAGCATGCTTTGCCCCATTTCTAGTCGCGGGCGACTCTACATTGTAACTACTTGGGCGATTCTAACGAAATTTGAAACCCTTATGTTGTTTTACATTATCGTTCGAGTCATCACCTACACAACCTACACCACAACAACCTACAATGCCAATACAAACACCAAAACCACGTACACCACCACTGCCTGCACCAACTACACAAGATATGCCTAAACAACCACCAGCTACACGACCAGCTACACCACCACCTCCTGCACCACCTACACAACCAATAGCTACACCATCACCAGCTACTCCACCTACAACACCTTTCCCACCACCACATACACCATCACCATATTCATCACCAACACTAACACCACTTCTACCAACACAAAATACACCACTTCCACCTACACCACAACAACTTAGATCATCTACACCACCATCACTTACATCAAATACGCCACCTACAACACTTACGCCACCTACACCACCATAGCCGACACCAACTACAGCACCATTCCTTATACCTACACCACCACCACCACCTATACCGACACAACCTACACCACAACCTACACCACCGACACCTACATCACTAACTCCTACACGACCAGCACCAACACCATTACCACCGACACTACCTACACCATTGCCACCTACACAACCAGCACCTAAACCACTACCACCTACAATATGGCTAACTAAGCCACCACCACCACCTACACCACCGAAAAAAAGTTCAAGAACAATATACATTTTTTCAAGATGAATGGAGCAATTTAGCACGCAAGAGTGTCAGCAGTTGGTTTTTCCTTTGACTGGAAATGATACAGCATCATCGAGAATAATGTCCTCGACACTAAATAATACTAACTTATAACTTGTAAAAATGTTTAGTTCTAATAATTTATTATTATATTTTTTAATAGAAATCTGATTCCGCTGAAGTTCGAATAATTTTGGGAAACTTCTATTATTCCTTTAAATATCTTATCTGCTGATTAATTTCGTATTATTCATCCAAATTTGCATAAACTTTAACCATACATATATTGATTAATCATATAGGTTACCGTACACTAAAATTGAAATCCTTGGATTTCCTCTGACAAAATTTATGGGAGATATCTTGATAAAAATATAGAATTTCTGATCATTTTGCAGAGTACTATATATATTTCAAACCATTTTAACCAAATTTAAATATCTTTAAATGCGATGAAGATAAACTGCGTCAGTTTGTCTACATACATGAGGCAAAACACAGTGACATAATTTAGAAAGAAAAATAATAGAGATATAGAACCGAAGCTATAGATTTTCATGTAAATATATTCCCAAATTTACATTCGACAAGAGAGTCAACTATAAATTTTGCTCCGAGCTTTTACAAAAAAAAAAATTAGAGGGAAATATAACAGCTCTAGGAAGGACAACGTTAATTTACTAGTTATTTCCCATTCATATGTTTTAATGTATAAATATAAACATAAAATATTTCTATATAATATAGGTAATAACAAAAACAAGAAGGCAACAACGGAGAATGAGATACACACATGAGACACCAAACTCTAATCAATAGAATTCCATTTTCATTACTAAAATTCATTGGGATCTCGAATTTTGAGTCAATCTTTTTAGTTTTTCGTAAGATTGCAAATTATAAAAAGACTAATGTTTTGGTGCTTGATTTTGTGAGTTTGGATATAAACTTGAAAAAATTCGTTTAGATCGCGCATAATTTTCAACATTTTCAACAGCCAAACCTCGTATTAATTGATAAAATAAATAAAGTCAACAATGAAAGCTATGCATGGAAAATTTATATATCCAAGAAGATTGAAAGAGAAAGGAATAATTATTATTATACGTATAAAATAATAAACAAAAGAAAAGAGATATGAGAACCACCCAAAAGAGTAAATTTTACTGTAGAAAGTTTAGAAAACAATTTAGGTCCGATTGATTTTGTGATGAAAAATTGACTACAATTATTAAAAGGAAGATAAGAGCGAGCTAAGTATATGCAAGCTTTCCTAGTAATCTTTTCCTGGTTATTTTCCTCTAACTAATTACTAGGCTGTTTTCAGGCACTCTTTATTTGCACAAGATTGAAACATAGGTATCTAGAGTTAAAATAATTATTGTCATTTTTACTGTAATTTACTGGCAAGTAAACAACCAATAACCTACTGCATTTAAGGTGTTTTGATAGAGGGCTAAACGGATGTTATCTGGGGCTCAGTGGGTATTAAAGGAGGAATCAATGTGTTTCCAGGGTGAGATCGATATATATATACAGTGAGATATCTATGGGTATCCAGAGAGAGATCGATGGGTGATTAAAGAGTGAACAAATAGTTTTCAGGGACGGAAGAATGAGAACGCAGGAAGAGTTCAACAGTTTTTCATGCTAGGTTAAATTATTTTAAGGGAATAATTAATCTATGGTGAGAAAGAAAAGCTAATCGGAAAGTTTGTGGATAGATTTGAATAAAAAACTGGTTGAAGATTTACGAATTAAAAATGTGTGGAATAAAATAATCGCAGATAAATGTAACTGAAAATGTTAGGGATGGAGTGCATATAATCCTCAAGATATTAACTACGGCAATATTTTTCATGATACTCCTATTACCTTCTTCCCGAAGATCTCTGTAAATTATAAAAATCTAAAATACTTGTTTTGGAAATACACTGAAACTTATGTTGATAAATGTTCAAATGCAGCATGCAGTTAAATCCACAATTATTTTCAAAATTAAAATAAATTATAAATGCCAAACCTTTCAAAGAAATATTTACTGTATAAATGATAAATATAAACACCTAGAAAACAAGTAGAACAAAAAATCCAACATCTTCATTCATAATCACATCACCAATCTAATATCCAAACAACGGAAAAAAGGAACAGTAGAAGAAAATACTGCATTAATTAAACTACGTAGAAAAAAAACTCAACTTAAACGTCAAGAACCATATAAAGAACTCATACTCAACACACTACTAAATAAATAAACGCTTCATGAAAATAGCGCATTATAAAGGTCAGATAATAAATGAGGTTATGCAAAAATCCTTACCTAAGTAAACATTTTGTTGGACCCTATCAGATTATTCTCAGTAATTGTAAAACATTTTAGATCAAATATTTCTGTAAGAATGCTAATTTCCTCATACTTTTTCCAATCTTCATTTTGTCTTTTTTGCTTTATAATATAATATTATCGTTAGTTTGACACTTTTTTTATTGTTAACACAAGAATACGTTATTGTCAAGATTTCCATTTAATTTTAGAGTCTGAAATTTATATTTAATAAATTATTTAAATGTGTCCAAATATATTTTGTTTTACTATAAACACGACTTCCTACCAAATCATAGACAAAAGGTTTTAGCTCGTTTATAGATTAGTGCAAAGGAAGAGGCATTAAGAAATGAGAATAGACGAGAAACTAAATGAATAAAACCTCATCTAGTCTCACCCTCAAATGTTGACATTTATTTCAGGTAAATCATTGTTCTCTAACACAGAATATGGTAGACAGAATTCCCCCAACATATAAACATTCTTATACAATAATGAAATTTGTCACCGTGTTAACGCCTCCTTCCTAAGGAATTCCGACCGCTCAGGCAGAAAATTGCTATCGTCCCAGGAGATCGGCCATCAGATTTTCCAACAAAGCAGGAAAAGTCCGTCATCAAAATATGTCTCTTAGGACCTTAATCTTCAGCGCTAAAAGAGTTTGTATGTATTAAAATATATCATTAGCACTATTTATATTAAGATTCATGCATGCTTATATCACATCAATACTGTCCAAATTAATGTAAAATCAGCTTGTCAAATTACGTTTAAAATGTCTTACTAATGAGTAGAAACTAAATTAGTGTAAGATGTAAAAATATGTAGAAAAAAATATGTATAAGATCCTAAGTAAAAGCTTCTCCCTCAAAAAAACACGAAACAAACATTGGTCGAAAAAAAATATTGGTGGAAACTCCTCAGTATTACACACCTTTAACTCTAAAATACTTTAGACATTGGGTCATTTAGAGTTTCGAAGCACCAATTCCGAGAAATTCCTGGCTTAATTATTGAGTGAAGGTAAGCAAATTTGGATTAATACAGAGAAAGTTATCAGCAGAGAAGAAATTTGCTAGAAAAAATGAAGAGTTCAAATTGCTCCGAACAACACTGAAAACAAATTCCTATTTCAATATTTCGAATAAATTATCAGTGAAAATATTAATTCATCTTGAAGAAATCCGAGAGTTCTTGTGCTACATCGTTCTTCAAGTTAGACATCTTTCTGAGTGTCTTACAAGCATTTCCAATTGGATTGAGGTTAGAAATATTTAAAAGTCAGCTCAGATGTGATTCACTCATCTTTCAATATGGTTTTTAACGATTGGTCCTCTTTCAGGTTACTTTATCCTACATGAAAATTCTTGGTTTTGCTGCAAAAGCTTGCATGTGGAGAAAATCATTTTGTTGTAGTATTTCTTGGTAGGGTTCTGTTACACTGTACACCGTAAGCGCACTAGTCTCAGTTTCTTCTTTAAATTTTACGCCCTAGTCTATGAGACTTACTTCACCAGATTTCCAACCTCTCTTTGGTACAATTGACAGAAAAACTTTGGATGCTCGGCGAAAAAAAGTTACTGAAATCGCTCCCGACAAATTAATCTGAGATTCATCACTAAACTAAACTTTGCTCCTTTGATCATCCGTTCATTAACGTGCTCAGATTAAATCCAAGAAACGCCATCGTGTTCTTCGGACTAAGCAATGGCTTAACCGCAAGAGAGAGAGAGAGAGAGAGAGAGAGAGAGAGAAGAGTTTCGTCCTCCAGCTGACCTATCAAAATCTGTTTGTAGATGTTGATGCCCGAAATATTGTCAATGATCAAAGAAACTGCTAAAACCGTCTTGATAAGGCCCATCACCCGTGTGTAACGTAAATCAGAGATTTAAGACTTGGTTTTGAATGTCATCGTGTGTGATTTGCTAATCGATAGGTGCATTGTTTCTATTTAGTAATCAGTGTACGAAATAAATACCTGGCGCTAGTGGTGAGAAGTGAGATCCTATACCAGTGTGAAATTATCTAGAAGTTTGCGATCAATCTTTCTGCAGTTATAAGTGCTATACTGGCTTAAATAATTAGCGGCAGGTTAGAGTTAAAGCTACTATCAAACAAATTAAGAAGAGTCTGGGACTACTTAAAACTTACACTGGGTTATTCAAATTATTTAGAAAAGGATTTTACTGAAGAGATCCATTCTTGCAGATAGATGTTAGTCTTTCACTCACCTCCTCATTTAAAAGAGGACGCTTCTACTACACCTCTATGGAGATTTTTTTTATGTTTTCCGCTGGCAATCAAAGTGTAAACGATTTCCTCATCACTGGTCTATCCTAAACGATGATATACTATTTTAATACGATTCCATTTAAATGAGTATGCTCATATCTCTGGTATTTCTATCTACTATCTCATAATCGCATTAGATCTAAAGGATGTTGATGTGTCTTATTCCTTGTGGCTAATGGATTCACTGAGCAAAATGGACCAATGAACATCAATTTAAAGTGGTTTTGTTTGGAGACCCTTGTAGCCAATTCTTCTTGAATGCTATGATCCATCACTAATCAAATTTTCTTCGAAGTTTTAAACGTTCTCTTGTAAAATATATGTGTATGAATTTGTTTCATCACTCCTAATCCTCGAAATTTTGATATTTTATAAAAATCACCATGCTTATTCATCTTCACAAATTTACACCTTCTTACAACCCATTTCAGAAAATAAGGGTAGACTATTTAGCGGTAGGCAAAATTTCTGATTGTTGAACAAAATCATCGGTATCCAGTAGCGTATTGAAAGTAATAAATTTAATTATTTCCAAGATTACAATGGTAAAATAGAATTTGACAATTTTCCCTGTGGTTAGACAATTTAATTGCTCTGCTTTAGCTCGACACGACTCGCAAACCTAATCCTTTTGTGGCCAATCGGGTCTTATATATTAAAGAAAGTTTTCACATAAAATTGAGCATTATGTTCCCAGTGACGACAAATCCGCCGATTCATCAATCTCAATTTATGGAGCAATGCTCTGTCCTGGCTTCCACAATAAGACAAATGCTGATTCCTCCTATAAAAAGTGAAGCTGAAAACACCCCACCAAATTTGGACCTTTGTGTTGTTAAAGTTTCCCTCTTAATGTTTTCATTTCTGTCAGTTCACTCACATTTCGTTATTATTTAAATATTTGCCTATTTTTTCCGCTAATTTCTAATCCCGAAAATAGTGTCCTATAAATATAGTTATAGTTTAAAATACATATAACTATATTAATTACAACGTATTTGTTAAAGGTTATGCCACTGAACTCGTGTTGGACTGACACGTTCGATTTCAATAAATAATAATCGCCACAATCGCCTACGTCTTAAATATTTCTATTAAATATAAGATTCTTCGTTTTTGCCTCATATATATATATATATATATATATATATATATAAACATATACATATATATATATATATATATATATATATATATATATATATATAAATATATATGTAATACAACTATATTCATGAATGTTATGAAAGAGTTTTGAATCTGGTCCATTCAAAAGCTTCTGGTTAAGCTTCAGTGATCGTAAAAGTCAACTTAAACACTTTATTTTGATTATTTGACCTGATTTTTTCTACTCAAGCTCTAGGATGCGAGGAGCGAATGGAGGCGCAGGTTAGAAACATTACATCTTCTTCGACATTTACATACTTTAACTTATGCTCCAGTCAAAGGTGCGCATGGACATCATTAGATGTATTTTATTCATTTCTTTATGGAAGTAATATATGACCTTTATTTTTGTTTTATTTACGTTAGCCTTTAAATTGAAATCATATTTTCCTTGTTCAGTGTTTTATTATTTCTTTTAAATGTATCACGTACTTATCTATCGAATTACTTCCTCCTTGCAGCCATTGCAGAGAATTTTTTAATGATTTATCGTCTGTTTGTTTGTTCGCTTAATATTGATAATGAACTCCGCGAATATACACACACATGTTAAAAAGCAATCAGCTAATATTTTGGAGTGTATTGAACCCATTCTTTAAATATATGAAATAATAAAACACGATATTTAATGCAATATATAAAGGGAAGAAAATAGAACATGAGAAAAATAAATGATATAAAATAATTATTGACATAATTGGAAAAAATATTGATGCTATGATGAAAAGTTTGCTGTCATCGGCTTCAGCTTGCTGGAAATATAAACCACAAATAAAAGAAAAATCAAGCGAACAGTTTTGTTTCGAATTCGTGCGTACAAATTACTTAGTTGCCATAATTTAGTTGTATAAATTTCTTACCTTTGTCTTTATATACACGATTTTCACCCTAAAACTGGACCGATGTCAAGAAGATGTATATCACCAACCAATTATTCTACAAATGCGCCCAAAACAGCTAATATTTTTTTCATTCATTGTAGTCTTGGAATTATTAATATTGTAACAACGAATGGAAAATTTTCACTTAATGATTCCTTTTAATTTACTTTAAAATAAATGGTTAAATATGTCCTTGATCTTTATTAATCACCGTTTTTTCTTTTTTTTTTACTATAAAATTTCTTTTACAATGTGATTGTGGAAAAATAACTAAGCAGAATTTAGATCTTCCTGGAAATGGTTTGTCCTTAATATTTCATCCATTCTTATCTTTGGCAGACTAGACGAAATTTACAACAGGAGTTTGGTTTAAACTACTTAGTGGCTAATCCTCTGAACCAATAAAAGTAAATCAGTAACCTTTTAGAAACAAAATTAATTTAACAATACGAGAAGGAGCACTGACCTGAGTGAATATGCATTACCCTGGATCAAATAAATTTGCGTAAAAGTGATTTTCTTCTTTTCAAACTATGTTCTTGGTTGCAATCTGATAATGGAGTTTGCATTACCTTTATAAATGACAAATCAGTTATTCTAGAAGTTTGCTTAGAATGTGACAGATTGATGATTGCCTAAGGTTAAATGAACCTAAGAATTGTGTCATCCACGGTCGACATGGTTAACTAATTTCGGTGATATTATTTTAGACTCCAAACAATTAGTGTAAAATTTAACAATCTGATTTCTCATGACTTTGGAAAGCCCCCTGGACGTTGGCATCCTGGATGTCATAGCAAAATTTCTTGGCCTTGTAATCCGGAAGACAGACAATGAATTAATTTTCCTGGAGTAAAGTATCGTTAATGAACCTAATCAAGATTTCTACAAAGTTCTAAAAGTTTGGGTTTATTTTTCAGAAATAACAATTGTTGGATAATTTGATCGTCAATTTAAGTTTGTTCATTGCTCTTTCTTAATTTTAAATTAATGTTAATATTTTTCTATCCTAATTAGAATATATGATTGCAAATTATTAAAATTATAAAAGTGGTAAATAATTTGTGAAGAATGCATTGTATACATACTTCACACCTTGTGGCATTCTATTAAAAATTTGAAAAACGTCTTGTAAACACGCAAGATAAATGTATTTATTAGATTTTATTCTTTTACTTATGTTATGAAAAATATTAAATGGAATCCCTGGTAAGCAATGTAATATTGCAACAAGCAGTTTTTCTCTAAACCAGAATTAAAACAATTGATATATTATAAATGAGTTTTAAAGAATATAGTTAAAATTTGACAAAAAAAAATACGAGGTTCATATTTTAGCTTTAAATTTTACATCTATTACAATATCAATCTTTTCTTCCAACTGTATCGGTCATGTAAATTCTCAAAATAATTGATAAATTTTTTTTCGATATTTCGATCGTAATATCCCCAAAACATGATTGTCTAATCAATTTTAATATTGTCATAACAATATTTTAGGCTCTGTATGTTTTCAGCTAAACTTTAAAATCTTCTTTATTTGTCATTCTTATTATACTCGAGAATTCATAATACCTTTGCAAGGACAAAACAATATAACTATTCCCAAGGAAGCTATTTCCTAAAAAATATAATAGAAAAACTTAAAATTCCTGAGAGGACTGTGAGGACTGCTATTGAGAGAATGTAATATACATTTATACTATAGGATAAACAATGGGACGGACAGCCCTGCACCACTTCATTCCTAAAATTATAAATTTATTAGAGTGACATCTTTCTTGGCCCATCGCTTTGAAGCTCTAATAAAAAGCTGATTATTAAAGTAAAGCCGACGGAACAAACACCTTAGCCGTAATGGTTAAAAAAATTGTGACACAAATAATTTGTGCTGAAACATCGTATTAAAGCAAAGAGTTTAGATTGATATAAAAAGTATCAAAATGTGATATTAATAAGTGTAAAAGGGTTCTTTCGACCTATGAATTAAAGTTTTATCCTTTTGGGCTAAATGTAGTTTTTGCAGAGAGAAAAATGTCAACGAATGCCTATTCAATTTTCATTACATTCAATGAAAAATGTAATGCGTGTTGTTTACTAGCCAAACTGAAGAAAAGGTTTATTAAATATCAAATAAATTAATCAGATTGGCTATCTTGTACTTTATCAGCAACATTAAATCCTTTTTTAAACTCGAATCTTTGGATTGCTTACAAGAATATTTGGTTTCTATCATAAATATGATGTCAAGAATATGCTTTGTATTTTCAAAGCAAAGGCTGGTTGTATTGATGAGTAAAAGTTTTATCTCTTTTTTCTATATTTGTATATTTAATGTGAGTAACGATGCCGTCAGAATACATATATGTACAACACGAAGATATATATACATATATATGGTAGAAACGCTAAGTATAGATTAATATATATTTAACTATTTTCAGGCTGTCAGCTGATAATTCTTCACAGCATTTTTCTAGTTTACAATTCACATCTCCACACTTTAAGGAGATCTCGTACACGCCATCTGATCAAGCATCGAATACACTCTAAAGTTCATGGGGTACAAATATCACAAAATGGGAGGCAAACATTCCATTGACCAAAATCCATTCAATTTTGTAGGAAAGCATTTCAACGGGTTTTTTCCCCTATATGTGAGAATATTCCAGAGATTTGAAGGGTTACATCGGCATTTCCTATAGGGGCATCCATTCAGAGGATTAATTAATCCTTCAACATATCCATGTAGACATGTTTATTGATCGTTACCTTATCTTTTAATGAAGAGAGAGAGCTGTTTTTTTGCTAGCTCACATTACTCCTACACTATGAGCAAAGTTGGGTTTAGTCTAAAAGATCTCCTTTACTCAACCGGATTTTGATTTATATTTTGTGCACTAAGTCAATCATTCAATGTTTTGTAAGTGTTCAGCACAGTGAAAACTCCTCACCCAGCCACAGAACAGGAGACTGGGAAACATCTGTAAGCCTTGAGAAGTAGCTTAGTTCTTTCGACTGTCCTCAATTTGGTGGGTTTCATAAATAGATATAGATTTAAAATCGCGGAAATCGACCTTCAAACAAATAGTCTGGCAATCCTCAATATGCATTTCCTATGCTCTTGTTATTGATATTAATGAGAGGTGGAGGCATAGCTGATTGGGTAGGGTGGTAATCACTCTTGGAAGAAAATTGCGTTTCTCTCTATGCCCCCAAAAATCTTTAAATGAGGAAAATGCAATCCTAGTTCAATACTTAGGAAGCTCTACCAGCCGTAAGTCCCCATGGAAGCTATAGAGCAATGTTTCCCAAATTTTTTACAGTGACCCTGAATACAATCTGATTTTGGCTTTGCGACCCTCAGGGATGAAATATTTTTTCACTCTAATTTTAGTTTTATCCAATTGAATGAAGTTTACTAAACATTTCTTCAAGTTACTAATTAATAAATATAATATAATAGTGATTGAAGATAATATTTGGAGGCAAACCTTCATACTCAAGCAAAGATAAACGAACTCTTGACTGCTACCTATAATAATGTTTCATCAATGAGGCCTCTGACTATTCAAATACTATTGACTGCTGATAAATACGATAATTTCTTCAGTGTTTCTACATTTAGTTATATCAAATATTGTCAGAGAGAGAGAGAGAGAGAGAGATTCACGCAGAATAAGAAGCCTAAGTGGGTATTTCAAAGAAAAACGTGTCTTCAATCGGCATCTTTCGGTAAACTTCCGGAGCAATAACGAGGCAAGACCAGTTTAGCTATAGCCTAAACGCAAATCAGCCAGAGGGGGATAAGCCTTTACTCGCCGTGTCTTGGATCGGAGAGGGACCCACCTCCCACAGCAAACAAACTCGCTTTCGGCGAAGCCTTATATATTTCTCAGCACGGAAACGAGCAAACTATTATTCAACCAAGAGGCAGGCATTTCTCACGCTGTATCAAAGCAGTAATCATAGGGATTTATTGGAACCAGCCAAAGGCCAAACACGCTCCTTCATACGCGACTAACTGTTACTCTAAGGATTCGCAGGCAAGAAATCAGTTGTTCGGAACTACGGCAGTCAAGGACGTAAGGACTCATTCCGGAATACTCGCTTCGCTCCGTGCCCTGCCAGGATACTCCCTTGAACCACCACTCGACGCCACCTCCTTTTTTTTGGAAAATCTTAAGCCTATTACCGTTTTCTCGATCACCGTCAAAGAGGCGTGACGCTTTCCAACAACGAAGGTTCACTCCCTTATCTCCTTTTGTTTCGCTAGAGTGAATATTGTGTTACTCACAGCTCGTGCCGAAGTATTTCATTGTGAATTAATTCCTTTGCTGAACGAGTAGTTTTCCCATAGTGTATAAATTATTGTTAAATTCTGTTATTTGATTGTAAAATAGTGTAAGGGCGACGAAGTTTGGCGCCCAGTTTGAAGTTATTTTCTCGTTCCGCGAACTGAAAATCTTTGTTCACAAAGAAATTAGTGGGAAATTGAATAAGAGCTTTTTTAGCCTAATGAATCCGAATCGGAATATGCTTCAGTTTAGCTCAGGATTCAGAGTACCAGTGACGTTGCTTCTGCACCTGACTTCCCTAGAGATGGAAAAGTTCTTCTTTAAATTCTGGGATATTTTCTCCAACATCACTGACGTTCAACCTAAACACATTCTTGACCCAGCTGTTTTGAAATACATCTACATTTTCGGGCAAATATTTGTCCATTTCCTTCTGATGCTTCTGCAAATGATCTTGTAAAAACAATTTATTTTCAGCAAGCTCTATTTCTGACGAATCCACCAGCACTGCACTCAGCTCTGAAAAAGTATCTGTTTACCCGATTGCAAATTTTTCTCTCTAAATTGCAAATCTGTTGTTGAACATTGTATTTTTTTCACTGTTGTGAACCATAGTTTGATTTTGGCCTTGCTTTTCTGAGTTCCATTCATTCAAGTACCTGATGATTTCCCCTAAATATGCTAGCTTTGCCACCCCAGGCAGCATCTTTGAAAAGTCGGCCAGATTATGCTTCTTCTCTTGAATAAAATCTTTTATTTCAGTTTTAAGTTCAATAACCATTCCATGGATGCGGCTTCGAGACAGCCAACGAAGATCAGAGTGGAAAAGTAAGTCCCAGTGATGTGATCCCATCTCTTCACACATTTTACAGAAAATGCACGAGTTGAAAGCAATGACCTTTATAAATTTACAATTTTGGATAACATCATTCAGCATAACATGGAGTTCTGGCTGGAGATATTGGGAGGCCAAGTTTTCAAGATAGAAGAAACAGTGAATTATTATTACATCAGGATTTTCCTCTTTAACCCAAGTGACAAAACCTAGTCGACTTTTCATCCTCAATGACGTTTCATCAATAAACACAGTTAAACATTTCAACCAATCTATGCTGTTTTTTAAAAAAACTTTTCAAGATAACAAAGATATCTTCTCCTGTGGTAGTTATTGACAGGGCAATAGAGAACAAAAATTCTTGCAAAATCCTTTCATCTCCTCTGTACCTCATAAAAACCATTATTTCAGGTTAGCCAACAATTTCTACAGATTCATCTGTCTCAAATGAAAATTTACCTGCTTTTTCAGTGCCACAAGTAATTGATATAAAATATATAATGACATAAAATCAATTCGACGTTTGATGCTGTGGTTAGAAATAGGCACAGACTCACTTTTCATAGCTACATCGGCTCCACAATTATTTTTAAACATAGCAACTGCCTCTGATTTTACCAGCTCTATCCAATGCTATGACACCTTTTGGATCGTGCAATATACGATTTCCCTTCACTGCATGGCAAGAAAGCTTTCTCCAAAGAAATAGCTCAGACTGAAGGAGCATCAAACCGTCTTTGTTTTACCTGCCTTCCTTATCCTTCCAGTATCTTAGTGGTTTTTCAATAAAGTTTGGATGAATTAAACAAGAGTTACGTTTCAGTTTAATTTTCTTAATTAATTCATTGGTAAGGATTGCAGACACTAAACACACTGACGGCGGACATTTCCAGATCTATGTCTGGGATGCGTGAAGCTGCATTTCAGAAAATCAGGTTTATACGCAAGGTGTTGTTTGCACTGGGCCATCGTTTCCTCTGGAATTCATATCTGAAATGAGTATAATATATATATATATATATATATATATATATATATATATATATATATATATATATATATATATATATATAAAAGAGCAAATAAGAGTTCTGCGGGTGGTAGTAACCTACTACTGGGCTTTCGTCATATCTATTTTCTGCCTTTCAAAACCCTTTCGAAGACAGAAAGAAAGATGCCGAAACCTTCTATTGCAGACTATATATCAATATAGTACAAGAGATAGTGAAATTGGACGCGAAGGAGCAATGAGAGAAGAAAGAGGAGTTTTTAAAGTTAAGAGAAAGGGACATTGGAAGAACACTAGATTTAAAGAGAGCAAAGGGCGGCACAATGAAGGCAATACTTACTGTGAAGACAGAAATAAAGCCAGTGGAAAAAAAATTGAAAGTTTGAAACTCCTGGTCAGGAAACAAACCCTGATCTGCTGATTGCCAGGCAGATGCTCTACCGTTAAGCTACCTGGCACAGTGATTCTACTTTGCCCAAAGCGTTACCCTATCAAATTCAGTATCTCCTTAAGCTAGGAACCTCCAAGGAATTTTTATACCATATCTTCTTACCGGCTCACAAATTTTACAGGATCCTTGTTCATGTCACATATTTCTGTCTTCTAGGTAAGTATTGCCTTTATTGTGCAGCCCTTTGCTCTCTTTGATCCTACTTGTTTTTCCAATATCTCTTTCTCTTACCTTTAAAAAACTCTTGTTTCTTGTCTCATCGCTCATTCGTGCCCAATTTCTCTTTCTCTTGGACTATATTGATATATAGTCTGCAATAGAAGGTTTCGACATCTTTCTTTCTATCATCAAAATTGTTTTAAAAGGCAGAAAATAAACCTGGCGAAAGCCGCGTGATGGTTGTTATCAGCCGCAGAACTTGTCTTTGCTCTTTCTTTGTATATAACATGGATAATGAGTCTTTTAAAATTGTGAGCGAGTAAGAAGTTCTGGTATAAAAATTCCTCGGAGGTTCCAACCTTAGGAATATACTGGGGCGAAATAAAGTCACTGTGACAGGTAGCTTAGAAATGAAAAACCGTTTTCTTTTGATTTAATCTGATGCTGACTCCAATATACTTCGTCGTTAAAAGAGGAAAGAATACCTAAAGACACTCCGAAGATGATCGAATAGATCGACTATTGGCTTAGGCAAATAGTCTCGTGCTCAAATTTTTTACTCTTCTACCGCGGATGATAACAACAAATAAAAATAAAAAATTAATGTCCTTCAAACTAACTCGAGTCGTTAATTATATGATGGGTGTAATGATACTGCAGCATTTATTCAGGTTAAAGGACAAAGTGAAGCGAGTGTTGAACAGAGTCATGAGCAAAAGACTATGTTCAGTATTTCTCCATGTATTTTACAGGTTTAGAGTCAGATGAAGTAAACTAAAAGTAAGCACTCATTTGTACCCCTTACGGGGGAAGCTTGTCCTTCGTACTAAGATTAAAATTTAAAATGTAAAAAAATCAGCCATGGTTAAATTTTTATAAATTTTCTGAACTTTGCCAATGATAATAATTTTAAAAAGTAACTCTAAACTAAATTCCCCCCTTTCAAAATATCACGTTGCTAAAATATAGTTATAGAAGAAGATATATAAAAATAAATTTCTGAACTTCACCATTTTTGGGGGGGATATTATAAGAGAATTATTACAAATAACTTTGATAGAAAACATAAGTAATAACCAAACTAAGATGAAATTATTATTCAAATACTTAAAAAAATCCCCTTCCTAAATTATAGAGTTAGTGATGATGATATATATATTAGATTTCGAATTAAAGATTATGAAAACGTCTTTCAAACAATTAAACTTGCAAGGTAAAAGGGATACGTTTTATGTGTATTCCAAGAAAAGTATTTTTGGTTCCATGCACCTGACTCTATAAGTTATTATGTCAGTCGCTTAGGTCAGTCGTTCGAATAGTAACCATCTTACTTTTAAATGAGTTTTTTAGGCAATAATATCGCAACTCCTCGGCTAATTCTAACAAAATTTGAAACCCATATGTTGATTTACATTCTCTTTTGAATCATTCGTATATTTTCAAATCTTTATTAATAAGGTTAATTTAAATAGTTTGATATAGTAAACAAAGTTAAACTGACAATTACTTACTGCAAAGTTAATTCAAATGCCTAAAGGAAGAGACAATGAATAGGTTTAAATTCACAACTAGAAATTTATTTGAATTATTTACTGGAAGAATTTAGTTAGACCAGAATTAAATTTACACTAAGGTTGAACTTAGAGATTGTGTAAATTTGTTATTGCAGAGCTGACAATGAGTAGTATGAGGTTACAACTGAGGCTGAATTGTGTTCTTTATTTATATAATTAAAAAATTATTTTCTGCCAAAATAATAAAGAAAATATAATCAAAACCACGAACCTGGTTTTAATGATTAAATCCTAGTTGCTGCATGAAATACACCTACTATATTATTTTCAATATATTTGAATTTTTGATAGTAAAAGTGAATAAAAATATATTTTACATCTGAAGTCATGCACTAAAATATCATAGCTGCCCTGATATTTAAATAACATATCTAAGGTTTAAGCCACAATCTTGTAATAGGGCTTATTATGATGACATATTCGTAACATATATTTGTGTGACGTTGTCTCACATGGTATTATCATGTCACACACTTGTATGTAGCATGAAAATGAAATTATTAAAGCATCAAAGGTGCTTTTTTTGCCTAAGTATGAAATTCTTAAGGAATTTGCCACTACTATTTAAACTTAAATACAAAAGATTGGCAGGTACGAGTAGGATCGATTTGAATGATTGCTTAAAAAAGATTACTTGGCCGGTAAAAACAATATAACAAAATTATACAGGCTAATCCCCTTTAAGGCGGAAGAAAAACACTCGCCCGTTTTTCTATGGTTGGATTATCACATGGAACAGAATAGTGCCATTGTACCTAAATTTCACACTGTAGTATTTTCCAGACCTGCTATTTTCCAAATCTTACTGAATGCTTCTCTTATAAATTAAAAATTGTGCAAAGGCTAAATGTTTTTTTCTGATTTACTCACAAAGGGCTTTTTGTTGATAAATACTTTTGGTCCATTCGGACAGAAGACGATATGAAACCATTCTATGCTACCAAAAGAAATAAAATTCAAGCAGGAATTGACTTAGTAGCTAGTATCTATGCATTATCACCCTTTATTATTTCTCTTTTAAATGCCTATAATACATAATTTGGCTAATTATCCTATTAAGTTCTTTCTCTCCTTTATCCTGATGTCAAGTGTAGTGAATCAGACAACCCTCTAATTATACACTAACCCAACCAGCCCATCCTGCCCTGAGGCAACATGTAAATTGAGTTCTTGCAAGGAGACAGTCAATGCCTATAGCACCCCTCTTAAAAGTTGCGAGCCAAACAGAAAGGGGACGGCCCTTTAGCGCTGTTTTCTGGATTGGGAAGCAGTAGGTTCGCCACAAGCAGGGACAGAGAATTTGAATATTTAGGCCATCGATAGACATACTTTTTATTAAACCACTAAAACAAACAAACACAAAGAACATTTTTCAAAGAAACAAACTAATATTCAGCAAAAACAAAAATAAAACGTACAAAATTATTCAGCCCTCCTTGCTCGAGTCTGTTCTAACAAGAAATTTACCTATATGAAATAGTTCTGTGCTTTCAAACTCAAGCAATGAATTCTGCTCATTACTGGGCAGTTGCTGTAATAATTTGCACTAAGTACGTACTTACAGTGCCTAGAGTTAACATCAAATCAGAGACGTACACAAACAAGATCTGGAGAAATAAGGGAATCATTCCACGTGTTTTAGACTGAATTAAATTTAAACTCAAGCCAATTACAATTTATAAAACACCAGCTTGTAAGCACCCCTTATCGAACTTATTACGTGGATGCCATAGAAATCTCCCTCGTTAAAAGTGATTCAAATACATTTCCCACTCTTCAATGAATAAAAGCCCAGAAGTAAAAGTCAACAAGGGAAACAACTCACCAGGAATTTGCTGGCAAAACTCCCCATAAATAATAGCCATACATAGCTTCAATGACCCACACTTCAGATTCATGTAAGATACACAAAATCTAAACATGGTAAATTGCTTATTTTGAAGTTCCTCTTGGTGACCAATGCAAGAAGTGTTCCTGAAAGATAACCTCTTTACCGGAATACCCATCCAAACAACAAATGGGATCTACAGTAACAAATAAAAGTAAAGAACAAAATGCAAAAATATACATTTTAACAAATACTATTATTTCGATGATAAATGCATAAAATTGCATTATAGAATTTTTTACCTGATCCTAATTAGGTTACCAACGCCTAATTCAAATCTAAAATCGGGTTTTGTCTGTAAACTCTAGTTTTACTGCTAATTTCTTTTTAAAAAATAACCTTTGTTTCATACCTAATGATAGGTTATTCAAGTAGACATAATGCCTAAATGCTCATAATTCTCTTCTGTTACATCTTAAGGTGCTACACATTTGTTCGCCAACTCTACAATGTAACAAGGGTTGTGCAATTTTCCTATAAAGCATATCTTGCCCTTTCTCTTGGTGAACAAGGCAATAAGTGGGCCCCTAGGACTGTCTCATAATAGAAAAGTAAGTCGATTTGACTGGAAAAAATGAAAACAAAAAGGTATACTTTTTGAAGTCAGGAAGGTTTGGCGAGAACAAAAAGATCCCATAATTGACTGCGACTTTTGGTTGGTCGACACTCAATGTATTTGCACGATAAAACGCAATACTTTCTCTTCTCCAATAACTTTCTCTTCATTCCAACCTAATTCGCATTCTGAAGAAGTTCCAATATCAGTTTTTAATAGTTATGCTTCCTCTGAAGATAAAAGCAGTTAATCTGTTCAGGAGTTTCAAGACAAAGTTTCAGACTCCAAAGTTTCCTCATCTAATGCAAAACAGTAATCATCCCCTGAGCGTTTGTGTCAGGTGTAAATCAATGTCTTAGCACTTTATTTGACACTCTCTATTAAAGCAGCAAAGCTATAATCTTCCATGCTAAATGTAAAACCCTTCTTGATAACTCTGCAAAAGTATCTTATTTCCAAACACTGGACCAGATTTGGGGAACATTATTTCAGAACATAAGAAGTTAGTTTACTGCAAAAATATCCTAGGTCTTCTAGCCCGTTTGTGTTGCCTCCTATAACACTACATAATAAATATTGGTGCTGTTATTATAAAGCAAAATCTGACCAACATTAGTCCATCAATTGCTGAGGGACGGGTATTCTGCCTCGGCAACAAGGTGATTTCCAAGGAATCCATTTAATACACATAAAAATATGAATTTCACTTGATTCCCTATAAATTATTCCTCGTTTAACGTTACATTAATTGTAGTCGTTAATATAACGTTATATTCGCTAAATAAATGTATTGATGGATAAATTTCGATAAAACTAGAGAAAAATTGGTGCGGACAGTATAAAGGAAAATTTGACAACCGTCAATTCAACAGATGCTGGGGTCCGGGCATCTTCCCTCAAAAAAGATGTTTTGTTTTACCTGAGAAAGCTGGAAATTGCAACTAATTTAACCTAAGATGTTGGGAAGTATTGATGTAATGAGCTTTAAATTTGTTGCCTTGAAATCGGGCAAAATCAATATTCCTAGATTCCTTGAATCATGTTTTGGATTATAACCTTTGATCTAAATAATTGCAGCAAATTATGTATCAAATAGTAAGAGCATAAAATTAAGAAATAATAATTTATAAAAAATAATAATAAATCAATAATTAATAAAAAATAATGATTTCTAACACTTTTCAGGAAATATCAGAAACTCAATCAGATAGTAGTTTAGAGAGCTCTGTTGGCGCACACTTGATATATAAAAGCCTCCTTGTACTGTTCACGGGCTTATCTCAACCGAGCCATATAACAGATATCACACTGAAACTTTCCTGGTTGGATAAACTTTAGTTATCCATCAATGGACAGGCGTGCCACCAGTATTTCCTAATCTTCAGCATTTACCGAAACATGCAAGGAGCCCGATAGTTTATAGCCTGACATATAAAATAGTTTAATCTATCATCCCATTTTCGCAGATGGCTAAGATCAAGAAAACGAACAAGTACAACGCATCGAAGTTTTTCATGAAACTACATGAGAAATATCGTCCTCTGGTAAAAGCAAAGGAAGAGCATGTAAGCTTGAAGGAAAAGAGAAGCATTTATTCTGTAATTAGACAGCTTGTTCGATATATGAACTCAAAATATAATCCAGAAAATACAAAACAACCGGCTGTAATGGAGACAGGAAAAAGATGAGGATATCAGGTTTTACGAAACTAATAAGATTGAGAAGAAAGATCATATGTTTGATCATCAAAAGAATTTTCAGACAAGATCAACGCCCCTGAAACGAGGAGTAAAGAACTTCGAATAAACAATGACAAGGTTAAATTAATTATTTTGAGCTTTACGAAAGTTTTACTCCATTGCAATATGTATCATTTACTTATCAATTGCCATAGCGACAGATTGTACTATTTTACAGGTTTAGGAGAAAAAAGGGTGGTTGTTGGTGAATCAAATGATAACAACGCTAACACAGAAGATGGAATTTTATCAGCCTTTCCTCGGATATTCTTCACCATAAAGAAACTGTGACTATTTAGTTTAAATTTGAATTTTACAAGGAAGCTCAAACAATCAACTTACTGACAAGCTTTTAGCCACATTGAAATCAGGAGAGTCTCTTCTGGATAATTTCGTCACTTCAATCTCAACAACACTTCGCAACAGAATGGTATTTAGTTATAATATCAGCCCAAATCATATCTCCATTTTTGTAAAAACACTCCACTGTACGTTGCTCCACCCTGGGATGAAACCTTGCTCAAAGATATATTTTGAAGTGAACCTGATAATATTTCAGAGACTTTAGTTATGCTAGTGTCTGGTCCGCCTTCATAGAAGCTTTAAATTTATTGACAGTAGCCTTCATTCACAGACGTTCTGGCATAGCTTAGGCTAAGGTTTAAATGAATCTACTGGAGATATAGAAGATTGTTATTGCCTTTGATTTTGACACTATACCCAGTGACATTGCAGCTAATAGAAGAGTTAGCAAACTGCTAGATAAAATGCTAAAGTATTAAATGAATTTGACTCAGCGCCATTTATCATTCCACGGTGATTAACAGAAACCTGTATTCCCTGAAAATGCTGATGTTTATAGATCCACTTGAGTACGACGAAGACACTCTCAAAGCTGGTAAGACTCAACTCTTTACTTATGCTCTTCTTCAGTCGTGTATGTAGCATGTCAATCACTTACTGCTTCTGATTCTCCAGTTATTAGTATAATATTATAAATATAATCAGCCAATGTTGAAAGACGAGAAAACCCATCCAGAGTTTGCTGAAATAGTTATTTAATAAGATGAAATGACCCAAATGCTACATAACGCATGAGTCAGGGCTATGTGCTCTTATTGAGTGACTCATTGAAGCACGATATTGCTGCTCAGTTTCATGATACTGAGAAGCCGGATAGATTCCGGAGAACAAAGCAACTATTTCGGAGTCACAGTTAAGAACAGCCTTGCCCCAGAAGCACATTTCCTGTTGACATTTCCTGATGACATTAATTAACTTGGTGTCAAGATGATGAGCGACTTTGTTAATGTCATAACAACCGATGCCAAGTAGTTTGAATATCTCCTTAAACCTATGAAGTTCAAAAGATAGTTTCAAGAAACACACTCTAAACAACTGTATGTGTAAATTGTATTATGTTTTGTTTTCACATTTTGTTCGAATAGAATCGTAACAACCTGTTAATCACAAGTTTGTCATGAATGATGCACCTTATCTGCCATGTGTCTCAGAAAACGAATTTGGTGATATTTCGAAAATATTTGTAAATTCCAAGTTGTAGTTTGATTTGTTGCTTATCTTGTTTAAATCAAAAGTTATAGTTCGAAACATGTAATCAAAGGACCCCCTAAACTATTATTTCTGTCCGATATCTAGCTAGAAAATTTAAAGTTCCATAAGCAATGCTTCCTTATATTCTAGGTCAATAGAGTTGTGATCCCAGTCTTTTTAATTCATGTTGTTTTCTGACTGTGGTTGAAATTAAGACTATTGTTCTATAGTTTTGAAGGCATGGTGTCTTCAAATGCACACTAATTTTTAAGCTATTTTAGCTGCTCTTCTATAAATGAAACTAGCCCACTATTATAGACAAACTTAAAACGATATTCCCTGCAATATTTATGGAAATTTAAAGAGTAATTTAAAGAGAATGTTGATTTTGGTATTTTTTGGTAATTATTTGTAAGCACTATAAGTAAATATCTAGTGATTGATTTGGCACAAAGGATGAATCTGAAGCTCATGAAAAGACTTGCTCATATAAAAACGAACAATGATAGAAAGTAGCTCGCAGCGAGCTCTCTTGCCTGCTATTCAAAGAGAAGCTCATTTTGCCAAGATCCGCGCGCCATAAAATCGATATCGACGTGAGGATGACCCTTGACAGGGTTGAAAGCCATCTTGGGTAAGAAAAGCACGTCACCCTCTTGGCCTTTCTCTTATCTTACGTCTTCTTAGAAATCATTCAAAGACTTTAAGTTTTATTCAATACTGCAGTTGTTGCTGTGTAATCAGGCCATGCCAACTATTTATATATTTATATATATATATATATATATATATATATATATATATATATACATAGAGAGAGAGAGACAGAGAGGGAGAGAGGAACCAACTTTTCGTATCACCTGCTAATTTCACTTGTTTTCCAAAAACAAAGGGCCAGCACACACAATTTGTGATATATTATTCATTCATTCACTAATCACCATAGTTGTGTTCAACACCTGTGAACACATCTCGATCTCAATGGGAGCTCCAGCAAAGAAGATACTGCCTCAGCATTACTAGAAGTCAGGCTCATTCAAGAAGGTGCAGGACACTTTCGTGCATCAGTTCGAATGAGAAGAAGCCCCCTCCAAGAGTAGAATTCAGGTCTAGGTAGACCACTTCAATAACTAGGGGAGAGTGCAGAACCTCAATGCAGCCAGTGAGAACCGTCCAAGCTATCCAGGACGCACCAGATAGCGTACATTTGAGCTGGTCAAGAGCGTGAGTGTGTCAGTTCAGCAGACTTTCAAACACTCTTTGCGCAAGCGAAGTCATTCCCTGGGTATATCAGTTGAGACTTGCAGGAGAGTACTAGTAATGGATGTAAAGGCCTACCTCTACAGAATAGAGACGAAGCAGACAAAGGCTATGGCAGTCAAGATACTGGAGGAGATTCAGGAGACCCAACTTTCCTTTACCTTCTCTGAACCTCAGATAAAGCTTAATTTCATCTTAAATGAAAGGTAAAATCGAAGATAAATATCTTCCTGGGGACCTTCAGACTAAATTAGGTAGCAAACAAGCCCCTACACTCCCCTATATGCAGGCTATGGGCTGCAATCTCAGCCAGAGACATCATCGAACCAATCTTCTTCGAGGAATCTGACGCAACAGTGACAGTCAACAAGAAGCGGTATGTTGAGGTCCTCAAAACCTTCAAAAAAGGGCTGCAGAACCTTTTTCCGTCGCTTATGTAGCCATTCTGGTTCCAGAAAGATGAAGCAAGCTCTCACACCTCAAACCTGTCACTAGGTTAGCTGAAAGAGAACTTTGTTGACCATTTGATCAGTCTCTGGACTGATTTTGAGATGGCACCTCACAGCCTACACCTTAGCGATCCAGATTTCTTTCTCTGGAGCTACCTTAGAGAAAGTGTGTACGAAGAGAGAACCAAGACCATTACTGTACTCAATAAAACCAACATAGAAGTGATTAGAGACAATAATCGGTCGGTTTGTAAGGACGTTATGGACAACTTTGTACTGCGGCTCTACAAATGCACAGAGCTAAATGGAGGTCATCTTGAACAGATGCCCTAGATTCACAAGAAAAGACCAAAGACTCTACCTCCAATCGATCCAACCCGCTTTCTACACTAATTCGGATGTGAGAAATCGAGGGAAAAATGAAACGGATTATATGTACCTTCCTTCACTCACAAAAATATGGGGTAAATGTTTGAGTTAGGGGTGAATAAATTTATATACAATTAATCCTATTTTATGAATACTATCAATCAATATTTGTAAACACTCAGACTATAGTATTTAAGGAAAAATATGAACTGCCACCAATCCGAAA
This sequence comes from Ceratothoa steindachneri, assembly GCA_963969495.1. Classification (NCBI taxonomy): domain Eukaryota; kingdom Metazoa; phylum Arthropoda; class Malacostraca; order Isopoda; family Cymothoidae; genus Ceratothoa; species Ceratothoa steindachneri. The sequence continues at coordinate 116,602,359 of OZ018326.1, forward strand.
AAACAATTCTATAAAAAATCGAACCAAAAAAAGTATTTGCGACTACAACAACCAATAAATGGACAAACAAAAGGAAAGGCCTCACGTGGTACTAAAGTGGAAAGTTCTGCCAGCTGCCACTTGAGTGGGCACAATGCCTAGGACTTATCAAAGCAACTGGCGCCTCCAAGCTCAATATAATGTTAAGACATCTTGTTGTAGTATTGAGGCTATATAGGAGCCCTCCTCCTTACAAATTGAACGTACAATATATTCGAATTTCCAAATCATAGAGGGCCAGCCATTTTACAAAAGGAAGGTAATATTTATCTATTTTAATACAGTGGCCTTTTTCGTAAAAAGAATTTTATCAATAAACCCTCTGCAAAGAGACAAAAACATCTTAAACAAAATATGAAATCCCTAATATATTATATAAATATGGATAAAAAATATACTCATTCATACACACATTCTTACAGAGGGAGGGAGAGGATATTGGGAAAGAGGTGGAAAAATGGCCCTCTACACACACACACTCACATTCCTTTTAACACAACGTCATGGACAACTTTGTGCTGCGCCTCAAGAAATGCACAGAGCTAAATGAAAGTCATCTCAAACACGTCCCCTAGAATAAACAAGAAAAGTCCAAAGACTCTTATGTTTCGATGTGGCGTTTTTAAACACAATCCTTGCAGAAAATTAAGAAATGAGGCAAATTGGAATTTGGGGCCTGTTTTTGTAGGGTTACCCTATATCGTATAATTTTCGAATACTAAATATTCTTTGTGAATATGCTACAAATTATTATATAATATTTTTAATGTAAGCATAATTTCCTTTTTCATAATTTAAGAATACTTAGTAATATTGTGAAAGACTTAAAACTTTCATCAAGTGGAGATTCTAGGAGCTTGATTGTTTCGTGTATCAGGAAGAAAACTGTTTAACGGTTTCAATATTAGAATGCTCATGCGAATCTGAGAAAGTCAGCTCCAACATAAATAAATTCAAAAGAAACGAAAAACTCATAGAAAGATCCCTTATAATTCTTGGTCCATTGCTTCTAAAGTGACTACAAAGCTTAATTATCATGTCACAAGTCATGTATCGGCAAAGTCTGTTCGTCAATGTCCTCAATCTATTATTACGGAAGGACTGCAATTCCCCAAACATTTCTACCACAAAACAAAATGGAACGTCACAAAAAGTGTTTATCTATGGACCATTAGCTCTCGAAAATGTCTTATTCGAAAAATGAGGTATATTCTAACGAAACGACTTTCAAAATTGTCTTTATCTAGCCAAATTTACGTTGGGAAAACGCATAAAGCAGTTTAGGTGAACTAATAATCTCATTCCGACAGTTTAATATTGAATTGAAGGTTGGAGACGAAATGTCGATTTTGGGTAATCAGATAAATCTTCTGGAGCAAACGCAAATTCTCTTTGTCGGCGAAATATTTCGGCAGAAACCAATTAAGCATGAAAATCGTTAAAAAAAATGGTTAAAAATGCATAAATCTAAAGTTGGATTGGACACCGCAGTCGCCAAATCTTAACAGTATCCATCATTACATAGACTAATCAAGTCATGAACGTAATGCTGTTATCATGCTAAAGGTAAACCGAACCCCAATTAAAATTAATAGTGTAACTAATGTCTCTCCATTATGTCTATCAATCCTATATGTATTGACGTATTTATCATAATATTTTGATAATGATTGATAAAATTTCCATTCTTCTTCAAACCTTTTTCTAATAATTCAATCTGATCAAATAACATTTTTATTTTTTTATCTTTATAACTGTCTGCACAAATTATTTTTCTTTCTGAGCACTTCGGTTGAATATTGGGGCCACCTAGAAACAGTAAAGGGACCCTTGGGTCATAATAAAGATGCTTTCGAACAACTCACAGAAGGAAGCTTCTCCGCTTTACTGCCTGCTAACAAGCTTTCTGGTTTTCGCCGCAAATTGTGTTATAAAAAGAATATTCTGAGAGATATTCTCGTGCAGTTTATTTGTTCTTTCAACTCTTAAGAGAGCGCTCTGTTTGTACTTTTGAATATCAATCCGCTTTGATAGAAATTATTCCTGATTTCTTAGGTCATAATTCTACCCCAATGGTTAATTGTGCCGAGAGGTAGGTTATTGCAATATCTTCCATTCTCATACTCTCAGTGGCTTCGTGTTTTACTTTCTTCTGATTTTCCACTATATCCATCTGTCTTAACTCCTATTTATTCTTTACTTGTTAAAAATCTTCTTAGTTTTCGTATTAATTTCCACTTTCTTAAGTTTTGTTTAAAATGTTTTTCCAGCCAATTTTCAAAGTTTATTTTCTTCGAGCTTTGCATGTTCCTGTTTTTTAATTAATTCTATTAGGAAATATGAGCATTAATATATATATATATATAAATATATATATCTAAAGTGTAAACCACTATATCATAGCCTAAGTTTATTAATACGTGCATATATTCGAATGTAGTCTTTCATATCGAATTCATCCAAAAACTGAGAAAAACCAAAAATCATTATACCTTTCCACATTAAAATTTCCTTATTTCAGTTTGAAAAGAAGAAATATTGACATCAGAACAGAATAAAAATGTCCTTTGGAAGTTATTTCCCTTTTTACAAATGCCCCGATTGAAGTCACCTTATCTGTTTAGAAAGATGACTCAATGTGTATCCTTCTTTTCATCCTTATTCTAAATTAATTATTGATCTCATTAAACTATAAAAAAATATTATTTTAGTTTAATTAACAATTTTTTTATAACGAATGAATTACTTACTACATAGTGGTTCATTCCTCTCTTAATTTCTGGAAAATATCTTCAGGGATCTTTTAAATGTAAAATTTCTTCCGGATTCTAGTGTTCCAGCATTTCCTGGATCCACTATGTCAAAAACACCTTTGTCGTGGTTAACTCTTGCATTAAAAGCAACTATTTTGCTTCACTCTTCCTATTCCTTTTTTCCTTCAATTTTCTTTTCCGTGGAAATATAGAGGAAGGTGAAATTGACATTTCTTAATGTCCTAATACCTAAAAATAATCGGGATATATACTTATCACTTATATTATTTGCCTCTAATTGTGCAGTGTATGAATTTCAGTAAATTAGGTACAAGTCGGTATTTCAAAAATTAGCATACAATGATTATTTTATTCAGGACGCTCTATTTATAGAAAGAATAGGTTCCTATGGTGAGAACACTACCAACCTATGGCAAACGCTTTAAATTTTCGGCTAGTATATCGAATGCTGCCGGGAAATATATGCTTGAAAAAATTAAATTATTTCCAACTTGTTCTAATAAATGCATTAAGGCAGAATCAAGCAATGCCTGTGTTTTTCAAGTTCCAAGACCCAATACACCACCTAATATATAGGCGAAATTATTAGGTTAGAAAGAAGATAAAACACATCGTGAAAATAGGAATCATAATGATAATTTTAAAAATATAGGCTTATTACACTAGCCTGCGTTTAAAATTATATTTTTTTGTCTGAGGTTTAGCAACTGATTCTATATAAATTAACATCCATAATCAATTATATTTTTAAGAGGTTTTCATATATTTGGCCAACTTTTTCTTCTTTGAAAGATATTGGTAAGACTCATTATATTATTATCTGTAGTCTATTTTTGCGTATATTATAGGTTAAAAGCTAGACACCAAAAAATAAACTAAGCACATTCCTGGAAAATATTATTATAACTTTCTATAATTAAAACCTATATTGGACTCTTAATTAGAAATAAAAATAGACTTAGCTGCTTTTCTCTTAAAGTGGCTTCAGGATAATCCTATTTCAAACATCAACCCTTATCAGCCATCAAGGTGCTGTCCCAACGAAAGTATTATCTTTCTTCCATCGTCCGGATATGCTGACGGAAGCTTATTCCTTCTTGTTCAATGTAATCTCCAAAGTTTTCAGTAAAAGATTCGAAGTGAGATCTTTGAAAAATAAAATTTTATAGACATACGAGCTTCCAGTTTTTTGGATCTTTACAGGAGACTAATAAGTTTGGCTTTCTACTTGAAAATTCATTGTTTTCAGAGAAATTTACCTTAAAATAATTTTAAATCTATCCAAGCTTTCTTCACTATTTCATTCATAGTCTTTTCAAACTCAGAATCCTTCACTAAGCTTCTAATTTACGGACCATCAAAAATACCGGATTAAACGTATCATCAGATACACTGTATGATCAAACTTCTGGATGTAAAGAAAACCTGGTTTCTGTTTATATCTTCTCTTCACGAGATTTTTCATCAAACACCAATTGGAACAGAATTTTCTTATGATCAATCACCTGGTAGGAACCGATATTTTGGAAGCCAGGCATGAAAGATTGTCGAGCTGGTCATTCATCTTGTTCAAAATATTCAGCGTCTGCTCGTCTATCGCAGAAAAAAGAAAGCAAGGATGCTTGTGGTGACCTCCTTGCATTCATAATATCAGAGAAATAAACTTGAGTTCAAAACTAATATTCCACTAATGATCGTCTTATTTTATGGCATCAAGTAAAGTTTTCATGTTATCATAACATTCAATCCATTGAAGAGAATGAACAAATCTAAGAGAGATAACACTGTTAACATTATTTAAAAGCACAGATTTGAAACTTCTTGATGATGAGTCTATTAGTCACCAGTTAGATGATTGATAAACAACTCCTCAATCTTCGATCAAACCATTAATCTCTTAGCAGTACACACAAGATGAGGCTCATGAAGAAGAAACAATTACTGAATTCTTTCTTCTTATTTTTTTTAGAGTAAGATGTTGTATCTGGTGGCAATAGATGGCATTCTTTAAGACAATGTCAAAAGGCTAATAAGACCTTGTTAATAGTCATGAATCTCATGTCAGAACATCGGATTTGCTTATGTTAATGTTTTTGGCTCATTGAAACTAATTAATGTTTGAGTGAAAGTTTCGGAATTTCCCTCATTGTTTATCTTATCATCACTGAGTTTATCCGAATACAGCTTTCAGGAAATTAAGGAACTGGAATACTTTGGTAATCCATGGAAGATTAGCTTTTAGCCAGATAGCATATTTGTGTATTTAACAGCGAGTTTGACCTTCTTTTTCATTCCTGAACAAAAGATAGAAATTTATTTAATTTTTATTATTTTTAGTTAAAAATAGAATCAGAACACTAGTGACATTGTTTCCTGAATTTTTGGATACAGGATGCATTAGAATCTTGCGAAAATAATAGTTGTTATTTTATTGTTAACCATTAGAAGTTCCCATATTGCATATGGTAAGAAAATGACAAACATAAGTTTCATTAATGTTTCATTAATACTTCATTAAGATATCATAGAATTAACTTGGAAGTGATTTCACCTTTATACGCCATTAGGATTCAAATTTGGATTATCTTCGAATATTGCCAAATTGGGCCATTTAGGTGTCAGAACATTAGAAAGATTTGTATAAAATTACTTACTTTCTTAGTTTGCCATGCAGAAGTAGCATTTCGCCACATGACCTTTGCCTTTGCTCTACACCTTAGGTATACCTAATATTAATGCCTTCCGGCTTCTCTTGCTTCATCGAGGGAAGTATGCGACACATGTTTGATATCATATGTAACGAGCAAATTCCTTATCCTTATATCTGGTCTTCATGCCATAATAGGTGTGATATCTCCTCTTCACAAAGTTCTTTTGTTCTATGGCAGCATTACTTTATGGTACTTAGACATTTTTCTGAATCTTATAAATATTAGTTCCATTTTTAATCTACTCCCCTCTCCTAGTCATTTTTCCACCCTGCTAAGACCCTGACGTCACTTTTGATAGTAAAGGATGCATTTTTTTCCCTGGTTCCTCAATAATCTAAGTCATATCCTCTATTATATTGACGGCAAAAGTATGAATGTCACATTCCCTACGTTCTATCATCACTTGTGTGACTCACATCTCGCTGAACCAAATGCTTGCACATCTCGAGCCTTTCAACTTGTGTTAAAGGTTTAGTCTGTGTTTCACTTTGGCGATGATCTTTCTCTTGGCTAAACACCTTACTCCTTAAAATGGACAAGCTACCCGTCTGATCAAGCATCGCCTTTTTGCTCCTTATTTATACCCACAAGCTCTTAATTGCAATGAAGCCTCTCTCTTATGTCTTCCTATCTTAACTTTTACCTTTCTTAATATCCTATTTGATGTGACCTGATCCTTTTTGGCTTGTGACATAGATGATCTGGCTTTCTCAATCTTTTTATTATAGTATCTGGAATAATTTTAAGGTTACTTTCTTTCTATCTTGGTACCTTAAATGTTTGGAAGGCAAATTCCAAAAGGTTTTAAAAAATATTTTAATGTCTAAGTCGTATTGAAATATAAAATTGCACCTGAAAATAATGAGATTCTCAAATTAAATATATTATATATTTATTTCAATATTATCACATCCTAGTCGTAACCTACCGTACCAATTATTTTCGCGGAACTTATCGTTCTCCCACATGTGGAATCCAAGGCTTCTCTTTCCCTTGAAGATATTTTTTAATTTTGTGTTAACTCTCTATTACTATCCTGGAAACTGGAAAAACAATTAGATGCAGGGGATAATAGTAATTTTATTTTCGATTGGCTAGTGATTTCTAGCATATAGATTCATTAAATGTGTGTTTGTCAAGTTTTGTCTTTAAGCATCATATGTACGTAGATATTGTGCCTTTTAGAGCACTTGATATCTATCATATTCTATGTAAACAAAAATATATTAGCCAAATTCACCTCATGATTTGGAAGGAAGGGACTTAACATTTAATCACCAGTATCCACGCCAACTTTATTATCATTAATCTTTATTTCATTATTTATTTATCGAGTCTGATAATATCAATTTCTGAATGATAGGGTGATAATGATAAATTTTAAACTGTCCTTATTTTAGGACATAATTTAGATTCTGATTTAAAACGAAAACTCATTTTAAAAATTACCTAATTTATCATTAACAAGCCGAGTTAGCATCTACTTATTCTAATAAAATTCTTTAAAAAACTGCTCCTTCTTTGTGTATAAAAAAGTTTATCTCAATCTAGTGATGTAAGTTGTAACATTCATTCACTCGTAGTCACGAATATTCTGTTGTGCTTGATTTAGGTACAGAGCTGCATTGTTAGGAGATATCATGACACCTGTAAAACCAAATGAGACAGATTAATCCATACTTTCAGCTTTAGCTCGCGATATATTGAGTGAATATACATCTTTTCAGGAGAGCGATAATTGTTTGTCAAATGTAAGATTATTTTAAAAAACGTAGCACATTAAAGAATATTTGCTGATTTTTCAATGATAAAAACTAGTTATACTCTTCAAATGATGATATTTTAAGAATTTTCTTATATATTTTTCACATGCTCGTTCAGATCTCTACAGATGATTAAAAACTTATATGTAAAAAATCATGTCAATTGTGTTGTAATAAAATAATATTTATGTAATGTAAATTATTGTTATTATTTATTTATATTACTTTATGTAATAGTCCGAATTTATGTACTCATTTTAAGTTTAGCAATCATAATGAGCGCCACACTTAAATCATTCCGCTACACACTATTTTTATTTACCACTACCTAAACACTTCTTGTATAATTACATTTTCTTAAATATTGGCTTGGTAAATATCAACCATGTGAATAGCCACTTAAAAATATACTGTCTTCATTCATTGGTTTGTAAACTCTCCTCTAGGTAATTGGTAAGTATTAGTGTTTTCTCTATAATTATCGCGCCAGTCGCAGCTTAAAAGTAGGGAATAAGAGGAGGTAAGAATTCTCTTATTACAGGGATAAATATCAAATTTATGTCGCCTAAATAAAAATAAACGACGAGAAAGTGCACAGAGAGCAAGCCCCAATCTATCCTCTTTAACTGCCTGCCTAAAACAAGAGGTCGTTTCAAAAGTAACTTTGACTCCTGAAGCACCTGAGATTTCAGATTAAAGACGATCATCTTCACTGAAAGGTCACCACTTCCAATAAATAATAGTCTTTAGCATTTTTAAATGGTGGATTTCAAGCTAATCCTATACATTCAACCGAAATAACAGACTAAAGAGATCAAGAAATAGCAAATTTCTCCTAAATCATCAGAGCCTAAATTTAGAATGCCTTTAGTTATGAACGGAAGAAAATCATTTTTCTATTATAAAAACATTGTCAAAAGTATTACTGTCTTCACATATATTCATTTGAATGATGACAAATTAAATGAAAAGAATTTATAGAAAACGATTTAAAATCTAAGACGCTTAAAAATTGTTTCCATAGAAGATAAAATTCTAGAGAAATCCAGATAGCCCAATAATATCCTCACACTGAGGAAATTGAAAAGTTATGTTCGTTGGAAAGAGAAAGAAGAAAACTTACGACAAAAGAAAGAACTTGGCTGTATAATGGATTTCATGAATAGGTGAAATGATTAAATTCTAATCCGTTGAATCATACTGAGCTGAAGTCATTCAAAGTTATCCGCAAATTATTCATTGATGCATCGCTTTGAGGCATGGGAGATAGAAGAAATTTTACCAATTCTTTCAAACTCTTTGATTGAACTAAAGAAAATATGTAGTTATATGCTCTGAGAAAATTCCATGATTCTTTAAAACATGTAAAATAATAGCAAAATCTTTCTGTTCAAAGGAAATAAAAATATAACTGAATTTATGGCATACGTTAAACAAAGAACGTTTTCAAACGTATGTGAGAAGTTAAATACAAACGGAATGAACATATATGTTGATTTAATCCGAGAGTTAGGTATTCTTCCTTCCCTAAAAAGCTGCAGAAGATTGACATTAAGGAACCGAAAGCAAAAAACATGAAATGATTATGTACTCATCAGTAAGGAAACAACGATCGTTAAGACATATTTGTACTCAGAGGTAAAAGATAAGAAAGACCATAATTAAATACAGGAAAAAGAACTGAGTAAATCTCTTAACAAGACCGTAAAATAATATAATTACATAATACTTTCGAAAATTTAAGAGCATAAAAGTTAGAAACTTACAATAAGGCAAAATAACAGAATGAGAATAATAAAAATGCATCACACTAATCCAATAAAAGTCTTTGAGAGACGGCGAAAATAATTAGCTAAGATTTGAGCAATTTAAATAGAAATCGATTGAAGTAAAACGTAATATGTTCAGTAAATATTACTTCCATTGTAAATATGTCAAAAATATATACACTGCTCCTGGTAATTTTTGATGTCTGAAATGTTTAAAAATAATTCTATATGAAATTTTCGCGCTGAATTCAAGCTGAAATCCGTTTTTAGAGATCTGTTATAAAGTTTTTCGTAAAAGACTTTTTATTTTAATGCATTTTTCACATTTCAATTCCGACTTTTATGTAAATGCTGCAACAACTCGAGTTTAAGAAGACTAAGAAAGAAATAGAAAAGAGAGCTTGATTGGAATTGAAATTAATTATTAGTAATTTTCTCAGAAAGCAAGAGGCTTGAGTATGAAGCCATCGTTAGTATTCCTTTTGAAAGATTCAAGAATCTTAGAGCTCGTATGTTAATAGAGTTGTAGTATTTGACCTTTCGTTTGGGTTATTTTCTCCAAATTGTGCTGATTACAATGAGGAATGAGAAGAAAGTTTTCATCAGGATATTCGAACAATGCAAGAAAACTATTAAGGTCGCTGGGAACATCAATATTATGGCCGATTTTGTTGGTGTTTATAAAGAAGCCACGCATTAGACAAACTTACTTAAATTGTCTTTTATTTGTATTTAATAGTCAATGTACGTTTTTTTAATTAAAATAGATTTTACCCAATTTCAGTTTAGTTTTTAGCTTCTGTACCAGTTATAGCTCCTTGTATGTAGCTGTCAACACATGATGTACTTAAAAATGGACTACTGAGAACAAACTAATAGATATTTATATTTTCAAACGAGGGAAAAATTAACCTGATAGATGAATATTACTATCATTTTAGTTTTTGCGAGGTCAATTTATATGAAATCCATTGACAACCCTCAGACAAGAAAATTATTATTTTCAAACGGAGGCCAGTCATATTTATACACATCAAACGACCGTTATTTTCGGTAGTAGAAAAATTACAGAATTACGGATCAGTAAAGATATTATCGTCTACTCGTAGGCAGTCGACAGGCAGATGCTCATATTTGGTAAAAAAAGAAGCTATAACCCTCTACGATAAAACATCTGTATCAATGCATTGTTGAATCTTTAAAGACGGTATTTTATTTCATGTTTTAGTTCCTCTATAAAAGAAAACGTTTTATGGTATTGGAGTGTTATTTATCTATTTAATGTTTGAAACAATTATTGCTCTTTGCCGCTTAATTATCTTATTAAAAGGCAAACCATACTCTAAAGTCAGGAAAAAAACCTTTGAGACTAATATATATGTTCATATTTTTATAATTTAAGTAAAAGAAAAAAATATTATGATATTTATATTATTGCAGATTTATTAAAACGTCAGAATCTAAAAAAAGAATAAAAGAACACTTTATTTCTTCAATGAATCCATAATTGCACCCAGGGTGATATTTTTGTAGGAGGTGAGTTTCAGTCCCTAGAAATTTGTTATTTGATCAAAAATGTAAATTGATGACATATAGGGGGGAAATGAATGATGTGTAATTATAATATATTTGGTAATAATATTTTGTAAAAATTTCATTTTTTAATATTTTTCAATTCCACAAGTGTTTGTTTCGAAATAAAAGCGTACGAACATAGTTCTGTGCAAAACAGGACCTGAATTACAAGGAAATAGTTGCTTAGAGTAATGCATTAAAAAGCACTATCTTTAGGATCATTAATGACTTAAAAAATACTAACTAGATATATTGAAGAAGTCTTCTCGACTCCTGGAAGGTGAATTAACGCCAAGGTCGCCTCCTGGTAAGGTTATAGCTCAAAGATTGGGTTGCTTCCAGTGCCAAGCTTTCTCACGATAGGACGTGTGAGAACTTCAACATTGCCAGTGAAGCAGGAACATTTTGAAAAAACGAGCAAGTTGAGAAGGGCTACGAAGAAACAGCCTCATCTCTCTAAGAACGATCTTATGGATAGGCGCAACCTTTATAGGAAATATAAGGAAGAGACCGTTGAATACTGGGCAAAATGATTTTCTTCGATGTAGCTTGCTACGGCTTATTGGGAGCTTTGGGAAGATCCGATTTTAGGATGAGGAATATGAAGCGCTTTTACGAGTCTTGTGTCGTGCTCACAGAGAAGCACCTGTACACTCTCCATTTCTGAGGCAGCTTCTCTTCTAACGGAAATGGAACACTAACAATTTTGCCCAAGAATACTACCATGAACTCAAAATTGTACCAAAACGTGCTTACTTAGAACCTTTTCCCAACAAGCCAGGACAAATTTGGCGATGATAGGTTGTCGTAGAATTCTTTCTGCTAAGAACCCTACTGACCTGACCTCTGACACCTCTTTTATTTAGTTAGTGTCGTAGAATGCCCCTCCTTTTTGTTCTATTCTAAGAGTGCTAAGAGTGTCTAATATATTGATATTATAAGAATATCTTAATGAACTGAGCCTTTACCAAACACGTCAGGATATAAAAGAAACGCCCACTAATTCACAAAATAAACTTATATTTTATCTTTAACCATTGAATACACAACCTTTATACTTTAACTACAGCAATACTCTAAATATTATTATAAACAAGAATTAATTAAATTAGTTGACCCAAAAAATTAAGTTCACGTTTTCTCTAGACAAAACAATAATATTAGAATTAGGCTTACGGACTCGTGGAGTTTAAAGGGCCTCAGAAATATTTACACTTGACGCGTGTAGATGGGCGGAATTCCACGGTCGTCTTGGCGAGGGTAGCAGCTGGGGGGTCCACACGTTCTTCCGGGGGGGGGGGGGGATTCTTCAAGGACGAGAATCAATACGGTGCTCTATGCAACACCCAGGTAGTCGTGGTCTCTCTGGCGAGAGTGAGTTGAACTTGGTTCTTGAATCAAGCTTACTTGGAGTGCGGTGTGATCACCGAGTAACGAGCTCGAGAAGGAGCTTTTCCTTCGTTACTAATTTCCTTATGGACGAGGACTGAACTCGGGGAGGGTCTTCTTCACGGGCGAGGATGACGGAGGGGGGTTTCTCTGGCGAGAATAAGTTACTTACAGTTTGGTGTGGCCACCGAATAACGGGCTCGAGGGGGAGCCTTTTCCTTCTTCTTCTTAATTCCTCAAAGACGAGGAATACCTCTGGTGTTTAATGTGCACCAGGATATGAGGAATCTCTCTGGCGAGAGTAAGTCGAACTTACCAAAGTTCACTTATTGTTTGGTTTGACAACCAGGGACTTAGCTCCAGGATGAGCTTTTTCTTAGTCCCTTAAGGTAGGTAGCCCTGCCTCTCTTGCAGGGTGCTTCTTGGTCTGGCGACACAAGTAAACTACCTCTCCAGTCTCGGTAGCTCGGTTGGGGATCCGAGGACTTCGTCACCTAGAGACTGACGTATACTACCAATCCAGTCTAGGTAGCCCGGTTGGGGATCCGAGGACTTCGTCACCTGGCCTGACGTATACTACCTATCCAGTCTAAGGTAGCCCGGTTTTGGAACCGAGGACTTCGTCACCTGGCCTGACGTATACTACCAATCCAGTCTAGGTAGCTCGGTTTTGGATCCGAGGACTTCGTCACCTGGCCTGACGTATACTACCGCGATTTTCCTCAGAGTTCCTCATTTATACCTCGCACCCCCACTGGGGGAGTGGTAAGGGGGAGAGGGGCTTGAGGACGGCCCCAGGAGAGCTCTTTTTCCAAACGGTCTTTCCCACGAAGTCAAACATCTGCTCCTCGTTAGCCATCGAGGTTGGGAGAAAACCGTCTCCAATTTCTTGTTCGACGTGAAACTGGATCTCACTCTCCTGGGTGGAGATCTTTACCTTTTTGACCTTTAGGGTCTTACATGGCCCCTAGTTATGCCACCCAGTGGTCAAACTTTCACCTCGCCGATGCCTGGGGCGGATGTCCTTGTGGTAACCACCGCCTTGGGACTGCATCACGAGTGAACGATGGGGGGGGGTGACCTCTTTCATGGCACGGTCTGGGGCAGTGCTGCGGTCACGCGGGACCCGCCGATGCCTTCGGCCGGATGTCTTTGCGGTGACCGCCTTGGAACGGCACCAAGAGTGAACGAGGGGGGGGGGGGAAGTGACCATTCCCTTACACACCTCCCACCGAAGAAAATAATGGGGGGCGGGGGATGCTCCCGGGAACTCAAAACAACTTACTCAACCTAGTCGAGCTTAGCAAAGTTGTATTTCTTTGAGCCCTCCCATACCTTAAGTTTCCTTACATATGAGCGCCCACGCGCGCGTTTACACCGGCAATGTGTCGAGCTAGACACTTGATTTACAATTTTACATGAACATAACAAAACCTTAATTCATCGATTACCCAAAAAAAAAACAACAAAACAAGCTACTTCCTTACATTTCTAAGTTTTTGAGAACTTAAATCCTACCGATAAATATTAACACGTACAACAAATGAAAGCATGGTATCACGCTCATTAGGTACTGAAATAACCCTCCATGGTTTTTCGTCTCCGCCTATAGAGCAGCTGTACATTATCGGCTCCTTTGAGGTAGCTGATCCTAAAATGGTGCTCTGTGACCATTATTCTACCGCGCCTGAGTCGGCCATTCGGGTTATCGAGTCTACCCCAGTATGTTACTAAATGGTAGCGGTATTTTAACCTACTCGACTTACCCATATTATGGTACTTGACTACATTTAAATTGAACATTAAGGCTTGAGCGGCCTGTTGCAGCGGGGCATAATTGATGGGAGCGTAGGTCCCATAGCTCTCCTTTAACCAGGTACACGGGAAGATCGTGTCTGGGTTCGATCTTTGGGGATCGAGAAAACTTTTCCCAGCGAGGTCGTTAATGGGCTTGGCGCTCACTACGACTTGGCGATTTAGCGGTAACTCCGTGGACGTTCCGTTCGGGGAGGAGACTACTAGGAGTAGGGGATACTCATCCGCGTCTACCATTTGACTAGTCTTACCTGAGTGCTTAGCCATAGCACCTCTTTCCTCCTTCCTTGTCAACTCATTTGACTCACTTCTCTTAGTAGGTAGTTCCTCAGGTACACCTGCTCGTACCTCTACTCTACCTTCTTCTTCTTCCCTGATAACCGCATTTGGCTGGGTTCTCCTCGTAGGGTTTCCTTTAGGTACTCCTGCTGGTACCTCATCCCTACTTCCTACTTCTTCCATCGTTACCCCATTTGGCTGGGTTTCCCTCGATGGTCCTTTCTTAGGTCCAGGCCGGGCTACAACTTCCTCGGCCTCTATGAGATTCTCGATAGGTGCTCTTTCGAGTGCGAGCAATCTTTCCTTTTCTTCTCTCTCTTCTCTTTCCGCTTGAGCACGTTCTATTTCCCTCTTCATTCTCCTTTCATCTATTTCTTTTTTAATCTTTATTCTCCTCTCTTTTGACTCTTTTTCCATCTTCATTCTCCTTTCCTCGGCTTCTTGTTCTGCTTTCGCTATTTCGTTTTCCCGTTGAGTTCTTCTTTCTTCATCTTCCAGCTTTATCTTTAGTCTTCTTTCTTCATCTTCCATTTCTATCCTTATTCTGAATTCTTGTGCTTCTCTTTTCAACAATATTATTCTTTCGCTTGTTTTACCTCCTCTCAGCATTCTTCTTTCCTCTGTTTCTATTTTCCGCTGTATTTGGGATTCTTCACTTTTCCGGTTCATCCATATTTCCATTAATTCACGTTCTCTTGTATCCTCTCTTATTATATCCTCTTTTTCTCTCTCAAACTTTATTAATTCTTGTTCCTTTTCTATATCCCAAATTCTTTCTTCTTCTACACAATCTATTCTTAATTCTGCCATGACGTAGTCATGCATTTCTGTGCCTTCAAGTCCCAGACTTTGGGCTTGTTGGTAAAATCTTTTGACTGGATCCATTTCGTGTTGGTCCGTCGATTTTTCCTTTCTGTATTTTCAGATAATTATGCCGCCACTCACCAGGTAGCGCTCAGCATAACTTACCCTTAATCCCACTACTATGCTGATTGAAATATCACTCCCGACAACAAATTTACCACTTGACCTGCCAATTACCTTTATATTGTTACCACCCCTAACTCTACCAATTTTCCTCTCGTCAATTATTCTCTTATTCCTGATCTTCCTTTACGTGTTGGCTCTTTCCTAATTAGACACTGCTGGGTTCTTTCTAATAATAACCTACAAAACCTGACACCACTTTAATTACCTGTCGTAGAATTCTTTCTGCTAAGAACCCTACTGACCTGACCTCTGACACCTCTTTTATTTAGTTAGTGTCGTAGAATGCCCCTCCTTTTTGTTCTATTCTAAGAGTGCTAAGAGTGTCTAATATATTGATATTATAAGAATATCTTAATGAACTGAGCCTTTACCAAACACGTCAGGATATAAAAGAAACGCCCACTAATTCACAAAATAAACTTATATTTTATCTTTAACCATTGAATACACAACCTTTATACTTTAACTACAGCAATACTCTAAATATTATTATAAACAAGAATTAATTAAATTAGTTGACCCAAAAAATTAAGTTCACGTTTTCTCTAGACAAAACAATAATATTAGAATTAGGCTTACGGACTCGTGGAGTTTAAAGGGCCTCAGAAATATTTACACTTGACGCGTGTAGATGGGCGGAATTCCACGGTCGTCTTGGCGAGGGTAGCAGCTGGGGGGTCCACACGTTCTTCCGGGGGGGGGGGGGAGATTCTTCAAGGACGAGAATCAATACGGTGCTCTATGCAACACCCAGGTAGTCGTGGTCTCTCTGGCGAGAGTGAGTTGAACTTGGTTCTTGAATCAAGCTTACTTGGAGTGCGGTGTGATCACCGAGTAACGAGCTCGAGAAGGAGCTTTTCCTTCGTTACTAATTTCCTTATGGACGAGGACTGAACTCGGGGAGGGTCTTCTTCACGGGCGAGGATGACGGAGGGGGGTTTCTCTGGCGAGAATAAGTTACTTACAGTTTGGTGTGGCCACCGAATAACGGGCTCGAGGGGGAGCCTTTTCCTTCTTCTTCTTAATTCCTCAAAGACGAGGAATACCTCTGGTGTTTAATGTGCACCAGGATATGAGGAATCTCTCTGGCGAGAGTAAGTCGAACTTACCAAAGTTCACTTATTGTTTGGTTTGACAACCAGGGACTTAGCTCCAGGATGAGCTTTTTCTTAGTCCCTTAAGGTAGGTAGCCCTGCCTCTCTTGCAGGGTGCTTCTTGGTCTGGCGACACAAGTAAACTACCTCTCCAGTCTCGGTAGCTCGGTTGGGGATCCGAGGACTTCGTCACCTAGAGACTGACGTATACTACCAATCCAGTCTAGGTAGCCCGGTTGGGGATCCGAGGACTTCGTCACCTGGCCTGACGTATACTACCTATCCAGTCTAAGGTAGCCCGGTTTTGGAACCGAGGACTTCGTCACCTGGCCTGACGTATACTACCAATCCAGTCTAGGTAGCTCGGTTTTGGATCCGAGGACTTCGTCACCTGGCCTGACGTATACTACCGCGATTTTCCTCAGAGTTCCTCATTTATACCTCGCACCCCCACTGGGGGAGTGGTAAGGGGGAGAGGGGCTTGAGGACGGCCCCAGGAGAGCTCTTTTTCCAAACGGTCTTTCCCACGAAGTCAAACATCTGCTCCTCGTTAGCCATCGAGGTTGGGAGAAAACCGTCTCCAATTTCTTGTTCGACGTGAAACTGGATCTCACTCTCCTGGGGGGAGATCTTTACCTTTTTGACCTTTAGGGTCTTACATGGCCCCTAGTTATGCCACCCAGTGGTCAAACTTTCGCCTCGCCGATGCCTGGGGCGGATGTCCTTGTGGTAACCACCGCCTTGGGACTGCATCACGAGTGAACGATGGGGGGGGTGACCTCTTTCATGGCACGGTCTGGGGCAGTGCTGCGGTCACGCGGGACCCGCCGATGCCTTCGGCCGGATGTCTTTGCGGTGACCGCCTTGGAACGGCACCAAGAGTGAACGAGGGGGGGGGGGGAAGTGACCATTCCCTTACATAGGTATATTTCAGTATCATGGCGTATCATATCACAAATCGAAAGCATTGACGAAGTTTTTGTCTGAAAATAAGATAGAACCTTAGAGACTTTGCCCCTGGAATTCGCCAGATTTTAATCCAGTTAGGATTTTGTCGGCGATAATCAACGTGAAGTCTAATATACAGAAACCATCCAATTGTGAGCATGTGAGGTAGTTTATTAATCAAAATGAAGCAATAGAATCAATTTATCATCAGAAATTTGTCTCCACCATGACAAAACTAATTGAAGCAATCCTGGATATCAATGGACATCAGTTTGAATATTGACTGTATTAATTAATACAATGAATGATTTTTGCTTCAAAATTTTTATATATTTTACCTTAGAGTCATATTCCAAAGAAACTGAACTAAAATCTAACGTTTAATTTATTAGATCTATTATGTTTTATTCCTAAAAAATTTATAACAGTCTAAAAACCTTAGGCCTGGACTGTATTTGCATTAAGACCATCAATGCTGTATGTAACTTAATGGATGCTTTAGTGACAAAAGTACATTATTTTACAATTATCAAATCACATTAAATTGCATTTGCACCTTTTCAACCAATTGCAATACTCTATTTTGAGTCATTTATAAATTTTCGTATTTTGATCTCATACCCAATTTTGTATTTCCCCTCAAATTTCAAAATTTTGTAATGAAAATTATTGCACAATAACTAACAAGATTATAAACGACGTTCCTCCTAGGACACTTTTCTGAGGGAAACACGCTAATAGTTTCCAATGCCCAGCTCACAGCGTGGAATGGTCGAGCGGGAGTCTTTTCTACTCCTGCCAAAGCATGGGCGTGAGGTGTGGGACCCCCTGCGTCTGATAAAAAAGAGACCCCCATCCCCTCCAATTAATCAGCAGATTTCACGCCATTTAATTACTTTACTCTCCATCAATACCCTTTTACATAATATTATCAAGTATCTAATGGGTTACAGTATCAAACCATTTTTAAAATATATATATAATATGTATATAGCTTTATGTATGTTGAATGTATGGACCATTTTGTGTGAAATAATAAAGCAAATTATTATGTCACAGATGATTCAAAATTATTTAAATTTAAAAAGGGTATTATAATCTTTAATTTAATACGTAATTTTAGCACAGTTTCTCACAATACTGCATCTTTCTACTAACTTGTTAAATCATTTTTTTAAAATCTTTTGGCTTTGATTCACAAAATATTTTTGAAGTTTGTTTTGACTTCGTCTGAGGTTGAAATCTTTATTTTCTTAAATTGATTTGCTAAATTCGTAAAAAGATAGTAATCTGATGGGACTTAGTCGGGTGTGTATGGATGATGAATCACTAGTCCCTAATCGAAATTGTTAATCTCTTTCTATGTTATCTCTAAAATATGACGCTGCGCGTTATGTTCACAAGAAAGCGATCTTCTTTTCTTGATTACAGCTGACTTTTTTCTGGCATTAAGCATAAAAACCGTCCACCTGAGAGGAACACACCACTTAAGGGATAGTTTGAATTGGGCTAATAAATAAAAAATGGATCATGCCATTTATATCTCACTAACTATTGTAGAGAACTATTCGTGGATGAGGCTGATGTTTCCACAGTGGCATTATCTTCATTTCAGGACTAATTTAAATCTACTGTAGAATGATTGATATAATCGTAAATAATTAATTTTCCACCCCATGGAATATACTACTAAAATCTTTCACTCTTTTGTATAGAAAGAAGAGATAAACAAATGTTCATTTTCCTTTTTATTTGCACCTTTAAGAGCTGGTAATGAATTCACTGTCTCAATCATGAAACTTTGTCTATTTTCTTCAAATGACGATAGTGTAGAATGGAGATTTTTAGTCAATTATTTAACAGTTACTTCTTATTTACTTCAACTCTTATTTTTCAACATCTTGATTAATTTCCACTGCTCCTGCCAAACCCAAACAAGTTTCATCTCTGAGACTAATCTTTCCCCGAGGGAAAATTCTGAAACTATCTTTTGCCCTTGCTTACACAAACTCTTCATTCAGCGTATAATGCCTCATCGTATTATGAATAAACCATGGAATAAACTAATCGAATATCTCTCAAAGGTTTGGCGAATTCAATCACCACCTCTATATATGACTGCAAGGCTTAGAATGACAAATAACTGGCGATTAATACATGAAGAAAAAGTTTTAATAGTAATAAAGCACAAATTGAGGACGAAAGAAGCATGAAGAAAGAAAAAATACCTTGGTTAAGGATAAGAATATTCCTCATTTAAAAGAACATAAATAATTTATTTGCTTTACTATAAAAAAATTTTTAAGGAAAAACATAGACCCAGACTATGATAAAACGAATCCATTGTAGCTTCTTTTAAGAAAGGGAACCTGGATTGAATTAAGTTGCTACTGGTCGATCAATGCTTTACTAGATATACATGGATGTATATAAAAATGGTATAACAGACAAGCTTACTATAGTGCATTTACCTACTGGAATAGGTAAGCTTAAAGGTGGAGCATATCTGGATTGCAATCAGCAGACCAAGGCTTGAGTCTCGAGGAGGAGCGCTAGTTGCAGTATAAACTGATCTATTTGTTGGAAATTTCAGAACTTTCGAGCAAAATGATCCCTCAGATATTTCAATTTTAGTTTTGTCATTGTGTCTGAATAGTCAATAGAATTGGGTAGTGAGAAAAAATAACAACTTAATAATAATATTTTACATGAGAACTTACATAAATACACCAGGCTGAGATTCCCAAGAGTAGGGGTAGCAGGTACATTTAGAAATCACATTAATACATACACATGCAGTCCATCTTAGTCCACTTAATCCATCGGTTAAAAACAATAGCTTAACTATTACTCAAAAACTATTACACATTTTTCGGTCCTGTCATTAATTTTTTGTCTTTCAACTATTTAACATTTTATTGTAAAATTTACATTTAATTTTGTTTTACGATATTAATAGATAAATTGTTTGGGTGGAAGACAAAAGAAGCGTTTCCAAACAAAGCGAAATAATGAAAATTCGAAGTTGAATATTAATAATGAAACCCCTCTACATGTAGGCAATTTGAGTGTATTTTTTATATACTAAGCACCGTATCTTTCCACATGTACTCTATTTTGTTTCAAGCAGATGTGCACCTCTGATTGCATTGATTGTACAACTCTTTTCACCAACTATTAATTTTACTTAAGAAAATTGTCTACAGGTGTGATACTATCATTTAACTGATTTATGTTTCCCGGAGGAGTAGAATACACTTTACTCTTTAGATGTCCCCATATAAACAAATCGCACAGTGTTAAAATCGGAGTATCTAGGGGCTATTCATTTGCATGATTTACAGTGACAATTGGGTTGCTAAATCGTTCTCTCAGTCCTAATCTTAGAGCAAGACTGAACCTGCAGTTCAGTCTTGAATCGACCAAATTCTATTGAATTAATTGCAATAAATACGGATGAGTACTGGAAGGATCTTTTCTTTGATCATGTTCATATAGGCAGTTACAGTAAAATTATTGTCGTAAAACAATGGACCAAAGTGATTTCCATTCCCATATATCCTGATCCACAGAGATACGCTCTGATAAAAAAAAATTCTTGTCTCAAATGTGAATTCTTCGCGATGGTTCAGAAAATTATGGCAATTTTCTTTTCCATTCACGAAAAAAACTGCCTTGTCACCATTATTAATGTTTTGAAGTAAACCAATAGGTCAATGAAGAAGCTATTTTACAAATTCTATATCACAAGGAAAATCAGTATCTTGTTGGTGCCTTGCATGCATCTTATACGGATAGCATTTTGATTTGTGTTTGAAAACTCGGCTAAATGTTGACATTGCTTAATACAAACCATTCTTTCGGAAACATACGTTTGTATTTGGAACCAACATCAAAATATTTTGCATAATTTCTGCTGTTTTTTTTTATTTTCCTAAGAGCCGAACGACCTTTGTTAAGATTTAATGCTGTTCTTTCTTTTTTGGTAATAAGAGACATTAGAAAGATAGGGGCTTGCTTGGTGGAGGCCTATCAGGAAAAAGTTGCTTAAATAAATCTTAAACATGTTTAATACTACCAGTCCTAATAAAGTTTGCGATAACAAAACTAGTTCATTTTTGTTAACTTCATGCTAAATGGGGTCTTCTGATGTAGTCTTTTCTTTGATGCTTCGAAGCGACTTGATGTAGCAATAAAGAAAACATACTACTTTATGCATTCCATTGGTATTAAAGGTATTAGAAAATTAAAAGAGACATGCGGTGCTACATGCCTAATATTTATTTTTCAGGTAAATTTGTTAATTTTCAACATTGATTTTTTTATTATCTCACTTAGTTGCAGAAACACTATATTTTGCTTTGACCAAAACCATTCGTCTATCAGAATCGTAAAAATAAGGTAAATAACATTTTACAATAAAAAGAGAAATAGTTGTAGGCAAAAATTTTAAATTGCAAAAGTTTTTTTTTATAAGTTTAAGTCATATTATTAAAGTCGGTTAAGTTGTTAAGGTGTCATCCTGTAATAATGATCTTATTATTTATTTATAATATATTACACTATTTCAAACCATCTATAGCGCCCAATTGTAAAGTGGGCTAAAGCCAACAAGGAAGCTCACAAATGAGCACCCCATGGGCCCTATAGAAATCTTCAAATTGTACACAAAAAGCGAACATTGAAATAAAATTTCACCTTGTAACAATTAACCAATATAAAACCAAGCAAATAGTTGAAAATAATATTAAATAGCAATTTAATAGGTAACAATACAAAGCGAAATATTTTGTAATGATGCAAATAAAATTATTGTGTACACACGCGAATATACAAACATTCACATATTAGTAAACAAATGCAAGCCAACGGTATGGTTGAAAACAGTTGTGCACACATAGAAAGGAATCTGATCTAACCCAGCAGAGTTTGAATGAACTCGTGAAAAGACTCAATCAATCTTGCTATGGATGTCAGCCTAATAAATCCGGTCAGGTGTCCGAATGCAAATACTCTTTAGGAGCACACGTCCCTACACTGAAAATGCACACGCCCTTTGACTCCGCTGAGCGGGTTTATTTGAGAACACGCGCACATACATTTGTTCCGATAAGCTCCGCCCTGCGTTCAGATTAAGAAAAGAGAAGTCATGTGCCCTTAATTGGAGTTAGCATAAATAGACGGGCAGAAACATTCTTATTATTATTCTCATTCTGATTAACATATTATTATCAGCCTTGTCATTGGTTATAAGGTGCTCCTCTCCCAAGGAGTTAGATTCCCTGACCGGTGACCCCGCGAAGGATGGAGAAGAAGAAGACTGGCGAATCCCACATCAAAAATAAAGAGTAGTTCGCCACCTCAATCCTCGGTCCGGTGATACCATTTCACCCGTATACTTCTTGCAACAAGTTTATATTACAATGCTTTTACATTCAAGTTTACAGTGGGTGCAAATTTGGTGGAAAAGTTTGTTGCCGAGACTGATTTGTAGAGTGCAAATAACTTCTCCATGAACATATGCAAATACTGAGATTAGTCTTACATATCGATGACTTAAGAATATACACATTTTCATATTTCCTAACTGTTTAGCTTCAAACGCTAAACAAGATATTCGTATTGAGTGTCTCTAAAATTCATCTTCAATGTACTTGAACTACAAGAAATCCTGTTACATTGTCCTTGATGCTGGGATGGCTGCATGCTACAAGTTCAAAACATTTTAGGTATAGGGATATAAAAGGCAAAGTGATGATGTTACTTTTCAATCCTTATAACTCTACAGAAATATGATGGAAAGGACGTTAAAAATTTTTGCACCTTTCATAACAAATAAAGAAGTGAAACCTCCATTGGCGTGTTAGGGTATGTCTATCTCCTTTTACCTTTCGTGTTAAAATATTAGTGGGGCGTAACTTGGTCAATGGAAATACCACCAACGCCTATGGTAATTTTTAAATACAGTTTTGGTATTTTGTACAGAAAATAAAGTTTATTGTCTAAGTGCGTTTCAACAAAATTGGATTGGATTTATTACAATAAAAAGTAAATTTAGTTTTGCATAACAATTTAATAAAGAGAGATTGCATTGAATAAAATCTCACTTAGACGGTCATCTCTACTTCTCACAAAAAACAACAACAAAGGCATAGTTCAAGACGACCAGCCAACAAAGCTAAGTATGATAGTGAAATTATTCATATTGAATTATCATTTAGATTACCACTAATAACCCACTGAATATCCATTATGTTAGTACCTTGTGAATTAACGATGTTTGAAATCTATGGTTGCATAGCTTCCTGTACCTTTGATGATGAACTAAAGAAATTAAACTTTAGATATTATTGAAATTATCACCTAACCTTATAGTAATACTCCTGCATCTTCGCTTGCAACCCCACGATGGTGACACCTGGCAACCTCACTCTATTCCTAGGCTACTGATTTTGGCACTCCAGAGAGGAGGCGGATTGTCATTCCCACATTCTCTCGCTCGCTTCACGCCATATGCCAGGCTCACATAAACTCCAATAAATCCCTCCTTCAACGTGTGCTGCAAGCCCATTGTTTTGAGGCAACTAAGAAGAATTGTCTCTGTAGACCATTTAAATATATATAAATTGCAAGCGTGTTTACTTAACCAGCGCATCCATTGCTGACGCCGTGAACCGCTCCATTAGCGTCGATCTGCGCCTGTAGACAGCAAGTGTAAATTAATATTATTTTTTAGGAGCCCTTACCGAGTATAGCTAGAAAAATTACATTTGGTTAATTTAAAAGATACCAGCTGAACATTAAACCTTTAAACAAATATTTGAAGAAGCATTGCACTCTTCTACCATCTCATACCTCAACAATATCACTACACATTTTTCTATCTTCCAATACCCCATCGATGGAGCACTGGAATTTCAAAGCTATTAAAATAAAAATGTTATGGATTGAATATAGGTCGTAATTTCATGTGAATCCATTATGCTTAAATATGTTATATTCCGAGGATAATTCGAAACAGGGCTATGGATGAATTCGGTTGGAAGCCATTCCCTGTCAAATTACTTGGTATCTTCGTGCAGACCGAGCAACTCAATTGGATACCTAAAATCCGCAAAGTCATACCAAGTGCATCTGTGACCTATGGTTTATGGAACGATAAAAGAAAAATTACATATATATATATAAATTCAATGAATGACATTACAAAGTTTCCTGTGTGTTTAACAAGTTTTAACCTCTACGTTCCTCTCAAAATACGTTTATTTATTTCAGGTAATTGGCTAGTGTAGTTCTAGATATCGACTAAGTAGTATAAAACAGTTCTCTTTTATCGTCTATTGGTGAGAAATCATCACTTACTCGACTTTATATGTTAAATGAGGTTTTCAGGCAGTTTCGCAAAATGGTTGTTTAGTGACCTCAAGGTTAGCATGTGATAAGAGTCAATCCTTACCTGTTCGTAAAAATAGAGTAAAGCTAAATCTGGGTCGCTGGCCATGAAATCTAACCTCGGAATTATGTTTTCTGCAAAAACCACACGCAATGACACTAAAGTTACGTACGAGCTCTCTTAGCCTTTCCTCAGCCAGGCCAATTAATCTGAGTTAATGTGTAGCATCTTAGTGTTTTAAGCGATGTGGACGGATTGATCATCAATATCTTCTAAGCCTGGGGGTTGAGAAACTTGCTCTATGTCTGCAAAACATGAAAGGAAGTGTAGCTTGTGTAGGATTTATTATGACGAATGGTAAGAGATATGAATGGACGAATAGATTTCGATACACCCGAAAAGAAAGAAATGAAGAGATGCTGGTAGGGTTCTGTGCTGAAGGAGACCTATTTGTAATATTAGTTTAGCTTATTTACTAGGCAGATTAGGTCAGCTCTATTTGTACATCGCTGGTTAATTTAGTTTTGTCAATGTTCCATGGCCTGTTGTAATATGTTTCCTTCTCATTAATAAGCTACGTTATTTATTTATTTGATTAAGCATATGATATGGATTGATGACACGGGTTTAAAGAGACTCGTCAGAGTATTAGTTAAAGGAGACACGGTTTAATCTAAAAAAAAAAATTGAGAGATGCACTATTTTTCATAAGGATCAAGAGAGCCCTATGCGGGACTTCCCCTTCATAATTGGACCTGGAATTCAAACAGGGTTTAGAAGGACTACCTGAATTATACGACAGCTCCAATAACCGTAAGGGGGTTCGCTCCGGGCCGAAATTTCTGTGGAAGGATCAACGTTTATATATGTATCTGCCACTCTTTTTTTATTTTCTACCTTCACCATTTGCCTTACCGATCTATAGTTATAAACTTTCCGCTGCACGCCATTGGTTGTTTTCACTTTAGTTTTCGATGAAAAATTTTGATGACTTGGTGAAGATGGAATTCCTTTTCTACTCAATTTTAAGGCTACCTAGTCTGATTTCTTCTGAAGACAATCTCTGTGGAAACATTCTATACCAACGAGAGTACTAATCATAATATTAACGTTTCGGGTTCATGGTAAGGAAAACCCTCGAAGAGATAGGTTGTTTTCTCGGACGGATGGCAACGAAAGTTCTTTCAAAGATGCTAACCAGGTTGATACTACGAATGTATATGTGTCAAACCCGCGCTTTTTCTCCTAAAGTTCGACAACACTACGAGGATTGATTTCATATTTATTGGAATATAATTCATATCAAACTGGAGCCATGCCGGTATACAAATTTGACTATAACTAGTAAATTGGGTTAGCTTCTCCGTTATAA
This sequence comes from Ceratothoa steindachneri, assembly GCA_963969495.1. Classification (NCBI taxonomy): domain Eukaryota; kingdom Metazoa; phylum Arthropoda; class Malacostraca; order Isopoda; family Cymothoidae; genus Ceratothoa; species Ceratothoa steindachneri. The sequence continues at coordinate 116,628,270 of OZ018326.1, forward strand.
TCCCCTCTTTTGATGTTGGCTTTGCTCTTCCTGGCGCTACGTCTGTCTTATCAGGTTTTCTAAAATAAAATAAAGTACAATTATATTCATCACCATAAGAAGGAGAGTCACCTCATTCAACAATAACTGATTGATGGTATAATTTATTAATTGGTTCGACTGGAATAATTGTAATTACTCCGTATACGTGTTAAATTTTATTACGCATTCTTTTCTTTCTTGCAAATGGTTACAAATATTAACATTTCTTTCTAGAATTGACCAGCAATATATAATTTTATGCCTAGCATGAAATAAAGGAATGAGATGTAAACATGACTAATTTTATTTTTAATATCAATAGTCAAATTCAAAGAACTTATAAATACCTATTATTTTATCTTTTGTTTTATTCTGAAAATCTTATTCCTCTTAAATGTTCTTAAATGGGTGTCATTGTCTTATATGCTATCTGATATTAAGTGTGCCAAGTATATAGGTATACTTAGCTATTTTCTCAATAACTCAATTACTGGCAGGGGAATACTGTGGTGATCGTATTATTTAATAGTTAAGCTACTCTCACCAAATTGTAGGATTTAAAAGGCCTAGCGAAACCCTCCAGAGAATGAACGCGTGGTAGTGTTATTAAATTCCAGCATATTCCACACTTATAAAATCATAAGTCTAAAATGGAATAAGGAAATGAGAATGTATAGATTAATTTGAATATATGAATTTGAATACAAAAAATAAGGAATGTAAATATATTTGTTACTATATATACGAGGGACGGTCAATAAGTTTTGCAATTCGGATATAAGGAAACGAGATATGAGGAGAAGTGTTTTATTATTTTTCAAAATAACTACCCTCGACTTCAATGCACTTGCGCCACTTGTCCCTGAGGCTTCAAATTCCCGAAAACAAGAAATCGCCCGACTGCTGTTCAATCTAAACCTGGACGGCGAGCTGGACATCTTCATCGTCCCGACACCGGCTTCCACACAGTGTAACCTTGAGCTGTGGGAATAAAAAGTAGTCGCTAGGGGCCAGAACTGGACTGTAGACGGGATAGTTGAGCTCCTTGTATCCGCACTCGCGCACGGCAGCTTGTTAAACTCTGGTTTTGTGTACTTTGACGACGTTGAAGTCGATCATGGGGCATGAGGTTTCCTAGCGACCCAACGGGCAGAGACCTTGGTCATGGCCAAATTGTCGTGGATGATGTTGATAACACTTCCATGTGATATTCCAAGTTCTCGTTCGATTTCCTCGACCTTCACCCGTCGATTTTCGAGGATCATCTTCTCCACACGGGCCCCATTGTCATGGTTGGTCACGTTTGACGTGCGTCCTTGGCAGGGATCATCTTCAAGGGACTCACAACCTTGGCGGAACTCCCTATTCCAGCGAGACAAGGTTTCATAGGAAGTGGCGGTGTTGGTGTACACTGCAACCATGTGTTCATGGATCTCTTTTGCTTTCTTGCCTTCTTTGGTCAAATATTTGCTTACTGCGTGGTGCTCAACCTTTTCCATTGTTGAAAAAATAGTGACAGACGATCTGCGATCAGCTATTGCTTCTTAAATAGACGAGGCAGGGGCGGGCGGCTGCAGGTCTTGACTTGTCCTAAGTTATCCTAACATCCCCATAACCAGCCATCCCCCTTCTTCTGTTTTGGCCTACCAATTCACAAAACTTATTGACCGCCCCTCGTATATAGAAGGCAAGCGGCAGTTGGATGTGCTTGCGGGACACAAGAATGTACGACCCCGCGAAAGGTCACAGACACCTTTATCAATAAGACATCGCATAAACAAACCATTGACGTCTCAGATTTGATTTCTCAAAAGACTAGACTAGAATCACCTAAGTAAATACACCCGTTGACCAAAAATACTTCTATCAGAAAGCTGCAACAAGCATATCCTGTTATCTAGATAAACTTTGGGATTTGTTAGTAATTCGACATACACAGATTTCGGTAGCTCCGCCTTAAGGGGGGAGAACAATGAACTCGATACCTGAAGCAAATCCAGCAGACGATTCTTAGCCACGCCCTCTATAAAATAAGTATATATATATAGTCGGAGCAGCTCAGTTAGAATGAGTATTGCATTATTAAGATTATTAGATTACTGTCCTTATGTAGAGTATCTCGTTCACGTTCCCCTTTTTAAATTCACCAAGTCTTTTCGCTCGAAAATTTAATACTTCGCTTTAAATATATATATATAGACTGCTTGTCATTCACAAAGTAACTTCGTGCCGTTCCGCTTGCCCCCTTACTAGGCCAATACTAGAATAAAGTATATTTTCGAAACGTATTTCTATACCTCGATTTACCTCGAAATCTTCGGTAAGCCCAACCAAAATAAGAACACTCTGATCAAATCATCTTTGGAGTCAGATACTTAATTCACTTTTATATAAGTTAGGTACCCCCATAAATTTGTACTCAACACACATCCTGCTATATGTCAACACCTCAATCTTTTTGGGATTATGATCAAGCTTAGCAATGGGATCATTACCAGCATTGCAGGTAGTCATTAGAATCTTATTCTTAACTTACATTAGTATATATAACACTTAAATAATTGTATTTGATTGATACTAAGCAGATTGGGACGATTTCACTCAGCTGATTTTTTTTACTTTAAGTTCTTTAGGGGCCTCTTTCCTTTGAATCTCCCCAACTCCAAAAGGGTCAGCTTTAATTTAAGATGTGCAACCGTTTAACGGTGAGATATAACAAGGTCTGCTGACTAAAAGTCTCATGCTCTCACGTATTCGGATTTATGACCTTACAACCTTAAAAACTTTCGAAATTCGCGTACGAAAGTTGGGGGAGATCTTTGTAATTATATCATTATAAACGAATGTAAAACACCATACAGCTTTCGGATTTCGTTAGTAAACGGCCAAATAGTTATTTGGTTATTGCTATATAATCCATCGGCTAACCTTGGGTGGACTTTGATCCTTATATCCTTCGAAAGTGAATGTAAAACAACGTATGTGTTCTAGATTTCGTTAGAATTGGTCGAATAGATAGGATGTTTGAAATTTCATTAGAATCGGCCTAATAGTTATGATGTTATTGCCAAGACAAAATATTTCCTGGGCTAAGCTTGAAAGGATGTTGGCATTTATATCATTCAAAATAAAATATAAAAGAACACAGGAGTTTCAAATTTCCTTAGAATCGGTTAAATAGTTACAATGATATTACTAAAACAAAAAAATGCGAAACAAGGAACGACCGACCGACGTAGTGAGATATAGAGTCACCCGCGAAAAGACTCGCACGCGACCCAAAAAGCTGGTTCACCATCCACATTTTCGCCTTCCTCGCTGTAAGCTTTAACTTTTAGAGCAAATTAATATAATGCCTGGAACAACCATAATATTTCTGAAACGAACTTTCTAGGTATATTTGGGATATATAGGCAACTAGTTATTTACCTCAGTAGCCAACAATTTTCTCATCCTCAGTTAATATATCATGTGGCCAAGATGCTTCATATTTTGATTATTGCAGCTAAGCGATCAGTTGACAGACAAGTAATTTTATAACGATAATTGTTAGACATTATATATTCATTGAAAATTGAAACTAAAATATTGATAGTGGTGATCCATTAAAAGGTTTATAGTCTTTTGCATACAATAAATGTACCAAAGATGAGAGGCTCTTTTAATCAGCTCCTTCGTACAGAATAAGACCTATTCTGAACTTCAGTTCATCCAGGGAAACGGTTGACAAAAGACGACGGATGCAATAAGCAACGCGTTTGATTCTTGTGTATCTTAGGAGTCAAAAAAAACATTTCGAACTCTAATAAACAAATTCAAGGCTTCAATCGCTTAGAGAGGATGGGGTACTTTGCTGGTAAAATTGAAATAATTAAACCACAACTTCTAGTAAGATGTCTTATTATAGAATATAAATCCCTTAGTTTTATAGGTTTACTTTGCATTGTCATTTTCCACTGTCTACTTCATTTTCTCTCTTCTACAAAAAATGACTTTATACAGTGTTATCCTCAAAAGAATCTTTATCTCATTCATATACCCAATAAAGACAACATATAATTCCTGAATATACATATATTATTATATAATTGTGTAATAGGTTGACCCCGCAGAAGGGAGAAAACCAGAAATTGGGATAGTCATCCCATTGCCAAGGTTAAATAATCAAAATCAAGTGCGGTTGGCCTAAATAACCAATTCTTAGAGCTCCTGAGATAAGAGAAACTGATTGTAGAAAAACAATTTTACTATATACACCAAAAATATTATTAGCAAAAGTAAATAAATGACAATAAATAAAATCAGCCCCGGGGTACCAAACGGGGAATACAAATGACTCAACGGGGACGAGAGTCCGAGAGAGGATGTAGGGTGATTGCTTCAATAGAAAGGAAGAGACGCAGAGTGCAAATGACGGGGAGACTCACGTAGAGCCTAATTGACTCGAGGCTTAGATACGACGAGTAAGCGGGGCGCTGCAAATTTCCACTTGCAAAATTCCTTCTTCCTTAACCTCGCTGAGAAATGAACGAGGGAGTACTCCAGAGGAAAACACAGGCGATACCTGAGTGATACATGACTATCCGTGTCGATCGTCTATCGGGTGGGAACTCTGTCCTTAGGCACCTGTGAGGCCAGGTAGAGGGGATGCGTCGCGTTCGTAGCTGGAAGCCTTTGGAAGGCGGAGCAGGGCGTACGAGATGGAACGTTGTACGTTGCTGCTAACCAAGAGGGGGCGGTATGTACAAATTTTTCAAAGCTTTTCCCGAAGTATTTATATTGCCTCGGAGGAAGCGGTTCGCCAGAGGTTCCCAAACGCGCTACGGAGATCTCATTAGACTTAGCACGCCAGGGGGGGAGGAATTCTCGGTGGTCATCACAGCCTCGCGCGAAGGTCTCTGACGCCGTTGGTCTGGCACCGATCTGGTGATGAGCCGGGAAAGAAATGATCGACCAGGTGCATCTTTCTCAGGCGCTACGGGCAGACGTTGGGTTCGAATAGGGGGGAGGGGCTAACTTTCTTTTTCTGACAAAGTGTGTATGGTAATGTATGTAACGAAGCTTATATGACAAAGCTTTCCCTGAAATAATGAAATTACTTCATAGTTTCACTTCAATTGACTCTTTAAGCTAAACTCTAATGAAAAATATTCAGGTAACGTGACATCCCATTGAATACGTTACTTTCCTGTTAAGTCTGATTTATTGTTATTATTATTACTATAGAAAATTATTAATATACATAAGTTCTCACAACAAAAGCCACACGAACACCTGAATCAATCTAATCTTAAATATTTATAAGAAGGAAGGGCCGAAAAGATAGATGTTAATTATAAAAAAGAGAAGCTAATTGCCACCATAACTAATTATTTGCGAGACGACCTAAAGAATTCAGATAAACTTCATACTAAACTATGCAGTCTAATCATTTAATTATGCTATACGTGCATTAATAATAGTGTTACGATTTCTGGCTAGCGTTTGGTTCAAAATGGTCTATTTGCACTTTTCAGCAAAGTTGTTAGGTTTAACCCAGTTCGAAAAGGAATGCCATGAAATGTCAGGCTTACATTATTAATTATTATTAATGGTTAAAGAGCGAAAAAAAGCACTCGAATTTTATTTTAATGATTAATTACAGTTTTGCTTCCGAATTACTAACATATGAAAGTGGTCGCTTTCAATTTTCTCTTTAATGGGAACATCGTATCCAAAGAGCACGTAAAGTGATGGATTAATTACTATTCAACCCATTTTATTTGAGCAACTATATCTGCAGAAATCTATTTGAGCTTTATTATTTATTAAACTTATAACAAAAAAGAAAAATCTTTTATTATAAGAACTTTTAAGCTAAATTTATTAGAAAATTTATAACCTTTTTAAAATATGTTCTTAATGCTAATATATTTTAAAGTTTAGGTCATGTTAATTTATTTTGCTATACTTATTGGAGACTCATTTTTTGGTCATTCATGTTTTAATTCTTAAGTAGTTAGTTGTTTTGCTTTAGCCCTATTCACAGCATATACCTCGTGCAATAGGAAATGATTTCGGACTGGTAGGTCCGGCGCCACACAAGACAATTTTCTCACTTGTCTCCATTAATATTTTTTATTAAATATATAAATTATTCTAATCAAGAAATATAAATGAATATATATTAGATGCTATATTTTATAGGATAAATTATTTAAACATGAAAATACACTTTCATTTCGTGATTTCTTCGATGAAATATAAAAAAATAAATTGATACTCTTTGTATTTTATGTATTGTAGCATACTGATCTCATGAGCTTCCAATCTTTTTCTCCTAGAGATGAGTCATATACAAAGGCTAGAGAATAAGCATAAACAAAAGTTACTAGAATGAAGTCTCTTAAGTTTTATATCTCCCACTGCCAAGAACATAGCAGTGAATGATTTGGGCAATTTGTTCTGACATAGAAACAAAATCCAGGAACAAATTCTAAACAACTTTTACATTGTACCTGATGGTGTTTTTCCATGAATTAAATGCTTCCTCTTTTCGATCAGAGTATTCTCTAGAGTTTCTAAAACACAGTTCCTTGTTTGGAATTATTGTCTGAACAATTTCTTACCTGTGTCCGATGGCATCTCTCAAGCTCTCAAGAGGAAAAACCTATGGTTCACCGAACAAAATAAATAGAAATGTTTCATCAGAGATGAACTTGTTATTATTGTCAAATAAAGATCTAAAAATTTTAAATGCATAAGTGAAAATAAGTGAATGAAAATGTTAAATATTCTAGACTACGTTATTTTTCGTCTATCATGAGGTATAATTATAAAGAAAAGTAAAAAAAACATGCTAAAGACTTTATTTTCTTAAAATATATGCCAATTTTTCCTATTTTATGCAATATAATTGACTATGTAAAATTTTTGACCACCCAATTTGTTGAAGAGGCACGGATTCCGTGAAATTCGCGTCGAAAAGAACAAGAGGGAAAGTGCTTCCAATGACCTGCGGCGTTTTGTTATAAGATGAAAAATGGTTATTGCTTCGATAATTTCCCATGGTTCAAATCACTTACAAGTGCCTTTGAATGGTTAAATGGCCCAATGAGGCTTCTGCCACCAGATACCGCCACTCAGCGCTAAATCCGATGGCAGATTTGAAAGATCCAGGATGAATAACCCTTTATCCCATGGTCATATAAGTCATTACATGGCTCTAAATTGGTACATTTGAACTTTACTCCTTCGGGAAAAAAGCGACGCCTTACCTGCTGTTTTCCCCGTTAGAAAAACAAAGATATTTTCGAATTTTTCAACCTCAGCAGAATGATAGTGGAAAATTTCATAACGGAGATAACAGATTCGACTAGGTGATGAGACCACAGAAGAACACCCATAGTCGATGATCTAACGCCATATTCGACTAGAAGAATTATTGCCAAGACCAGAAGATCGATTTCTACAGCTAAAGGTAGCTCGCTGTCGAACCTAAGGACTTGACCTGAGTCATGCAGATGAAATTTTCAACGGTATTCATGGTCTTCGTTAACGCCAGTAGTAAAAGTGATGTCATATCATCCTGCTTCTTTACCCTAACTAATATTATTGAAGTGGCCTAAAAACGTTACAAATTATACATAGACATCACTTTTGAGCGAACTGATGAAGGTCTGGCTCGACTGGGTAACAACTGGAAACATTATGTGTGGCAGCAAGAATCTACGCAAAGCCTCAGAGGCCGAAAGACCTATGCCTGGCTATGGGGGATTTTGTTCGATCGCTGAGCAGCTAAAATTTGGCTTCCTAACTTGACTGAATGCAACCCACTCGAATTTTTTATATGGGCGAGAAAGAAGAAAAAAGTAACAAATCCAGGTGCAACAGGAAAGACAAATTCTGGGCCATGATTACCAGGGCCTTCATTGGCATAAATTGAGAGATATTGACGAAGGCCTGTTGCCGATTCCGAGTTCACCTTGGGGCTGTCATAGAGGTCACAGTCTATTTCATCGAGTGTCATCCACAGAAGATGTCAAGATGACAAATTGACTCAAATTAGACGAATATTTCTCGAAAAATATAATCACTGGTTTATATTTTCCTGAGAGAGTCATCATTGCGAACCGAATACCGTCCCCACCCTGTACGATCCTGAAAAAGTAAAAGAATGAAGAGACAAAGAAATGCTAAGTATTAATTACGCGAGTATAAATTATCAGAAGATAATAATTTTATAAAAATGATTATTTTATCGGTAAAACTAATTCTATATTTATATATATGTATATATATTAGAAGATATAACATTATCTCTATATATATCAGTGACAAGATAATAGTAAACCAAAATAATTGAATCGAGATTTATTTATAACTAAGTAATGAAAAAAGACACGCAGGTAGACCAGGATATATAAGGCGAACAAAGTACTAAACAAAATGAATTAGGGAATTATTGCAATTATGGAATTGCATACGGTATACGCCAGCGTCGTAATTGCAACCAAACAATCACGACGCTGGCGTATACGGGATACCATGCCATAATTGCAATTTACCTAAATCGTAGAGTCGGGTAACTTTAATAAGAGGATAAAAGAACATCAAGCCGATATATGAAGAGTTAAATTCTTAAAGTCTCTTTACGGATCTGTAAAATTACGACCATCGAATCGATTCTTACCAAGAAAAAATCATTTATAAATCAAACAATTATATTGAGAGGAGAAGTGCAGAATCTATCACATGAACAAAGTCGATAATTCAATTCATTTGAAAGGCAATACAAATTTAACACATATATAACGAATAAAGTGGTGCTAATCGTATTTATAAACCACCGAGGGCAATTGCTCTTGGAGATTACTAATTTCCCTGAGTTCACCAAAATACTTATGTCTATCCAGCTTGTTTTCATTTTGTTAAGTATTTTGTTCTCCTTATATATCTGGGTTCCTTGCGTGGCTCTTTTCATTACTTAGTTGAAAATGGCCATTATAACTCTACCGAAAAACTAGTTATGTAGATATAAGTATATCTTGATTCAAATATTTATCTTCTCATATATATACATAATATATATATATATATATATATATATATATATATATATATATATATATATATATATATATATATATATATGAATGCAATGTCCCGCAGGAATAATAAAAAAGTGCTTTCAATTATACTTCCGAACTTTATTCACTTCATTGTAAGGATAACTACAAGAGAAAATAATATATATATATATATATATATATATATATATATATATATATATATATAAATATATATATATATATATATATATATATATATATATATACATATATATATATATATATATATATATATATATATATATATATATATATATAAGCTAGTGAAAGGTAAAGGACCGCCTTTAATACAAGAAATTATGAATGAGGAAGTAGGAGAGGCATAAGTAAATTCACATTAAGATTTAGCTATAACAGGTAGCAAGGTCAAACCAAGAGACAAGAAAGGGTCAAGAACATAGACAACAGGGTTAAAATGATTAACAGATAAAGCGATAGTCTAAAGAGGGAGATTTTGAGAGACACGAGAAGTAAATTGAAACGAAAGGGAGAGGGACAAGGAGAGAAGAAGAGAAATAAAATAATGTTAATACAAAATTAATGCAATAATCAAATTGCCACATCGGGTTCCCATAAAAATGAAAATTGCCTCCGAAAAATAGGACTATAAGTCAAAGCTAATTTCTTTAAGTATGACTTTTTCAATTTTAAAAAGGCCAGAGGAAATGTTGAGGTTATTAAATTGGTTGATACATGAACATCCAACAAGTTTTCTTTTAATTGAGTCATTTGAGCGAAAAATAAATTTTGTTGAATTCCAATTAATTAAGTGGTTATTTTCTGAGATATGTACAAAAAACGTACTATTATTTACAGCTCTCCAAACATTGCATTTATGCCGATTGATTCGGACAGATAATTGCTTACCTATCTTTCGAAATATTGACTTGAACAAACAGAACATTAGACCGAATAGTCTCCCCCAATATTATTACAATTATTGTGAACTAGAATGTTTTTTATAGTTGACTCTTATTTGAAAGCAACTGAAATGTTAAAGTTTTTTTAAGAGACGGAGAAGGTCAATGAAACAAACAGAGAAGGTTAAAACCAAAATGTTTTTAGCATTAAAAGGGAAAGCAGGACCTGTATTATAGAACATCGTTTTTGCAGAAAAAAGACAGTTTAGAAAAAAGGGATAAGGATAATATAGTTTATGGCCAATTTCAAAGATATGAGAGAATTCAGAATCCATAAATTCAAGACTAAGAACTCGTGTAGCCCGTAAAAACATAGAGGAAAAAACAGAACGCTTGACTATGGGACATTGCGCAGAGTACAAAGGAATGTAAGAGTTTGAAAACTAGTTAAGAAAGCTATTAACATCTTCCTCTCTCCTTGTCCCTCTCCCCTTCGTTTGAATTTAATTTTCGTGTCTCTTCTAATCTCCTTCTTTAGAATATCGCTTTATATGTTAATCGTTCTAACTCTTTTTGCTCTGTTCTTGATTCTTTCTTGCCTCTCGGTTTGACTTTGCTACCTGTTATAGCTAAATTTTGAATGTGAATTAACCTATCCCTCTCCTACTTCCTTATTCGTAACTTCTTGTCTTAGAGACGGTCCTTTATCTGTTGCTAGCTTATATATACCCTTATTATATTATCTTCTCTTATAGTTATCCTTGAGAAGTGAAAAAATTCTGAAAGTCCTTAAAAGCACCTTTTCATTTTTCCTACGGGACATTGCATTCATTGCGAATCTCACGTGCTACTTTGTGAGTTATTAATTTCATATATATATTTACATAAATGTGCATATGGTTTAATGCAAGAAACTCAGAACAAGTGGAGTGGTTAATATGCAGCAAGCAATGACAACAACACTGCTTCAAACCACTGGGGGAACGGGCATCATCCTCACGCGGCCTCATATAGTATAATACTATTTGCTCTAAAAGAAAAGGAAATCTTTCGAATATTTCCAGCCTTGTTCTGCTAAATATTTTTTAACAGATATGTAAAGTTCAGAAAATTGAGAGAAGTGGAGCGGAGAGCAAATAGAAAACATTGACAACCTAAAATTGACATCCTTGGTAAAGAAGGTGTGTTCGAATTACCTTCTAACACCCTTCCCAAAGGGAGTGTACCAATTAGTTCTTTTATAGTATACCAATTCCTATCACAGAAAATGGAAATCTTTCTTTTTTTCTCAACAAGCACTTTTCTGTAGCAGGCAAATAGGACCATATAATAATTCCACGCTTCTATTTAACTACTACTTTTCTTCTTTTAAGATTATGCGGTGATATCTTTAACATTATTCTCGCTTACCTAACAGGAATTTTGCTTTTCTCACACATTTAGTTGGAGTCTATGTACATTTTTTTTAGGTTTTGTACACGACAAAAATCCTACATTGAACCCTGAGCGCAAAAGTCGTTATTTTAGATTTAAAAATGTATCAATTACAGGTAGCGTCCCTTTCGTTTACATTCACTTGGCTGGTTGAACTTCTATAACCCGAAAATAGGGAATTCTTTCTTTATATATTTTCCTTTCTCTTTTGTATTAAATTATATGGTCTCGTTCTAAAGAATATATTTAGGTCTATCTGAAATCAAGCATTTACAGTGCTTCTCATTGATTTTATATTTTAAATTAAAAATTTTTTATTGCTTTGCCTTAAAGTGAATATTTATTTAGTTTCTTTCATCAACAAATAATACTTACAATGGTGATTCGGAATGATCTTTGTAAAAGGGAATCAGTTTATTTTATGAATCTGCAGATCCCTTACTACTATACTAATTCACTCAAAACATCTTCTAATTGAATCTTGAAATTTTGATGCCATAGTGTGGTATTACGCCACTACGAATATGTACAGTAAATATTGAGACATATCTCTTTCTTTTCTTAATCTAATTGTTTATTGCTGAATTAAAGTTCAAAATATAGATCTTAAATTCGTTTGTAATACTGAAACTTTATGTACGTTGAGCATTAATGGGGGGAAACTTATAAAAGTACTGATACCAATTCAAACTCAATGGATACAAAACCACTCATTAGGTTAACTAAAATCATAAGATACTATTTCACTAATAATCCAGTTAATTATTTAATTTACATTCATATTTCTATCTAATTCAATATTTGCACCAAATTGTATAAAGGAATTTCAAATGAAGGGAAATAAAAAAATATTTGACGTTGAATGGACTCTTTAATATGTAAATTCGTTTGATAGGATATCAAATTACACGAAATTTTCAATAAAAAAAGTTCAGTCTAATTTAAACATCATCAGAAATAGAGGAGTCGAATTAGTTTTGAAGAATTGAGGTATATGCCAAATGAGACCCTAAATCGATAACTATCGAATTAAAATGAAATATGGGGTACTTTTTTCGCAAAGTTAATGTCAATTAATTTTCCATTAGTGGTTTAGGGGAAATGAATTCACGATAATAAAAAATCGAGGTTTCAATCAAGTTTTACTAAAATAAAATTTTGATATTGTTTTATTGAACATGAAATAAATGTACATATTTATATCACGGTGGAAATCTAATCACAAAAAGACCATGCGAATATATGATGCAAAGTATACGCAAGATGCAAAAATATACGCCAAAAAATAGACTCACAGAATTTTTTGGCCTTTGATCTATTTGCATAAATGTCTTCCTGGAGTGAAAAGCAAAATAAGGCGAAAGATATAAATATAAAAATCAAACCTAGGCTTTAGTGAACAAAAAGGGGTAGTTAAGCATCCTCATCCTAAGCGATGAAGTTAGCTCATTGACAAATATCTAAACTAAAGGGAAAGTATTGAAATTTTGTACAAATACGAATAAGTATCATTCCATTCATATAGTGACAAAATGAGAAATAATTTGTATTAAACCCTGATTTATCTATTCAGCTACGACTTATTTTAGTTTACAAATTCTAATAGTTTGTATTAGTACAAAATATCATCCTGCGGCGTTAAGAAGTGGATCAGCTACTGAGTCTTCTTCTCCCTTGAGAAGTGACTTTTACCTCTCAGCATCTTTATTCTCTCCAAATCCTCTACTTGTTATTTATATATGTATATTTTTTCATTCTTGTTTTCAGTCCTTGATGGGGTTTTTATTGCATAAAACTAAGAAAAGAGCATGGAGTATTTATATAAAGGGTGTTCCATTAAGACGGATCGCTGTTAGCAGTAAATATACATTGCCGCAAAAGATATAATGAGGTTTTATGCCTCTTTCAACACTACTTTTAATCATCAATATATTAATTATTGAAAGTAGTGTTGAAAGAGGCAGAAAACTCAATATATATTTTGCTGCAATGTATATTTACTGCTAACTGCGATCCCTCTTAATGGAACACTCTTTATAACATATGAATTTGGCTTTAGTTCGTACTTGTATTTTCTTCCTTTTCATTCTTCCTGCAATTAGTGCAAAGGTCATCTTTGTTACGTCTGTTTTGACCCTTTATCTATTTAAAGGTATTTTACATCCTCTCAAAATACTACGAAGATCAGAAATTCGCATAGATTCAGTAATGTAGCAAACCAAAAGTTTATTATTGCACCAAAATAAATCTTTTGCTCGACATATATCCATTAGCAAAATTTGATTCACGTCATACTTGTAGGAATTTAGCGCCATGGTTTGTTTTTCCTTCTTTTTATATCTCCTGAGAATTATATTATTAGATGGTAAAAATCTTGCCGATAAATATCATTGTCTACAGAAAAACAAAGTAATAGAGGAACTTCCAAATTTCACAATAATTGTTATACATAGTTAAAATCAACCCTATACAGATTAAATAACAATTAAGAGACAATCCTATGTATAATCGTTACGTTTGTAACCAAATTTTTTCGGAAATATATAACTAATTCTCTGGAACCTCGAAAGCGACTAATGCCCATATTAACTAGAACCAATACTGAAAAAGATATGCAAATAATAGTTTACATAGAAAGAAAATCCAGATCCATAGTTCAATTCCGAACAGACCAAAGAAAGGGAGCCATTGTCTTCCAAAAAAATCCTCGACAAACAAGTGCTTAGGTGCAAACTCCCTTCAACCAAGCTTAGCAATGAATGGCAATCAACATAGAAAAATCGTTAATTATTTTGTTACGCGAAACAGTTTAAAATAACAGAGGTTACAAGTTTTAAATAAAATATTTATCGTTAACAACTAATATTATTAAAGTAGCCTAAATAAAGTACAAACTATACGTACCCAATTCCTAATTGTTCCAAAACTAATTTCTTATACAAGATTTGCCACAATATTTATTGCGAGGATTTGAATATCACTATACTTCATACCTACATAAATCTAAAGTAACAAAGTAAAATATATAAATATTAAAATGTATTAACCTTTATTTTAGGGGGGGAATTATTTGATTTCTAGTAAAATTGACAATGAGTTAAAAAATTCATAAACTAAGTCTATATATTTTTTGATTTCATTTACTACCCCCTAAATTTTTCCACCGGGTTTTCCGAGGACTGGCAAAATTTGTGTCCCTAACTCTATTTTCGAAAAATCCTTTTTATTATTGATGATATGAGCACAATATCTTAGTAGTTCAGTGAAGATGAACAGATTTTTCCATAGCATACACTTTTCACAAAATAAATTAAATATGATGGCCTTATTTATCTTTTCATCGTTACATTTTTCTAGCTTTAGTCTTTCTAAATATTTACTAATTATTGACTTATATTTTGAGACATAATTTTGGAGAATCATGACAAGGTTACCAGAGGAGAATGTACCCTATGTTTCTCTCAAATCGAACTAGTTTCCTGATTTGGGAATATTAGCTAGTTACCTACCAGCCTTTTCTTTTTCTCTCACTTAACTACTTTGTTTAATAGTTTATTTTTGCAGTCGCTTGTTTTAGCAAACATTTCTTATGCTTTCTGTAGGCCAATCGCAACTGAATATCAACCCAATTAAATATATTTGCTAGTTATTAGTCTTTTAATAAAGCTCTCCTATTTGCATGTTACTTGTTTATCCTCTAAATTCACTGCCATATTCAATGGATTGCATAATCTCTTTTTTTATTTCTACTTATATTGATAATTTTATTAGATTAACTATTTAAAGATTATTGAATTAGGAGAGACCCTATATCTTAAACAAATGGTAGAGCCTTAATGCTTTTAATTCTACCTAAGACTATTGTATTGCTTCCTTCTACTGATAGACTTGTCCTTTAATCTGAATTATTTAATCACCTAACTTTTAAACCTGTACCTAATTCAAAGAGTTGCTGAAACAATTAGAGTGGGTTCTGTTGAATCGATACAAAGTTGAACGTGTGCTAATAATAGCTAATGGCGTAATAATGTATGCTTCTTACTTCAGACAGGCTAAGCATACACACTTTCTTCTAAGAAGTGCACCTCTAGGTCCTCAAACGGTACACCATACTCGTAGCCCTCTGCGCTAGGATGAATGAGGAATCTCGCTTACGAAGTGGAAAAAAATTATGACGAAGCTGTAAATAAGTAAGGAGTTAACAACGAACGGCAGTGTCAGAGGCATCGCTCTGATATCACCAGGAGCAAGAAATTCACCTCCCGTGTCATACAAAAAATCTCGGAGGACCATAGTCACTTCATAGACAAATTGCCAAGGAGATTGGTATGAGTGAGTCGCCTATCCACAGAGCAGTGCAACTGGACCTGGGCTTCAACTCATATGTACAGAACAAGCATCAGTTTCCCACGTTTGCTACCAAAGAAAACCGTAATGTGAAGGCACAAATACTCATCAACTAGTTCAAACCAATGGCCTTAGTCTTTTTTGCTTTAACAGTTGAGAATATCTCGTGTATGACAGTAAGTTAAGCAGCAAAAATGATCCTAGCTGTTTGAATATTCGTCACAAGGGCCATGGGTCATGCGCAGCATATTTTTGTCTTGACTCACGGCCTCAAGATAAATAAAGAGGTTTACATTTACGTGCTAGAGATTGTATTCAATCCTTGGTTCGACAAACTAGCCACGGGAAGGCTTAATGTTTGAAGAAGGTCTCTGCGGCCGCAAACATGCAAGAAAGTGTTGCATCGTTTTAGTTAGGACGTTAGCCACTCCTCCTCACACGAGGTATTTAGTTATAGAATTTCTTCAAAATCAATTTTTCTACCCATAAAAACATCGCTCTGGTTTTAGATGCCATATACGAATTCTGATTATGCCAGTACAATAAGTCACCTCCACTATCCTAACATAAGCCAAGACCTTCATATGCTCTTAAGCTGCATTATTATCTTCTTGAAAAAAAAATAATGTATAATGAATTGGGATAGGAGTTACTCGAATTAAACGATTTTGGGATAAAGATTTCCTTCAATACTTTAGAAAATTGGATAAAAACCCTTGCTGTATGAAATGGACAAACTCATTTGGATAATGGAAGCATTAAATAAAATTTGGTATTTTCTAACAGGAAAAATTTCTTTCTCTGCCACAGGTTACAAGGAGCTTACTGTTTCCCGAGATTATTCAAACCTAAATATCATTATTATCATCCTTATGAGAGATTTGCAATAATGTTTTTTCCTTATCGGCCCAGTAAGTGAAGGAGGATTTCTAATCCTTAAAAGAAAATGAATTAATTGTTAATGAGAGATATGTAATTTATGGATCGTTAAAACTGGGCCCTTCTTTGTGAACTTAAATATATCGGAAGAATCCTTAAAGAATGCCATTGTAGGACACGTACAGGACCTTTTATAATACTATCTTTCCACAGAGTCAGCTCTTCGATATATCTTAAATTCAAATTCTCTTTAAAAATATCATCATAAATCGTCAGTAAACCTAGAAAACTGAGTATATGATTGAGTTCAACAAATAAGGAACATGATTGTATTATACCAGAAATTGTAAAATCGAGAAATTAATAAATATGCAAATGTTTTAAAAATTTCTCTTATTATTAATAATATCTAATATTAATTCTTAATTTATATAAATAAGGTTCTTACTCAATTTACACAAAAGTATTACAAAAGTAAAAATCATTCACTATTTGAGATGTTTTGGAAAAATAATCACCCAAGACACACGGCTGCATTAATGATGATATTCTAAAATAGCGGCAGATTGTTCCTACACATGCTAAATGAAGGCCATTCATTTGAAATTGATAATTAAAAAATAATTTTTAATTGTAACAACTACATATATAGGCGTCTAATAGAATCAGCTCTTATGAAGAAAATTTCAAACCTTAATATTTCCTTAATATTCATTTAGATGTTAAAAAAAAAATAGCAAAATCATTAGTTTGCAAACCTACATAATCTCAGTAAGACACTTATTTGTCATTCAAAGAGAGCTTTATCTCATCAAAGCATTAAAAAGATCGTTGGAGAACCAAACCTAGGTTAAGCCAACGAACAGTGTAGAACATTAAACAGTCCTTTATACACGAAATCTACCTCACTCAGTAGAAATTGAAATTGTAGTATATATAAAGCCCGAGTGGAAATGTAATTAACAACCTTGGTTACTGTTTGCATCACTTTCTGAATTTCCTTTAGGGCAGATTTTGTACATAAAGCCTCCTCCTCATGTATGATTCTATGAAAATATACTAGTGGATGACTCACCATCCTTTGCAAACAGATTTACAAATTCTACCTTCTAACCAGTCATGCTATGGGCAGCATCTGTTGTGGCGGAAACTACTTTGGAAATTTCAATTTGTCTAGTAGATAATTCTTTCACAATTGTATCAACACTAGTCAGGTTGTTAATATATATATTTCGGGTATACGAAAATTTGCTTCCTCAAGTGTATGGAGCACAAAACTCCTTCCGCAAGAAATCGGTTCTAAGCGGAACATTTCCTCAGGGATACAAAATAACTTAGCTAATACGTCCATCTCTCTTCGCTCTTTAGTTTCTCGGTTGGACTTTATTAATTAGAGTGACTTTATTCAAAGAAGAATCTCTAAATATAAACAAGGTCTGCTGACCAAAGCTCAAATGCTCTTACTTATTCTGATTTAGGACCTTACGAACTTCAAAACTTTCACTAATTCCCGGACTAACCCTGTGATGACCTTGGCAATTCTATCATTTGAAAGTTTATGCAAATCAAGATGAGGATTTAAAATTTCGTTAGAATCGGGGGAATAGTTATAAAGCTATTGCAAAATCATTCCCCAGGTAACTTTCAGAGGCGAGGAACTTGGCAATTATATCATTTGAAACCTCAACAGTTAGGCATTAATTATACTGTTAATCATATGACAGATGATATTATACTTCATTTTCCAAGTAAATCTCTTACAAATGATGATTTTAACAAGTTCAACGCAGCGTTCCTATATGACGTCATTGCCTCTTTCCGAGAAGGTGAAACGGTCGCCATTTCAGTTTTCTTTAAGCAATTGAGTTGGCTGTTGTATGACACTTCTCTTCGGAGAGTTATTTTGAACTTTACCATAAAACCGCCCCACAGGATGTAAATATTTGCTATGTGAAGTGTCTATCCGTGGATCATTGTTTAAATGTACTACAAGTGGGCACTTCTCGATACGAAGTAGTTATTTTTCTCCCATATGTCAGTGACCACATGTAAGCACGATGCTATTTCATTTATTAAGAATAAATCGTTAATAATTCTGTTACATTTTTCTATTTTTAGGTTTATATAAACTTTAGATTTTGTTTTATAGGTTGACCGTTGAAATAGCCTGCCAGAGGATTAGAATACAGATCTCAGTGCGAAAGAAAAATAAAGAAAATCGAGTGCGGTTGGCATAAATAATAAAATTCTTAGAGATTCTGGGATTAGAGAAACTAATTGTAGAAAAATATAACTTGACTATATACAAAGGAACTTTTTATAACACAAGTAAATAAATTACAATAAATAAAATGAGAACTGTGGTACAAAAGGGGGGGATACAAATTTCTCAACGGGTATGAGAGTCCAAGACAGGATGTACGGTGATTGCTTCAAGAGAAATCGGAGAAGTGCAAATGATGGGGAGACTCACGTAAAGTATAATTGACTGAAGGCTGGGATACGACGAGTAAGTGGAGGTCGCAAAGTGTCTGCCCAATTAAAATATTTTAAGATCTTTTGGGTGGTCTTCGTGTCGCTAAAATATCCTGAAAATAGGGTGCCATAGGCAGTGGTTAAAATGTTACTAACATGGAAATTCGGGACACACAATTCTCGCGTCAATGGTTTACCGATCCGAAACTTGATAGGAGATCACCTTGTCTCATCGGATAGCTTCTTGCTCTTTTAACTGGGTCTTAGCCCACATTTCTTATGGTTCCTTGCGAGGTCTTCAGTCATGATTTCCTTGAATTCTAAAGAACGTAAGGTTTCTAAGGGCGAGGACATCTTCAATTCTTTTACCACTTGCGAATGGATAACCACGGGTTTGGCTCGGGAGTTGGGGGAGACACGTGGGTACTAGCCAATTGGAACGGAGCAGAATTTAATAGGGGCTGCTATTACTTCTGCCCAGCCAGTAATTACGCACAATTGATGTGGCACTTAACAATGGGAAACCGATTGGCGCGCTCCAAGTAGTCGTGCACGACGGCGAATATATTATGATCCGGGGACACTGGGGAAGAAGTTTGCCCAACACGACTATGCAAGTCCACCTGGTATCTCTTGCATGAGTGGAGCCACGGCAGCCATTACTCGTTTCGGATTTGAACTTAAGGCTTCCATAGGTATTCTTATCAAACAAGTTTACCTAGTAGCCGCCGCCAAGACTTGAGGTGCTTGGTGGAGGAGAAGATACCGATGGTGTTGACGGAGGCGCAGACGTGGCACAGATCTGGTATACCTGCTGAAAATAGTAATTTTGGAACTGAGAGTCCAGGGTCAGTTCGTTTTCACATGGCCCTCCACACAACAGCAAAAAAAATGATGGGTATTCTGGGGAAATATGACGTAAGATGGACTGAAGAGACTGGTTTTCTATACCGAGTTTCGGCTTCGAAGGTCCAGTTATCTTAGCAAACTTGTTTCCATTTTGAAGGTTGAATTTACCTTTGTTTGGCTTAGGTTTTGCAAAAAAGGGGGGGGGACATTTTCTCCTCTTCTTTCGGATAAAGGTTGTGGCTTGCTAGATAAATGTCGGCCTCTTCTGTGCACTCCTGGAATGTGAAGCACTGCCGGTCTTTTCGAAAAAATCTGACTTCAGCCGGAAGCGCAGCCAACAACTTCTCTCTCAGAGGGAAGTAGACGAGGCCATCGTAGTTATGGGGGATTTTAGAAGCATTGAGCAAAAAGTTGAGGTGACACTGAAAGTTGTACCCAAGCTGACGGTATGGTTGGCCTATCTGAGAGCAGGCATATCTGAATTGGGATCCGTAAAAGTCCGGGGTCATGTTATATGCCGCCAGTAACTCCGATTTTAAGGTCGAATAATCAATTGTTGCCTCCGAGGGGAGTGATATGAATATATTTCGGAGTTAGGAAGTTAGTAAGGGCAACAATTGAGCTACTCCAATTGCCTCCATGTCCCAATGGTTAATTTCGAAGATTCTCTCGAAGTGGATTAAAAGGCTATGAAATCCTCGCCTTCCTTGAAAACCGGAATTTTAAGTGACTCGTGAGGGGGATTTTCGGACCTAGAGCTGATGGATAGCGTCTTGTTCCTGGTCCTACTCATTTCAACATCATGAAGGCAGATTTGTTCCCTTTCTTCCCATTCTTCTCTTTCTCTTTTTCTTCTCGTTCCTTCTCTTCTCTTTTTATTTTTCTTTAGATTCTTTCCTACTGTTGGATATAAGCTAAGAGGTTCTTCTCTTCTCGTTCCTTTATTTTTCTTTAGATTCTTTCCGACTGTTGGATATAAGCTAAGAGGTTTTTGTCGCTGAGCCCAAGCGACTCTCCTTGCAACTTAAACCTGTTAAATAATGATGATATTTTCGCGTTCGCCTAACTTTCAAGAAAAGCAACACTAAGAATGGAGAACTATTTGACGCACAGGCGAAGTGCTGGTAGGCTTTGGTGGACCTACGATTTTTCACTTAAAAAACAAACAAACACAGCGATAATTATTTCGCACACGTGAATTCTTAATTATACACGAAATATTCACTCGAAAATTTAGCGAGAGGCTATGTTGCCCAATAGGCACGAAGAAAATGACAACATAATACAAAAAGAGAAATAAGATTAACTCTTTTACTATACGGCACACAAAAAGAGAAAATGGGAAATTGGTAAAGTCTTTTCTACAATTTCTAAAACCTTAACCTTTAATATACACTAATAAAAACGTTTAGAATCTATCACAGGTCTAAAAGAAACGAGATCAGATACTGCTAGTGGTTCTAAAAGTCCTGACACCTGAATATAATATAGATTGGTAGGGTGACTGTGAAGAGGGCACGCCAGAGATTTGAGAGACAGAGCTCAGTGCGACAGGTATAAATCAACAAAATCGAATGCAGTTGGCATAAATAATCAATTTTTAGATGTTCTAGGATTAGAGAATATGATTGTAGAAACATTTAACTTTGCTATATACAAAGAAAATATTAATAGCTGATGGAGTACGTTGACAAATTTCTAATGATAAGAGCCCTTGTCACCACTCACTTTCACCTAGCTGGCAACGGTCTTTGATAAAGGCTAAACGACTTCTTCAAAACTCTTCTCAAGAAATTGTGCGCTTAGCAACCCCGAGAAAGGGACTGTTTCTTGCCCGTAGCCCTTTTAGCGTACAGAGAAATTCTCTACAGCACATTAGGTTTAGCCCTATTTCAGATCCTGTATGGACGTAACGTTAGAGTGCCCCTTACCATCCTAAAGGAGCTCTTCTCCAACCAAAGTTAAACCAAGATCTTAGAATCCTCTTACGCTTACCTCCTAGATTTGAGACAGAAGCTAGAAAAGTGCGCAGATATCGCGTACCAGAATGCTGAAACCATCTTGGATAAGTACAAGGCGTATTTCGAATGCAAGGCCTAAGATCGTACATTTAATCTCGTCAAAGAGGTTCTATTATTAGTCCCCAGAGAGAACAAGTTTTGAGTCAATAGAAGAGCCCCTTCCCAGTCATCGAGAGGCGTAGTCCCGTTGATTATTTTGATTATTTAATCCAAACTCCGTCCTTCACTAAATTATTTCACGTAAATATGCTTAAGAAATACGACAGTCGCGCTTGTGCCAAACAACTTGTGGCACTAGACGAAGAATCGGCACCTGGGTCCGGCTACCTGCTAGGCCCTTTGTTTGTGATACAAGTCACCTGTGTGAAGCAAGACGCCGAATACCCTGTACACGTCCTGCCAGATACGCCCGACTCCCCTTCGTCCGAGTGAGTATAAATAATCAGCTTTCGATCTTTCAAAAGAATCTGCTACAAGCGATACTTAATCATTTCAGTGACGTAATTTCAGACATCCCTGGTTGTGCTTCTCAGTTCGAGCACCATATCCGGACACTACCAAGGAACCCGTCAGTTCTAAGCCGTACCCCCTCCGCATACACTTAAGAAAAGCTTTGAATCATGAAGTAGAAAAACTTTTAAAGTTAAACATTATAGAGCCGTTGGATTCGGAGTGTTGTTCTCCGGTCGTCTTGGTGAAAAAGTCGGACGGTTCTTACCTGATGTGTATCGACTTACGGAAAATAAACTAAGTTACCGTGTTCGACGCCGAGCCGATTCCTTTCCTTAATCAGATTTGCACATGTTTGAGAAAAGGCCAGATTCATCACCAAATTAGATCTGTTTAAAGCCTATTGCTAGATTCCCTAAAGGAAAGAGGTAAAGATATTCACCGCCTTCCCCACCACTAAGGGGTTGATGCAGTTTCGGCGGCTCCCCTTCGGTTTGGTGACGGCGCGCGGCAGCTCCATCGAATGATGAGGCAGAGATAAGACGGGTTGCACCACGTCAGCTTCTACTTTGATAATATCTAGGTACGTCGCAACCCAGGAATGGGACTGCCATCTGGCTGCCCTTTGCGCCCTTCTTTGCCGGCTCCGGGAACACAACATAAGGAGTGGCTCTAACAAGTGCCACTTTGCTTTTTTCACCATCGCCTATCTGGGTTTCCACATAGGGAACGACCGCTTAGCTCCCCAAGCCGATAAGATCCAGGCGATTGTAGCGATGCCCCTGCCGTCAACAAAACAGCTGATGTCATTAATTTGTTCTGCTGGCTTTCACTGGCAATTTATTAGGTACTTTGCCTCAATTGCCGGGCCCTTATGCAAGTTACCTAAGAAAAAGGCAGCCCAAATGCTTCATCTGGACGCTATGGTTGACTGCTAGCTTTGACCAACTCAAAGGGAAGTTAGCTTCAGCACCAATCCTCCGTTTACCCGACCCCGATTACCCTTTTGGCAGACAGACTGACGCGAGTAACGAAGGGATAATTTCCTTCCTTAGCCAATATAGTGACAATGGTGAAAGGTGCCCCATCGCGTTTGCTAGACGTAAACTCTTCCCACGCGAAAAAAACTAATCTGTAATTAAGAAAGAAGCGCTCGCTATTATCTGGGCGGTGCGGAAGTTTAAGATGTTTCTCTTTGAGATTGAATTTGTTATCGAGACCGATCATAAGCCCCTCTCCTATTTCGCAAACATCTGTTTCTTATGAGGGGGAGTGTCTTTCTCCAAGAATTTCAATTTAAGATCGTTTATATTATAGGCTGCGAAAACAGTCTAGCGGACTGCTTGAGTAAAAATCCTCTGGATTCATCTCCGGAGTAATTTTGTATTAATTATTTTAATGTTTAGTACCTTTTTCATATATTATTATTTTAGGGGACAATTCCTTTAGATATCTTTCAATATAATAGTATGTTTATTTTTCTTTTATTGTTAATATATCATGATGATTTCTTTGGTATTCATCCTTTTATAATTAATTGTGTTGTAGATTTCCTTTCTTTGCATAACAATTGTAAGTTTAAGCCCCGGATTACCGATACATTAATAACTATAACTATATCCGAATGAGTCCAGTTTGTCTTTTTGTATTATTATTTGTTTTCTTTTGTTTGTTTTGATGTGAAAATACGATTGTATTCCCCGAGTCCCATTTAATTTGATTTGTTTTTCTATAGAGTCCCTAGTATTACTTCCTTTTGTGTCCGGTCATTATTGTGAAATTAAGCTGAGTAATGCCCTTACATTAGTTAGATGCTACTTCCCATGGAAGCTACATCTTGGGAGGGAAGGAGTGTCAGAAAAAGACGATTAACCCCACTTTGGATCCCCTAGAACGACCGTTAGCACCGCGTGTACATACAGCGCCCATACAGCGCCTGGGAACTAGTGCACTTCCGGCGCAGATTATGAGAGCGTTCGATGAAGGGTGAGTTCAAAACAGATCGGAAACTCCGTGCGACCGCGAAAATCCACGCAGAACGCGCCTCGTCTGATATGGCCCGCTCCCTTCTGGCGCATCGGGCGATTCACTTCGGCTGAGGCCACATAAGTAATCAGACAATGGACACAAGAAATCATAGAGTCACGGGTACGGTTACGGATAGCAGTATGGTGCAGACCCCGTGCGTAGCACCCGCCATCCACTGACTCGCATCTGCGTGAAGTGAAGAGCCGCTCTCGACTCTGTCTCGCTGGCAGCCGAAGAGAAGGGTGTTCGCCAGATAGACGCTAGTCAACAGACGAACCTCGATCAACCTTGGGTCAGAGTGAAAGTATACAAACTGTGCACACCAGCGTGCCATACATGGCATTTAAAAGAGTATGTTGCAGATCCAGTAAGTTAGAGTCATACACTCATTGATAATCGACTGTTATTCAATTAAGGAAAGATTTCCTAGGGTCTATTAGGACTATATAGGCTGACAATTATTATTTTTCAGTTCCTCTCAATTTTGGTCGTTTTTTTTTTGTATTTTGAAAAACTTGGTCATCTTATTGGTTTGTTTGAACATTTTAAACAACCTTTATCGCCCTTTCTATTCATTAAATAACTTGCTAAAAAAAATTATTATAACTTTAATGGATCGAAAAATCATTGCCATTTTTTGATTACAAAAACCTAGGTATTTTCACTCGCCTCTGTAAAATTAAGTATTTAATTATTTGTAAATCCAATAAAGGAAAAGGAGTCTTTTTTTTAGATGAAATAATTATATTGCAAAAATGAACAATCTACTCTCAGATCACGTAAAGTTCACTAAATTAGACACTGATCCCTTCAAACCTATTCTTAAGCTTGAGGACAAAATTAACAATTTTCTACGATCTCTTCCAACAGGTGTCATTTTAAAAGACTATTATCATTCACTTTTTTCTTCTGGTACTAGACCTGGAATTGTATATGCAGCTCCTAAATTACATAACAATCACTACCACTTTGTCTTATCTTTAACCAATAAACACACCCAAATAAAATCTGGCCACGATTCTGGTTCTAGTGATTGATCCCCTTATCAAGCATGAATTCACTTTACGTGACACCTTTGAATTTATAGATTGTATTTCTCCACTGAAAATCAGTAATTATTGAATGGCTACCTTTAATGTTGACATTTTGTTCACGAATGTGCCCGTTGCTAAGACTCCCAATATCATCATTACTTCACTTTTTGATCTACTTCGTCAGTTCTTGGTTTGAGCAAAACATTTTTGCAAAACTTTTAGACTTGGCTGTAAAAGAAACTGTACTTTTCTTTGACGGAGAAATCCATCTTCAACATGATGGTATGGAGATGGGCTTCCCCTTAGGATCTTCATTTGCCAATTCTATTTATGATTCCACGAAAAGTCCTTAATTGATGACTGTCCTTTCTGAGTTCAAACCTCTAGTTATCAAAAGAGTTATAGATGATTGCTTTGTATTTAAAAAAAAAGAAGATCACGCTCCCTTATTTTTGAAATATTAAAATTAACAACACAGCAATATCATTATCTCAATAAGCATTAACCATAATAACAAAATTTCATATATTGACCAGGAAAGAGTCTGGTTTTCCTCCACTCTTCTCGGTACTCATTATTTCAGCAGTTTTTCCCTGAAACTCTTTGCAATCAAATTCAAAATCTATCGGGCCTTCCGTGTCTGCTCTTATTGGTACTCCTTCGACCAAGATCAGATATTCGAAAGAATTTTTTCCTTACAATTACCAGCCCATCAATATTTTCAATAAACTAGTGTCAAATTTCAGAATAAACTTTCATTCCGGAATTAAGAATTCGAACTTGTTCAGAACAGAACGTGTACATAAAATTACCCTTTTTTGACCACCTGATCTTTAAACTCAACAAAAATATCGGATCGCTTGATTATAGACATTTTTCTCAAAGTAATTTTATCATTATTAATGAAAATGACTTTATAATCCTTCTTCAATTACAAGGATTTCTTCCCTATAACTTATGAGGTGCCCTCTTGTTTACTTTTTGACGTGCGCGACCTGCAACAGTCACTATATTGTATTAACAACTTGCAGCTACAACTGAAGATCTTTAAGTTCTTTAGGGTTTCATATAGAACTGGTATACCCATTTCAAATCCTGAACCGTCCCATATTCGTTCACATATCACCAATATTGGCCATTCCAGTGATACATATAATTTTTTTGTAATTCATATTGCACTAAGCAGAATGGATTTAAAAATAATTCAAGCCCCGTATATAAATATTGAGCCGCAAATTAAATAATTACGCATCTTCAATGAAATTAATAACATAGTAAATATACTCCAACCAACCAACGCAAAACAATTGAGCAGCTATGTGCCCGCTCGATTGCTAGTCCAAAGGTACCCTCTTTGAATGGACCGTAAGGTCTCCTAGGATACTTTCTTTCCGTGTAACTCCTTGTAATTCTCTTGTATCTCACTAAACACAACTCACTCTGATATCATTCTGTTCCATACAATTAGTTGTTCCCTAAAACTTAGAGAGTCAAGGTTAGGTGTTGTGATGTTGCTTTTAATTCAGATCTTTCTCATTCACATAAATTGTAGTAAATGCTAATAATTTTATTTCATTCTATGTTTGAACTCATTTTAGTATTTTTACTATGATGATACACTATATCGATTTTCAATTAGTTAGTCAAACAATGTTCCATTTTCATATATTATCTATAATTGGCTAGTTTTAAATCCTTATCATTGTAAATTACTTTGGTTTGTGTCCCTTGGTTTAAGCTTTAATCTTATTGTTTGACTTTTAGTCCTATTCTTTTACTCTGAGTTATTAAGTATCTCAATTTGAGCTTCTTTTCATGCTGAGAGGTTGTTAAATATGTATGATACACTCAGTATAACATTCTATCTATTATATGTAGCCACTAAAGACGGAATAATAGAGTCTGGAATAATAAAAGTATGATTTCTACCATCAAGTACGTCTTCATTTTCCTATACAGAATAAGATTCCTGAGATGTTCCTAGTTTGTTACTATATATATATATATATATATATATATATATATATATATATATATATATATTGGTTAGGGCTTCTCCTATGGAGCTTCAATTTAATTAGAAAGATGAACGAAAAGACGTATAAAGGGAAATTCATTTCATTTTCTTGGTACAACATTTCGGGTGAACTTTTCACCCATCTTCTAGTACTGGGAATACAATTTGTGGAAAACAATTTAAGTTAAGAGCCAAACAGATAATCAAAATGGCAAATTTATGGAAAGTATTTAATGTTAATTAAGGAGGGGGATAGCGATAAATTTAAAGGTAATTGATAATTTCTGGATTATTATGTTATTAGTTAAAAATTGGGGAAACACAGGAAACCCCACAGGATAAACCAACCTTAAACAATCAGCGAGGAGCGTAAGAAGAAAGAGAAGGTTAGGAGGGTGGTAATATATGTGTTTAGAGTAGAAGTAGTGGGTGAGAAGAGGAATCAGAATTTAAGGAAGGAGAAAGGTTTTAATATACATGGATTCAAGAATCCTTAATGATATGTGATCAGGGTTGGTTTTCAAGATTTTAAAGTCGTCCGTTGTGATTTCGGTTTTACAATTAATAGAGTGAAGCCTAACAGGTGAGAATTCTTTCATAAAGAGAACCTTTCCTGTCCTGTGGCTAACACCAAAATGTGGTCAAAAACTCGCCCTCTGCAAGCGCACCGGACTACCTTTGTATCTCCCCAGTTTACAATTGGGGCAAGTAAATTCGTAAATAATGGAGCACTTCGCTTCAGGTGGGATTCTGTCCTTACAATTGAAATATAATCCTATGTGGTGTCTATTTATGAAAATTAACTTGAAGTCGGTATGAAAAAAGAATTTATTTAATAGAGATGTAATACCTTTTAAATTTTTTTTTTAAAAAACTGAGATCCGGAAAGATTATATAGCGGATATCTTTGCAAACAGTAGGGAATTTAAATTTGGGATGGAAAATATTGTTTAAAAATTGGGCCGTAATTTTTTCAGTCAGGGACACATGAAAGCCGTTTGTTTAAAATAATTAGTCAGAAACACGACTTCTTGGTGAAATCCGGAGTAGGAGGAACAAATATTAAAAGCCCAGAATAGTGTTTTGATGGCACTTATTTTGAAACAAAGGTCACAAAAACTGAAAAGGTTTTGGCCTTGACCAGTAAAGGTTGGCTTACGGAAAACTTTGGTTACAAATCCAGTTGGGACACGGGAACTGTGGATATCCCAAAATGAGATGGAGGAATTGAGAAACTTTTCACATGTAAATTTAATATTAGTATGTATATGATTGGCATATTGTAAGAATTTATCGCAGGCCCCCTCTTTATTGAACTGATTGTATGTATCATCGGCAAAGCGGCGGTAAAGTAAAAGGTTCAATGCTTTCAAGATCCAGGCTGAATAATTGTTCCTTGAACCAGGACATGAAGATATCTGCGAAGACAGGGCCCAAAGGACTGTTCATGACCACTCCATCTATTTGGCAGTAGGTTTCGTTGTTAAATGTAAAGTAATTGTCCTTAACGGCCAGTTTCAGCGTTTCCTTTAATAGTGGAGAAGTAAATCCATGAAAATTAGAGTGGTTAAGAGGAAATGCACGTCGGACAATATATCAATGGTTTGGTCAAGAGGAACATTGGTAAAGAGAGATGAAACATCGAAACTACTCATAAAAGAGGGATAATGAAGCTGAAAATTTTGTAACTCTTTAACAAAGGTGAAGCTATTTTGAATTTTAAACTGGTTTGAGAAAAGAGAGGTTATTAAAGGAGCCAAGAATTTGGCTAAGTTATAAGGGGCGAAGTGGGATGCCCTCCTTGTGACATTTGGGAAGTCTGTATAGAGAGCCTAGGTAGGAACCTGAAACGTGCAGGCGGTTGTAAATAAATGAATCCAAAATATTAAGATTTTTTAACTTGAACAAAAGGCGGTTTATTCTGTCTTATAACTTGATGAACAAAGATTGAGGGGGTTCAGAGAACTTTTTGAACTTAGAGTTATCGGATAAAACAACATTCATTTTTTCTATGTAATCTCATTTGTTAAGAATAAGGACACCTCTACCCTTATCAGGTTTGGTAATGACTATCTCATTTCTTTTTCCTAAACCTTTGAGGGTATCGATGCCATTTGGGCGCAGAAAAAGGGAAGAGAATTTGAGTTTGCGCGAGAGATGGCGAGATTCCTGCGGAAAATATGACAGTATTAAGCGAAAATCCTTAAATTTGCCGGTGATGGGCAAGTCTTGTAATTCGCTAAGCAGCTTTTCAAAGGGAAAAAAATAGTCAATATGGCTAAGTTTGAAAGGAGGAAGTTTAAATTCAAATCCCAGAGCAAGTAAGAAAGAAAATCTCGCGGTTAAATTGTAATAAAAAATTTTTTTTACTGTATTGTCATCTGGGGAGAAGCAAGGCCTAGATAGGTTAAGTTTGAATAGCTTGCGATCATGAACTTTGAGGACAGAGTTGGCGTAGCTTTCAGTAGTTTGAATTATAAGAGTATAAAAGCAATACTAATCACAGATAGAAACAATTGCTCTAAGATTTTCTTTTAACTTATGGATGCCCTGCGTGAGTTTATCGATAGATGAAAACTTAAAGTTAATTTCATTATTTAGAAGTTGTTCTAGGACAGAGGAATAGAAATCAGATGAATAAAGGCTTTTACGGTAGAGTTTAAAGTAAATAAAATTTTGGAAACCACGGTTAAAACGGAAAATTGCGAAGAATTCCAAATCCATTTGGGCCTTTCTTAGCTTACGTGAAGTCTTCTCAAGAGAACGATAGAGCTTGATTCCTTCGGGTCCATAATGTTAGGATAAATATTGGTTAGGGCTTCTCCTATGGAGCTTCAATTTAATTTGTAGGATAAACGAAAGGACGTATAAAGGGAAATTCATTTCATTTTCTTGATACAACGTTTCGAGTGAACTTTTCACCCATCTTCGGGTACTGGAAATACAATTTATGGAAAACAATTTAAGTTAAGAGCCAAACAGATAATCAAAATTGCGAATTTATGAAAAGTATTTAATGTTAATTAAGCAGGAGGATAGCGATAAATTTACAGGTAATTGATAATTTCTGGATTATTATG
Organism: Ceratothoa steindachneri; assembly: GCA_963969495.1. Lineage (NCBI taxonomy): Eukaryota > Metazoa > Arthropoda > Malacostraca > Isopoda > Cymothoidae > Ceratothoa > Ceratothoa steindachneri. Next base: position 116,658,875 of record OZ018326.1, read on the forward strand.
TTACGAGTTAAAAATTAACGATTTGGGAAACACATCAGGATAAACCAACCTTAAACAAACCTTACAAACGAATAACATTATTTGGATTAAATCATTTATTTTATTATCCATTTCAATTAGATAAAAATTGATTTGATAGAAATCCTTGATACTATGGAAGTCGACAGAGTATTATGTCGTTTCTTCATTATTTTAATAACGAAACACTATCTATAACATGCGCATAAAACCTACTTAGTTATAAAAATATTGACTACCCTTTGAAGACGTTCTCCCCGAATTACACTGAACGAAATAGGAGATCAGTAAAGAATCAAGAGTTTGATAATGTCAGGATATTCTTACATATCATCAGTGTAGTAACAGAAAAATGTTTTTAACTTAAATCGCTTCCCATATTGCTATTAAATTACGGAGATTTATCATATAAATGACCATAAGGAGTTTACGAAATTTATAAATTTAAGTTCAGGTGTAATTGTAGTAAATGCTTGTTAAATTCGAACGCTTTTCTTCCTCATACCTTCCTTCGCACAATTCTTGCCAAAAAATCGCACAATTATAAAAAGTATAAAATTAAATATGACAGCATTGGTTTCGGAAGGAGCTATCTGAAAAAATATGGGAACTGTTAGATGAAATGAGTTAGCACACTAAATTCCCCTCTCATCTTTAGAATATATGAGCTGATAAGAGGATGACATATAAAATGATATGTTCGTTAGGATTCACATAAATTTTATATTTTTTGGTCCAAATAAAGCAACAGTAGATGAGCAGAATTTGGCAGAACGTAATTCCTTGGCCTATCCTTAAAAGACTTACTTTAATGATAGTGCAGATCAAATTTAATATGGTATATTATGAATTGTAGCAATTCATCTTCGTTATATGAATTTTTCTCTCATTTTTATGGCGGCGCGCAACAATGTCAGATAATTTAATTGCATTTCAAAACATAATTATATAGACTATTAACCACAAATACGAATATACCCAGACATTTTTCCCTAAGTTCCTCTTGTATAGAGATAACGTGTGTTATGCTGTGGCAAAGTCAACCACCTAGTAGCGAATTCACGATCAAAATTTGGGGGCCTAACTTGATTTTCTTCCTCTGAGGAGTCTGAAAAAAGAGCAATGAACATTAATAATGGTTATCTTGCACAGCATCACGAAATTATAAACAGACAAAAGAAATTTAAAAATATACAGGTCTGAAATTTGGAGGGAGCTTCAGCCTCAGGGCCAAACACTGGATCTAACAAATTTAAAAACTTGAGAAAACCACCTCATAAGCTATATCAATATTCACATAATCTTTCTGTTAGGTCTCGTTCTTTGAAGCGATCTCTTACCTAATATTTTGTCTTTTATTTCGTTGCTCACAAATATCCCTTAAAATAGCTTCAATTTTCTTCAAACTAACCAACACTCCTAGCCATTGACATGATATAACACGGGCAGACCAACATAGACTGCTCACATTTCTCAATATTCCTCATTAACATTATTTCATCACCTCGCGTTTCTAGTTTTTTATCATAATTCGCTCATTTCTCACTCAATAAGAATATTAAACAATAATGGTAATAAAGCAAAAAATCTAGCCCCACACATCCAGGAGTTTCAAAGCACTAATTATGAACAACATTTACCCTTATGTCCGCTACATTTTTAACATTTGAATGTTTCTCGGGAATCAACCAAGCGGGCCACTTGGCTATTCGATAGAAAGCAACTCTAACAATTTTAAATTGACACGAACATAAGTTTTCTTCAAATATATATTGAGTTGTCAAGAAATGGATGTTGCTTATGACAAGAAATATAAATCCTACTTACATGTATATTTGTTTAGATTGTTTTAAATTTGCCGAAAGGTGATGAAAAATAACTGTAGTAATGGAAATAGTTTTTTAAGTTGTATTAATGCCTAGATCTTTTGATTTAGCCATGCATAGCCTTATTTAACATTAGCAATTCTTAGGTATTTTGCGAGCTACATTTTGCTGGAGCTCTTTATTAGTGATTGTGCAAGTGAAACAAGTGAAACGTGTATAATGTATGAAAGAGGATTGAACACCTGATTGTTTGCGCAGTGGTGTTGTCTACAAATTTATTTGTCCCGATTGTTCTTCGGCTTCATATATCGGCAGCACTGTGCGATCATTGGGAGCTCGTTATTCTTCGAATATGGGAAGTAGTCAAGGAACAGGGTCTTTTATTTATACGAAAGAACATTCACCTGTAAGAGACCACACAATGAATTGTAAAACTTCAATAACAATAATTAACTTCAAAATCATAGCCATCAAAAAATGTCCGACCACCGTCAAGATCGCAGAATCAATATATATTAAATCCGTAAAGCCTACTCTTAATTCAGATAATTCATTAGTTCCTCTGCATGTTCTGTAAAACCACAACCTACCAAACCATACTCAATAATATTGTTCAAATATTCGTGTGTTTAAATATTTCACTACTTAGTGTTAAGGTGTGTCCTTCACTATAGTTACCAAAAACCTTTTGTATATCATACCCGTAACTTTGCAGTATTATTTATTTAAGCATTAGGGTGAATTAAGCATTCACCCTAATTTACACAGTTATTACAATCAATTCTTGTAAGTAATCCTCAGCTATATTTCTCATTATTGTTAAATTGCTAATGAATTGTCATATATTCCTAGGAACTAGAAGATGAGCGCACAAGCTCGAAGCGTTGTTTTGAATAAATGGTTTTAGAAAAATGATTGGATTATTTTTCGTCATTGGCTTTATATTGAAAATTAAGCTGCGCCTCGCCGGCAAATCGCCGGTATATGGGCTGCCGACCGCTACAGGGTGTGAGCTACATAAGTGTTTTGTGTTAAGTATCATTCAATTGGTATTACATGGGTTTGTGTTCTCAATACTTATTCATTGAGGGTTTATCCTACATGGGGCACTAACCTCTGCACGTTCTACGCAACTATAGCTCCTTGGGTCTGGTAGAGCTCAATAGTTGTTACATTACGCCTCAATTGGTGTTAGGGGATGAATTAGTGGGTGTTTAGTGGGAGCTAAATTAGTGATTAGGGTTTTCTGAATCTTTTCCTCTGATTGAAAGAACAAGACCAATCAGGCTTTATCACTTAGAATTTTTGTACAGAAAATGCTAAAGATAGCAAAACTGAAAATGTGTGAAATATTTACACCACAGATTGTCCTATATGTATTATAACAGGGCGATAAAACTGCGGTTGTTGTGGCCAGACACTACAAAATCCTGCAAATTAAAGCCCCACCAAGGTTGACCATACTTAAAATGATAATCTCTTGGGGCTTAAATGGTGTTCAAGCGATGCAAAGAGTGTCAAATAGGGGTCATTGGGTGTTCAGAAAGTTATCAATATGTGTTCTGGGTGGACAAAAGTGGTGCTAAGAGAGGAAGCAATGGTTGTTCAAGCAGGGCTCACGAGTTGCTCTGGGAATGACTGAAAAGATATTTAGGAAAAAGGCCCAATGGATACGCATAAAGGAAATCTCCGCCATAAGACTTTGAGGAGAGATCTGTAAAGAAAAAGAGGGAAAGTCCCTCCAATGACCTGCCGCATTGTCTGATAAATGGTTATTGGCATTGATGGTTTCCTATGGTTCTAATTACTTACAAGTGCCTTTGAATGGCCAAATGTCTCCTGTCAATAGATAGTGTCACCTAGAGCCGAATCCGATGGAAGATTCGAAATTAACAGGGTGAATAATTGTATGTCTCATGGTCACATGGGTCACTTCATGGCTCTAAATGAATACAATTGAACTTCCCTTCTTTTGTATAAAAAGCGACCTATTGATCTTTCGCTTCGCCGCAGGTAGAATGTAGTAAAGTTAACGAAAGTGAAAGTATTTTGAAGAAATATAAGCATAAGTCAATGCATGTACGGAAATTGAGGGCGAGAGGTCACGCAATCCTACGCAGGTCGGTTGCAGCAGAGATGCGTATGCTGCCATAGTTTGCCCATTGCGGCCTCATGGTTTCTATAATATGAATTTAAATTCTATTAATATAAATGATAAGGCTTTGTCATACCTCCCCATATGAAGGAAGCTTGCGCTTTGCTTCGCTCGCTACCAGTCCACGTTCCCCTACCCTCTCATCTCCCTTTCCTCTACTCCTATCATATCATCTACTCCTCCTCCTCCTCCATCCCCTAACCTATCCCCCTTCTTTCCCCTTTCCTCCTCCCTATCTTACCTAATCTTACCTATCTTACCTCCATCTTTATCCGCGTATCTCGTCCCCTTCTCAACAGGGGAGCGGAGGTTAAGGGGGGTGATGAGTTAAGGAAAGACGAGGGAGATAGAAGAGGGGGAGAAAAGGAGAGCGCGGGAGAGAGGAGGGGGAGATAGGGATAGCGCGGGAGAGAGAGGGGGGAAAGAGGAGGGGGAGAGAGAGGGAAGATTGGTAAAGAGGTGGAAAGAATTTGGGGGAGAGTGTGAGAGAAGGTTGGAGATTGAAAGGGAGGAGAGGTAGAGGGATGTGTGAGAAAGAGGGGTGTGTTAGAGGGTGATAGGGAGTGGGTGGCATAGTATGGGGGGATTGGAAGAGTGAGAGGGATGGAGGGAGAAGGAAAGGTGGGAGAGGAAGAGGTGGGAGAGGGAGAGGTAGGAGTAGGATAGGGGAGAGATAGAGAGAGACCGTGAGAGGGAGAGAGGGGAGGGAGGTGAACAGGAGGGAAAGGTGGAGGGGGGAGATAGTTGAGGGAGAAAGACGGAAATTAACCTGGTCCTGGTCGAGGGTTGCATTACTTAAGTTGAGGAAATGATCCGTTTTTTGAGGAACGCCGACTGGGCTGCCGTGCAATTTGACGAGCTTGGTCCCAATGCGCCTCCAACATTGGCGAAAATGTATGTCGGTCGCGTTGCGAAGACACACTTTAATTTAAAGAGGAGATCTTCGGGTAGAGTTGCTTGGTCGAGAAGCGATTGGAGAGAATTGAGTTCACTGTTAAGCGCTGCAAGAAAACTTTGCTTTTGTGCGTATTCGCTACGCATGAAAGCCATCCTCTGCTCCAGGGAAGTTCTTTGGCTGCTGGCCTGGCGACGATATATGTATTTAGGTAGGAGGCCATGTTGTATGCATGCGTTATCAAAGTCAAGAGCTGCGGCAGCGTTATTAATTTTGACTTGCAATTTCTTTATTTGCCTCACAAGTCTCAACAGGATCTTCGAGGAGAGAGAAAATAGCCACAAGGTCATATTTTACATCTAGACCTTTTTCGATGCAGTGCGTCATCTTCAGGGAAATATGGTAGTCACTCTTATAATTTCGATAATACGGTAAAATATATAGTAAGACTTCAGTTTCGGCGCCCAACGTAGGTGGTGCTGTTTATAGGCTACAACTTTGGGCTACAATATATGTCTTAGAAGTAATCAATAATCAACGAAGTAATTATTATCAACGATTCACGCGATAATTAACCACCTTCAATATTTATATGATAACATTAAAAGGGCCACATTGTATTCTCAATTTTTCTCGATTTTAAAAAAGCTTTCGATTGTGTCAACCATAATATTCTACTGTTAAAATTAGCTATGTACGGAATTAGAGGCAAGTGTCAAAATTGGTTCAAATCATATTTAACTGAAAGAAAGCAATTTGTCTCAGTCAATGGTCATGACTCATCCCACCTTAATATTACAACTGGGGTCCCACAAGGCTCTGTGCTAGGGCCACTGTTATTTTTAATCTATATTAATGATATTGTTAAATCATCTTCTCTGTTTAAATTTATTTTATTCGCGGATGATAGTGCCTTATCAACTCCCTTGCCATATGACAAACCGAGCAACATTGCATCTACAATAAATAAAGAACTCGAAAATGTCTTCAGGTGGCTAAATGTTAATAAACTATCAATAAATGTAGATAAAACCAAATATATTCTTTTCTCTTACAAAAAATCTATTGAATCGCCCAATATTAAAATGGGCGACTACTCATATCAAATTCCTAGGCATCTTTATTGACAAAAATCTGAGTTTTAAGCAATATATTACGCATATCTCAACAAAACTATCAAAATCGATTGGAATATTATATAAATTAAATAAGTTTCTTCCTAAATCTATTCTCCACTCTTTATATATGACAATGGTGCAACCTTACTTGACATATGGCATAGAGAGTTGGTATGGAAAATATCAAAATTATCTCAATAAGTTAGTCATATTACAGAAAAAAGCAATTCGAGCCATCCATCAACTTGACTACAATGAGCACACTAATCGTTATTTTAAGGAATCCAGAATTCTAAAATTAAATGATCTCTTTGTTTTTCAAACATCCTTATTCCTTTACAAAACAATAAAGTGTTCCTATAATAGCTATATATTTAATATGTTACAAACAGCTGATAATACCCATAATCACCAAACCCGCAATAGAACAAAATTTATTTCACCCTTGTATTCAAAATCAAAATCTCAATGTAGCTTTCTGTACAAATCTATCAAAATATGGAATGGCATGGACGACAATATCAAATCCCAAACCAATTTAGCTCAATTCAAAAAAGCTCTTAAAAACAATATGATTTCGGCTTACTAAATTTCTATTCAGCTTTTGTTATTGTGTATTTATTTGTTACCGTACACTGTTATACTGTGTACTACTACTTTGATTTATACATTATAAATATGTTATTATTTATATAAGACTGTTGAGTATGTTAACTACATACCTCTTAAAAGAATCGCTGGAAATAAAATAGTTTTTTAATTTATCTCTAAATTTAAATTATATAATTATTCATTATTTGCAATCATTACAATGGTTAGGTTCTCAAATGAATATTAGGTTGTTTATATTTGTATAAACATGAAGGGATTTCTAGTCTTGATAATTTTATGCTTAGTCTTAAGTTTCTGCCCTAAAAGTCACTGACTTATTTTGGGCCCATAAATAATCCTGTATGTATAAGTACTTATAGTAACTTGGCATTAAGATTCAAAATGTAATATGTTTTTACTGTACATTGGATTAATATGGAATAAATAAATAAATTAATAAATAAATAAAACACCCGGATCACTTACAGCAACGACGGGATGGTACTTTGACTAAAGATAAGTTATAGGGGATATGGTGGTCAAGTTGCTCGGGCAGCAGCGCGAGCGTGGGTAGAGCTTTCTAAGCTGTTCAGGTTCAGGAACCTAAGAACAGCTAACGAAAAGAAAATCTACAAGGCGCTCGTAAGTTAGAAACTACTGTATCCACCTGTTCCTATCAATGTTAGTTCCAAAAACCAAATGCGACTCGTTCAAAGAGTACAGAATAAGGATGTACTGTTGATATCATACACCAGGAGGAGAGAATAGAAGAGGCAGAGGGACCTTCACCAAGGCATCCAGTTGTCTCCGATCAACATGGAGCTGCAAGGAAGGGCATGAAAAATCTGGGAGAGAATCTCAAGACTACTGACGGACGAAATAAGACAAAGACACATCGACATCCCGCTGCATGACATTAACAGAAGAAAACTGGACTTTGTCAGCAGCAAGGCACAGACAGAAAGACAAGAAGAAGCAATCTACAAGTAAAAATAAATCACTCCACACAACGTAACACCCTAGTCTGAACAGAAGAAGAACACTAATGACACTTAAGCTACACCGAAAGAAACACTGAAACTACAGCATCAGCTTACAAAGGCTTGAATGCTACAATAACTACTACATACTACAAGATAAATAACGAATAACAACAAAAAACAAACAAAAACGAACAACCAAACAAACGATAAATGCTATTCAATAGCAATACAGCATCAAAGAGCAAAGAAAAGCAGATAAACAGTAACAATATTAGAGTAAAAATAAAGAGACGTATAACAACAATCTCTAACAAAAATGCCTGTGATTCCCTATTACCAGGGAATTTTCTCTCCCCCCCATCTTTATTCTTTAATCAAAGAAATGTATCCCATATATGCATACATGATTGCAGTTGCTATGATATGTGTGTGTATATATTTTCTTTTCACTACTTCTTATATTCAAAGTCCAAAATTATAAGAGTTGACCAACTGCGTCGAAAAAGGTCAAGGAATGAAAATATGTCCTTGTTGCTATTTTCTCTCTCCTCAAAGATCCTGTTAAGAGACTTGTAAGGCAAATCAAGAAAGTGCAAGTCAAAATAAAAAACGCTGCCGCAGCTGTTGACTTTAATAACGCATATATATATATATATATATATATATATATATATATATATATATATATATATTGCCTCATTTATTATATATATATTTTAATTCTATTTTAGGTCTTGTTCTTTATATATCCTTTGAACTGCAACTTGCAAACCATTAGATTAATCCCGGTCAACCGTAAATCGCATTCTAAATAAAAATTAAGGAGGCGGTCCCCCACTCGTTTAATTGCCCCAAAGCATATCGCAGGTGGCATAGACTCGGCTATCTGCCCGTGCTTGTGTATGCGCCCTTGCGCTAAGCGAGACTTCACAGGCATATCTCGACAGAATCTCTTTACATAAAATTTATAAATCTCACATTGAACTCGGACACAAGCTCCTTTTTACTAATACTACACCTATATACACCCACGAAATACACACGTCCGAATTACTCGCACCGGACCCAACCCATATAGCTCCCATGTTTCATTCGTATCTCCCTTTCGTACAGCGAAAGGACACAAAACAGGTCAGTCTCAGGTTTTCGTATAAAAAATAAACACATGTTTCCTATTCACTCTCAGTTAGATGAAACGCCTGCATTTTCACGATTTCATATTTCTCAATTGTTACTTTTCTTCCAGATCTTAAAAGAGAATTTAGGAGAAATTTCTTATTTAAAATCTATAAAAACACATACATTCATACCCAACTTGAATACACCTATCTCTGCTCTTTCAGGTTCTCCATGATTTCTCTTTATTCTGATAACTATTCTACAAATTTCTTATGTATCTATATTTCTAACTTTAGGTCCATGAAAATGGGTTCTTACCCAAATCGCCGGTATCAAAGAATTAAAATACTCTGATGGAAATCCTAAATACAGCCTTGTTATTTATCCTCAAACTATCTTGGTATACGCTTAGCAATGCATATAATGAGATTTCTTTCAATAACAGTTGGTCTGAAAAGAGTGAAGGTGAGAAAAAGGTGTCAGAAACAAGCAACACATTAATGGTTGGGAATGACATTTAAAACAAGTAAATGAATTCATTTTCATGACGCACATATTTTAGATCTAAAATCTGTATTCGAAAGAAAACCACATTATTGGCACTTTTGTGGTTGGTGTGATCGTAAACTTAAATATTTTAACGTCTTTTTTTCTCGAGGATTCACAAATAAATAGCAGAGGAGACAATCAATGGCTAATGTAATAAAAAAGGACTTTGACACCCTTTGGTCCTTGTCTCATTTATTAGTTTTTTTTATGCCCAGTGAGTGTGGGTTATAAGGGAGCGTTAAAGATTCAAGGTTGAAATTCAAGGAAGTACGAGATTTGCAAAGAGTTGCTAGGTTGCCTTAAGGTCAGGCTAATCTCTTGGAATTTGATTGGGTATTTATATTAGAATTAGTGTGCGTAGATATTAGTTGGTAAGTTTGTTTTAGAATTATGCTTAGAATGTTTTTGATTAATTATAATGCCGTTCATAACGTACCTGAGTACTTAATTTCTTTTGTATCTTTTTATTTTTGTATAGGTTTTTGTATAACTTCTTGAATTTTAAACATATACTTTAACTGTTTTAATCCTTTTTATTTTTGTTGTGCTTTTGAGTCGGCAATTATTTTATTTAATCTTTTAGTGTTAATCTACTTATGTATATGATTCGAAGTGATCTACATAGGGCATTGAGGAGTTCTTCTTCCTTTTCTTTTTGGTACTTCCTTATCATCTTCTTTTCTCTTTTTCTATTAATTTATTAATAGAAATCAGTTTTACCTCTATATGTAAATCTTGTTAATTTCTGAGTTTTGCCTTTCTCGTTTTCGTTTTCATGTAAATTGCCTTATTCTGAATCATCCCAATATGTTTTAGTCTGCTCTTTGAGATTGTACGCATTGTCAACGTTATGTACACTAATGTTGCTTTATTATATGTAGCTTCCTATATTTTTCTTTAGATCTATACGTTACGATTCCTCAATCTAAAGAGGATTTTAAGTCCCATTTTTCCGTTGCTAATTCTTTCTGTTACGTGTTTATGTAGCCAATGTTTCATATTCAAAGTCCTAATATCTTTATTCGTTGCTATATATGAATCTCTCACTTTCTATCCAGATTTCAAGTGTTTTATTCCAACATATTATTACAATTTTAAATTTGTTTTTGCTGGTCTTTTTATTTAAGAGGATACCACATTCATTTTTACAACTTTTTACTACGTTAGGTTCTTTTATAGGATAATAAAGCTCATTAAAAGCTCTTTTATTCATGCTTAAATAATAATAAGCTACGGTGCCGTTTATATGATACGGGGGTTTCTTTCAAACCCTCCACCTCGAAACTTGATATCATATAAATGGCTCTATAATTATTAGAAATTAAGCATTCGAACCTAATTTATGATCAAAAGATACATATATGATTTACCTATTATTTGAAATCAGTTTTCTTTAGTTTCATCAAAATTTGTGTTAATGGTGGACTAAAACATATATCTTCGGAGAAGGTCAACTATAGGTTTTGTTCTTAGTTGGAAAAGGGGATTTTAGGTGAATAGTAGTGGTATTCTGAATGCCGTAGAATTCAGTTCAATTTTGATTCGATCGATGCTAATAAATATAAACCCTTTTTAGGCGCGTATTTTTAGCAAATATTTCTAATCGCATGGTATAGTTTTGCGTTTTGTTCAAATATCAACTTTAAAACTCTACGGAGAATTTCCACGAATGTATAAAATTTTGCATTATCATAGCTTTCTCTATGTTCTAGTCATGTTGCTAAATCAAAATATATACTATATAAAAGTGCGTAAAATTTTCAATAAAATTATATAAAAATTAATGGTGGACTTTTGTTTGTTTTTTCTCAAATTACTTTAAATATATAAGTACAAATTTCCAGGAATGTATACAATTTTTCATGATCTTAGTTTTCACTATGTTCTATTCATGTGACGAAAGAAATAATTATACCCTAAAAAAGTGCATAAAATTGGCAATAAAATGTTATACAATACCCAAAATTACGAACTTTGAAAGAAAGAATTTGAAAAGTGACTAATGAAAGAATGTGCTATCTCTTCAATCTCTGTTTGTCGTTGTTTATAGATTAAATTTCTGTTGCTGACTTTTTCTTTTTTTTTGTATTGGCCAATTCTGGAATGACTATACGATTAATTGTGTCAAATCGTCTGCAAATTGTATATTGATGCACCTGTAATATATATGTAGTATGGGGCTCAGACACCCTATACGGGCATTTTTACTTTTAGCTTTACTAGCTTTCCTTGGTAGTTTTCATGTTAAATATAGCGGTATCTCTCCATTATGATCTACATATCTGTTCTAACTTAATGAAAGCATCTTTACTAATTATGATAACTCACCTTTTCTCATTTGGCTTTTTCGATCTTTTCAAGAATGACTCTGACTGCCATCTCCGGAGTTCTGTTTTTTCACATCTCGATTGCCAGGAATTAGAAAAATATTTTTGTTAAGGAATTTCATTAATCAATTGATATTATTTTCTCAAATACCTTCCTGATCAAATTTAGCAGGGATATCGGTCTGTAATATTACACCTGCTTTGTTTGTTTCGAAGGTTTTGGCACAAATAGTAGTTTTGGCTACCTTAAAATCCTCAGGGAAATGATTTTTATTTAAACTTGTATTTAAAGTGTTTGTAACACCTCATGCATATTGTTAGGGGACCTTGACATAGTGTTTTATCTTAAGCCGAGATTTTCCAGGGGGCTTTGTGTTTAAAGCTTACAATCTTTCTTCTCAGTTCATCCCTAGTTACTTCTGCTTAATTCCCACGATGTTATCTCCTTCCCTTTCAATAAAGTGATATGGGTATGTCATTTGTATTTCTGGTTTGTTATGTCTATGATCTGGATTTCGAAACCTATGTCAAAATTTTTATTTTCCTCTTTACTTTTCTGGATATATTATCTTTTTCTTCTTTATAGTTGTCCAAATTTACCATATGATAAGCAGTTCAGTCCTTGGGTGGGATCTGATTGGATTTTAATTTATTTGTAATAAAATGGCCGTATGGTCGCTGCATGTGATACTAATTTGATCTATGGCGTATTTTAAAGGGAAAGTGCTGTATGCCGGACATATATCATGGTTAGTTGCATTGTGTCCTGTTATATAAGTTGGGTTGTTTGGGTCTATTCTTTGGCAAATTCTTCTTGCAACTATTGTTTTTAGATGTCTCACGTTTGCATTAGTTCTTCTATAATCCGATTCTTCGCAGTTTACATTTAGGTCTCCAAGGAAAATGATTGGTAGTCTATTATTGAATATATCATTATGGTTTGGTATGGGTAGTCCGTTTCTTCTCGGAGGATGATATTTGGTGTCTATTACTATTTTAGTAAGTTCCATTTAAACTTTCTGGGTTCATCCTCCAATATATGTTAATTTTAATGGCAATTACGGACCAGTCGAGAGCCTCATTTGTTGGATTAGTGATAACCATCGTCATACATGTGATAAACTTGCCTAATATGTCTAAACCGTTGTGCTTTTGCTCACTCATGTATGTAATCTAGACCGAACCTTTGTCACTTTTTCTCCAAATCAGTATTGGGAGGGTGGACTGACCAAGGTTCATGCTTTAGGCTGGTCTCCACAAGGAGCGTTCTCAGTTATACTCTAATTTTTTTGTAAACAACAGATGTCACAGCACAAGTCAACCCTACTTGCCTCAACATTCCATGCCCCTATGAAAGTTCGAATAACGGCAAGAGAGATAGAGACAAAAACTACGAGAACAACTGGCAAATATGAACAAAACAGGAGAAATTCAAAATGCGCCTGAGAGGATGGAGCACACTATTAGGTTTTCGCGTGGGGAGTGAATACTATCCTTACAACACAGAGTGTAATGATCTCGGTATGAAAATTTCTTGAACCAGGTGCATTAAAAACCTCTCAGATAGGTTTTCAAAGGCCACTGATGCAGTTCGGACCATATATATGTTACGTAACCATAAAAATAGCAACAAAAGGAAGATTTATACATAGCTCTGGTAAGAACTACGCTGCTATCCACCACTTTGACACTCTCGTGTTTCTCAAAAAAGTAGAAGAGAAGATTGAAAGTGCAAAATAATTGTGCTTGCCTAGTTATAGGTAACGAAGAATATAAAGAAGGAAACAAGAATTACTGCACGAGATGGTACAGGTAAAACCGTAAATAAAGTTATTGAAGGAAGGGCAAATAAATACGGAAGAAATATCTAGGAAGAAATAAAGGAAGAAATCATAGCTATGATTAATGAAAACGATAATGCCATAAGCCATGCAAGATTCCCGAGCTTCATCAGCCTCTAAGTGAACGGAGAAGTGCCTATCTTTGAATGAAACATGTAAAAAACATCGACCATGAGAGAATTATCCAAATTGAAAACCAGGCCTAATTAAGATGGAAACTCGAATTTTGAAAGAAAAACCGTATTATGACAATATTAAACTATCATATATGAATCAAGAACAAGAAACAGAAGAAAGAATAGAGGAGAAACAGGAAGAAGACACTCGATACGATGAAAACCAAATTAACATAACGAAACTAAGCACTGAAATAATGAACAGATAAGCGAAAGAGCAGAAATAGAGTGCGATTGCGCACAATGATCAGACGCCAAAATCTCCGGGAAAGATAAAAAAGAGGTCAAATTGGAATTTTTAGAATCTGTGAATAAAGAGGAGGGAAGTTTTATTAAATTATTTGATACTAGCTCCTTCAGTACATGAAGAGGAGGAAGAGAGTTTATTACCATATAGAACTGCCAACATCGTGCGGCTCAACGGCAACTGAAGGAGGGCAACATCCTAACTATTGCAGGATTGTAGGTATAAATTTTCTCGTTCCAACCTAAAGCTTCTGGTATTAGTAGAGTAACCACACGACACCTCATGGGAGTATCAGAATGATTCCAACGCAAGATAAAGAAATTTTTCTGAGTTTCTGGTAATGGGATACTTCCCTCATGTCCTGACGTCTAAAAAAATTACTTTCACTCTAAAGCTTGTGAAGCCAAGAAATTAGATTAAGAATAACTTAACCACCTGTAGACCATCCGGAAGGTGCTCAGATTCACAATCTATCCTACAGAAAGTTTTCAGCTAAAAGGTAAATGGTATGGATTCTGTAACAACAAAAGATAAGAGAAGGCCGTGTCAGGGATGTACTAACATACAACAAAATGAGTCGCAATGAGCTGAAAAGAGGATGTTGTCTGCAAGGATGTAAAGAAGGCCTTAAATTAAAATGTGATCAATAGCCAGAAGTACAAGCTTTCAAGCCTCAGACTTGCAACTTCTACGAAAGAATCCTCTGTATCTGCACAAACACCATCCAAAAAATCATCGCCATTTTAGAAGCATCATGCTGAGGGACTTTATATTCTTTCTGAAGCCACATAGAGTGGATGCCTAAGCTCCCTTTTCTTTAGCATTCATTCATGTGATCACCGAAACAGGTCAATATTTGAACCTAAACATTAACTACAGTTAGTTTTCACCCATTTCGTTGTCTAAATTTTACCACATTTCCTTAAACTCAACAAATTAATCATCATCTACTATTCATGTGTCCCTTCTTGTCTTTAGTATTGAAAAAATTGGCATCTAGGAACAAACAAACACGAGAATTGTCATCAAACATAGGAGTGGATAAATTATACCTGTTTAGCAACCTCTACAAAATAAATAAAAGAAAACTTTATCTATGACTGGTCAAGCCAAAGCTAATCTGCCCAGCAGCACAGCTTAACAGAATATAAAGGCACAATATGTCTGGGATGCAAATGGTAAAGATCCAAGGTTCCGATTCATCACCAACATTGAATGGTATAAGTTTGGGTAATCAGAGAGTCTGCACGAGCAAACAAGGTTGGAGCCCGTAAATTCCTTCGTGCAGTTAAGGAACCCTGCTATCCTCAACGGGTTTTAGGAATCTATTCATTGAGAGATTTAGGCAGGCCTGGACCTAATGAAGGAAGACAGAAGCGATAAATCCTACGTATTTATTGATAACGATATAAAGTAAACTAAGGTCACTCAATCTCAGCCGAGTCATTAGAAATAGAAAAAATAAAGACCTTGATCATAAAACAACGAAAAAACTTAAGCCACAATAACACAAAAAAAGAAGTAAGAAAGAACAAAAAACTATCAAAAATGAAACAAATCAAGAAAAAATACATAGATATTAAAAGAAAAAGAATTCGAAAGATACTTACAACATTCAGACAAAGAAAAATCCAAAGGGGACATACTAAATAAGAACACACCAAGCAGCAAGATAAAATAAGTTGCTCGCAACTCCGCTACCATTTAACACAACTCACTCTCTTCTATCTTTCATATCCATCCAAATAGAGTGCTAGTATTTTCTATGAGAGTACTCTTTAAAATACTCATGAAGTGAAGTATTACTTTCCCCTATGGAGTACTCTTATTTGCATACTCGTTTCCTTAAAACAACGCTGGTGCACGCCCCTTCCTCCAACTAGTCACAAAAGGGTTCTATAAGGCTGGTTGTTGTAAAAAACACAATTCTCCGCGTAATCATATCATTCCAGGAAGAGTAGCTCTTAGTGCCTCTGTGGTTAACGACGATTGTCACTCTGATCTTTATGAGCATTTAATTATCCGTTTGTGTGATATCGTTAATGCGCCGACCGCATGACGAAACTGTATTAAAACTTTAATTAACAAAAAGGCAGCCTAGACTAGACATTTATTTTACATTAAAATACTGTTTCGTGATATGTGATTATTTTAGTCTAAGTTGCTGTAGATCGTATGGATTTCTAAGTATTTATTTCACGAAGAAGGGTGAGCGGTCACTTTAAGTCATATTCAGATTGGTTATCAGTCGTTGTTCGGAATCCAGGATAAAATTCACGGTTCCTCTCATTAACGTTAGCGAACTGTGGGTGATAAACTGAAAAATATAAAGAAACCATGCTAGGCTGTAATTAGTTACATGATTAAGATTTTGACATAGGTTGGTTGATAATGAATTTGAGGCAGTTTATAGAGGAATAACCTGTCCATGGAATAGTGTCTGCTCATTGACAGAGCTGACAATTGGTAGGCCTGTGGGGGTGTTTATTAAATTCTTACTTGTTATTTTAATACTTACAATTAAGGAACTAGAATTTTAGGGTCTGAGTAAGAGGCTGACCATATAACCCTAAAGCATACTGTAAGCCAAACAACAAAAAGAAAGTCATCAAATTCCATAAACTTTCAATACCGATCTTAAACTGATATAACATTGATAACATTTTCTAATAGAAACATAATTTTGTACGAGTTTTATCCACAAACTGTAGTTGTTTTGAAGGTTTTATTTTTGGAGGGGGACATTCTGTTCAACGTGTGATCATTACAACAGATATTTACAGCTTACTACACCTACCATGATATTGATTCGAATAGACAACTTTCAGCGGAATTTTTAGATATTATAAAACAACTATAAAGAGATACCAATAACTTTCAAAATCAATGTTATTCATATCCTTTAATTTTACCTAAAATATTACGCGTTACATTGTTTTAACTAGAAAAAATTGATGTTTTTTTTATTATTTAAAAGGTTTGTGTGAACAATTTGACCAAGAGCAAATTTCGGGAAATAAATCCTGTTGGTTGAATGTGCAGTTGGTTAAGATGGTTAGGCGAGATAAACACTGTATTATGTGGGAGGTTTGGTATATTTTAAGATAGTTATATGTACGATACATTTCCATTAAGACTAATATTCCAGCTTCATCCACCACCCCAAAATCGATAGCCCACCTCTCTTTAATGATTTGCTTGTAGCAGAATCAAAGTTTACTTAGAATAAATATATTAATTTATGATTTTTTATAGTAATTGAATGGCACGAATAACAGAATCTTACTGAAAACAATATTCCTTATTCTAATTGAGTTATGGTTAAACAAGCAAATTTACTGTAATACCATAAAAATATAATAAATTACCAAATATTCTAACTTTATTAAAGGCACCTTTTAAATGTAATACTTATAATATAGGTTTAATTGCATAGTTTTTACTATTTTGTAGCTCTTTCAATTCTACTATGCCATAGTCAACAATCTTTTTAGGTATGTGCCTCTGGGGCTAGACTAGAATTTGAAATTATCTACGTGAAAGGATTTTAATGATTCTAAGCCCTATATACAGAAGCAATATCTGCAAATTCTGAGAGCAATATAAAAATTTCTATAAGTAATTTTTATCAGAGACCTCAAAGTATAGTGACTGGGATTAATCTAAATCGCATTATCTTTAGGAAGGGTATAATTGTACAGTGTTGCTAAAAGTTCATGTACGGCCCGCTTACTAAATGCCAAGAGACCTTCTCCACTCCAAAGGATGTATCCAAATATTTAAGTAAAAGATATTCTTAATCAGAATATATTCCTATTAGGCAATAACGCCCTTAAGAAACCAAAATTTCTCAACGCCACTCATAATTACAAATTCCCTTGTTAGTTCAGGCAAAACCCTAACCAAACAAACTCTCTTTTACAAAAGGACGACCCAAAATTTATTATGCAAGGATACAACTCAATTCTTTAAAATATGCACTCAATACCCGCCCAAAATTGAACATAGTTTTAAACAACACACAATGCTATCCACAGGTTTATATTCAGCTGCTACCCATAGGTAGGGAATGCAGCTCCATAAATATTTACAGTAAAAACTGGATCGTGCCCCCAAGACAAGATAGACAGCTCACAATATTCCAACTCGGACAATTTTATGAGACAAGTTCATTTATTGGTCTTTGTAAAGAATCCGAAGGTGATTGTTTAATATTGGTCTTATAATTCTGGTATGGTAGCAAAAATATTTAGAGCGAATCATGTTGGTTTTTATATCATATTTTCAGATTATGGAGATTTGGTTGATATTTAGGTGGTCAAAAATCTCGGCATAAAAGTGTTAACCTTTCTTTTGCAGATTTACGAGTATTTCCCAGTGGAGAAATCAGGTTTTCATTTTTCATTTGCTGCATTTCAGAAATTTGGAGGAAATACACTCATTTTTATGGTTCCATCCATCGGACCATTAGAGCCAGAAAAAGGTTATGATACTTATCTGTTCAATGAGACCAAACATAGGTCTCTAACTTGAATAGTTTAGCCAGAGGGATTTTAAAAATCTTCTAGTAATTCTAGATTGGATTCTTGTTAGAGTTTAAATGTCTATGGGTTCTTGTTTTGAGTTTGAGACTACCACCACCACCACTACTAGTACACCAACACTACTACTACTACATCACTAGCACAACTACTACTACTAAACCACTTCGACCACCAACACCATTGCCACTATTACTCCTGCCCTACCACCAATACACCACCCATACTCTCACTGAAACTACTACCACCATCATCATCTCTTCTACACCACTCCCACCACCACTAGTACTACACCGCCACTAACACTACTACTATTACTACTACACTAATACCACCACCATCACTATCACTATCACACTACCACTACAACTACACCACCACGATCACTACTACTACCGACATTATTATTACACTGCCACCACCAACAACGAGAGAGGCAGAGAAAGCAAAGAAACAGACGACGACGACAGCCGTTTTGCTCTTAAAGAGCCTTACAAGGAAATTCCTATGATTAAATACATTGATTGAGTAGAATTGGCCCCATATTAGAAATATAAATATACAAAATTGCATAAGTAATCCAAAAAAGCATATTTAAGCAGGATCCTTAATGGTTCTAGACGTTAAATAGTTTAGATGAGAATTTTAAGGACCATTTATATTTGTAGCCAATTTAATTTATTACGGATTATTGGCCATTAACTAAATTTTAATTAAATTTTAAGAAACTTTTCCTAGCTGTTATGCATAGTATGGCAACTTTATATTATGTGTGCCTCATTATGTGTTACGTCCTTCAATTCTTATTTCAAATTTGTTGTTTTGGGGTTGAACCACTGTAATACCATCAATCCTTTTATAGGAACAATGGGACGTCGCAGAGGCCTAATCCATGAATAAAATTCTTCATCATCAAGGAAATTGCTTAAGGCAGCTCTGTTCATGTTATTGCCGAAAAGTTAGTTCAGCATTTGGACAAGGTTAGAGAATTTTGGAATGACCCTTCGTTAAGGAAGAAGTGATCCGATTGTAGGCCATCCAAGACTGTAACAGCTAAGAATTTGCGGAATATTTGCCGTCATCTACATGGGAAACCAGGACAAACCGCAAAGTCATTTTCACCTTCGCTGGAGCCTCTAGGTACTGAAGACCTCCAGAAACCGTATTCTAGGGACTATGGTTTCCATAGTAGCTCCTAAGGTCCCATCAAACTGCCTCCTTTAAAGCCCGGTCTAAAGAATTCGAGCCTTCAATGGGACTAAAAATACATGACGTTTAACGTAAGTTGCGTTCTCATCACTAACGAGAACAGAGCAACCCTCGACGGACTTGATGGTTAGGCAAATGTTTGGGTTTATTTCGCAGATGAGCGTCACCAAGGTTTACGATGTCAAGAACAGAGAGAGGACTTATTTAAGTGTTTGCAGACAACTACTGCCATCTCTTGAATGAGGTCTTGGATTTTTGGCTAGATGATATACCGTTTTCACTCCTAAGGACTCTAGTTTTTATGCATATCACTTTTTGATCCCACTAATCCAGGGCCACCACAGCGTTCCTAAGCTTTTACGGCATACAAGGTGGTAAAGTGCTGGCCGCGAGCCTCTACGAATCTTATCCCAATCAATAATTTGTATTCTATCATTAGAAAGATCTTTTTGTTCATTGAAGGTCAATTTACGCCTAAAAAAGTCTTATGGGCGACCATCAAAGATAGAGCACAGGCAGTCCAACCTGCTACTATTAGAAAATCGCCATATTCTATGTATAGGGCAAATATTTCAATATGACCCTTAATGGTCTAATATTATTATAGTTATCTTATAAATCTATACGCAAGGTATGCTTAATATGTATAATTATCCTTCGTTTTGATCAAAATATGTCTATAGGGGTTACTTTCACTCAAGGGGGTTTAGTGTGGTTCACTCATAAAACGACGAATCTGAAATAAATATTTAAGGTCTTAAGACACAATAATGAAAACCTAACATTAGTATTGTGATATTGTGCAGACCAGCTACCATAGTTTCATCCTAATTGAGTCGCTGAGAGCCAGAAATTCTAACTTTCCCAACCAAGCTTTTACCGTAGTTGACGGTACATTAAAGGATAGGAAAAGAAATTGAAGGCAAGAATTCCATGGAAATAAATATTTGGCCTTGTATGAAAATTATAGAATGATAAAGAGATAGGGAAATGATAATATTTTAAGAAGAAAACCCAAATGTAATATCTAAACCCACTTCTGGCATAAATTTGCTGCGTATAACTCACAGTGTAATAGGCTTTGCTTTTTCCCAATTTGAAGGCTTTCCCTGCTTTTCAGCTAAAACGATTCGCAAAAGTTTATATTATTATCTCAATCATTATAATTCTCATTTTATTTATTGATAATTCAGGTGTAGATATCAAAGGATAGTTCTTACCGATGAAGCTGTTGATATTTAAATAAAAACTGCAATTTTCATGACACTTTCACTTGCATTTATCTTAAACCTGAATAATTGTTTTATGGAAATTTGTATAATGATTAGTACTTCTTAGCAAAATGTCCTTTGTAATATTTTTAATCTATTAATTATATCATTTATCTTTATTTGTTAAAGTAATGTAGGTGTTTTACTAAATATATCCTTTTCTAAATTACCTCAGAAAGAAAGTTTAAGTGGATTCAAATCAGGGGACGCTTGGGATTCCAAATCAATATCTTGTATTTTGATTAGCATTAAGAAAATCGTACATGAAGTTAAGGCGATTTAAATGTATAGTAACAGAAACTTTCGTACCATCTGATCCTAGATAGATTCATTAATTATTCGAACCCAAATCATGGCGAGAATTGCTCGTAAATCTCTCCCTAATGAAAGCCAAGAACCGATTAACGTTATATTCAGAAAACAATGAGTTATATTCCATTTAACGTGTCATTATGTTTCTTAAATCGAAAGCTCATTTGGAGAAAATATATAAATATATTTCGCTTATTTTGGATTAAAGTTAAAAAATAAAACAAGACTGAATTGGGGAAAATATTTATTTTCTCAATGTATATATTCATAGTCGTCTATATCCGCTAACATAAACACCATATCAAACATTTTCTCTTTTATGAGAGCTCCCAGAATAGTTTTCTTTTTCCGTTCCTCCCTTCGAGCTTAATTCAATTTGTCTATTCGAAACCATGATAACCAAATAATCAATATCAATCGGAATGCTTAAACAATATTATTCAAAGGTTCGTCGAAATGAATTCAGAGGAATAGTTTGGAATGAAGTTAGATAAACTGGAATGGCGATGGGAATGCCAATGATCTTAATTGGGATTTGGAATACAATTACTTCGATTCGAAGTGCGAGTTCTGAATTTAATGCTAATACACACGCGCACATATATATATATATATATATATATATATATATATATATATATATATATATATATATATATATATATTATATATATATATAGCTAGTGATGAATTTGATAGTTTTAGTAAGAGAAAGGGTTTATGCTTGAGTGTGACGGGGCACACTCGTTCCGAATTGGAACAAAATATTCCTTCTCTGATACATGATTCGAGATCGTTCATAAGGGTGTCTACCAGATAAGTTATTATTTGGATTTTGCAAAATTAATGAAAAGTAATATCAAAGAGAGAGAGAGAGAGAGGGGGTGGAGGGAAGCGAGTCACGCAGATAAAGAGTAAAGAAGTATCTCACGGACGAAGAACATTCCATCGGAACCTTTTGATAAACTACCGGAGCAATATCGAAGTCAGCCGAAACCGGGACACCATTTAGCGATATCGAACGAAAACTATCATCGCCGTGTTTTCGAGTACAGAGTCAGAATCGCTTTCGTCGGCAAGCAAAAGAGATACTGGCGGAATAGTATATATTCCTCAGCCCGAGAATGATGAAATGAGTATTCTCAGAGCATTCGGTTCGCGAGCTGTATCCACGCCACTTTCACGCAAGCAAGATTCACGCAGTACTCACGCAGAATCTAGAGGTTATTGGAATCATCCAAGGATGACGCGCAATTCCCGTGTGACAACCGGTAACCTTAGGATTCGCAGGCAGAAGCCATTATTTGGAACGACGGAAGGCAAGGACGAAGGACTCAGTAAAGAATAACGCGCTTAGCTACGCTCTCTGAAAAGAATACTCGCCCGACTGACTACTCGAAATCTCCTCCAGAAAATCGTAAACCATTACATTTTCTTTTTTATCATCAAAGAGGCGTGAGGCTCTCCGACCGCAAGGCTCATTTCGTAATCTCATCCCGATCCCTCTCGGGTAATTATTGTGTCTCGTACGGATCAGATAATATCAGTATTTGTAAATTTAATTATAATTTTTCCCTTGCCGGACGATTAACGTAATAGTTAAAGTGTATCATTCTGGTTAATCTATTTTTTTGTTTTTATCGTATTAAAGTTGTTTTTTTTACCGGTCTATATCCTATAACCACCAGCAGACCGTTGAAATTGTATCCAAATCAGCCAATATTAGAATTTTCACTCGTCTCTAATCCCCACGTATTTACTCATAAAAGGGAGACAGTCCCTATATTTGTTTGTCACCTCCCTTCCCACGTCTAAGAAGTGTAGCCAAGGCCAAGTAGGACTACCTGATCTTACGACATATTAGTATATATATATACATTCATTATTAATCTGGTGTCAGGTTTAAGAGGTCGTTAAAAGGTTTCTTTTAAAAGGCTTCTAAAATTGCTGGTTTCTGGATATTAAGGAAACAATAATTCTCTTATTAAATTACTTGCAAATTTTAGATACACGATCGGTAAATATTTAATTTTGGCATGTGTAAAAGAGTCAATGCCAGGGCTTGTTCGCAAATAATATAGTTCGCATCTTGGGAATTAAGCGAGTTCTTTAGGGTGTGTTTTTTTTTGGTGTGCGTTAGTTTTAGGTCGGGTTAATCCATTTTTGTACTTTTAGGGTGCTTATCAGTTCATAAAATTCTGGTTTCACAGAACGCTACACTCTCTAGTGTGTGCGGTTTTCATTTTTTTTGTGCAAACTAGCAAAATTTCATGTCGTTGTTCGAGATTTTCAAAGTTCAGGGAGAATCTCTGGTTTTAACGGGAAAGACCAAATATCTTACATCCATGAACAAGAGAGGATGACGAGAGAAGAAAGAAGAGAAAGAGCGCGAGAAGTGAAAAAAAGAGAAAGAAAAGAAAAGAGAGAAAGAGAAGAAAGAGAAGAAAGAGAAAAAAGAGAGAGAATTCAAGTATATGAACTAGAGATGACGAGGGCTAGTAATGAGGCCCTATCCACCACTTTGGGACCCGGAATCCAACAACTTGCATCCGTAAAGCTGCCTGTGCTTAAAGAAAGGGAAGACTTTGCCTCGTACTTGGTTTACTTCGAGAATTTCTTCATGGTAAACCACGCAGATATAGAATCAGACGATGCAGCTAAATTGTTTCCCCTTTTGAACACCCAGCTGAGGGATATTTTTGTTTTTGTCCCGTCAGACGCAACAATTGACTATTCCACGTTAAAGCCCGAGCTACTCGTTGCATATAACATGACTCCAGATTTTTATCGTATTAATTTCAGGCAGAGCCAAATCGCTCCCAATCAAACATTTAGTCAATTCGGGTACACCTTACCAAGGCACCCTAATTTCTGGTTGGAGTCCTCCAAATGCCCCCACTATTACGATGCTATGATTGATTTCACCTTGAAAGAACAATTTCTGGCATCACATTCATCCAAAATACGATTATTCTTCAAGAACAGAAGATACACCAGCTTCAAGAAGTGCATATAAGAAGCTGATGTATATGCCTCCAGTCACAACTGTAACCCTAAAGAAGGGAAGAAAGTAGAACCATCTTCTTCCAAATCGCATATTCAAACCTACATGGGTATTCACAAATTCGGAAGGTATTTGATAGGAAAGGAATTAGTGATCGAGACTGACCCTAAACCTTTGTCGTACTCCCAAAGTATTCAAGCAGCATCTAGAGATCACGCAATTCTCTAGCAACAACCGGCATCCTTAGGAGTGGCAAGCAAAAATCATTAATCGGAATGACAGAGGTCAAGGACGAAGGACTCAGTCAACAATAACGCGCTTAGCTACGCTCTCCAAAAAGAATGCCTGACTGACTACTCGACGTCTCCTCCAGAAAATCGCAAGCCATTAAATTTTTTTTCATCGTCGAAGAGGCGTGAGGCTCTTCGACCGGAAGGCTCACTTACTAGTCTTCTCCCGATCCCTCTTGGGTAATTATTGTGCCTCATAATGCTCAGAAAATATCATTATTCGTAAATTAATTTCAATTTTCATTTGCTGGACGATTAACGTTATAGTTAAGGTGTATCATTCATGTTAATCTCATTTGTTGTTTTTATAGTATTAAAGTGTTTTTTTCTACTTTTTTATATCCTATAACCACTCGAAGCCTGTTGAAGTAGTATCCAAACGGCCAATATTAGTATTTGAATTAGTCTTAAACTCCAAGTACTTAAAAGGAACAGAGTCCCTATATTTGTTTTTCACCTTCCTCGCCACGTCTATGAAGGACTACCTGATCCTCTGACAATTAACTTTATTTTAAACTTAATTGTAAAGGTGAATCCTATCCCCCTAGGTGGATAGAAGTCATTGACGAAGACGAAGTGATTTGATCGAATGCGTAGATAATGTGTATCTGACTTTGAATAATGTGTGCTTGTTTTATACGTGTAGACAAGGTGGGCCTCCCCAATGAGATTAAAGAGGAAGAGATTCGTGTGAAGTGAAGGTTTGTTGATCTGTTTTCAAGAGAGAGAGTGAACAGAGATTATCTATCAAAAGAATTGTATAGATAGATGGTGAAAACGATAACAAAGTTTGGGCATCAGGATTTCATTGTTACAGACTGACGTTAATAAACAAATGAAATTAAAAGTCCAAATGAAAACTTTGTGGGAAGGGAGTTTGTTTTCACCTAAGGATGATAACGCGATCAAGGTGAAATCAATGCTCGCTCCAGTCGGACCAGATGTGTCTGGAAAATAAGGTGTACATGAGTGTGCGCCACTTTTATGCACATGGATCTCTACATATATATACCGCTTTTTTCCCCAAAACACATTACTAGTTATGCCATCATATATTTTATAAGTAACAAAAGGAATAATATAAGGTTATAAAAATTCTAATTAAAACTAAATTATTAACCTCAAGGCTTTAAAACATTGTAGCGAGTTTTGTGATAAAATTAACTACACCAATTGCTCAAAATATTTTTCTTAAGTTGTGTAAATCTCACACTTGTTTAACCATAAACTGTATCATTCAGGTATCCGTAAATGTAAAGATCGTGTAAAATCTATCATCGCTAGGATAGTAAATGATTCCTCTTACCAGGTTCACTTGATTTTTACTACTGAAAATAATTGAAGGATTTCCTAAAGAGCCTTAACGATGAAGTTGGGGATAATTGCAGGACCTCTCGAGTAAGCGACCTCAGTGTCTTTCCCGAATTAATTATTCGAGTCATTTCAATTTTTTTTTAACCCGGGAATATTGCCTAATTTCTCCCTAACTTACACAAAATTTCAATTGTTAGCAATGGATACTTATCTTCTTAGTGCCTACAAATCCATCTCGAATTGTGTTTATAATATTTATAATCCCACTACAATACAACAATTGTCTTTTCTAAGAATATATATCTTTTATTAGAACTTGGCCTAATAAGTAAATAATAAATATTCTGTTATAGATTTTCAAAATTTCTAAGGAAATTATATCTTCTCCCAAAATAGACATTCTTCGGTAAATAATTTTAAGTATTTTCTTTAAATTTAATTTGAAGGTAAAATAAAAAAATTCAGAAAACAAATATATTTACAAAACATTTACAATGATGCTCCTTGTTCTTTAATAATGCTTTTAGTCGTTTTAGCATGCGGTAGACCAAATTTCTGATAATATCTTGACTTATATTAATCCATTTGTGTTCAATAAGCATCCGAAACTCCTGAAAATTGGATGGATTTTGTTTATCAACCGCCAGTTTGATTATCGCCCACAAAATCTATATTGAGTTCTGATTTGCCTAATTCCTGAGTCATGCCCATAAAATTCGATGTTAATTTTAGCGAAGAACATTGTTATTGCTATCGATTTGTGAAAAGATACGGTATCATGGAGAAAATAGATGTTTGTTCCCCAAATTGAACCTGACTCATTCTAAAACACGTTGATGAAGCACGTGTTTACACTATTTTTAATTTATTGTAGTGTTCTTGAGCAAAAGTTGTTACTACTTTGTTGCATTAGATGAGAAGCAGCTTAAGACATGAAGTTACTAGATGCTTCACCATGAGCACGAATCAGAAGCTTCCTTCAATTGTCCAGTCTCTGCTTTTCCTACCAAAATGTAACCAATCCATAAGGTTGTTTCTGGTGAGTTAAGACTTTTAGTGAGGCAACACGAGTTGAGAGCTTTGTCAAAATGTCTCTGCCTCATTTTGGGCAGTGAACCATTCGCACTTGAGAACAAGCTTGGCTGTCAATCAACCCCATCCTTCAACTGGGGTCTTGATAAGAAGTGATCTTAGCATTCCTTAGAGCTATTAGGCTTTCAAATTCCAAAAGACTTTTCTCAAGAGTGTAACTAGTGTTTTTTAACTCATAAATAATCCTCCTAGCTACTATCTCCTTGATTTTAGTTTTTTTTGTTGCAAGACAACAATGGTTGCCAGTTGTTCTTGGGAAAGAAACATTTCTGGAACTGAAAAGATTAAAAAGTTTATTTATACCAAAAGATATTAAGAAACATATTGTCATCATACAATCTAATTCATTTAACCATATATATATATATATATATTAGTTTGGGCTTCTCCTTTGGAGCTTCAATTTACTTTGTAGGATGAACAAAAGTATGTATAACTGGAAGTTCATTACGTTTACTGGAGAGGTACGACGTTTCGGATGTTAGTTTCACCCATCTTCTGGTACTGGAAAATTACACATTTATGAAGAAATATTTTAAGTTAAATTTAAACATAGGAATTATTAATGTAATGGAATTTTCAGACCGTTATTATGGGGTATCAATGCATAACTATAAAGGTTATTAGCAAGTCTTTAATGCTGGAGAATTTAATTAATAAATCAAATTTAGCTGTATTAATTAAAGAAAAGACATTTCGAGAAAACACTAACTTTTTACAATCGGCTGTTAAAGGAAGAACGGCAGAAAAGCGCGAGAAGCGTAGAGAGAAAGGGAAGATTAGGAGGTTAGGTTATTTTTAAAGCAAAAGTAGTCGATAGGAAGAGGAATCAGCATTTATAGATGGAGAAGTATCGTTTATACAGGGTAACCTCCCCAAAAACGAGCCCCAACTTTAGATAGGGTTCATTTATTAATTTTTTGCAAGGATTAAATGAAACTTTGGTGGTAACCTGGTTATTGTGTTTAAAAACATATCAAAACATGACAGTCTTTGTACTTTTCTTCTTAATTCTAGAACACTTGTTAGAGATGACCTCCATTTAACTCCGTGCATTTCTTGAGGCGCAGCACAAAGATGTCCGTGATGTCCTTATAAACAGACCGACTAATAGCTCTGATCTCCACCCTGATGGCATCTTTGAGTTCCATGATAATCCTGGGTTTCCCTACGTACACTCTTTGGCTAAGGTAGC
Source organism: Ceratothoa steindachneri (assembly GCA_963969495.1). Classification (NCBI taxonomy): domain Eukaryota; kingdom Metazoa; phylum Arthropoda; class Malacostraca; order Isopoda; family Cymothoidae; genus Ceratothoa; species Ceratothoa steindachneri. The sequence goes on from OZ018326.1 coordinate 116,686,948, forward strand.
CACAGAGAATGAAATATGTGGGGCCTAAGGTCTGGGCTGTGAGGTGCCCACTCAAAATCAGTCTTAACACTGATCACACGGCCACCAAAGTTCTCTTTCATTCAATGTCGGGACAGGTTTGAGGCGAGGGATCTTGCTCCATCTTGCTGGTACTAGAACTTCCACATAAACGACGGGAACAAGGTGAGCAGCTTCCTCTTGAAGGTTTTGAGGACCTCAACATACCACTACTTGGTAACTGTCACTGTCGCACCAGATTCCTCGAAGAAGAATGGTCCGATGATGCCTATGGCTGAGTTTCAGTCCATAACGTGCACTTAGGAGAGTGTAGGGGCTTGGGGGCTACTTCATTTGGTGTGAGGTATCCCCAGAAGACATTCGTCTTCGAGTTTACCTTTCCTTCAATATGGAAGTGAGCTTCATCTGAGGTCGAAAGGAGGTTATGGAAAGTTGGAGCCTCTTGAATTTTCTCCAGTATCTTGCCTGCCATTGCCTTTTTCTGCTCCTTGTCTGAGATTGTAAGAATTTGCTCAATCTGTATTATGTATGAGTAGACCTTTACATCCTTACTAGCACTCTCTTGCAAGTCACACGGGATAACCGATAGACTGACTTCACTTGCGCACAAAGAGTTTGGGGCTCTGCTAAACTGACTCTCCTACGCTCTCGACCAGCTCAGCTGTACGCTTGTTGGGGTATCCTGAATGGCTTGCATGGTTTTCTCTGTCTACATTAAGGTTCTCCACTGTCCCATAGTTCTCTAAGTGGTCCACCCAGTCCTGAATTCTGCTCTTGTAGGGGGCTTTTTCACATTTGATCTGATGTACAAAAATGTCCTGCACTATCTTGAACGAGCCTGTCTTGTAGTAATGTTTGACGTAGTATCTTTTTTGCTGGAGCTACCATCGAGATTTAGTTGTGTTTACAGATATTACTTCTGTCATGTTATGGAAAGTAAGGGTGATTAGTGAATGATTTTTTTAATTCTCAATGATACACGATTGGAGATGGTCTTAAAAATTGTAAAATTGTCTAAGGTTACATCGGTTTTACAATTGATAGAATGTAGCCAAACAGGTGAGAATTCTTTCCTTGAGACAACTTTTCAAGTCCCTTGGCTAATTCCCATATGGGCACAGAATCTTTCCTTCAGCGAGCGTACCTTACTTCCAATATAATTCCCCAAATTACATCCGGGGCAAGTATATTTATATATAACGGAACAATTTGATTCTGTCCACATAATTGAACTATTGTCCTAAGTGCTGTTTATTTCTAAAGATGATCTTAAATATAGTATGGGAGAAGAATTTATTTAATCGCGTTGTAATTTCTTTTAAAAAAATTTGTTTTAAAAATGTCATATCCTGAAAGATTATTTTACGGATATCTTTACTCACAGTTGGAAATTTTAATTTTTGTTGTTAAAAGTTCTTTAAAACTTTAAGAATTTTCTCCACCAGCAACACAGGAACCCTGTTTCTTTTGAAGTATTCACACATAACTTCAACTTCTTTATGAAATCCAGTATAGGTTGAACAAATGTTATATGTAGGGAATATTAATGTTTTTATGGAACATATTTTATAATAAAAATTATAAAGTCTGAAAAGGTTGAGGCCTTGACCACTGAAGGTTTGCTTTTGACAAACTTTGGTTATAAATCCAGGGGGAGAATGGAAAATATTGATATCCACAAAGGGGAAGGAAATATTGAGCTCTTTTTCCCAGTTAAAATTAATATTAGAATGTATGTGGTTGGAGTATTGTATAAATATATCACAGGAGTCCTCGCAATACAACAAGAAGTAAGTATCATCGACAAAACAGCCGTAGAGTATAGGTATAATGCTTCCCAGTTCTTGCTTTAATAATTGTTCTTCGAACCACGACATGAAGATATCGGTGAAGACAGGGCCAAGAGACTGCCCATGCTTATCCCGTCTATTTGACAATAGGTTTCATTGTAAAAGGTAAAGTAATTGTCCTTAACAGCTAATTTAAGCGTTTCTTTTAAAAGTGGTGGAGTAAATCCATGAAATTTGAATTGGTTTGGCCAAAATGCAGGTCGGATAATTATATCAATAGTTTGGTCAAGAGGAATATTAGTAAAAAGCGATGTAACATTGAAACTACTCATAAAGGAGGGATAAGGGTGCTGGAACTTTTTTATTCTTTCACACTGGTGAAGCTATTTTGAAATTTATACTGGTTTTAGGAGAAAGGAGTTAATAAAGCGACCAAATATTTAGCTAAGTTGTAAGAGAAGAGATAATAAAAAGCTACAATGGTTCGAAGGGTATGATCTTCTTGTAATATTTGGGGAGGGGTTAGTCTAGAGAACGTAATTAGGACCCTGAAACGTGCAGCTGGTTGTAACTAAATGAATCCAAAATATTAAGTTTTGTTTAATTTGACCTAAAGGCGGTTTATTTTGTCTTCTAACTTTATGGACAATGATTAAGGGTATTTCAAGATCTTTTGTAACTTTGAGTTATCCGACAAAGTAACATTCATTTTCTCTATGTAATCTGATTTGTTAAGAAAATCAAGATAGTTCAATAAAATTTGCAGAAATTATAATGTCAACGTGTGTCTAAAACTGAACAAAATATTAGCTGTAAAGGATATGAAATATTTTACTTATATTACATAGAAAATATTTTTAGGCCCACCTGATATACATTTCTGCTTCTAAAATAATTTCGCAATTAAAAATGGCAGTTAATGCCAACTAGATTTGATAATTGAGATTATAAGAGCATATCATCAATAATATACTCATAATACTGATAATTACCCCCGATAAATTCCTTATTTCTGCATTAAAAATATTTGTTCAGGTAAGTTCTTTCGTACAACGATAATTTGACGTGCAGTCACTCTTGGTGGCTTGTAGAGTAAGTGAAACTTCGTTCAACGCATGTCTAAAATTAGAGAAGTACATAAATGGGTTAACACAAGCAGGCGGAGAATGTTAAGAATTATTGCCTATGATTGATAAAAATCGTAGAAATGTCCCCCAAATTGCGAAAACAAACATTATATGATTGCAAAGATTATAATTGGAACTTAAAAGGTCAGAACTGAAATTCATTAGGAAAATTCGATAATTTGAAAAGGAAACTGAAAAAGAATGCAAATAGAAATTCTTGGAGTGAGTGAAGTGAAGGGGACTAGAGTGGGCGTTAATAAAGATCAAGATTATGAATTCATTTTAGTGATGGTGAAGGACATCAGAGGAGTGTGAGTAATGATGAGAAGGGAGATGACTAAATGTGTGATCGGATATTGAGGGGCCTCACACAAGGTAATGCTAATGAAACTAGTGGAAAAACCTCTGAATATAAATATCATACAAGTATATGCAGCCACTACTGACCATCCTTATGAGAAAGTTGAAGATTTTTATGAAATTCTCACACAAGTGAAGAAAGAGACAATGTAGACCACATTACATCACAGTAATAATGGGTGACATAAATGCTAAAGTGGGGAGTGGTAGACACGATAAAATAGTGGGACCTTTTGGTATGGGTGATAGAAATGAGAAAGGAGATAGATGGATGGAGTAGTGAGGAACAAATAATTACAAACACATTTTTTTAACATCATCCTCGACACCTGTAGAATGCGAGAGCCCGAGAGGTGGAGAAGAAACCAGATTGACAATATCACAATTAATTAGAAGTTTATAAATTCAATGAATCAATATAGAACCTACCTTGAGGCTGAGTGTGGACAAGGACAAGATGATGTTCCAGTTATTGCAAACATGAAAGTGAAGCTAAAAAGAGTACAGAGAGAATTTTAAGAGAAGAGCAAGACATAAATGGATGACTGAAGATATTTTGAATTTTATGGAAGAAAGAAGATTATGTGAATATAACCAAAAAAGATGTGTCGAATTGGATAGAGAACTAAAAAGAAGATGTAAACTGAGAAAATAAGAATGGCTCAATGAGAAATGTGAAGCGATAGAACAACTTGCAAGTGTAAATCAGGGTTAATGTAAAATGAAAGAGATGACAGGAGGAAAGAAAGTAACATGAAGATCTGTAATTATGTACAAATATGGAAGTCTGCTGATAGAATTAGACAAAATATTAGAAAGGTTTGAGCAATACACAAGAGAGCCAGATTATGAAGAAAGAGAAGCCATCTCGAGGTACATGAGAAAGAAGATCTAGAAGGACCAGCGATATTAAAGAGCGAGATAGAAGCAACTATTCCCAAGATGGAAAGTAATAGAGCTGCAGGTGAAGATGGAGTGGCAATAGAAATGGTGGAAGCAGTGGGAAATTTGGCTCTGGACAAAATCACAGAAATAGCTAATAGCATATATGAAAGTGTATATATATACTGGAAGCCATGAGAGAGTCTATAATTATAGCCATCTCTAAAAAGCCAGGACCTGCAGAAGGTGGAAAGCACAGAACAATAAGCATAGGTAGGCAGATGGGAAAGATAATTTTTGGAGTACTAAGAAACAGACTAAAGAGTAAAAACAAGGAGTAACAACAAGGAAAGAAGGTACCCTAGAGGGATCTTACGGTCCATTCAAGGAGGGTACCTTTGGACTAGCAATCGAGCGGGCACATGGCTGCTCAATTATTTTGCGTCCCTAAACGGCCACTTTTCAAGACCTTGTCTAGTCTTGACTTGAACTGGTCAACAGATTCACTGTTGACAACTTCCACTGGAAGTGCGTTCCACATACCGCAGATACTGTAAGTGAAAAAATTTCCACACAGATTGCGGTTTTAACGCTTCAGTTCAAGTTTGAAGCCATGATTGCGCGTTCTGTTCTCACTCAGTGTGAAAATAACCCGGTAGTCAACATTGTCGGACCCTCGAAGTATTTTGAAAACTTCGATGAGCTGACCACGCAGTCTACTGGTTTCCAGCGAGAACAGATCTAATTCCCTTAGTCTATCCTTATAACTTTTATGTCGGATAGAGGGAATCAGCTTGGTTGCCCTGGCTTGTACGCGTTCCAATCTCGCGATGTCCTTTCGCAATGAAGGACTCCAAAATTGTACGGCATACTCCAGGTGCGGTTGGACAAGTGAGTTGTACAGGCACAGTACAATCTCCTGGTTCCGATAACCAAACTGGCGCTTAATATAGCCTAGCATCCTTTGGGCCTTTTTCTCTGCCTCAATGCACTGTTTCGAGAACTTGAGGTCACTAGGGATTGTTACACCCAAGTCCTTCTCAGTGTCGGTGGATTCAATAGCAGTGTCCTTAAGGATATATTGATATTGGGGGGTTGTTTCTGTGGCCGATATGCATCACTTTGCATTTGTTCACGTTAAAAGGCATTTGCCACGTGTCTGACCACTCCCCAATCTTCCTAAGATCTTCCTGCAGGCGGGCAGTATTTCTATGCTTTACAACGTTCATACCAAGCTTGGTATCGTTGGCAAATTTGGAAATCTTGACAACCATGTCACCGTCCATGTCGTTGACGTAGATGATGAATAGTAGTGGTCCCAGGACAGAACCTTGAGGCACCCTGCTAGTAATGGGCACCTACTCAGAAGACTGTCCATTTACCACCACCTCTTGCCGTCTGCCACTTAGCCAGTTCTTGATTCAGCCGGCTACGTTTCCGTCTATGCCCAGCGCTTGCACTTTCCGGAGAAGGCGGCGGTGTGATACCTTATCAAAGGCCTTCTGAAAGTCTAGGTAGACCACATCGACTGCCTTGTCTCGATCGTGCTCACTGAAAACGAAGTGGAAGAATTCTACAAGGTTCGTCAGGCATGAGCGTTGCCTTCGGAAGCCGTGCTGGGAACTCCTCAGTAGCAGGTTTGACTCTCAATACGACGTCACTTTGTCCACCATGATGCTTTCCATGAGTTTACCGACTATCGAAGTCAGACTGACAGGTCGGTTGTTCGACGGTTGGTTACGATCTCCTTTCTTGAAGATTGGAGTCACCTTCGCCTCACGCCAGTCTCTAGGAACGCATTTGGTCCGGATTGACATGTTGAAGATTGCGCTCAGGTGTCGTGACACTTGATCGCGCACTTCTTTCGACACTTTAGGTAGAAACCCATCCGGGCCAGGTGATTTATTCGTCATTAGGTCACTGATCTTCTTTTGGATTTCAACTTCGTTGAAGTCCATATCCTCCAGCTTTTCCCCCGAGAAGGAAAGGTCGAGGAAAACGTAACACAAGGACAGTTTGGATTGAATGCAAAGGACCATTCTTGAGAGAGCGATAGAAATGCCGAAAGTCATATATTTGTGTTTTGTCGATTTTAAAAAGGCCTTTTACACAGTAAAACATAGAGACTTGGCAAAAAATACTCAAAAAAATTGGAATGGATGGTAAGGATATCAGGTTAATTGAAACCAGGATATTAGAACCAGAGAGAAGCCATGTAAATAGAAGAAAAAAAGTCAAAATAGATAGACATAAGGAGTGTGAGGCAGGGGTGTGTACTTTCTCTAAACCTCTTCTCATTATATAGACACAAATGCATGGAAAATATAAAAGACTTGGAAGGACTGAATATTGGAGGGCAAAATGTGAACAACATACGTTACGCTGATGATACAATTCTTTTAGTTGACTCAGAAGAGAAGTTGCAAAGACTTGTGGATTAAATGAGAGACGCTGGTGAAAAGAGGGATTTAAGGAAAAATATTAAGAAAACGGAGATCTTTGATGTAATTAAACAAAGAGATGTTAATCTTAGGAGTATATATTAGAGGGAGACAACTAAAAAATAGTCAGGGTATTTAATTACCTAGTAAATACTATTTCAGAAGAGGCAGACTGTTAGAAAGAAATAAAGAAAATAATAATATTGGAAAAAGTGTTTTAATAAAAATGAGAAACTTATTAACGAATCTGTGCTTGGGAATGACATTAATAATTAGGTTGTTAAAGTGTTATGTTTGGTCAGTTTCAACATACGGATGTAAGTCATGGATGATTAAGAAGAATGTGAAAAAGAAATTAGAAGCAACAGAAATGTGGTTTTTGAGAAGGAAGCAAAGAATCCCATGGACAGCAAGAAAAACAAATGAGGAAGTATCTGGAGAAAGCAGCTGCAGTTCTTAGGACATATCCTGAGGGCAAGAGGAATAGAAAGAGATTGCCTGCTGAAAAGAATTGAAAGAAGGAGAGCCAGAAGAAGACAAAGGAAAAAGTTCCTGGAGACTCTAGTGGAAAACATGAAGAGAAGATGGATTGTGACATATCTCCTCGGGATGGGAGAAGATAGAGAAGAATGGCGCTTCCTAATATCTAACGTCACGTGACAGTCACTTCGGTAAGGTAAGGTAAGTTGAGAGTAAAGTCAAGTCCTAAATTTTCGAGATCGCATGATAATTTTCTCCAAAGAGGAAATGTTTTATACCGGTGAAAAGATAGCTGCCCTCATGAGAGTTTAGTTGATGGCTAATAATATCAAGTTAAACTTCAAACCTGCCTATTGCATGAATTTGGTCTCATGCAACTTTCGGGGATCATCGAGATCAGGTTATAGGCAAGAAGAGATGGCTCAATTTCACTTTACAATGTTGAAATTTATAACTCTTTAGAAAACAAAGACGTTCTATAAACATTCCACTATGTCGAAAACCAGGAAGACAAAGGTCAGAAATTTAGGAATTTGGTCAAAAACGTGGCAAGATTATGTGAGAAGAATAAGAGACAGTACAGCTAGGAAAAGGAATTTTTTATGATACGCCCGCCATGGCTGCCCGGACGTTCACTTTTATGAATAACCTTTTGGAAAGAAGGATGCCTCATTTCAGTTTTCATCTTTTGGCTCTGAGGCAGCAATACAGTCTTATGATTAATGCTGGAGTCTCAAAAGAGTTGCATACCAATACTGTTTGAAGTGGAGGAGAGCGCTCCATTTCTCTATTATAGGACTCAATATTATAGAGAACATTAGTATTCAGCTGAAGATTGATGATTAAATGGCGATCATTTATTATGGAGGGCAAAAGAGAGGTAAAACGAGACGAATGGGCAGCAGCCTAACGTTTGAATTCAGTAAATATACTCACTTTCCTCTCTTCTCTATAAAGTTGAAAGTAAGAGATGACGAGGGACCCTCCAAGGCTTTTCGAGAGAAAGTGTTATTCTTCCTTTACGAAGCAGAAAACAAATGAGACAGAAACAAGTGAGAGGTACCATGAGCAATGAAATTTCTACTATAGCGTTGCGCATATAATAGTGTAGGATGTAAACATTTCAACGTCATAGGCGCCACCAAGGAAGAATGAGACGCCATTATCACAGGTAATAGCCTCCTTTAAGTGATAAATTACCTCGCATGCCTGAGTAGATCTAGAGAATTATCTGTGGTGAATAACTCGCCATAGACGCAAAAACATATATTGAGCGTAGGGAATTGAAACAATAACGAACTGCTGCAATTTATCCCAAAAGTGCTCATTAAACGTAGAAAACATCTGAAGATGTGGAGTTGCGTTACAATGTAAAGACATTGCCTTTAAATGTTGAATATGATAAAGTGTTCCTTAGCTCAAATAAAGGCCAGGCGTAGGCGTGAAATAATTTCTTCTCAAGACTGCGTAAAGAACCAAATAAAGACATCTTTTAACCCATTCCACATAAAGCAAGAAGGTCTGCCCACCTTTTTGAAGACCATACAGCCTACGAATCATATACAAAAAGCAGAAAAAAGCAGTGAAGGCATTCTTATAAAAGCATGAAAATGAGGCAGAGATTTAATATGTAAGGTGAGGAAAAATTAATATTATTTTAATCACCCAATGACCTAAATTAACGAGTTGCAAACTTTGGCACTACATAAACAACATAGTAACAAATAACTGTAGATATACGGGCTATTCGACGAGTTAATGCGGCCATAGCTTATGTTAATATGCAACTCCATAATATTTATTACCGGAAAATAAATTTTCCAAATTTATTCTTTCAATATGCAAATGTAGGTGTATCTCTTTCCATACTCATAAAAGTTAGAAATGGAGGAATTTATGTTCATGAATTAGCCTATTAAACAGAGCTTCCTTAAAACACGTTTAATCATTTAGTAATGATATAACTTAACTTTGTAGTGTTCAACTAACCGCTAATTCACTAAACCTGACTATTCCAACCGTATACCATTCGCCATGAAATTCATTTATTCCTTCTTCAATGACCCATTTCTTAACTCTATTATATGACCGCAATCCCTCATATCCAACCAGGTTGGCGAGGACTTGGGTATATGTTTAACATACTTAATCCTTTTAATGATAAATTCACTTTCATTCATCTTTGCCGTAGCTTCTCCTTTCTTCATAGTATTACACATAATACACATTTTCTACTAATTTCCCATCTGTTATTGATATTATCTGGTAAAATAATCTTTTCCCTTCTCTGAAATAATTGCAGCTAGCATAAATGGACAGGAGACAATTTAAGCCATCTTCTTTCTCCATAACAAAGCAAAGCACTTTTTCCCAAATTATTTTGTGCCACAATCAAACAAACCTCCAATACCTATGTGCTCTCCCTCCTTACAAAATCTCTTACTCTCCATATTAATACAACGATTTAAATATAGCATTGAAATAATTTTCTAATACTTTCTCCTTACTTTATATAACTCTTGCACTTTAATTAAAAAAATTTACTTCATTACTATGTTGCCTATAACTCTTACAAAACATTATTAACTTCCATTTTACTCATGGATAAAATAAGTCAAATATCTTCTTCCTATCACATAGGGATTTTTATGTAACAGCTAATCGTAATCTTTTCTCAAATTATAACTAAATTTCCTCACTTCCACTTTATCAAAGGTATATATTTAGAAAAGCTAATCAACATCAGATTTATTGCAATCTCTCCTACATTAAAATTTTGCATATATACCAACAATCTAGATTCCGATAAACGTTAGTACGTTTGACAAAATTCCTGAATTTCTTATCATATCATACTATAATCTAATATGCTGAAACTAATTTATTCCAGTTTTTCTTGATGTTTATAAATATTTTAATACATTAAATCCTAAATTATTAACGATAATAACCCTAGACTGAAACGTTGTTCGAAGACTCAAAATCAGTAGGCGTTGAAAGCATTTTCTCATCTCTGTCAACTAACTACTCCATATGGGTTTCTCATAATTTTGCATTCTCTTTCTCATATACATTAATTATAGGTCACGTTCTTCGAATTTACTAAATATCGTAGACCTATATTTTAACTTTTAATAGTGTCGTGGTATACGGCTGAGTATATATATATGTACGTTTGTTCCGTACATGAATAACTCTGTTTCTTTTTTCTCTAAGAGTGCTATATTATTTTTTTTTATTGGATTCTTTAACCAGGAAGGATTTATAATAATATATATCTATGACCATATTCAGCGTTCCGAGGATTTAATTAAACAATTAGGGGACAAATATCCTTCTGATTACATAAAGAAATGAAATAAAACTTTAAATATACTAAGGCTATAATAACAGGATCTAAATAAAAATTACTACTACCATTGAGAACTACGCGATGGTTGACATAAAAATTCACTCTATTACGGAATGTTAACTAAGGGACATTTAATAAATTGTAATCCTTTTACCTTTAAACTTAGTGGGAGTCTGGCGTGGGAATGATCTTAGACGAGAACATCGTTGATGGGATGAATCGATGGCTGATGTTGTCGCGGACGTGAGGCGGAATCGGAATCTCAGCTGCTCGTCTCGCTGAGCGAAGGATAATAACAGCTGTCTTTGAGGTAAGTGAGGCGCGTGTGGCAATCCTTCTTGACTTGAAGCTATAAGCTACGAGGATTGTGGATGTAAGATTATTCTAATCTTTGGATTACACTTGTGGGGTTTCTCGATGATGAGACTTAACCAAAAGGTGAATCCTTTCTCGAGTGGAACTTTCCTTTGGTATTCCTCAATGGTTAGGGATTTCTTTGGTTTTATACGAAAACTGAGATGGGGGGGTTTCTCTAACGAGATTGGGATGACATTAATTCTCTATCCCGATGGTCTACTCTTCGATGTGACCAAAAGAAACATCCTCGGGAAGAAAAATCCCGCTCGGTTCCACTTCTTCTCCTTAATTCCCGGATTGGCTCCGGTACTCGTCTTCTCTCGATCGATACTCGATTCTCTCCTCTTTTTTTAAGATCGATGTATATATACCTCAATTATCCCCTGAGGATGGGGGGACGATGAGTGTCCAACTTTAAGCCTCTATCTGAGAGCATCACTTTTCAATGTTGTGATACTTAGCCCTTCTGGTCTTTTCCGGTTTACGTCAGAGAAAGTGAAATTTCGTCTATTTGGCGAAAATAGGCCTAATCAATAGGAAGGGACAGTGAGCCTGTTCATATATTTTTATTCTAAAGGCTCTCCCACCCTCTTTTGTTTATACTAACGGGCTACCAAATCTGCTGATAGTAATCCTTTTTTTTGCGAGCCATATCGAGGATTGTTTTGGGACAGCAGGGCAAAGGCGAAGGGAGGGTTAAAGTATCGGCACATATGCTACCTAACTCTTGACGCTGTACAACTGATCTAGCTTCTATATGTTCCTCGCGATATTAGATTTCCCACAAATGTCTATGTCCTATTGAATCTTGTGTAAATTTACTCACACTGCCACCTTAGTAAAATATGTCCCAATAATTATGGCTTTTTTAAACAAATTTCCCTGCCTTTGTCATTGAAGACTAAATTCACAATATTGAATTTATTTATTCTAGCAAAAATTTCCTAGGGATTCATTAACTGCGTTCCATTAGATGCAATTGTAAATCTCTTATAATTCACACCCCTCCAAAAGTCATTTTTCAACCAAAAGACTATTTTAACACTCGTAAATAGGTACATTACAAATAAATTATTTAAAACATTCTACATTGTTATATATTCATTTTTTAAACATCAGTTTCTTTCTTTCCTTCTAAAGTTTGCTTATGCAACCCAATTCTACTACGATTGAAATTTTAACCATCTAATTTATTTAAATTTACATCTATAGATTCTTTTGTAAACCGGGTATTGCAAAATCATGTTGCACTTGTTACGGAGCTGTAAAAAAGGACAAAATGCTATTTTTTATAAGGTTAGACAGGGTTTTATTGTTTTAATATATAAATATCGGTTGAAATTGTGATATTAATCTTTGTGACAGCTCTGGGCAGCGATCACGTGCTCCAGGCGAGAAACCAAGGCTGCGCAGACGTTACGGACGAACTCCTTCCTCATGCTGGCCCATACGCGGTTGACGGAGGAATTCAGCTCATCGAAGATGCCATGGCAGATCTTGCAGGTCTTGACCACGACATGCGCCCACACGTTGTTTTCGATGCGATCGCGGTCGCCCAATTGAGGCTGCCAAAATTCCTTCGATAACAAGATCATGTTCGACCCCAACTACATTTGACGGGCATGTCCGGGTGAGCCTGAGTAACCTCTTACTGAAAAACTTAGTATGCCTTCTTTGTGATAATTTTCACCTAGCGCACGACTTTCGTAGCCAGAGGTCCGTGTAACAGGCCGCATCTTCTTACCATTTGAAGCAACATCGCTGAGCATCATCACGGAGGCCGGTTGCTTGGTAGTGGACACGTAGTGGATCTCGAAGATCTCCTCGACAAAATTTACCACCCATTATTTCGAATTTTGATAACCTGATAAACCATGAAGGTTATTCATAAAAAAAATGAGAATTCGATTGCTAGCATAAGGTCGGTGAGCGGAGCCATTTCTTCGGACCTCGAATTCTACCTACCGTCCTCCTTCTTGGCTATGTACACTGAGGCAACTTCGATGTTCTTCTCTTTCTCATAGATGTGCTTCTTTGCCACTTTGTGGACTGTGATGCGGCTGCCGTTGAACCGGTGGCAATGACGGACTGGTTGTCGTCCATTCACAGAAGAGTACAGCGCTTGTTTCTTTTCATTTCCATCTTGCCATTTCTGTACACAATGTAAAAGAAGTTTTACTGATACATGACAGAAAAGTATAACTTTTGCATCACACCGGAAATCTCTAAAATGATCCAAAAACAGTGTGTAACAGAACTTTCGCAAAGCTTGTATAGGGGCATGAAAATGAAAAGGTTGAGTTCAATTACATCGTCATATTTTTTCATTTTCCTGCTCTATTTGTTTGAGTAGAGTATCAAATTAATTAATTGATGAGAATTAATAATAATATAAACCAGTACTAAAATTCTTACTCTGTTTAGGTGTAAATAACATTAATAAAAATGGTACTCTTCAAATCACTTTATTTTCATACGTAGTTAATGTATTAATACAGAACATAAAATTTTCTGCAATCAATTATTTTTGGGCTAAGAATTTTGAGGGTTCATTTAAAGGTTAAAACCTCCAATCAATATATTATCCATTGAATAAATCCACCAGCCATTAAACCTGGACTTTCTGAAGCCATTATTTTAATTAATTGTATGAAAAGGTGATTTGAAACTATTCTTGAGTCAAAAATGTATAAGCTTTCTCAATATAATGATTAATGAGGAGTATTATAAGTTATTCATTTTTTCTCATAAAAACAAGACAAATAATTTATGTACCTCTCGCAGATAGCTCTTGAAAATAGGTTGATTAAAAACGAAGAAGTTAGCCGAAGTGAAAATGTGTGAAAGGCATTGATAATAACATTTCAAATGCAGAGGAACTTTCAAGAAAATTTCAAACGCAGAATCCATTTCAGTCGCGTGCACGTGACTCTATAGGTAACGCTGTCGGTCCGTAGGTCGATGGTAAGATAGTAAGCGTTTTACTTTCCAATGAATTTTTTGGCAATAACATCGTAAATATTCCGCCAATTTTAAAGAAATTTGAAACCCTAATGTTCATTTACATCATTCTTTGAATTATATAATTGCCAAAGTTATCCTAAGGATAGTCAGGGAAATATTAAAAGTTTTGTACGTCGTAAGGTCATAGGTCAGAATAATCGAGAACATGCGACCTAAGTATGTTGACTTTGTTTAAAAGCTTTGACGACAATTTTCTTCCCGAGTAACTAGATTTAGTTACCTGGGTCATTCACTACTTAATTTAACCTTCTGATAAATTAATTCTTCCTGCATCTCTCCTTCCAATCTATCTCAAATAAATACGAGTATATGTTATTTTCTACTGGATCAGATCATTCAAACATTATTTAAGCAATATTTCAGGAGATATAACAGTAATATCCCTTGAAAAAAATACTTCCAATAGTTCCTATAAATATCATATTTCTGAATGTCTTTTACAAAGATTAAAATAGAGTTGGGAAGTTTTGGCTTTCTGCCAAGAAAAGTGCCGATTCGTATCGGAAATCGAACGCGAAGCCTATTTCTCCTATAGTGATTCCTCTATAGTGGGATTATTATAGAAGAGGCTGGAGAACTATCGAGGTACCCAGAGCAAACGACCACTGACTTCGAACAAGCAGGGAAATATGAGAGATGTAAATTTTCTTCTTTGATACACCTCAAAAAAGAGGGTTTACAAATACTTTTTTAACTCCAATATCGAAAGTGCACACTTTTTGGCAGAATTCCCAATAATGAATTTTCACATTTCTTTCTAGTATTTTTTGTTATAGAAGGAAGTTCTTTATCGAATCTAATGATTGTGAGTGAGAGACTTATGTTTTGTGGCATTTCTGTTCTCCCCACCTAATATTTATGGATAAATTTAGAGGGTAGTGCAGTATATCGTTGTAAATACATATGACAGCTGATGTAAGGCTATCTATATTATACTTTTATCAGATTCTGCGATATTTATCGTAATGAAAGTTGACCTATGAGGATAAAGATAAAGCCCACAAGGAATATTTTCATTAAATTTTATCTTAAATACAAGTAAAATGCTAGAACTTAATTAAAAATCATATACACAGGATGAGTGATCGGTAAAGACCCTAAGATCCAGGTGATGCTAGTCTAAGAAAAAATATGTAAAAAGAAAAAAAAGAAGCCGATCAAAAGGGTGATATTATTAATTTTTTTAAAAATCTAAGGAAAACATATCTAAGAGGAGAACAAAAGACGATTAAAAAAAGCCATATTATTAATTTTTAAAATTCGAAGAAGAAAACTTGTGTGGGAAATAAATAGTCACAGATTTTTCGGAAGGCATTGAAGATTTGAGGGAACAGAATGCTCTAGGTTTCAGTTGCATTCTGGTTTCCATACTACGTCTTGCGCCTTTAAGGTGAATACCAACGAAGGCGTATCCCGTACTATGTTTGTAAAAAAAGATCTGTAAGAAATCACAATAGCTAGAAAATATTAAATAACGTTGCAGGCAAATAGCTGCAGAAATTTACTCACGCATTCAGGCATGAATGTAAAATAACTGGCATTGACTCCTGGAGGTATCCAACCATTCATAGGTCAGCCACAACATAATTACTCCTGCTACACCGGACATAATCTTGTGAGCAATATAGGAAGAAGAAAGATTGTGTAATAGAAAGGGTAAAGGGTGGAAAGAAGAAGGTGCATTACCTCTTTCGACCTCGACCAGGGATAAGTGAATTAATGCTGATCAGTGTCTTTCATGCAAATTTAGCTGCCAACTCTCAAACTAGCAAATAATGGGCTTTTAATTAAGCAGCCTAGATTGTATTATAATTTAAATGTCTTTAAAGGAGAAATTCCGGCTAATTTCAATCAGATTTGAGAGTATCGGTGATGATGGAGCCAATAAAGCGCGCCATTCATTCAGTCTAAATTGGCTACCCACTTGTGGGGGCTTTTCTAGAGAAAGCGAACTAAGATTATTCACTCGGACTTCATATCACTTCTTTCTAGATTAGGGATTAAGTTCGTCCTTATTCTTTGAAGGAATTTAAGGTTAAAACTTCGTTTTATATATGACAGCAGCTTAATTTAAGGATATGACAAAAGAGAAGTCTGACAATGGCTTTATATGTAAATATGTATAATAACTAATTTCTTTTTTACGTAAATTCCTTAAGTCACGTAATATAAGCCATTCATAGAGGTGTTGATCTTTTTGGTTTTCTTATCTAATCTGAATAAAAATACCAATTCTATTGATACTCCCTTCTTTTTAGTCACTTTGTAAATTTTGTAGATCACAATATTTTTTTATATATTTGAATTTCGTATCCTCACCAATTTTGAAAAGTTTATTATTTATAATAATATTGATATTGATTATATACAGCCATGTACGAAATGTCTAGCCTATCGAAGCCTCTTGTGACGCTACCCAGCTATACAGTAATTAATTCAATTTACTAAAACTCACATCTCTCGGTCATACAATCTGCTTTTAAATCCAGTATATTAAATCTCTCCCTATACGAAGAGATTTTAACTTTATCACAAGACCTTTGGCAGA
Organism: Ceratothoa steindachneri; assembly: GCA_963969495.1. NCBI lineage: Eukaryota > Metazoa > Arthropoda > Malacostraca > Isopoda > Cymothoidae > Ceratothoa > Ceratothoa steindachneri. The sequence continues at coordinate 116,703,327 of OZ018326.1, forward strand.
AGACTATAAAAGCCTTTGGAAAATATTTAGGAACTATATTTAGCCTATTCTTATTGTCGAAGGCTGAGATCATTTAGAGAAACTTCAGAATATAATAGTTATTCGGTCCAGAACACTTTTGTCTATGCATTCTTATCTAAATATTAATGGAATAGTATTAAATACTAGTTAGTATTTTAAGGTTGTGGGCGTTACCATTGACAACAATTTGACTTTTGAGAAGCACATACGTAATATTGCTTTCTCTGTGTACAAGAAAGTTGGTATCTTGTTGAGATGGATTAGAATGCTTGGAGACGAATCTATTATAACTAAGTGTTTTAATTTCTTCCTTCTTCCATGTTTGGAGTATTGCTCTTCCTTGTGGTCCTCAGGTGCATATTCTCATCTTAAGCTCTTGGATAGAGTTATGTGTTCGGTCAAATATATTTTACCACGTATTAATGTTGACCTGTAGCATAGGCGTAAAGTGATTTATTTATGCTTGTTACCTAAAATGTACTACAGTGATAAACATCCTTTGCATTTGTCCTTACCTGATCTAGCTGTTTTTGCTCGTAATACAAGGAAGGCAGCCACTGCTAATTGTGTGACATTTTCTAGTATCAGGTATAGAAAAAAACAGTTTTCCAGTTGTATTATTGTGGCTGCAATCGTGATTTGAAATGGTTTGCCTAGTGTTATTTTAGAGTCTACTTACCTCCATACATTTAAGAGAAGAGCCAACTCATTCTATTATCTGCTGACATCACCTGATATACGGTGTTTTATTTCATTTTTTTCCTCATATTTAATGTTTACTCTTCTTTTGTCTCTATCGTATTTTTATTTGCAGGTTGATCCCCATTGGGAGCCCCTTGGATTTATAGTCTTTGACCTTTTCCATGAGGGTGGTCAACTCAAAATTTAAAGAAAGAAAGAAAGCAGGCGATCGCAAGAGAGAGCAAAATTCCAAGATCCAATGTCAAAATAAACTAAATCTTTACTTAAGAAATCCAAAAGATTTACATTTAAACGAAATCTTATATGCTCGATATTTCCCAAACTTTTATATTTTTAAAAAAATTTTATTAGTGTTAAAAATAATATTTATAGTAAGATATTAGAGAAGTGCATCGACACAGCATCTCTTTGAGCAGAACACATTATGATTTATGAAATCCACTATACATTTTTCTTCATTGCCTTTCATTTCGTTATTTATATATTTATACGAGGCATTTAAATGTCGATAAAACTTTTCTTTTTTGTCTTGCTAACGACAAAATGTGTGAAAGAGAATACAGTTTTCATTTCCATATTATCTTGGCGTCCTCTATAGAAAACGCATTTAATTCTTGCGTGTTATATTTCGATTCTGGCAAGTTAAATATCTGCGGCACTGTTTATTTATATGCTTCATTATACCATTTATTTCGTTTTTATTATAATAAATCTGTCTATTAGTTTCTTTTATTCCTATCCTTTTAAATAGTTTATAAACAAAAGTACTTTCTACAGCTTTTGATCCATGTTTTAGTGACAGCACTATTATCGGAGTGAACCTTTGTATATAATATTTCTAATTCATCAATGATATTTCTCAAGCTCTACTTATTTGTTTAGAAGCAGGAAATTTCAAATGTTAGTTTGTGGATCATTGATGCAGGAGAAATTAAATTACAGGGGAATCCTTGACATTCCGGTCCGCATTTATATTATTTTTCCTGGCTAGACTTGTTCATATAATTTTCGGGGGAAACAAAGATGTTGAGGTGTTAATCTGTTTGTCTGTTCTGTTTGGCTCAAATTGACGATAATTAATGTCTTCCTTTTTCACAAAATATTTGATGTATTGTTGAACAGTCAACGGCGTTGGACGAAATACAAGCTATGAGAATATTATAAAAGACTTACCTACATCATAAGGATCGTACTGGGTATCAAAATGCCGACATCTTGACAGGTGTTTATAAATGCTCTGTTAACATTTCAAAAGATGTAAAGCGTGACCTGGGCAGATGCATCGGAAAATACAAAGCCGTACACGTGAGAAATAAAACCAGCAGTCGTGCTGACTGCATACGCAAGCAGGAATTCATTCACAACTTCGTCACATGTTAATATAAAACCCAAGTAATGGGAATACCCGCCTTGAAGAGAGGAATGGGTGTTGGAGTTACCACCATGAAGTTGGCCCTAGATAAGTCCCTTCGCTATCATTCTTAAAACAGGCGCTAGGGACAAATTCTGACAGATAAGATCATGAAGAACATCTTGATGTAGGCAAAGAACTTGTTACCACGTTGAAGCATTCTTTTGAATAGAAGACGATCTGGTTCTTTTAAGATTAGAATTGATTCACCAATATCCATCTAGACAACATTCCTAACAACATTTGGAAGTCTTATAATCCATGCGACGTTATACATGTAATGAAGACCAAGTTTACCCAAACTGACATAGTCTCAAGATTTGTTTCTAGGTCGTTAGGCTTAATTAAAACAGTTATGTGGACTTGCTGAATATTAGGCTCAAGCCCTGGCTGGAGAGAGTTTCGGCTGGAAACATTCCCTCTTTAGAAAGTCAAAAGTGGTTTTCGGAAATTTTATGAATTCCACATCCCCACTCTCAGGCCTACTAAATCGTCCTAAGGACACATTGATTTTTGCATGCACCAGAATCCGTAGACGTTCAGAGGCCGTACTGGATGCTAAGAGCGGCTTATATGAGTAATCTGTTTTCTCCTAGCCCTAATCTAGTTGATATTTGTTAAATTTTAAATTATATTTATATTTAAGCTAGATATTGCTGTGATATTTTCTTCTAGATAACCGTGAATATATATATATATATATATATATATATATATATATATATATATATATATATATATATTATATATATATATATATATATAACGTCCCTTCCCCCCCAAAAGTGCCAATAATAATAATAATAATAATTACTATCCTAAAAGCTCTCTCTTTTAAATCGTTCTTTTAAGAATGAACCCAATTCAGTTGGAAATTACTTGAAATACGCGTTTAAATGTCATTGTGATATTTGAAGGGGGATAGAAAAAGATAAGGTTCCTCGCCGACACAGGCACCTAGGCATCCTCCTCTCTTGAGTGGGAGAAAGGATGGAAAGAGGTCTCCGTTCGACCCTTTATCTAAATTCATCTCCTCCCCAAAGGGTCGAAGTGGATAAGGATGGGGAAGACGCATCCGTCTTATGATCATTTCTTCCCATCACTTCTGACTCTTTTACTCGACTTTTACCTTCACAACTTTTAAATCGATAGTGGTTGTATCGTCTAATCTCTTTTAAAATTTTCAGTTTCTCTTTCATTCATGTGTTTATTATGGCATTCATGCCTTTATCTGTTTTAAGGTATATTTCGTGATTTTTACGTTGTATATGTTGCCGTGAATTTTACGTATTAATGATATTTTGACTTTTAATTTTAGTTCTTTTCTTTTGTAAGTTTAATTTTACACTTTTCCATTTTCACTCGATTCTACTTTGATAATATCCCTTCACTTATGTGTTTCACATTTCACTTTACTTTAAGTCTTTTTATATTTTAGTATGTCCCTTTTTATTTATTTACTCTTAACCCTAGAACGCTAACGATGGGTACGAGTTACCCAGAGCAACGACGTCATTATCAATGCGTATGGTTCCCGCGCTGCGAGGGTGACCATGTGCTCAGTATCTGCAGTTGCCCGCTCGACAGTGTAGGAGAAGGTTACGTCGTCTCGCTCTCTCTACTCCGCCGTGCTGTAGGCTTACGTTTGGGTACGGCTTACCCGTAGTTGGTGATACAGTGGGTTGTGCACGTCGGGTGCTACCTACCCAGGGTTAGTGTTCACGTTCTATTTTAGTGATCGGCGTAAACAGTGTTACTTACAAATATGTTTTTTCCTTTCAGATTACAGGTTTATTGAACGTGGCTATGCGTAAGAAATCAATAGCACAGAGTGAAATAGATAATATTTTATTGAACAGTTCTGATGAAGAAGCTGACAATGTGGAGTGTGAAAGTTTTTAAGACAGTAAGATTGATGCTGAATATGTGCTACAACCGGGTGACAGTGACTGCAGTGACAATAGTAACTTGGATGATTGAACACCAAGTAAGAAAACAAGGAAAGTAGTGCGTGGTAGCCCTGCCTTGCCTGTGGCAAGCTTTGCTGCTCTACCTGCTACTGCCACATTTACTGGCCCTGCTGCTCCACCTGCAACTGCCCCTATTACTGGCCTTGCTGCTCTACCTGCTGCTGCCCCTGTTGTTGGCCCTGATGCTCCACCTGTTGTTCCCGTGCTGCTCCGCATGGACGACGACGCCGTGTACCTGCAACGAATCCTGATGAGCTGGTTGTAAACTTCAACACAGCTACCATTAAAACTAAAAAGGACTCTGTGTGGAGTACTAGACCATATGCAGCAGCATCAGGAGGTACTCATGCAAGAAATATATTGCAAGGTTTACAGCCTGGCCTATCCCAACAAGCTTTCCAAGCCGACAACCCAGAGGAGTGTTTCTCTTTGTTCTTTGTGGAAACTCATCAGCGAAATTGTGCAGTGGACCAACCAGAAAATAGATGTGGATGCAGCAAAGTACAAACAGCATAAGGCCATAGTACATCGCACAACACGTGAGAAGATACTTGCCTTGTTTGGAGTACTCATCTTTAGTGGCTAGAGGAGAGACAAACACCTCTCCACTAAGGATGTCTGGAGCCCTAGAGTTGATGCTAATTTCTATAGGGCAGTTATGTCTGACGGGCGCTTTACTTTCCTCCTCAAGACCATACGGTTTGATGACTCCAATACCAGAGAACAGCGAAGAAAACCGACAAATTTAGCCTCAATCAGGAAGGTGTGGGATGTTTTCATTGAGGCCTGTGGCACCCACTAGACGAGTTTCTGACTGTTGACGAGCAGTTGCTTGCCTTGCGAGGCAACTGTCCCTTTCGCATGTACATCCCAAATAAGCCAGCGAATTATAGCATCAAGATCGTGATGGCAAATGATCTCAAGAGCAAGTACATGCTCTCAGGGATCCCCTATCTTGGGAAGCAGGGGACACTGCCGAGAGACGGACAAAACCTTGGACATTCCTTCACCAAGAACCTGACACAGCGCTACCACAACACCAACAGGAATGTGACAACCAAAAATTGGTTCACTTCTGTGCCCCTCATCCAGGATCTGCTGCACAATTGTGGGATGACGCTGATGTGGACAGTCAGGGGGAAGAAGTCCGAGATACTAGGAGAGATGAAGGACAATACCACACTGACACCAGGTTCCAGTGCCTTCCTATTCACGGAAGACATGACACTGATATCGTATGTGCCTAACACCACTTCCAGCAAGCAAATTGTCCTCCTTCTATCTTCAATGCATGGAGATAGGTCCTTGGTCAGTAATGGGAAGCCAACCATCATTGATGACTACAACAGGACGATAGTGGGAGTGGACACTTTTGACCAAATGTGTAGCCAATATTCGTGTAGGAGGAAGACCAAAAGGTGGCTATGGAACTGGTCAAACCTTGAGCAGTGCATCGGCTCGTAAGTCAAACTCTGCCGAGGCCGCTCAAGAATTATAGATGCGCTGTCTTTAAGCTGTCCACCCCCGCTGGACATTCATAAGATGCTAGACCACTTACAGCACAGATGAAGGAGGCCATGCTGCGCTGTGTTGTGTGTCCCTCGAAGGCAGATAAAAAAACACGCTTCTGGTGTTCGTCCTACCAACGAGCTTTGTGTCCCAACCACTATTACACCACCTGTGGCAACTGTGTATGAGGCTGAGGATGGTATAAATTTTTCCTATTTTTACCAATATTTTTCAGTACATGTTTTTGATACCGAAATAATCCATTTTTCTGTTTTTCTTAATGTTAAGTCAAAGTTTGAAGTGCTTTTATGTAAATCTATTCCATTAAAGCTTTACATTTAATATATTTTATTTTTCAAATTGGGTCTGATATACCCATGGTTATTAGTGGTGTTTAGTGAACTGTTTAGTTACTGTTCCAGGGTTAACTTTACTGTGGTACTATAAATTCACTTTTGTTTTTTTTCAACTTTCGATTACACTTTGAGTCTTTTTGTATCATGTAAGATCGAAACTAATGTCAGATTTTAGTGTAGTTATATATTAAAAATGAAAATACTCAAGAATATAAAAATTATTAATCATAATGTGGTAGAATATGGTCAAGTTAACCCTTTCTGCATTTCGAGTGCCTGGAAGATTTGTGATATACTAGGAGATTTCGTCCGAGGGAGAAATCCTTGCCTTGGAGCAAAGTTCAAATAATAGTCTCTTGAAAATCACTATTATGGACTAAACTTAGATCTTCATCTCGAGTAAAACACGAATCGAGACTGTTCGCGTTGCGTTTGAGGAGCGGCGGGAGGCGGGTTCAAGGTAGATTCACGTGAATACCAGGAGCTTGATTGGTTTTTGAGAGAATTGTGCATAGTCCAACGGGACGCGAATACCGGGGACCGATGGAGGGCGGGCAGAAGATACTGAGGGGGCATGGCGGGCAGCGGATACTGTTGCGCAGGGCGAATGGCCTATAATGACTTCCAACTCTGGCGCTTAAGGATTTATAGTTTGGTCAAATGGGGTTTTATCCCCTACGTTCGAAGGGAATGGTTCCAGGGTCCGACGCATTTTCAGACAAGAGTGTTCTTGATCTATTTGCACGATCGCGGGAAGCTTCCTAGCCTAAAGAGGCGAAACTTTTTACGACTTCAGATTGGACCCTTTGGGTTCTAAAACTTGCCGCAGCATCCTCTGATTGCGTCATTCCAGGTCACTGTAGCGTCTCACGGCGTGACATAATTTCGCATCTCCATTAGCGCAGACAAAAAGGGTCGCCCAGGTGTCTGTTGTCTCTCTCCCAATTGAAGGGTGAGGTGGTGCGTAGCTTCTTCTCTCTCTCTCTGATCTCTGACACATAAACATAACTTCCATTGTTTTCTAGAACCTCCTTCCTTCTGTCAACAAGCTTATAAATGCCACGCTTTTAAAATTATTTTAGTTTTGGATGCAAGTATGAATACAACTCGATTTAATGTCTTTATTTGATGTCAACTTTAGGCCATCGAAATGTTTCTGTAATCCCATAAACAAGTATATCAGAAGGAACAAGGTAGAAAGAATATGGAGGATAAAGCAATATTTCCAAACCTAGATTCTCCAGGAGTTTTTGGTCATTCTAGCTGTGTGAAGAAGGGTATTATTGTGATAGAGGATGACACTCCTCTTTCTGACTAAAGAAGGTTGCTGTTTGTCAGCCTGTTCTAAAACGATTAAGTTGATTGCAGTAGCGCTTAGCATTCATTGTTTAATTGTTGTCTGAAAGCTTGTAATAGATAATTCTTTCAATATCCAGCCATACACTCTATATGATCTTTGTGGGACGAAGTTCTCCTCGCGATTCTTGAGAAATTCATGAAATAGTGCCTGAAGGTTTCGTGCGAGCAATGATTGACAGTAAGCAATACGCTTTTGCGGATACGTGAAGGACAGTTCTTGCGTGGAGTTTTGTTAATTTCGGGTTTTATATGTTTGCGGTATTCCTGTTAGATTTTGATGTCTTATTTTTTATTGGTCTGGTTACATGTTTATGTCCGTTTTTTCGTTCATTTTGGTTAATGACATTACTTCCATAAATAAAGGTACTTTATCAATTCTTAGCTGATATTTTCCGCTGAAAAATCGATTTTTAAAGGAATACTATATTAGAATATGTATTTATTACACACGTTATGTCCTAATTTTTTATTTTAATGTTTCTACACTGAAGTCTAGTGCTCATATATCCAATATCACTTCATAAATTCAATCCTAGGCATCTTGAGCATCAGCTATTTGTTTTTCATAAGAGAAAATTATTTCACTTGATGGCATTGAAACATTGACCTACTTATAGTAATCAACTCTTCTTCCTTCACTTTTTTGTCGCTTTTACCTATTGACTTGTCTATTATACTCAAGTTTATCTCGAAATTAAACCTGATTTAATCCAAAGAAAGTAATCATTTCTCTCTGACCTTTAATGAGAGCAAGTTCCTCCACAGAGATCTTCATCTCCATAGGGGATTTAAATTAGTTTGAGTTTCGTTTTTACAACCAGGGCAGCCAAATTCACAGCCAAAAGAATTTTAAACTTGGGCCTGAGGATATAAACATGTCTAGGTTTGTAATGAAAATATTTTAGGCCTGTAGCTCTCCTCTCGCAAAAGGCTATGTTTATGGCCTGCTCCCAGTTCTTTTGGATCTTTTTCAGATTGTGACTCTTGAATTTACAACGGGGGCTAGAAAAGAACTGCTCCCTCTTTCCCATTTTTCAAGCACTTTAGGGTAAATATCCTTGGCAAGATTGGCTGCTGGGTAGTTTCTCACATCCTCACTTCAGAATGTAAACCAGGGTTTGGAATTTTTTCAATCTAGATTTTCAAATGTGTGAATGACGCCAGTCTTGTAATTTTAAAAGCAATTGTAGGTCAAATCCCACCTGTTAGGATGGTATTACTGAAGGCGACGTAATCTTCAGCACATACACGGAAGAATATGTTTCAAAAGGTGAATTAAGAAAAGAAGTGAAATATATATAATTATTAATATAATAATAGTCATTTTATTCCTCAAGATGACAAAAATAAGTCAAAACTTTTAAGTAGCCAACCAAGTAGAACTAAAATGATATTAAAATAAAAGAAAACTAACTTTAGAATTCATAAGTAGGGCTTAAAATTTTAAGCACCCCTCATTTATGTAATTAGAACACTGAAAAGATTGACAAACAATTATATAGCACATTATTCCATAGTATAGCATAATATACCATAGCAGATCAAACTTTTATATCATAGAATATTATTACATATCATATTAGAGCATAGCACAGCATTACATAATATAGCACAGCACAGTATAACATAGTGCTGTCTAGCATAGTATATTATATCATAGTATAGCATAGCATAGCATAGTGCTGTCTAGCATAGAATACCATAGCATAGTCTAGCCTAACCTAAAATAGCATAGTATAGCATAGTAGAGAATAGCATAATATTGTCTAGCATAGCATAGCCTAACCTAAATTTGCCTAGTATAGCATATCATATCATAGCCTAGTATTTCCAAGCCTAGCTAAACATAGGATCGCCTGCACTAAAATACTGAAGAGTAGCCTAACTGTTCGGGGCCTAACCTAGCCTAACTTACAATAATATAGTTAAACTAGTATCACCTAGCATAGTATAGCCTACTGTATCATACCTTAGCTTATTATACCCAACCCTATCGTATCCTAGTATAGTCTAGCCTAGGTTAGTAGATTCTAGTCTAACCTAGCATATTATAGTATAGCCTAGCCTAAGCTAGCCAATATATCTTTGTCTAGCGTTATTCAGCTTAATATATCATAGCATAGCCTAACCATGTATTGCTTAGCATTGCGTGCCAGAGCCTAGCCTACTATAGCCAAGCTAGTAAGGCTACTATATTCTAGCCAATATATCATTGAACACGAGAGCCTAGCCTAATATACAATACTATAGGTTATCTTGGTATAACCTATCCTAGCATAACCACACTAACATAATATAGAGAAGCATATCATATTATAGCCTAGCCTAGTTTATCCTAGACCAGTATACCATACCATAACCTAGACTAAAATAACCTCGCATAGCTTAGTCTAATATAGCCTTGTTTAGCTAGCCTATCGTTGCCTAACATAGCAGTGCATAGTCGTCCCTAGCCTATTATACTTTAACCTAAACTAGCATAGCAATGTATGGCCCAGTCTTGCCTAGTATAGCTTAGCATAGCTTAGTCAAGCCTAACATAGTATAACCTAGCTTAGCATTAACTATCTTAGACAAGTATAGCCTATACTTTCGTATTATATCCTAGTCAAGCATAGCTTACTATTGTCTAGCCGAACATATTATATGTTATCCTAGCATAGCATTTTATAGCCTAAATTATAATACTATATCTTACCCTTGTACATTATTTCTTAGCATAGCTTAGAATAGTATAACCTTGACTATAATAGCCTAGCATTTTATAGCCTATTCTAGGCTTTCCTAGCAGGGTATAGCATAATAAAGCCTAGTCTAGTCTAGCAGAGTATCGCGGCATAGTTATCATGTTATTGCGAAAACAAAATAATTCACTGGCTAACCTTGGGAAGACTTTGGCAATTATATAATTTGGAAGAGATGTAAAACAACATTAGGGGTTTAAATTTCTCTAGAATCGGCTGAATAGTTATGATGTTATTGACAAAACAAACTAATTCCGAGGCTAAACTTCGGAGGAATTTGGTTATTATAGCAATCAAAAGACATGAAAAACAACATACGGGTTTAAATTTCAATATAATCGGCCAAATACTCACGATGTTATTACAAAAAAAAAGCAAAACGGGGACAGATCAACCACATAGTTTGATGTAGAGTTCCTGGTGAATAAAAACTTTTAATGACAAAGTATAAAAAATTGAACGATTTATAAGAAGCAACTTTTAGAGGGAAGATGAAGGGAAATTAGATGAAACCTAAATTTAAACATTAGCTATTCATGAATTAATGTGCAAAATAATGGCTGTTTTGTATAAATTTGAAGAGTTAGTAGCTCCTGATAAAGTCAATTTTTTTAGATGATTGCTTCAAAATGGTCATATTTGTTGATAAATTGCCTGCCATCTACTTAAATGTCTTTCTTCTGCATGCCCAACAAGTTTTCTATTGGATATATGTAAAAACTATTGGGACTCCAGTTCATCATTGAGACACAACTTTTTTTAATTATATTAATTTTTAGATAACTTTTAGTCATTACGAGCAGCATTATCCTCATGAAGGAAGGAGACTTCATGATCTTTATTGGCTGTCTCTTAAACTAGGACAAGAAATTTTTCTCCAATAATTAGCAGTATCTACAACCGTCAACAATTACAGGGCTAATCAGTAATCTTTCTTCCACTTGTTTTCGTTTGATAAAGTATTCACCTGACATCCCTTTACAACTCCCGCTCTTGGCCAACCATCCGACTTGTCCAGAGCGAGACATGATTCATCAGTGAACAAACTTTGCTAAAGTCATTTTTTATTCATCTCTAGGCAGACAACACATTTCTCTTTAGTTTTTTTTGGTGGAGAACAGCTCTTCAGTCTTAATCCCTAACGGTAGGCAATTTCCTTAGAGCCTTGTTACTCTCGGAAGAGAATCAGCCCCAGTAGCTGGAAAATGAGTCGTTGCTAGCAGAATAATCTTTAGCTACATCTCTTTCCATTTGAGATCTCCTGTGTTAGGTTTTCCAAATCAGTTCTTTTTTCTTTTTTTAAAACCATTTACATCAATTTTTTGGAAAGTAGGATGATCACTATTGAAATCTTTAAAAATTTGCGTGGTAGACTTACCTTCTCCTAACTCCTTCACGATAGAATTCTTTGTTTTTTAATGCAGTTCCCTTTTCCAGAGCTTTATATATATATATATATATATATATATATATATATATATATATATATATATATATATATATATATATATATATATATATATATATATATATATATATATATATATATATATATATATATCCTTTTAAAGAATAAAGAACAGAATAAAAATTTTTTGGGGGGTATTCTTATGCCAAAAAACTCTTTTCATTCTGATTTGTTCGCAAATTAAAATTTTCTTCTTGATTTCACTTTCTGATAAAATCGTTCTTAAGGTAAAATCGATAAATTTGAACGAATTCAAAAGAAGAAGGACGAAACTCCTTTCTAATAAAAAGACAGCGAAATATTGTATATAACTGACCCTCATGACATAAAATTTATGACCGTCTTCAAGTGCACACAAAATCAATACAAGCGCAATATTTTGCGCAGATATAAGACACTTGTCTTTATATCCAACCAAAAAGAGTGTATCTTAATATATATGTATGTTATTGTCTTAATAATAAATGCATACTATGTCGTTAATTTTCTGGTTTGTTTTCTAGTATAATAATAGCTCCAACTATTTTCCGATCCACTTCTTTCTCAAGGCTATTTCAAATATAGAAAAAATATCTCTCCAGTCATTTTAACTTTGAGTAGTAGAATTATGGTTGTAAATTACTTGCATCGAACTTCATACCATGTAGAAAAGGGATGTCTTACATCTCTTTGTTTTGATACTAGGAAAATAATAGCTTTCCGCCACAATCAGAACGGGGCAGTACTTTCCAAATAGGTGATCATTGTAAGGACCATCTCAATTTAATTAAAAATTGTTTGAAACTATAAATTTGAAAATTAAAAATCCCAATGATTATAAATAGACAGTTTTAATCTATTAGGAGAAAACATATGATTATTCAATTCAAATAGAAATCATGCAAGTTAATTATATTTAAATACAAAATGTTAAAGAATAGCAGGCAAGGATTTAAAAAAAAACATCCTCAAATTTAGCTTACTTCAGTTATGTAAAATATTATATATCCTTAACTCTATAATTTAACTTGGTGAAATTTGGAAATTTTTGAAAATGTGCTTTTGCCTAGTGGAGAAGTAACCTTTCATGTTTTTAAGTTTAGGTTTATTTGAAACTTTAATTCTAGGACTGTATTTTGTATGTTTCGAGCTATTATCAAAGTTCTTTACTTTCTAAGAGTTTAGAAAAAAATAAATATAATTATCGAATGTTTTGAAATGAAAAAACATACAAATCGTGAAGTTCAAAAAAGATATTAAAAATAGGGCTTTGGCGCATTTTTACTATCATTTCGTATATAAATCAAATTTAGATGATAAAAGAGATCTGATGAAGGTTTTTCTATATATCGAACCGGGTGAAATAACTTAAAAAAAAAGGTTTCAGGGTGTTTATGTTGAAAAAAGTGTTTGGAAAATTCTCAACTATATATAAATCTTCAAGGGATAAAGACAATATAATAAAAGGTGAAATAACTTTAAAAACATGTTTCAGGATACCTATGTTGAAAAAGTTGTTCAGGGTGTTCAAATAAAGAGTCTATAAAGGGGATTATAAAAAGCGGTTTAGAATAGCAAATAAGCCGTAGGCCACACGCCGAAGGAGTGCCTGTGGAACCAAGTTCTTTCTGTAAGGAAGAATACGAAGTATGGCTTATATATATATATATATATATATATATATATATATATATATATATATATATATATATATATATATATATATATACACTCGAGAGAGAAAGAGAGAGAATAAAAGGCTTCATTAAGAACGTGTCAAATACGTCTTCCAAAGGACATATCCTATAAAATTATGATCATTTTGCCAATTTACTTAATTTACATAACTTTAAACTAACTATCTGATATAAGGTATTTCTCCTCATAGAATAACTTCATTAGCATATATTGTAACTCTTGAACCTAAACAAAGCTAGTTAATTCCAAATATTGAGGTCTACACAGATATTTAAATATTATTACTATTAACATTTCTAAATCTCATTTTTTTGTGTATGGTATTTATAATTGGAATTAGGTTAGGATAACTCGGACATCCTTTTCGCCAGATTAGCTATTAGGGCATACTTCCCCGTATGTATTTGTTATTGATACATCCAACGTCATAGATTCGGGAATATAAATATGTGTCTCGTAAAGATAATGATTTAAAATTGACTTAAAAGAGTTTTTAATTACTGAGAATAAAGGCAAATAACAAAATAAAGGAAAAACTTAGATTCAGAAAAAAAGCTATAGTAATTCTAACATTCTTGTCAATGTATATAATAATAAACTCTATTACATAGCAATCTTTAAAGACAGAGATATTCCTTCGAATAAGGCCTACCTAACATTTCAGTAGACACGAGAGAAGACGTGGGTGTTCAAAGTATGCTTCAGAACACCAAAGGAGAGAAAGAAACGTATATTAGATCAGATTACAGGTCATTCCACATTTTTTGGCTGAAAATCCAGAAAGCATGCTCTCTTGTGCAGCATAGATAATAAAGATAAAAAAGAGAGGAACAGGACAAGAACTTAGAACTCCCAATCGAGAGGATAGGATCTGTTGGAAGGACAAGATTAAGAGCTTAAGATGATTAGATCTTTTAAGATAAGTGGAGGACATTAACGGTAATGCAGGATATGATGAGTATCCATTTTGATTCAAGGAGTAAAATTATGGCACAGGAGAGTCGTACTTGGTAGATATAAACTCGGGACAGCAGCCAAAATAAATGATTTGCTATAACTTAGAGAGGAGGTAAGGAAGACATAAATGGCAGTCTCAAAGCAATTGCGGCCAGCGTGGACGGGATACGGCGTAGATATGTACATATCTAATTTTGCAAAGGAAAATCTAATCTCTGTATTGATGTTGCTTTTGCGTTTTATCCAAAGAAATCCTTAAAGAAAATTTTATACTCTCAAGTGATAGCATGCTATATAATCAGTCTTATTCAGTTCAGGAATAATATTAAACCAATGATTTTACATTTCCCTCGCAAATTTTTATCGCTTCAATTTTATTGATGACAATTCGGTAATACTTCAGATTTGGGGCGCACGGTAGTTTGCGCTGTTAGTAGGATAAAATTTTGGGTTACAATATATCTCTTATGACGTCAGACGGTAGCTTCACATGTGACCAATTACAGCGTTATATTTTTTTGTTGTTTTCGGGATTTGTAACTTTTAGTCTGTATTATTTACTAAATATCTGCGCCTCTGCTCGTTTATAGTTTTTTCTAGGTTAGGTAAGGTTTCTTGATGTCTTTTATTGTTTTTGGGGGGGTTTTCGTAGATTTGGTTTCGAGGTGAACAATAACAGCTTCTTACTTGCAACGTCGTAGCTCTAAATAGAACCCGTTTAACATTTGTTTCTATTTCGTTATGGCTTTTTCGTGCTCTAGTTGTGCTTCTTCGTTATTTGAATTCGGGTTTATTTTTCATGACCGCGAAAAACTTTTAGATTATTTAGAGGCGCATAAACTATTGAAGAAACCTATAAAAGTAGGTATTGTTTGTCATTAGCTTAGGATTTCCTGCCAGTAAAAAGCTGTTGGGAAAAAAAACAGTAAATTCAAGGTGACTGCTCGTGGAGGAGATACTACAGCAGTGGGACCACCCTGCGATGATCCTGAGTTTCAGTCAATTGAGGGGGGTGTCTGGGGGCGCATTCCCCCAATATATACTCATATACAAGAAAATATAACGCTGTAATTGTTCACATCTGACGCTACCGTCTGACGTCATAAGACATATATTGTAGCCCGAAATTGTTACCGACAATTCATCCGATTGGCCTCATATATTGCTATTTTTCCTTGCTACGGATTCCAATTATTAATATCGAGTCTTCGGAAACTCATCTTAAAGGTAAGTCAAAATTAATGCTTCTCCACGGATTATTTGTTCTTTGGTAATGAAGAACAAATAAACTTACTTATCTGCAAAATCCTCTCAATCCATTTCTTCGTCCACAAATCAAGCCTATGCAATCGGGGATTTCATTACTGTGCTCACAACCTACTGTCAGAATGGGCATAGCAATACTCTACGTAGTGCATCCACTCTTAAACTACAAAATACCTGCCTACACTTTCTATTATTTTAATCCCTTTGCTAACCTCTATATGTCCAAGAGGCCACCATCGTTTGATATAGCCAAAACGTAAAATCGTTAAATAACAAATAAAATTTTTAACGAAACCCATAATTAAACAGGCCAGATCCATTCATCTTCTTGCATGTGACCCCAAATATATTTAATATGACATTTTCCTGTTGGAGCGGAATTTAATGCTAATAATTCGTTACTTTGCCAGCTGCCGTTTCTGCAAACGAAATCAATGACCAATGGAAATTCCTCTGAACTAAATGATCTCTCCACATTTAACTTCACGTGTTCTGAGATGTTTGAAGGGGGAATAGTTAGTTCAGTTTGTTTTGGGTTGTTGGTTTTAATTTATGGTAAGAAAGATTTGCTGTGAGTAGGAGTTAGTATTTCTGTTGTAATTTTCTGCTCTTAATGTTTGAATTTGTTAGGCATGTATAATGTCTATAATTTTGGGGGCTAAATTATTTTACTTTTAAGGTTAAATAAACCTGCATCATTCCCAAGTCAGGAAAAATATAAATTTAATAAATGTATTTCCTATATCTCCCGGTAACCATGTTTTGGTAAGTGAAGAATTGCAGATATTTAAATAGAATTATTTTTGCGATCATAGCAAGAATAGTGCATCGATTTTTAACATGTAAACAAAAGGAAAATCAAAGGTATTATTTTCACTAATGAGATATGAGTATTTTTTCGACATAAAATTATATATTTTTTTACCAAGCATCTCATCATTGGACAAATAAATTCCAGTAACCAGTTTGGGCAGCTAAAGTGAACGAAAATTAAATATTCAAGATTTGATTTTGAATAGTGTGGTTTTGGTCTTCCTTTTTTTACTTAACAATAGAAAAGATGCCGCTAAGATGGACATAATGAAAAATACAATCTTTGAATTTCGTGTTGTTCGTATATCTGTTAATGCATTTTAACTTGGCTATTTTGAGCTTATATCGTTCATAACATAACTCAATTATTCAGTGCTTAGTTACACTCTGCACACTACATATTCTGAAATTCTTGTTGCATTTCCAACCACTCGTTAGGTAGTTGAATAATAATTATAATTCTCAATCCTAAACTCGATTTCCATAATCGTTGTTATATCTGTTCATTAATCCTTTATCTTATAATATAAATTACCAGTGTGTCTTTCGTTAATTCGTCTTGTAATGATTTCATCTGGTATAATTAATTTGCAAAGAGCTAAAAGAAAAACAGCCTCACCCTTTCTTACTGTCAATCAAACTTTTTTCCTGATTAATACGGATTCTGTACAAACTTTAGCACGTTTGAGGCCATTGCTAAAGTTCTAAGCAAAACACAATAATTTAAATTGATTTTCCTCACTTATTACAGCCTAAATTAAACCTCTATAAGTATTTCGTTCTGTAAAACACAAAATTATCCTCAATAAGTTAGAATGAATCAAATTCAGGCGAGTTACTAATCTGAGGTTCATATCTTGCTTGAGAAACAGTTAGCACTCAATAGCAGTTACTGGCTTTCTCTTATTCTCGTCTGCTGTCTCTTTATGATTTCCTTAATATTTCTTGCTCTCCCCAATTCTCTTTCTAATTTAAATTAATGACATTTTCCGTAACGCTGGTTTAGTAAATTTGAGAAACATACATTGCTAAAGATATATCTAAATCCATTACGAGCGAGAACTTGTCTATATTAATTTTACCCTAAATAATGATATCTCCATTATTTCTCATTTTTCCATCAAACAGACGATTAGTCAACAATAAAAGCAGCGATATGATACTAGTAGAGAACCAAACCATCAAAAAATCGATTCTAGTCAATTTCTTCGTGTTCACAAAGATGATCAGGTAAAAATCCACAAATACTCTTGTAACAAAAATGTAGCTAATTAGAATTTAAAGGCAAAGACGAAATAGTTAATTGATGAAGGACTAACTCAAAGAAGCAAAGTCTTTCAGTTCTCCCAACAACGAAATACCTGTTTTGTGTTTTCTGTCGCCACTCTCTCTCTCTCCTTTTAATACTAATCCTTTTAGTACAATTCATTTAGTTGATGCTTGTGATACCCCTGCTGTTTTACATCTTGCCCCTAATCATAGGTAACTAAAATTCTCTTTTCATCGTCTACTTTTAACGAATAACCTTACAATTTAAATTCTCTAAATATCTAAAATCACCAATGATGATCTTCTGTGAGGTTTCAGTAACATCACCCTTACGAAACTATATTGATTTCTCTCATATACATCTGAATCAATTGACTTTAACCACTCATTTAGCACTCTAAAATTCAATTAATTATTTTTACTTTTAAGTCTCACGGATACACTTTTTAAATTAATCAATAATGAGATAAGGTGATTTCTAAAGTAGCTAATGACTTCGTTCTACTTCACTCATGCTTCTGCAATTCGATTTTCCCCCGATGGAATTTTTAACCTTCAAAAATTTATTCTATTATACATATCGGTCTAATCGTACATGGGATGGTTTCTCATCATCTGTCGAGCCATTTAATTTCATGTAATTTATATTTTTTTAAAGCAACATCTATCATATATTAAATTTTATCGAGTAAGATAATATTATTATTTTGAAAAAAATATTTCCCTGCGTTTTTCTTTGGATTTTTTTTCTCACCAAAATTATTTTAGTTAAATGACTTGAGAACTATTATGTCAACGACTTCATTTTGTTATGTGGGTAAAGATTTTACTAGCATC
This sequence comes from Ceratothoa steindachneri, assembly GCA_963969495.1. Taxonomy (NCBI): domain Eukaryota; kingdom Metazoa; phylum Arthropoda; class Malacostraca; order Isopoda; family Cymothoidae; genus Ceratothoa; species Ceratothoa steindachneri. The sequence continues at coordinate 116,721,686 of OZ018326.1, forward strand.
AAATCCAAAACTCGTATTTTATTATTATTGTCAAACCTTGCCGCATTTTGAAACAACTTGCCAAACATAAACTTGTGATGTTACTAACTGAATTTACTTTATAAACAACCTTATTCTCATTGTATTAATCTTTATCTCCATTCTTATTGAACTTATCATTATAATGCCACAGACAGCCCTTGCCAAATCAGCGTTCTTGTTGAAAGCAGCGCTAAGTAACAATTAAAATAAGTGGTCTACGAGTTTCTAGAGTACAGGTATTTTAATAAAGTGAAGTGCTATCCGTCATAGAAAAGCATATTTAAAGGGAATAGCGGGCAGTACTACCGTACCATGTCGTCCTGGACATGCACAGCTATGTAAAACTTGCGATCAACATCTCTTGTGTAGATTAAAAAAACTGTTAAGCTGCAGATGTCAAGCTGACGCCAATTATTGGGGCTAGAAGGGAGCATGTAAATGGGTGCAAGTCACTCATCATTTGTTTTCATTCAAGGGCTTCATCTATCATAACAAAAAGGGGAAAATCCAAAAGGCTATTTCACCGTGTCTACAGGCTTAAATTTGACCAGATTTGTTCGAAGAGCATCTCATAGATTTGCGACAAATGATATTACCAAAATGTTCAACGAATAAGAGGCTTTTCTACAATTTATAGGAGGTGTTGCGAAGTCTATTTATATTCATATCCGTCTCATGCAAATATGTAAGAACCGTTGACAGCTATTGAAATGTCATGAAGCACCATTTTTACAAGCTCTTCCACTTATTTGTAGAATTGTTGTTTTGTCTCATTGCTGCAGTTCTCCATGTTATTTTTTCTCGAATTTTAAGTGCAATATCAAAGAGGCACTATTAAGCAAAAAGTATTGTGAGATCTAGTAAAATTCTGTGGAAGCTATACACAGTCGAAATATATGCACGATTATAGCCACAGACCTTACTGCATATGTTATTGTGGTAGGGCAAACTACGGGATTTTGGGCTTGTTCCCTGGGCAAGATGAGCTGCTACACTATACTACATAAGTATCTCGCACCAAAAACTTTTTCACTCAAGTGCACTTTCTTATTATTACTAAGAAAAGAGTGAACGAGGCAAAAAAGAAGAAGGGTAAGTAAACAAAATACATACGTAGATGAGAAAGAGGAGTGGGTAAATAAACGAGAATTTCTCAAAGACAAGACTTATCTCCTCTGGTATAGGTATATCACAACCAACATGAACTGACTGATTTGCGATGATAGGAATGTGCTAAATAAGTTTAAGGCTGTTTGGAAAAAAGCGAAAAGTAAATAAGGATGAAAAGGAGTAAAAGTGTGACTAACATCATTTAAAAATACCGATACATCAGTAAAATCTAAAGGATAAGCATGCCCAGCATTAGCCGCTCTAAAAAAGTGGTCAGTTACGTTTAGAAGAGCGGATTTCATGTGCTGTCACGCCTTGAAGTCATGATGGAAGATCTCATCAAAGATACAGGAGAACAGATGATCAGGTTGTCGAGTTGCCAATGTCTTTTTAAGTATTTTAAATAGAAAAGATTGACGAAACATCACGTACAAGTTTACTGGGTCATTGGGGTTCAGGATGGTATTCCTTATAACGGCGAAGATGAGCTTATTGGTAATGATTTGTGAACAAATCAGATGAGAGAGAGGTGTTAAAGATACCAAGGATGTAAAGAAGCAGAATGAGAACGAATTGACTATATAAACTTGGAGAGAACGAGTCCGGAGGAAGAACAGGAGAAATATAATAAAAGGTAAAATTCAGAGGTAGAGAGTATACTATAAAATGAATTACGAGTAGCATTAATTAAAAATGCTTTTAATTTCTCTATATTATTCAAATACGTTATTAAGATATTTGATGTTAATTCCTCATGTGACACTGAAGCGAAAGACCGAAGTTGAGATGGAAGAATAGAGGTAATACGATATGACAAAATTCAGAGGTAGAAGGTATACTATAAATTAGTTCGCAGGAACTTAAAAATGCTTTCAATTTCTCTATATTATTCATTAATATGACTGCATAAGTGTTTAAAAGGCTTAAGTTATTTTAGATTCGTTAGTTTTAACTTATGTTAAATTAGGTTACCTATCCTTTACAACGACTATATGGAAATGGATCTTGTACCAGTAGAGGAAAACTTTAGCTTGCAACGTTTTAGAAGTTAGGAATTCTAATGTATAGTGATTTTTTTAAAACAACCAAGTGTCACAATTTGCTTGGCACGTAGAGATTTAAACTCTTAGAATGATTAACATACAAACATCTACTTTTAAACTGTTAAACATACGGAGATAGATGTTTGAGTCTTTATTCTTATATATTGTAACATTGATTAAATTATGTTTGGTTATTTCATCATATTTAGATAAAGCGTTATGAAAACACATTAGTAGTTGCACAACTTAATTAGTAATTTAAATCATTTTGACGTTTCTTTTTAGGGACCTCTCCCAAAAGGGCTCTTGATAATCGTCAGTGTATTTGTTTTTTCACGTTGTGAGGGAGTATGTTCATAAATAAGTTCAGGGACTGAAGTGTGTGAGGAAAAGTATTATAAATATATTTCTTTAATAACTGTTTTTGATGATCACTTTGAGCGTAGTGTGATGAATAAATTAATCACAAACTAAAGCTTTTTGTCTCTCCGCATCATTTAACTTTTCTAAGTTTCATCTTATTTTTCTCCATAGTTTTTCTTTATTTTTCTACCCAAACATAGACTAAGATATAAATATCCTCATGATGTTTAGGCTCGTGTTAAGTATTTAAATTCACTTGTGCGAGATGCTAAACATTTTCTCAGTTTTTCCGAGAAACATTTCAATATTAACACAAACAGGGACAAAGGTTTAATTAACCTCGCAGAAAATGTAAGAGTGACTTGTTTATCTTGATATTCGTTACTCTGCTAGAGGAGTATAAAATCCCGCCTCCAAATAAGGCAGAGAGTAATCGCTAGCTCCCAAAGTGCGAATAGCAATCTTCGTTCCAAACCTGCTCAGTTCTTGAATCTTTGCACGAGCTCTGTTTCGTCTTATATTAAAAGTACGTCTAGAAGTCTTTCTTTATCCAGTGTTTTAGCTAATAGTGGAAAAATATGTTTGATCTAGCGCAGGTGTAATATAATTTGAGTAAAAAAGGGGGACTTCGACCAATGAGTACGAATATTTTAGTAATGACTTGAACAATCACCTAGGATTACTAGGAATGAGTAACACTAGCCAAAGCCAAAAACAAACGTCCAAACTGATATTTTTTATATTTATTTTAAGATAACATTTCGATTAATTGATTAAACCAAATTATTCAGTATGACACCAAAAGAAATTTGATGAAAAAGTGGGTAAGTAATCTTTTCGAAGAATATGTGCGATATAATTATAGAAATATAGGAAGAAGGTAAATAACGAAGTCGAAGATATTAAGTCTTTATTTTTATCTCAATAATAGACGGAAAGAACGGAATTTTAACAGATTTTTTCTTTTAGAAAAAGGCTTAAAACTTTCTTTGGGAAGGCAAACTAAGTTTTAAAAATTATAATTTACAACTTAATGCTAAATTAGGTTTTTTAATACAAATATAGAAAATAAAGTAGTAAACTAAGGAGGAATGACAGTATATGCAAAGTCCACAGCAGATTGATCAAAAGAGGAAAGTAATCGGTTAGCTAAAAGATGATAAGGGCACATTACTCACCTCAACTATCACTTCACCTATCCATATATAAATTTCCTATAGATTTTAGCGTGTAGTTACACTATGCCATTTAAATATTCCAACAAAGTGTTTGAAGGACATGGCTCGTGAAAGCAAATGTCTCAACTACTGAATTATGAAGAATATTTCGCCTCTGTTGCTCACCCTTGATCGTAACCATTCTAGAGCAGAAAGGCCTTGTAATAAAGTGTTGATAACTGATCTGAACTTGTACTAGTAGCCTTTAAAACGAAACCAAATCGATTTCTGCATATTGAGCAAAAAATGATCGCTCGCTGTTAAAAAGAGTTGGAGAATTAAGTATTAAACTAATATTATGAACTCAACAATTTTCATTAATAATCTACTTTCACCGTATAGATTATGATATAACTTTCAAACTTAATATAATTTGTTCCCGCTTTCTAAAGCAACTAAACAAGACGGGTATAATGTAAGAAGCAATTTCTAATTCCTCTATTTCAGAATGCAGAGCATCATACAACATATAAAATTATTTCTTATAAGCTGTCAAATGCATTATTTGGTAAAAATGCGCAAAAAGAATTAAAGAACCTTGCATTTATCATCAGATCCAGTAATTTCACTCGAATTTTGCATATGATTAATGATGAATTGGGCAATTAATCCTGCCTCCTAATGGCTCCTCTTCTGTGGGGAGGAAAATGAAGCCTTCATTAGCGGCTTTCATTCTACGAGGGTGTTTGTGTTCTTCATCAGACTCAGGTTATTGCCAGCATTTAAGTGAAGATAGCGTGAAAAATTTTGTGGAAGCAATCTGTCACAACACGCAAGAACCTTTAATCAGCACTTTAAGGATTTAAAAAAACAAACGAAAAAATATATTAGTAACTTCAGAAAGCATCATCACTCATACATTCTAGGCATAGTTAAAATATGGTTACTTAGATATTTTATTATAACTTTGATATAAAACTTATTGCATAATTATATCTAAGGTGATATAAGTAATTTACCATTTATTAAGGCTTATTAATTTTATTTCCATTAAAATAATATTGAAATTTTGCTTCGTGTTATCGGGGATTGTAGTAGTATTTACCTCGATATATTTTAAAAATTCATCCATGTTATTTCTCTCAATTTAAAAAGTTTATTGTTTAAACAGCATTATTCAAGTTTATTTAAGTTTGTTGTTTAAACATCATCATTTAATTAACCTAAAACAAATGTTTTTACAACTTTTTATCATCATTTACATAACTGAGAAAAGGTTGAAGAAAACTGTATTTTATATTTCCATCGGTCACGCCATTATGGTTTGGATAAGTTGAGTTTTGTCTATGGTATAAAGAAATAAATAACATATGAATAAAAACTCAATATTCATCGACAATATAATTTCTATAATTGTTATAGGATATTTCTTTATTTTTTCAGTTCGTTTTTAATTATATTTTACAATGTTAATAGAACTAAAATTATTTGCTCATTACATTGCCGTTTTTTAATCATTCTCATTTCAATGTGCTTAAATGCCACAAATGTTGAAGGATAACACTGAAACACAATGAATTAAGGTTACCTTCAAGCATCTTAAAAAATATATCATAGATAGTGTTTAGCTCAGTAAAAAAAATGTTGCTTCGGAAGTACAGTTTACTTGTGAGCTATTTTAGTATTTTGATCCGTTTACTCTGATTTTCTGCATGTATACATCTGCTAAAATTATATATTTGCATCAACTATGAAAATATTTCTTTGAAAGAATAATTAGATATAAGGGGTGATCTAATGTAAGAAATTCTTCATTCCTATTGTTTTTCGAATGATTTTCAAACAGGCATTGACTGAGTAATGCTCAAAATAAAGTGCAGTGTAATCCAACAAATTTAAGACTAAAATCAATTAGGTACGAAGAAACCTTTAAAGATTAATAAGATACTTCAATTCTTTGCGCAAACAATGATAAATTAAAATCTTAATTTCTTTTTAAGTATATGTAAAGGCATTTTTTTCACACAAATTATCTGATAACTTTGTATTTAAATTCCTTCTCATCACAGCTTATCTTCTTTTATATATTGAAAGATAACTAATAAAATTTTATATAAATATTAGATAAAAGTGATATCAGTTGCAGTAGCAATCCAAATTAAGTGAAAAATTAAAATTAAATAGGGAGATATTTTTCAGCGAGTGCAAAAGATTAGTTTATTCAGCATCCTTTTTATTAAAAACGTAGAATTATATGGTACGGTACCATATTCCCAAGAGTAAATTAACTAAATGTAAAAAAGGCAGGCATAATCGTAACAATATCTTTCTGATTTATTTTTGTGTTAGTACTTAGCAAAAGGTACCAGAAAGAACCTAAATACATAATCTGAATACATTTACATATTATTTCGAATGTCTTCTTGCTTCACCTTCCAACTCTATTAGACGGGAGCTAAGATAAACAGAATATAAGATTTGCAATTTAAGAAAAGCAATTTCGAAACATTCTATTAGGCAAGATCATTAATATTCTCGGTTAGATAATTAATTATTCGTGAGAAGATTAATTTCTTTTCGTTGCAAAAACTAAAACAAGCTTATAAATATTTTAGACATTATAAATAATTATATAGAATTACGTAAGAAATCGACTGAGCTTATCAAAAGCGGGAGTTCCTTTAGTGCAGTGAGGCAAATGACGTAAAAACCTCAACTGAAAGAAGGGAGGAAGAATAAAAAATAAAAGCCATGAAACAGTGGAGTAAGAAGTATAAGCAACGATCATTTTAAAAACTAATACCTATTTTCACACCAATGTATCGCTAGTAAGAGTATATATAATTCTTCTTTCTTTTTAGCTTTGTAATATAGTCATCACGGACTATGCAAAAAAGGAACGAATATTTCATCTAAACGAAGCTATAGAATTTCCAAGATTTAATTATATATTGAACGATTCAGTCCGTACAGAATATTAGCAAGTATGTATGTATGTCAAGACAAATAAAATCCTGAACTAAAATTATGAACCAGCAAAGACCCTAAGAACCACTCGAGAGTTGTTAAAAAAATGGAGTAACTTTGTGAAAGTCAGAAAAAAAAACAGTTAAAAAGAAGGACTGATATGAATATATAATTAGATTTACTACCCATAGTTTGATGAGGTTCAAATTCTAAGTAAAACTTATAAATTCTATTTTTATCAAATATTTAGAATAGAACTTTCAAATACATTGCTAGGCAAGCTATCCCAAATTTCTGTTTTATTTTATAAGAAAAGAAATTTCATGTAATTGCAATGTACATAAATCGTTTATTCGATAAATTAAAATTATTATTTTAGCTTTCACTTGTTTAACTAACTCAAATCTTGAGTCATATTTTATAGTACTAAATCTTTCTTAGTTTGAAGATAAAAATAGGTTTGATGTGTAGATATTCGACAAAAATTAATTTTAAGTGATTCAAGCTTTCTTCGTACAATCTCTATTTTATTTAGTTATTTAATGCAGACACTCGACCTCGTAAAGGTGCCAATACTAAAATATGTTTTTGCATGTATGGTGACAACAATTTGGAAGTTGACTCCTAATTTGGTCTCAAAAATCATCTTATGCAGAAGAAGCATATTTTCTTCCGAATTAAATAAAAACTGTCTAAGTTGTATCCAATAATACTATTGGTCCTCTGGCACGCTACACTGCAATCCTCAGAAAATTTTATTAGATCTTGCAAGATTAAGACGCCTAAATCCTTTTCCATTATGACTGTTCAAATTTTAACCAGCCATAATTTATGTCATCAGGGATTAACATGAGCTATATATAATACCTTGCACTTATCTTTCACATTATTGGACTAGTCCATGTTTTTTTAAAATTTATCATAGTCGCAATGATATGTTGCCATAGTTTTTTATATTTTAAAATTTTAACTAATATATTTCTTGCCAGTTTGATCCTATATGCTAAAAACAATGGTCTGTGATTGGATAGCTTCTAATCATCGCTAGAAAACGATGCTCATGAGCATAGGTCGGCGCGATAACCGATAAATCGCTCAATCAAACATTATAATACAATATTGATTATTGACTCTTTATAGCGTTATTTTATAATACAATAGTAAAAATAGTTGAATACTGTTTCTTTGTTTTTTACCTAGTGAGGCTCTCCTTCATCTCCTCATAGGTTTTAAGGATCCTCCTCACAGCTCGGACCTACATATTTCTGCCTTCAAGGCACACGCAGCTCGCCCCTGTGCTAAACTCTAACCTAAAACTGAACTGAAATTATCGATTATCGCTAGTTTGGAACCGAAAGTATCGGCGATACCGATTAATCGATAACGCAGAAAAAATATCGGATAATCCGATAAGTTGCCAGCAACTTTTGGCCTACGGGGTAGCCTAATTCATAAGTTGTCTGTATTCACGGCGACATATGCCATTCAAGGCCGTTTCCAGTGGTGACCCTTAAATTTAAAGAAGAATTTGCTCGTTTTATTTTTGCTTGTGCTTGATCCATTTTGTTATCGTTGAATGGTTTCAAACGTCCGTTTAAAATCAAGATAAACTTCATCTACAGCTTTATCTTGGTTAACCTTTGTAATCATTTCGTCAAAAGAATAATCAAATTTTTTAAGCTTGAGCATCTCGTTTTAACTTATTTTGATTCGCATGCTTCAATATCCGATCTTAAATAATGGACTTAAACAGTTTATCAAGGACAGAAGTGAGGCTTATGGTCTGAAATTCTACAGGATTAATCTTAAGGCCTTCTTTGAAAGGCTGAATTGAATTTGCCTTATTTAACTCCATAAAAACCCTTAACTCGCTAAAAGACAATCGCAAAAGGGTAGAAAAGCGTTTATAACTGTACATTCTCTAATGCTTCAAGGTTCACCAGATGGATTTTTCGTGCCCCGGCGCGTTATATATATATATATATATATATATATATATATATATATATATATATATATATATATACATATATATATATATATATATATATATATATATATATATATATATATATAATATATATATATATATATATATATATATATATATATATATATATATATATATATAAATATATATATATATATATATATATATATATATATATATATATATATATATATATATATATATATATATATATATATATATATATATATATGCATGTTTTATTAAAGACCAGGTCTAGTTGAACCTTGATTAGCTTCTTTCTTTGCCTTTCTAATTTCCTTATTATTCTTTTTTAGCTAGCTGAGCGTTCGGTAACGTTTGACCATATTCGGAGCGAATTAATTTTATAATGGTTAAACATTTAAAGGCATTACATTTATATACTAAAGATAATTTAGATAATGAAAAGAAGAGGGAATGTAGTTGACAGGAAGTAGTTAGAAAAGGTACATTTGTGAATGGGATTTCGGTCATTATTGACCGTTAATCCGTAAAGAGTTTTAAGGTTCGCTGGTTGGCGGTCAATTGGGCATTAATCTTCGGTTTTTCTTCGTCGATTAGGATTGCTTCCAGGATATGAAGGCGTGTGCGGTCACTTCTCTTTTTAATAATGGTGTTTTGTACTTAAATTTCTCGTGTTAGTTCAATTCCATGTTGCATGCGGTGGTTCTTGATGGCGCCGTTCTGCAAATGCATGGTCAGTTTACGAGATAGGGATGTGGTTGTCATTCCAATGTATTTATTTGAATTATGAAGCTTACAATCTTCATGCGGGCAGGTGAATTCATAAATTACGTACATTGGAAGTTTTCAATTCTATTTTTGTATTGTGTTGTTGATAATGAGGTGATTACTTATAGCGTTTTTCTGGATTCGTTTATATTGTACTTTGCTGTATAATATTCTTGATTGTTCTTTCGTCGATTTTATACGATTTGGTTCAAAAATAAGATATGTATTGGGTGTTTCATATTTTCTTCACTTTTATTATTGTTATTTTCATGTAAGTTTTTCAAGAATCTATTTGTTTCTTTGTCCAACATAGTGTTGGAAAAACCATTTTTGATGAGGACTTGTTTTATTCTTTGAATTTTATTTATGGAGCGATACCCATAACTAACAGCATTTGTAACATCAAGGAGTAACAACAAGGAAAGAAGATACCCTAGGAGACCTTACGGGCCATTCAAGGAAGGTACCTTTGGACTAGCATCGAGCGGGCACATGGCTACTCAATTATTTTGCGTCCCTAAACGGCCAATTTTCAAGACCTTGTCTAGTCTTGACTTGAACTGGTCAACAGATTTACTGTTGACAACTTCCACTGGAAGTGCGTTCCACATTCCGCAGATACTCTAAGTGAAAAAATTTCCACACAGATTGCTGTTGTAACGCTTCAGTTCAAGTTTGAAGCTGTGATTGCGCGTTCTGTTCTCACTCAGTGTGAAAATAACCCGGTAGTCAACATTGTCGAACCCTCGAAGTATTTTGAAAACTTCGATGAGCTGACCACGCAGTCTACGGGTTTCCAGCGAGAACAGATCTAATTCCCTTAGTCTATCCTCATAACTTTTATGTCGAATAGAGAGAATCAGCTTGGTTGCCCTGGTTTGTACGCGCTCCAATCTCGCGATGTCCTTTCGAAATAAAGGACTCCAAAATTGTACGGCATACTCCAGGTGCGGTCGGACAAGTGAGTTGTACAGGCACAGTACAATCTCCTGGTTCCGATAACCAAACTGGCGCTTAATATAGCCTAGCATCCTTTGGGCCTTTTTCTCCGCCTCAATGCACTGTTTCGAGAATTTGAGGTCACTAGTGATTGTTACGCCGAAGTCCTTTTCAGTGTCGGTGGATTCAATAGCAGGGCCCTTAAGGATTTACTGAGATTTGGGGTTTCTGTGGCCGATATGCATTACTTTGCATTTGTTCACGTTAAAAGGCATTTGCCACGTGTCTGACCACTCCCCAATCTTCTCAAGATCTTCCTGCAGGCGGGCAGTATTTCCATCCTTTGCAACGTTCATACCAAGCTTGGTATCGTCGGCAAATTTATAAATCTTGGCAACCATGTCAACGTCCATGTCGTTGACGTAGAGGATGAATAGTAGTGGTCCCAGGACAGAACCTTCAGGCACCCCACTAGTAACGGGCACCCACTCAGAAGCCTGTCCATTCACCACCACCCGTTGCCGTCTGCCACTTAGCCAGTTCTTGATCCAGCCGGCTACGTTTTCGTCTATGCCCAGTGCTCGCACTTTCCGGAAAAGGCGGCGGTGTGGTACCTTATCAAAGACTTTCTGAAAATCTAAGTAAACCACATCCACGGCCTTGTCCCGATCGTGCTCACTGGAAGAATTCCACAAGGTTCGTCACGCATGACCTTGCCTTCGGAAGCCGTGCTGGGAACTCCTCAGTTGCAGGTTTGACTCTAAATACGACGTTATTTTGTCCACCATGATGCTTTCCATGAGTTTACCGACTATCGAAGTCAGACTGATAGGTCGGTAGTTTAACGGATGGCTGGGGTCTCCTTTCTTGAAGATTGGAGTCACCTCCGCCTCACGCCAGTCTCTAGGAACGCATCCGGTCCGGATTGACATGTTAAAGATAGCGCACAGATGTCGTGATACTTAATCGCACACTTCCTTCAGCACCTTGGGTAGAAACCCGTCCGGTCCAGGGAACTTATTTGTCTTTAGGTCAGCGATCTTTTTCTTAATTTGTCCTTCGGTGAAGTCCATTGCCTCCAGCTTTTCCCTCGAGTAGGAATCCGTGGGCTGGAGGATGGGACGACATTCTTTAGTAAACACTGAGGAGAAGCAGTCATTGAGAAGGTTAGCATTTTCTGCATCTGACTGAATTAATACACCCTCCTCGTCCACTAAGGGCCCAATCCTACGATGGATTGGTTTACGGATATTTACATAGCCAAAGAACTCTTTGGGATTCTCCTTGCAGAGTCTCGCCACTCGGAGTTTCTCAGTACGCTAGCCGCCCTTATGCTGGACTTCACTCTCCTGGCTAGCCTCCAGTACTCGTCAAAAGCACCCGAGATCTTCGATCGCCGGTACACATTTCTTTTCTTCCTAAGCAGTTGGCCGATTTCAGAGGGATGCAACTTGATTGAAGACTCATGAATTTATATTTGAAATTTTTATAAGAATCCTCAACCTCTTCGCATACCGCTAGCCTTACATCAGTCAGCCCAGCACGAAGGCTTGCAAAGTCTGCTCTTCTCAACTCAAGTTTCCTTGATTGACCGGCAACAGACCTTACCTTCGGGATCTTGACGGTAAATATAACTAGCTGGTGATCACTGCCACCGAGCTCTTCGCCAACAGAGACATCCTCAACGATATCATCCTCAGAGGTAAACACCAAGTCGAGGATATTGTCTTCTCTTGTCGGTTCTCTGACCCATCAAGTGAGGAACTCGTTGTTGGCGAACTCCAGGAGTAGTGCGCTCTCACCACAGGCTGCTCTAGTTTCCCAGTCAACCTGACTGTTGAAGTCGCCCATAACGATGCACACTCTGCCTTTAACAAGCTCACCCAGCAGCTGGTACAGTTCCCTGTCCTTCTCAACGGGTTGGGAAGGGGGTGTGTAAAGCACCAGGGTCCTGTATCTGACAGAACCTATCTCTAGGTCAACGCCTAGGAACTCGTGTTCGGATATAATGTTGGAGTTCGTAGATTTGATTGTATCCTTGACATACAACATCACACCGCTACCCTCTCTGTCTGGCCTATCTTTGTGGAAGAGTTGGTGGCCAGGAACCGTGAATTCATCGTTAAAGTCTCGGTTTGAGGTTTTTATCTACGATTCTGTTATGGCTACCATTTCGGGTTCTTCCGTCGCTACGAGGCCACGGAGCTCAGGAAACTTGTTCCTGATTGACCTCACATTAAACAGAAGAACTTGGAGGGAGTCCCCGACTGTAGGACTCCCTAAGCTCTTCCATTTCCCGGCTTGTTTGTTGGCGAGGCACCCCTTTTTGCGACCTCTGAGAAGGTCGTTCCTGGAGTGACACGGGCGTACTGGCGTACGTCCGCCCTCACTCTGGGCCGGATACTCCTTTCGGTCCTCTCTACGAAATCCTGGATCATGTTCGGAAGAAAGGCCTTTCCTTTAAAGGAAAGATGTACTTCATCCCTTTGGTAGAGATCATTTCTACCATAAAAGGTGAGGTACGGGTCCACAAAAATACCCCCTCTGCCGTACACAAATCTGCCAGGCACCGGTTTAAAGACACATTTATCGAGTGAGTGGTCCGTGTTGGACCTCTCCTCGGGAGCATTCCGACTACCACACGCTTGTGGGTTTTCAGCACACAGTCGTCTACGGCACCCATGACCGTGTTGAGGATTTTATCTGTAGGGCCTACCCTACCTCCTCTCAGGTAGAGGTCGTTTCCACTGACCATCAGAGCAACGACTGAGCTCTTAGAAATCTGTGATTTCTCAGCCTCTACTCTGATGTGGTGGTTACCACATCCTTGCAGGCAGCTTACCTTCACACTAGTGCGAAGGCGGGCCGCTAGCAGGGACTGCAGGCCCCGTGCTTGAGAATCGCCAATAAGGGTGACTCTTGCCCATTTCTCTGCAGGCGACTTATTCTTTCCCCTCGTAAGCGACTTGCCGCTTTCCTCTTGTATCTCTACATTTTTCTTTATTTTCTTCTTCATCTTATTTTTCTTGTCTGCATTTGTTTTCTCTTCTTCCGTTTCTCTTTTCTCTTCTTCTCTTTACACTTTCCATTGCGCACCAGTAACGCTCGAATCCTCTACACTGGGGTGAGCAGCATTAAGGTCCTTTTTCTTCTTTTTCTTTTTCTTCTTCTCATTGGCTCCGCATGGCAGAAGTGGGGCTGCCAATGTAGTTTCACCTCCTTGGGCTGGAGTCACATCGGCGAAACCACCCAAGTTAGTGGGACTTTCGTCTCGAGCTTGAGCCGACTGGGCCTCTAGTTTAGAGGCTAGCTCTAGGATTTTTTCCTCGAGACGCTGAATCTGAAGCGCGTGCTGCGTTTCTAAGGTCTGTACTTTACTTTCCAGCGCCCTACATTTTTCTTCAGAGGTTATGAAGAGATCCTCCTTAAGTTCATTGCAGTATGCCACTGCCTCTCAGACCTCTCCTTTAAGGATGCAGTCGGTGCATATACTTCCCGGGTGGCATTTCGAAAAACATCCTCCTGGGAAGTCCACGCACCACTTATCCTTCTGGCATATCGCACATGTATGTTCTTATGACACTTTTTTATATCTTTCTGCACATTCGCCATCTCCATTGAGACAATTCCCAGAATTCGTCGGTTTAGTATATAGCTGGTTTGCCTATTTATTTTCACTTGCTATCACTTCAATATCAAGGAACGGTAATTTTCTGTTAGAATTGAGTTCATACGTAAATTTTAGTACCGAGTGCTCTTTCATTCTTGTTTTTTTGTCTTTTCAGTTGATTTTTGACTTCAATTACATGGTATATATCGTCAATGAAACGGCAGTAGGTTGAAGGTTTGAGATGATTGCCCGTCAATATTTCTTTTTCTAGGAGACCCATGTAGAATTTTGCAAAAGTGGGTCCGAGTGGTGACCCATTGCGACTCCTTTAATTTGTTTGGCGAGTTTTCCGTTAGGTGCGCGAGATGGTGCTTCCATTGTATACGCCTTCAAAAGATTCTTCAATATGTTGGGGTCTAATTTAGGAGCAGGTTTATTAGAGTTTTTATATACTTCGTCAAATATTATATTTATTGTTTCTTTGGTGGGTACGATTCTTAAGCTTTTATTGGTTCACGTGATATTCACCTAAGTGTTTTTCCGAGTTGTGTTAACCAATTTTCCTTTCCTTGGGCCTTTAAATCCATATATATATATATATATATATATATATATATATATATATATATATATATATATATATATATATATATATATATATATATATATATATATATATATATATATATATATATATATATATTATATTATATATATATATATATATATATATATATATATATATATATATATATATATATATATACAGGGTCTTTCAACAAGGTCGCGCAATATTTAAATGTAAATAAAACAAGTCGTGTGTGATATATGCACTCAATTTATATTAAATTTGAAAGTACATTTTATGTGGAATATGACGTTCAAATGTCCACCGCGGCTTCGCTTAGTAGAAGGTATTCTGGAGGGCCAATTTTCGATGACTTTGTCGCATAAATCTGGTTGAATTTGCTGGATGGTGTTTGTTATGTTAACTTTGAGGACATCAACTGTTTTCGGATTATTCGCATAGACCTGCCATTTAAGGTAGACCCAAAGAAAGTAGTCTAATGGCGTTAAAATCACTTGATCTCGGTGACCATTTGACGTCGCCGCCCTGCGAGATGACCCTTCCCTGAATTTGCTGATGCAAAATGTCTATCCTGTTGTGCGCAGTGTAGCACGTAGCGCCGTCCTGTTGGAACCACATGTCGTCAGTATCCATATCAAGCATATAATCCAGTTGAGGTCTACAATAAGTTGTATATCATCGATCTGTAAGTGTCGCCGTTAACGGTTATGGCAATCCCATCTTCGTTCTTAAAAAAATACGGACCAATGATACCGTTAGACGAAAATCCGCACCAAGCACTGACTCTGTTGGGATGCAATTGGTGCTGGTGTATCTCATGTGGATCATTTTCGTCCCCAATCTGACAATTCTGCTTGTTCACAAAGCTATTTATCCAAAAATAGGCCTCGTCACTGAAATAATTTTTGGGGTGAAATTTGGGGCAACTTCCAACTGCTCTAGATCCCTATCAGCAAACACATAGCGTTGTCTATGGTCGTTTATTTTCGTCCCCAATCTGACAATTGGGAAAGTTGGATTTTGTACGGGTTCAGACCCAAGTACCTACGCACAATTCGACAAACTGAAGTCGCAGAAAGGCCAAGTTCTTGTGAACGACAAGGAATTGACTACCTTGGATTTTCCCGTACACTGTCATTTATGGCAGCGATGTTTTCAGCAGGGCTTACCTTTTGGCGATGTACGGGTGTTGAATGATTGTTTATCGACCCTTTTGCCTCGAATTTGGCCACCCAGAATCGTATAGCGGACTCGGCAGGATGATTGTAGCGAGGATAGAGATCACGTAATGCGCGGAACGTTTGTCGAACGGAGCACTGATTTTAATAATAACATTTGGTGATTTGCACACGCTGTCCAACGCTATAACCTTTTATCGTGACTTGCCTTGTACTACTGAACTGTTTACAGTGAGGTTACCAGAGTTCGCTTTAACAACATGGCCACTATCGCCTGACAAATCTCGAGCGTCCTTGTTGAAAGACCCTTTATATATATATATATATATATATATATATATATATATATATATTACGAAAATATATCCCGCAAGATAAATGAAAGGTCATTTCCGGCCTTTCGAACTTTAGTCAGTTCATTATCAAGGAATATAATAAAAACTTAACAAGAAGCAATATATACATATAGAGAAGAAATGTAAGTAAAGGTTCGCATACAGAAGAAAAAACTGAAGGGTAAAACACAGGGCATGTGTACGGACACAAAAAGAAATGTATAACGACAAACAAAATTATTAAGAAAGGATATTAACAGCAGTTCTAGTTAGTGTAAAATCCCATTAATAAAATCGCCACCAAAATACCAGAAAGAGAGAAAAACATAAATTTAAATGCACATGTAACATGCTGTACACTCTGAGCCATGCTAATAGCTCAGGAAGGAAAGTTAGAATAAATTGTTTCTCTTTGAATCAAATGTGATAAGATCTTTTCCTGTTGATGTCCATACTATGGCAACACAAATGTTAGGTTTTCATTGTATTATGCTATGTCCTTCAAATTTTATTTTACTTTCGGCGTTTGTTCGGTGAAACACGCTAAAAGCATATATCCTCTTTAAGAAATATAGAACATGGTAGAGGCTCAAACGATGAAGAAATGTCTTTGATCAATAAATTTCTGAGAAGTTAGTTCATCATGTTAACACGGTGAGACGATTTCTAAATGACCCTTCGCTAAGGAAGAAGCTATCAGATTGTGGAACCTCTAAGATTGTGATACATAGGTTCTTGAGGAATAATGGCAGCCAAGGATACGTTTCAAACTTGGACAACCAATGAAAGTCATTTTCACCGCCGATGGGTGTCCCAATGTACCTTACACAACCACAAGCCTTATCGTAGGGAACATGGCATTTGTGTAAGCTTTCCTGAAACTGCCTCCTTTAACGCCCCATCACAATAGTTTGAGGCTTCAATGGACACTGAAGTACATGATGTAGAACATTAGTTGCGTTCTCTTCAGTGACGAGACAGGCCGACCTTTAACGCACATGATAGTTTGGCAAATGGTTGAACCTATTTTGGAGATGAGCATTAGCACCGTGTGCGACGTGAACCGCAAGGAGGAGGAGTCATGTTGCGAGCAGCCACCTAATGACCAGATTACATAACCTTGTCACTTTGAACGACACTAGTTTCCATGCACGACAAGGCTTCATGCTTTTACGGCATACAAGGTGAAAGGTTTTACGCGTGGCTGCCTATTTCTCCCGAAATTAACCCAAACGAAAAATTCTGATCCATTATTAAAAAAAATTTCTATAACGATGGACTTTATTTTTCGTCTAATGAAATCTTATGGGTGACCAGCAAAGCTGCCACAAAGGCAGTCCAGCCTAATATTATTAAGAAATTAACAAATTCCTTGAATGATAAGGGCTTTGAAGTCATTTTTCGAAATGGCGATCATGTGGACAAATAATTTATGTCCATCAATCGTGCATTATAAATATGTATTTATGCTACTAAGTATATGTGCAAGGTATACTCATGGTAATAAATATCCTTCCTTTTATCCATATTATATCTAGATGGCCTACTTTCACTAAAAGCTATTAGCGTAACCCAGCATAATTTAAAAATAATGTTAGTGTTGCCATAACTCAGAAAAATTTCATCAATTTCATTCACAGAGAACGGAAAAATCATAAATTGCCTTATCAAGCTATTAACCTTGTTCAGGATGTAGAATATATATAAAAAGTTGCACAAATAAATTTATATTATTAAATAAGGACAAAATAATGAGAATACAGAATTAAATATTAAGTAAACATCACCTTTTCACTTAAGATAAGTTTTTTTTTTATTTGATCAAGTTTATAGAGACCGAAAAAACTCTTAAATTTCGGATAAAAAGAATGCGTCTTCACTATTACTTACTGTCCTCCAAGATTTCTAATATCTTTTTAAAAGAAAAATATAAGCATCGCGAGACATCATCGAGAACATCTCAAATTATTGGGCATGGAAGCTTGATTATTACGTCATATAATATCACGCGTAATACCCAACTGCTGACAAGATTGCAGCCATCTCTATGAAACTTAGTTAAATAAGGATAGAAAATGCTTCTTACCAATCATTTAGAAAATATCGTGCAGTCTTGCAATCTACGTAATCGAAGAGAAAATGAAGTGGATAGATGACTTTAACTGTAACTTAATTTTACAATTAATAATTCCTCTTTACTCTGTACGATTGCTCCATTTTTTTAATTTTGTTAAGGTTGGACGCGAAACTTAAAGAACTAAATTTACCTTCCTTCAATTTTCAATTTATTTAACCTCGCCAATATAATTAACCCGTAGCTTTATAGGTCACCAGTGTGAGATTAAATCAATGAAAGATGAATCCTTCAAGGTCAATAGAGATAGAAACGTTGCTGCCTTGTTTTGTATCACTGCGCTTCTAAGAAGTTAAGTTCTTCCATTAATAAATGTATCACTAGTAAATTACTTATTATATTTTAATTAGATATACAATCAGAATAAAGGATCTCAGATTTAACGTTACACTCAAGTAACATCCAAATAATGTTCCGCCTACCTATGTAAGAAGTAGTTATTACTTTGGCGCAGTTTGTTTTAATTGAGGCACCTTGAGCACTCAGGAGGCGTACAAGCGAGCGAACAGACGAATTACTGACCCCTCCAAGTGTTTTCCTGATGCAGCTTTGCTCTTTTTTAACCAGGAGGGGACTAATACGCTTGATTCCAGAAATCATTATGGTGCCGTAAACTTTATCATAGATATGTTCTTTTTGAGGCAACTTCTGTGATCACAGAGCTCACTGCATCTTGCACTTCGTGGCAGGTTAAGCATAATGGGTTTTCCTCAAAGGACCCGACATGCCTTTTGTTACTTCTTTTTATATTGTAAGCTACTTATGTTGCTAGTTACTCGAAGATGGTACTGTGGGAGAGGATTTTTAGAGCTTGATGGATTCACTTTGGTAGCTGCAATACAAACGACTTCATAAGTAACCTCTGCTTGATGCTCTTGCCTAAAGTATTCAGCGAGTTCTAGAAGAGTTTTACGACATACATGTAGGAAGAGTGTTATCGTTATCAATACTATCTTTTAGCTAAATAATATGGAGTAAAGATTAAGAACTGAAGCTTTAAGTAATGTGTAATTACCGTGGTTTCCATGTCCTTAAGGATGGAGGAAACAATGTCGATCCAATCGTAAGGTAGAGTTTGAAATCCTGCTTTTAATATCTTTTGATCGTTGGTTATCTTCTCTAAGCTGAATAGTTGTTTAGCTTGAATGAACCAGGATGCTAAGGAATTGGTTTTAAATTCGGGTAATGAAACTGTGCTTAAATTTAATTCGGTAGGTTTTTTTGTGCCATTATTGTTCGTTGCTTTGTTGATGGTCAGGAAATTGATAGACGTTTTTACGACAGGGTACAATTAATAGATGTGGAGCTTTGTAAAATTTTAAGTCTATTTTGGTCACCAGTTTTTTTATCAAGGTCCGATCGAGAATAGAATGAACATATAGCAGACAACTTATCATTGGAGATTATTATAAGGAGTTCGTGGCTTCTTTCGTGACATAGAGGATGGTCATCTCTCTCAAAAGTGGTTTATTAAAATCTTAATTTTTTTAACATTCTAAAATCACATAATTAACACATAAATAGCTAGGGAGTGATTTTAATATTTGATCGAGAAGTGAATGAATGAAAGTTGTGTGATAAATTGATTGATAGTAATTGCTGACAATAGTTTTAAGATACATTAGCGAAAATAGTAAAATTGAAAAAGGAGACTGTGACATTGTTTCTCAAGATCAACCATAAATTAACAGAAAATATATTGCCATGGAAACTAAGTGTTAATCGGATAGGTTAGAAAAAGACGTCGTGAATAGTTTGTTACAAGGGAGAATTAGGCTATTTATAGAGTTATGATTTTCCCCTAGAATCTTTTAGCATTATATTAATTATTAAAAAAATATTTGATAACAAACGAATTGCAAAGCCTCTTTTTCCTGTCTATTCAGGCGAATTTAGGCTAGCCTGATCCTATTCATTATTCTTAGCGAGTGTTATATTTTGAAAGAATTTATTTTCAAACCAATATAATGGTTAAATATTGTAGATAAGAATGGCAATTATCTAACCTATGTGTCGCGGTACAACCACTCTATACCTTATACTACCCTTATATCATGTGGAGAGGGTAGCAAAATCACCTACTGCAACGCTAACCGTTGAAGGACTGTTCGCAGGGATTAACGACCGACTAGGTGGTGACATTTGAGGAGTGGGGTTTCAAATCCTTAATAATCAAACGGACTGCACTGATAATTGTCGAGATTTACTTGAATAGGCCGAGAGTATCGCTCAATGTTAGATAAAGATGAAACAACAAAAATATAATTTTATTTACATATATCAAAATTAGAATAATAACATGCAAAGGGGAATTATTTAAAGTGAAAGAGTCTCTTGATAATTATTATGAGAAAGGATTCTCAAATGGAACTAATTGATTAATGTAACTAGGCTCAGATAAAAAAGGTAACTTGACAATACCAACAATGGAGGGAGTTTCAGTCTTATGGGTTGATGACTTTGAGGAAGGTCCTTCTTGCGATGAGGCGAATAGGGAACGATCCGATCAGACAAATGGGGCACGATTTGAGTGAGGCAGGTAGATCATGATCTGAACCAACCTTCCAAAGAAGATAGTCAAACTTCACAGATGATGGCCGACGGGAAATGTGTGAATTCTCGTAATTCCACTGAAAGAGGAAACTTCTTTTTCCTTAATGGAAATCGATGGAGATTTTCTTCGGTTCGATTAAACGAAGGGAGAGTGTTGCGAAAATTCAAAGGGTTGCCGTTCACTGAAACTACCAATTGACTTAGGTAGAATAAAGGTTGAAGAAGTCTGATGTCTGATGAACGCTCACGAGACGAGACATAAGGACGGCTTTGAGGTTCGAGCTGGACTCGTCGAACTACAGAATAACCCGAGTATTTGTATGCCCGATTCTGGAGGGGAAGGGAGAGTTTGGAGAAAGGAGTCACAAGCTCCAGACATCTTAATTGGGAGGCGGAGTAGATTCGTATTTAGCAGCGAGGTGCAAGACAGCGCAGATGTTTCTCACCTCGTCATCGGGGGGATAAGGGAGGCTTGGGATGAGTTCACAGCATTGGGAAATATTTTCCCAACGTGCTCAGGAGTAGAAAATTCGAGAATGTTAGAAGAAAAAATGACGTCGACCGTTGGCGAGATACCATAGCACGATAAATCAGTGGGGGGGGGACAGAGGTTGTTTTTTTCACCAAACTCTCAGCAAAAATTAATTTAAATGTGCAGATTAAACAAAAAACAAATTACATTTAAATTAAGGAACAAAATTAGAACTTTGTCTAAAAGGGTAGTGGAACAACAACAAAACAAGAACACTATATTAAATAAGTATCATCAGTCAACATAGATATACGTTCAGAATTAAAAAAAGAAAAATTATATATACATGATTAGTTGACTGGTTTACAGGAGACCTATAATTTAGTTGATTAGCCAGCATTGTTGGCTAATAGATTCCGGCAAAGATTATCAGATATACAATTTCGGTAACACGTATATACCAATCTTTGAACTGATATTATTGGAGTATCAAAAGCCGTAGCATTATACGTTCGTTTTATCTCTTTAGTATTTCGGAGGTACTACAAAGAGCGATGTTCAGTCTCGACAATAAACTCTTTTCCTATTAGATACATGCTAAACTTCCTAATACTATAGCTAAAACTTCTCATTCTATTACCGAATAATTAAGTTGACGGGGCTGTAGCTTTCGGCTCGCGAAAGATGGGATTTGGTAATCACCATCTTGTTCAATGCATACTACTTGCACGACATTTAGGGGGTCAGGAGGATACACCACTTAGTAAGGAGGCTCTTCATCGAGGAACACAATATTGTTGATACACAAACGCCATTGATATTTTTGGTAACATATTGATGTTGAAAACCTTATATCCTGAGAGGGGTCAAATCAGGTAATCCGCTTTTCCTTTAACCTCTAGAACGGAAAAGGGGCCCTTCTTCTGGCTCAAGAGTTTGTTACTCTCTGTGGGAAGTAGCAACAGCACCTCCTCGCCACGCGTAAATCGTCTTTCCTTCGCCTTTAAATCGAAATAAGTTCGATATTTCTTCAAATTTACCCTAGCATTTTAGTACGCGATGTTGGCACATATCTCGAGGCGCTGTCGAAGGTCTAGGAGGTACAATTAGGAGGATTGGATTTCGTTATCAAGATGTGGATTAGTGAAGGGTTCCTTTAAAATATCAAGGAGGCCTCAAACATTACGGCTATACAGTAATTCGAAGGGGACGAATCCTAGGGTCCTTTGGGGGATTTAACGACACGCAAACAGTGCCATGGGTAAAAAGTGGTGCCATTGTCCAGGCTGATTGATACACAATTTTCCAGGATTGCTTTCGATGTACCATTTAGCTTTTACTAAACTCCGTTTGCGGATGGGTTGTTCAGGTTGTAAACAGATGTTTTACCATCAGGAGCTTTGTGATATACTCCATAAGTTTGAAAGTAAATTGTCTTCGTCGATCCGAAAATACTCCTTTAGGAATTCCTAACCGAGAAAAAATCGAAATGAGGGCTTCAGCGCACAAAATGCTATCAATGAGCTTAAAGGGAACTGCCTCATGAAAACAGTTCTGAGATGATTGGGCTTTGCTGAAGGGGGGCTTACTTGACACGCCCTTTTGCAGATGTCCTTCAGCAGGCATCGCATGAATTGTAGTACTCTGCAATTTCTCTGGCCGCAGCTGGCCAATAAAAATACTTAAAAACATTCTGAGAGGTTTTATTTTGAATAAAATGACCGGAGAATAAACTATCGTGAGAAATCTGGAGGACTTGGGGCACACACAGGGTGAGTGTTTCAGGTTAAGTTCCATCGGAACATTTATGATGTAACAGCTCATCCTTGACAAGGTATGAGATGCTTTTTTCTCCACGGGAAGACTCTTGCTCTTAAGTCTTGGCTTTCTCCCAAAGAGGGAGGAGAGTTCCGTACCCATTCTGGGCGCAAGCAAAATCCTCGTTCCTGAGGGTCTCGATTACCGTATCGACGAGGTTTTTAAAAGGAACAGGTTCCAGGGAATCCTTGGCTGCCTGGGCACGGGTTACCACGGGTTATGTTACAGGGTTACTTGTAATCTGGGGGCTCTGAGCAATCAGTACAGAGAAAAACTTGATTAGGGCTGCTACCAGTTTAACCCAACCAGTCAAATACTCACATTCGATGTGGCATTTTACAATATGGAAACGATTCGCTCGGCCGAAGAAATCATAGACCACAGCAAACTTTTGGTGTTCAGGACCAACTGAAGAAAGTAAATTCTCGGATACCATAATGCCTGTGCACCCAGAGTCACGTATAAGGGTGCGCACACGGCATCCGTTCACGGATTCATTTTTAAACTTTGAAACTGCGGGGGAGCTCTTATTAAAGAGAAAATTAACGTGGTGACCGGAGTTGTTGTACGACGAGAGAGAAGTAGGGTTATCTTAAAAGGACGGGAAGGAGTCGGAGTGTCACTAACTTGGTGTACCTGATGGGAGAACACGCTTCTAAATTGAGAATTTTGACGGCCATTCGTGCGTACATAACCTTCAATTCCGCACGTGAAACAGATTATCTGCCTTCTGGAGAATAACGAGGAGGGGGTAGTGGTAATTAGGGGCTTAATGTCTCCTGGTTTAGAAAGAGGAAGATTTCTTGGTTTTGAGGGGCCTTTTACTTTCACGAATTTAGGGATATTTCTTGAAAGGGGCCCGGAGTTATTAATCTTAAACTTGGGAGGAGACGGGCGAGGCTTCTTTTTAACCTTGGGGTATAAGTTATGGCTACTTGCATTAACATCCGCCCCTTCTAGACATTCTTTGAACGTAGGGCAGCGTTTGTCCTTGATAAAGGCACGGATTTCACCGGTGAGGGAAGCTAAGAATTTATCTATTAGGACGAAGTCCAGAGGGGACTAGTATTCTTGGGGAACTGTACACGCATCTAACCAAAATTGGAGGTGGTTCTGGAGGGTATACCCAAAAATGGCGAATGGTCTGCCCAGGGCGGAACTTTTTTGTGACAGAAACACGCACGATATAAGTCTGATGTCATATTTATGGCAGCTAAGAGTTCAGACTTGAGGGTAAAGTAGTCCATAGTGGACTCGGATTGAAGCAAAATTAATGTCTCTCACCTGTGAGTTTAGGAGGGGTAGCAAGTTAACGACACCATCTACCTCGATGTCCTATTTGTTGATTTCAAAAATCTTCTCGAAATGCGTAAGATATCATCCAAAATCATCTCCTTCTGTTAAGACGACTAAGCTTATTGACGGGGACTGTGGAATTTCGGTCAGGAAATCAATTGACATTAACTCCAATTGATTACGAATTATTTCACTTTAATGCTGCCTTATTCTCTCACGCTCTTCCATTTCTCGTTTTCTCTTGCTCTGTTCCATTCAGCTTCTCTTAGTTCTTTTTCATGCGCTCTTAGTTGTTGTTACTGCGCTCTGCTCTCTTCTCTTTCATAATCTCGGCCCGACAGGCCCAATCTACTCTCCTTGACTCTTGAAAGGGTCAAACGAAGAAGACATACAATAAAAACAATTTTGTAAAACTCTCAGTTTATATATGCTGTAGGATGTGTGCTTAAAAAATAAAATTATTATAAAGCATTAAAGAGTCTAGAACGAAAAATGAAACAGGAAATACTAAAAAAATTCTAACAATAGGTGAACTTAAAATCTTTACAGAGTTTTGGGGTTTAGTGGTATAACAAGGTAAATTTCTCCAGCTACAACTGAGGCAGGCCATCCAGATTTCAGTATCGTAAATGATATTGTTGGTCTTTTTCAGATCGTCTATTGCTCTTCTTAATATCTCTAACTCTCTTTTTTGCGCCTCTTGTGACCCAATAAAGTGTAGCAGTTGTTACTTGGACAAAAATAAAATTTATAAGAATTGAGTGGAATCAACCAATTGCCTAATCAACAGCAAACTATTTAGTGAAATAGACAAAATTTGATGCTGCCTTATTCTCTCACACTATTCCATTTCTCGTTTTCTCTTGTTCTTCTCTCTTCAGCTTCTCTTAGTTCTTTTTTCATGCGCTCTTAGTTCTTGTTGCTGCGTTCTGCTTTTTTCTCTTTCATTTATCTCTTCTTCCTGAATATAAGTTAATAATTATCGGCCTTGAAAGGCCCAATCGACTCTCCTTGGCTCTTGAAACGGTCAAAGAAAGAAGACATCTTGTTGGCTTACTTGGGAGAACGTAACACGCGAACGAGGCTAGTAACGTTACGAAATTACTCGGCAATATAAGTAAACCCTAACTTTTTCCCCAAAATAAATATTAAAAAATTATCAAACTTAAAGAAAACTCAAACACTTCCTACACGGTTAAGACGGGTTACCTTTTTAAGCCGGCTGAGGATTAACTCAAATATTTCGGTTAATGGAATACACAAACATAAAGAACGGGTCCTAACTAATAATCTAAATTTTACATAGTAAATAGACTAAAGTTCAACTGATCTAGAACTAACTTGAACTTACTTCGACCAAAAATTAAAAAGTAAAGAAACTTCAATAATGAGTACTAACTACTAAAACTCAAATGGGATGTAAATAAACTAAACTGATTTACTATGTAATAGACCTCACACATTTGAAACCAGTTTTATAAAACAGTAGTAATATATATAATATATGTCGTGGTACAACCACTCTATACCATGCACTACTACTGCAACGCAAACCGTGAAGGACTATTCGCAGGGATCAACGACCGACTAGGAGGTTACACTTGAGGTGTTAGGTTTCCTGTCCTTAACAGAGTGCATAAATGGTTCTCGAGATTTACTTGAATCGACCGAGATTATCGTTCAATGTTTATTAAAGATGAAACAACAATTTTTTTGTGGTGCGTAGGTGTAAGTGGTGGTCGTGTAGGTAGTGGTGCTGGTGTAGGGATAAATTATGGAGCTTGTGTATGTGGAGGTGAGGTGGTGTAGGTGGTATTTATATAGGTACTGGTGGTGTCGGCGTAAGTAGTTTAGGTGTAGGTAATGTAGGTGGTGTCGGTGTAGGCGTAGTTTGTGTATGTAGTGTAAGCAGTGGTGGTGGTGTAGGTGGTGTAGATGATGATTCGAAAGAGGAAGTAAAAAAACATATGGGTTCAAATTTTGTTAGATTCGGCCGAATAGTTACAATGTCATTACTAAACAAAAAAAAGGCAAGACGGAGACAGACCGACTGACATAGTGAGATCTCGAGTTGCCCCCGACAAAACACGCATGCGACTAAAAAGGCAGTTTCCTTTTATATCTTTGTTAAATGAGACTCGGTTGTCGCCTTTGGATTATGAGAGTTTGCTCGAGCTAAGGTTCCTCACTTTTCCTTAGCCTGGGTGATTGGTCCAAGCCTATAAGGTTGGCAGCTAGCAAATCCTGCATATTTGGGTTCTATATATTCCGGTTGTGTTATACGGTGGTTTATTATTAACGAGAAACTTATAAGGAAAGTCGTTCTTGCATTTCGTATCCGGTTAATGATAAAATTCAACCCCTCAACGTTACGCTCGGCAAGAGTGTTGAAGGAATTTTATTAGTATTGAGTTTGGTGTGGCACAAGTCTAGATTCATTTCATCAATTCCAGCTCAGAAACTGACTGCTACCAGGTTTCACATTTATTTAGGATAGTTTGTCCATTATAATTTACATTTAATCCCTTATAATTATTAAATATTTTTATTACCGATCTTTTTATCTAATATAAATCCGAATTTGATTTTAAGATCCTATAATTTTAAGATCATACAATAAAGATACCAATGATTAATTAAACTGCATAAATTTTGATTTAATCATAACAAAATGATTTAAGCATATGATTATATTGCGTTAGTCTCGATGTACACTGTGCATCCAGTTTGTAACATCTTTCTACCAAAGGAGTTAATGATATATGTTAGGTAAGGGAAAATTGAGATAGGTTGCTTCAATAGGTATTCTATCGGATTTAAATCATCCCTATGCCCAAGCAACTTCATTAGATCATTTTTTTTTAGCATATAAGATCTAGTTTAATGTTATAACAATGTAATAAGGATCATTTTTGCCAAATATAACATGCTCACATACTCGAATACTTACTCCCCAAAATAGGGCATCACCAGTTATTAAAGCACGTACACCTAACGACTTTATTCTTTTCATTATAAGAAGAAGGTGCTATGGATCACCCATCTCAAAGATACGTGCAACAGAAAGGTGAGATACACTCAAGTTGACATTTGGGAAAAGTTAAATTGAAATACCGAGGGCTTTTTTGAATTTGTCCTTCAGTGATATTTGTTCCATCGTGCAATCTTTCCTGGAAATGGTTTTTCAATGGTAGTCAGTTTTCTTAGTCTATCAGCAGAAAACCACTATTCTCATGGAACCTCGAAATAGATTTTTAACCTGGTGCTATGTTTTAAAATGGGATAGTATTACTTTATAACTCTTACACTGCAAAACTTGTTTTCAGGAGGATTTGTACCCAATATTTCTTCCAATGCAAATTAATTGCCTAAAAACTAGTTAATTCCACATTTTATAAAATGAAACTTGGACATTATGATAATCATAAGGTAAAGAATATTCTGTACAATTTTTCTGGAGATTGAATGCATATTAGAGAAAGTTTTAGACTTCGCATTGCATGTCGTTTGGATTTCATAAAAAAATCGATTATAATTTAACCTGAAAGGAGAGTGATAAGTTTGTAAATGTTCACACTTGTTTCAAATGTACTTAATTAACAAACATTTACCTGACATTGACCCCTGAAATGAATTAAAATAGAATGTGGGAGAATCTTACGCACCAGATGAGAGTGCATAAATCATAAACAAAAAGTGATTCACTTTGAGCACCAAATAAAACGTTAGAAATTGTGCGGCACATAGGCTTAAGTAATTACAGATGATAAGCCAGAAAGAGACATAAAAAGAGGAGAAATAGCAGGTTATTGAATTATAAAAAGTTAAATCTCTAAATATACTCGAGTTTATTGGGAATCTGATTTAATACACTGGTCAACACTCTTTTTTTTCATCAGAGACAATACTACGTATACTTTTTTCAATTCATTTTTCATGTTGAATCTGAATCTGCCTTCACTTTTGCTCTAGCACGTACCGTTTTTAAGATAGGCCAAAAATACAAAATGGCCGCCTGCGATTATAAAATGTAGTATATTACTGGTATTGCTCTATTTCCTGCAGTGTGACCACTAAAATGGTTTTCTGCAAAGAGCAAACACCAAATTGTTTATCTAACCATGGATTCGGCGTGCAGACCAGTTCCACATGATGTATCTTTGCCAATTTCAGTTCCACCTAATGATGGCCTCGTACCTGATGATATCACTGATGATAGCAGTACTAAAGGTCCGTGCACATTAGATGCGATGTTGAATATGAAGATGCTAACTCTGAGTCAAAGTTATTTACTTAGGAAGATTTGAATGATCTTGTGAGAGATCTGTCACTGTCAAAGGAGAAAGCAGAACTTCAGTCATCTCGAATACAGGAAATATTCTTACTCGATAAAAATGTGCATGGGAGTTACTTTAGAAAGCGTACTCGTGATTTGTCGTCATTCTTCACAGTTAATGGACCTCTCTGCTACTGCAAGGATATAAATGGATTGTTCGAAGCCTTGTTAGAGACATATGAGGCGTCTGACTGGAGTTTCTTTATTGATACTTCTAAGACAAGTCTGAAAGCTGTCCTCTTGCACAATGGCAATGTAAAGCTTTCCAGTCCTATTGGCCATTCTGTCCATCTGAAGGAGACACAACAATATGGATATTCTTTAGAAAGCGGAAATCTATGTGATTTAAAAGTCATAGGCATGCTAATTGGTATGCAAAGAGGATTCACGAAGTACTCTTGCTTCCTCTGCCTGTGGGATACCCGTGCCACTGGAAAACATTATGACAAGCATGACTGGGAACTTCGATATACATATGAGCCTGGAATAACAAGTGTTCTTTCTGTCCTTCAGGTAGATCCTCAGCAAATATATCTGCTACCTTTTTATTTAACCCTAGGTCTAATGAAAACATGGTGAAAACAATGGCTAAGTGATTCCAATATCTGTGCCAAGAAATTCCACAACTGACCGGGTCAAAACTAAAATAAGGCATATTTGTGGGACCACAAATCAGGGAGGTTTTAGCAGACCCTGACTTCAAATAGACCCTTACCCCCGTTGAACTATACATATGGCTAACCTTCAAGTGGTTATGTGCAAACTTTCTGTGAATCAAGATGTCACTTGCATACAGAGATGGCGTAGAAAACCTTCTTCAATCTTATAAAGAAATGGGATGCCATATATCACTTAAAATCCATTTCCTGCATTTGCGCCTAGACTTTTTGCCAGAAAATCTTGGAACCCTAAGTGACGAGCAAGGTAAACGTTTCCACCAGGATATCAAGACCAGGGAAACTCGCCATCAAGGATTTTGGAATGAGAGCATGATGGGAGATCATTGTTGGATGTTGTATCGTTATAATCCTGAGAATAAATTCAAACGCAATTCCTATGCAAACGTTTATGAATTCGAGTTTTGACTTAGTAGCCCTTCAATCATTCTTTACCCTTCTTATACATGAAATATAAGTACCATTAACTTTATAATGCTTGTGGAATAAACAAAACATGGTATTTATCTTTTCATATATTATGCTTTAAAAAAATGATAAATTCTAGAGTTTCTATATGTTAAATGCATCATTTTGTATCACTTCAACTTCTTAAGCACATGGATATATACAGAAGGTGATTTTTTTCTAGCTTTGGCGCTATGAAACCATATTTTCCCAGGTTTGGCAAAGAAATCAGAGAAAAATGCTACATTTTATCAGATTTAAAATCAATGAGAAAAATGGCCTAAAAAAGTTTGCTCAGGTCTCTGAGAATTAAAAAAAAGTTCAAATTTGTGGCCCAGTGTTATTATTGCGCTCCCAGGTTTTTATGCTAGTGAGTTTAATTAAAATTGATTCAAACTAACAACTGATCCCGTAAACAATTAGCTTAGACATACCAGGGAACTGCAAATGACTGCAAACTGCAACGCTTTAAGAGATTGTTGGAGAAGTGAAGAACATAATAAGAGAATTGAGAGTGGAAAAGGCACACAAAATTTCAAGAACTGAAATCTCATTAAAAAATAAATAAGCTAAAAGATATTTAGAGAGAAGGAAAATAAGATAATAAATAGAAACTAAACGTACATTTCCACAACGAAAAGCCTCACAAGCAGCTCTAAGAAAACGGTGAGCAAAAAAATAAAATTTGTACTACAGGACAATAGAATACGAGGATTAAAAAGTGGTAAGAACAAAATAAAATTATAAAGAGGAAAGAACTATTACTAGTACAATCGACTGAAATAGAAAGACTCTTCAGAGGTTTGGACGTAAAAAAATGAACAAACGATAATCACCTTTCTCAACGTCCACAAAAATGTTACAACTGCCATGAATACTGCAGCAGAATTGAGATTTACTGAAAAGAATGAATGAAATCAAATTTATAGGACTTAAAGCAACAGTTAGCAGTCTGAAACCAAAAAGCATTAGCAAGTCACCTTTCGCTAGGTAAAACTTAAGAGAGCCCATGATTAATGACTAAAAGGTCTCTTAACCATGTGAAAGATTTAGTTCTGTAGACATCACAGATAGTCATTTTAGGAAAATATGATATTCCTCTCAAAACTGAGCAAATTATATCAATCACCCCTGAACTTTTTCCCTTTTTTACTTCTGGGAATGCTAAAAAATATATAAGAAAAAAAACTTAACAATAGATTGATAATAAAGCTACCAGACAAATGATTTGGTACCAGAGATACAGGATGTTTCCGGAAAGGAAGACACAAAGAAACCGTATTCATTTTAGTCACAGTATTTAGAGAAAAATCAAAGCTCTTAGAATTATTCTTTCGAAACAATAATTTTTTTGTTTTATTTTCTATCTTTCTTTCTTCTAACTACAACTTTTTGCCATTATTTTATGACATGCGTCTTGAGGTTTCCATCTCGAGTACAAAAAGATGTCGCCAACATGCTTATGAGAGTTTTTCAAACTTGGTCAGAGGCTGCCCATTTTTTTTTGTCCCCTGAACATTTAGGTTAGTAACTCGAGTACACCCCGTTGTATTTTGTCTATGGATTAATTGGCAATTGCTTGGGTTTGTGCGCATTTTTTTATACCATACAATGCCTTTTTCCATTTGGGCTGTGTTCGTCATTTTCTTTAACTTGAGAGGAGATGATATATATTTTTTTAAATGGGATCGCTAAGATGAACTCAACGAACAACATTACAAACTTTGTCCTTCCTTATTCCCTTCTTCTCAGCAAAAGCTATGCTTTTAAATCTGATTATCTATCGCTTCCTTTTAAACTCTAACATTTTAATTCTGATTTTTACCTCTGAGAGATTTTATATGGTAAGTGACCGATAAATTCTCATCGGTAAGGTAAGAAGGAAAAATCTTTTTTGTTGTTTCTTTGTCAATGTCAAGTTCTCTTCTAATTTCAAGCTATATTGTTAAACGCTCTTTTCTACTTTATTTCCCATTTATAAAATTTTTAATGAATATATGATACTACGAAAAAGCTTTAGGAACATACAACACTTTCAGAGATTTGTCTGAGAGCTAAGTTATTTCTCAATAGACTCTATTTCAAACTTCAAATATCATATCACAAAGTTCTTCAGAGAAGTACTAAAGGAAATGAATAAATTATCAATTTGTTTTATCCTTGACTTAATTATTTTAACACAGTTATCGTGTGAATAGGAAACACTTGCGGGTAGTGCATGGACGAAGAGTAGAAGTGGCATTAGCCCTGCTCATAAATCAAATTTTCTTATTTAAATAAGCTTCTGTACATTTTCTTGTGGCTTTTGACCTGTAAATGCTAAAAATTACAACTATTTTGACTTATAATTCGCGAAGATTTGATGACCTTAGATTTAAATTTTGCGCCTTAATATTGTTTAAAAGCACCACGTTGCATTGAAATAAAACTCACCAATTAATATGAAAGAAGTGGAGCTCTTGATATCATTACGACTAACACCAGACAAGGCCTGGTTATCTGGGAATTGTAGCCAGAATATTGAAGGACAAATTATCGAGGGACAAAGTATCGAAAGAAGAAGTATCGAATGCACAAAGTATCGAATGATCGAATGAACATAGTATCGGATGGACAAAGCATCGAATGGACAAAGTATCGAGTGGACAAAAAATAGAATGATTGTGGATCATTGCAGTAGTCGGTGATTTTTAATTTTGAAAATAAATAACTTTGAAAAAAGTTCGCTATAAATGATTATTTTATGGTACTTAAGGAATGTAAGAAATAAACAAAGAGTAAAGAGTATAAATATTTATTTGATAGATCATACAGTGGCAAGGAAAAGATAATAAGTATTTTTAAATAGGTATAAGGATTACAATGTTTCAAATTAATGTAAGTGTTGAAAAGAAATTACGAAATTAAAATTTTATTAAAAATACCATTAATTTTATTTTTGCCTGGCACTTGAAACTATCAAAATATATTCGAAAAGTTGGGGATGGCCTTTAAGATATTCTATTTCAGACGTGACGTTGTATCTAGAAAAAAGGTATTTAACTCGTTCGTTTATAATACTTATTTTTTCATTTTATTTGGACATTTCTACCTTACTGTATTTGATCTAAAATCAGTTCACTGTTGGCTTGTTCCATGCGTATTTTTCTCAAAAGTTTATCTTGTGTAGGGTGGCTAAACATTAATCTTTTATGAAAAGCATTTTGCCATGATTCAAGTAAATTATTCGTTCTTGGCAAATCATTTGCAACTGTTTCGTAAACTGACCACAAGTCAAGATCAAAGTCTGGCTTTCTTCCGTTTCCCCTCTGAATAATACCTTACCAATTTGCTTCAAACTACGATAAAAACTTTCTCAAGTATTCAACAGGTTTTCATCAAATGGTTCTATTAATTTACCGAACACATCGTAAACATCACTAGGAGAAACAAAAGTAGGCACTTGCAGTTGTTTTCTAATTAATGAATTATTGTAGTCGCTATACCAGGCTTGCAAGCCTAAGTTTTTTATTTTCTGCAAAAACATTGCCCAAAATAAAAAAAACAAACAAGGATTGAAGCTTGAGGAAAACCATTCCTTATTTGATTGATGGCTGAGTGTTCATAATAAACGGTTATTGAGAGAGAATTTAATTGATATGAATGCAAAAAATTAACTAGGTCAACAGATCTAAGGGAGTGCTCTCAATTATTGCCATAATTTAAAAAAATAATTAACAAACGTATTATGAATTAACAAACATATCACCTGCCTTATGACCTTCTAAACTTTCAAAAGCTCATTGAAAAAAAAAAGGTTACCATCCGATTAACCGATATACGGAATGACATATTAACATATAAAATCGCGTCAGTGCGCCTAAAAATGGTGAAATAAGTTTTTTTTTATCTTTCTCTTCGGTAATTCAATATACCAATAGCAAAGTCTTATTTTCAGGAACAAGGCGATGAATGGTATATATTTGTTTTTGAATAGTGGCTGAATTAAAGGATCCATCACAAAACCATCTTCTATTTGACTTCAAAATTTTGATGTTTTGGACTGCAAATATACTTTCATTTCATGTTCATTTAACAATAAAAATAATCGCCTCTTCTTCTTAGAGTCAAATGGTCTTCAGTTAAATTATATTTGTGAACTCCTTATTATCGTTCGAGAGAATCCTTTTTTGGAAGACTTCCAACGATGTCAACTCGAGTATTATATGTGCACTGACTTAATAAAGAGAATGGAAATGCTTCAGAGTGACGAGCATTTTCTTTGATTTTACCCCTCAATTTTTATTGCTTCATTTTTAGAGATATCAGGCAATGTTCTTTAGTTATATTGATGCTGTCGTCTTCGGTTATTGCTCTACCGTTGCAAAAATGTTGTTTTTCGACCTTCCAATATATTCAGCTATTCATTCATCACTTTGACGAAATACATAGTATGTGAAGCCTTCATGTAGGAGTTTTTTTCCTCGCATTTGCGTTAATAATTTCCATTATGAAGGTTAGAAAGAACATACAAGCATAAAGCTTGAACAAATTTATGAGATATTAGTGAATAAAGTGCCTGGGGACTAGCGATGTGAGGTTATAAAGCTAGAATTAAGTCGATCATGGTTAAGGCTGAAATTTAATATTAAATGGATGCAACGGAATTAAAGTTTTTTGATGAGATTATAGTTAAATTTGGGTATGGTGAATCCGAGTGAAAAGCCTCTGGCTGTTATTCAGGAGTTCTTAGGGCAATTTCTGGTGAATTGTCAGTTTTAAATCAAATAAAGAAAACTGGGTTTCACTGATGTCAAAGTTTAAATTCTAAGAAATTCGATTATACTCAATCACATGGAACTTATTGGAAGCACATTATTGCTTCAATCTATATTGGAGGCGCGGAAATTTATGGTGATAAGCAGATTCTACCACATTGGAGCTAAAATTGTTTTATGCTCAAGAGCATTATCAGAAAATAGTTTTGAATTGATCTTAGATTATCCCACAAAATTGAGTATTAATTTTTTAGAATGTTTATTAATCGAAGTAAAATTCTCAAATGGATCAGCACTTTTAACACAGGTGTATGAAATTTCCGATTTAGTTACCCGAAACCTCACAGCATAAATGCCCAATGCGATTATCCCAACCTTCCAAGGTTTTCCATCCCAATTTAAATTCTCCTTAGAATAAAAAGAAATCCTATACAGAATAAAAGGGATTTTTATATTCATATATTTAATTCTTAAAAATAAATGAATTTTATTTATCTTAAAATTTCGTTGCATTTCCTGTTTTCTGAGGGAGGGAAGCTTATTGTTTGGGGCATGGGCGTGCGAAATTTTAGAATTTTTAATACTCTTGTCCATTTGGCATATAGTATATTTTCGAAAAAATATTTACCCTGAACGCGCTTCATTAGAATGAACGTTCAGTTACCTTATTTTAGAATAAAATATTGTTCGATACGCCCCCTTACCCTGTTTTCCGTTAGATATATTTTCTCTACGATAACAATAGACAACAAATTTTAACTTTGTCTTGGCTACATGAGTAACTGTTATTGTAACTAACTAAGTTGGGGTGCGCTGATTCCAAATCTGTGATCAGATTTATGCTGGCTTGTAAGATTCATGAGTTATGTAACTAGGCTATATGGCTTACTTTGTCCCCTTGGATAAATTATTGATATAATTACTCGAATTTGATAAGAATGAGGCGGTTCTGGGCAAAGGTTTGGAAGCGGAGCACCCTATTTGGCATTATGTATGTCCTTGTTGAGAACCAGACAAGATATGTATTATATGTAAAAGAGGTAGACCTCCCTTAACTATAAATTTCTTCAAAAATGTCTGAAACTCTTGCTCTTGTGCTTGTACGCGTATATAGGATCCTCCGGTTGTAGGAACCAGCAGTAGTCACCCATCATGTTTTCGTTGAATTGACCTTGATACTTACCTTCCATCATTGAGATATCTCAGTGAAACCTTTCTTCATGTTCGTCACTAATATCACCCATATTAGATGGTAGGAAATCTAGATGCAAATGCAAGAAATGCACCTTAAGAGCCATCAGACAACCCCATTCGTTGATAGGCCTTTAGCATGTTGTCCACTAGTTCTTTATAGTTTTCAACTCTATGATTACCAAGAACGTTCTGCACTACATGGACAAATGAATCCCATGCTGCTAACTCAAGTAGAGTTAGTTTATTTCTAAAATCCCTGTGACATATCAATTCTGTGATCTCCGGCCCTACAAAAATGCCAGCTTTAAGTTTAGCATCGGTTTTCTCTGCACCAAATTTCTCTTTGATATACTGAAAACCATTAGAATCAAGGGCCTTTGCTTTAAAAGATTCGTGATAAGGCCCAGTTTAATATAAGGTGGTTGAAGGTAGAGCTTCTGTGGATATACCAAAGGCATGTGCTTCACATTGCATCGGGTAACTATGTGTTTTTCTCTTTCTGGCCACTTTTTTACAATATAATTATTCCTATCGTCACGGCTGCTCCATAGGCAAAGAAAGAACATATTTTTTGTATATTCTCGATGCAGTCCAAGAAGTAAAGAAATTACCTTTAGATTAATACAGATCTTCCACTTATGATGCGAGTAATGAACACCTTCTAAAATAAATTTCATTGAGTCATATATCTCTATAATCCATACAATAAATGCGAAAGGAATTGAAGATTTTCTGCTACCATTGCGCAGCAACACAGATTTGAGGTTAGCATTGCTTACATAGATAAATAGTCTCCATTAATCAGGTAAATGCTTGTTTCCTAGCTGATTCATTAGGCCATTAACATCAGTACAGGAACAAGTACTATTCTTTTCTTTATAGAAGGCAGCTAAGGCCTCATGGCCTTTACGGAATGTAGATATTTTTGCGCTGTCCTCTAGAAAATACGATTGCTGTTGTCTGGAACTCAAAAGTTCTGTGTTCTCCTTTGGCAATGACAAATCCTTCACCAATCTTTCTTGATTTATCAACTGGATCTTCTTTTACTTAGAATCATCCTCATACATTTCTTCGTCATTGCAATCATCCTCTTTAGGCGATGAATCATCTTCTTTAACTGCACTAACTGATGGAGAAACTGGGATTAGCATCTTCATATTATTTAGGACTAGTTTTATAGCCGACTTACAATCTGGATATACATTTTTTTTTTGTTCTTATTTGAGAATCCCGCAATATTTGTGATACAAAAGTAGCAATCAAAAACATGATTTGTTGGCTCACGCCACACCATTGTTACAGCAATGGGCATACTCTCCGTTTGCCAGTTAACCATTGTATGAGCTCCGTATAACACACAGTACAAGATTTTTCAGGTGCCCAGGGCTTGTCTTGGTCACTAACTTTACAGCCAAAATAATAATTGTAGTTAGTTTTCACTCTTTTAGTTAAATATTTCAGCTGGTTGCTTGGAGTATATCTTCCATAGATCTAACAAAAGTTGTCTGGGCTATTTATACATCCTCGCCGATTCATGTTTTTAACTTAGTTTGTATATATCCTGTTATATACTTCTGTACAATCTTATTTCATTTACAATTTAATTGAGAGATAAATTGAAACGAAATATTCAATTAATCACTGTATGTAGATACCGTTTCAACACCACTACCATAATGGCTAAATTTGACAACGTGATAGAGTAGGAGTGTAACGCAGGAACCAGACACAAACAACACATCTTCTCACTGGGGTAGCCGAAGCAACACCGACCATATGTTCAACTTGATTTGGTATAAATCACAAGCTAATACCCAAGTAGCAAAATCCTTGTTGACTAATGTAATTTGTCCATTCGATACTCTCTCCATTCGAAATATTTTTCATTCGATTCTTTGTTAGCGCCATTTTTCTTCCATATTCTTGTGACTGATGAGACTTATCTCCCCATGTTGAGAGAACAGCACATTGAACTTTACCTAACAAATGGAGGAAATCACAATGAAACTCTAACTTATTAATATTTCAAGAAATATGCATTTTGCCAATGTTTCCAGAAATTAAAGACATTCTGTAGAATACAAAGTAAAACAATTATACTACTTTCTTTTAATCTTCGTTTACGATTATTTGCTAAAATAAAATGCAAACTGCGTTGTCAATAACAAAATTTCCTTGTTAAACCTATCCTTCTTTAAATATTATCTTATGGTAAATTAAATTATAAACTATTCTAATAATGTTAATAAAATTAGAATAATATTTAAATATTTTTGCTAAATCCTATGGCATTCTTCAGGTAATTTTATTGGTATTTTATGTGATGACTCCTCACTAATTCCCTTAAGTCTGTTCTAATTTTCTGGATACAACGGATCATGATTGGCAATCTATCTATGCCTGGAATTAATTAATTGGGATTAACTCACGCGATATATGTACAGTTCTAGCCCAATTTTACTTGGTATAGTATTACACATAAGAGGCTTAATACTTGAGTAATTTTGTTATTTACTGCTCCAGTTGGTAATATTTCGCCTAACTTCAATACAAATAAAAATAACACAAATATTTAATTTGTACCGATATATTTACCAAAGTTACATGTTAAATATTTGAAGAATGTTACTATTCATTGTATTTATTAACATCGCCATCGGCCCCACTCAGGGGCTTTGCTGTTTAACTTGCTTAAAAATGATAAGATGGTTGAAATAAGCTCCACTTTGGTAGAGAAGGGGAAATTGTTGGCTTCTGCCCCTAAACCTTGCAAAATACATAATATTTCACTCAGTTGCAGTCTTGGGACTTGTAGACCAGATGTTTGGAGTGATCTGGTAAAATAAATCGATTGACAGCCAAAATTGTGTCTTCAAACTTGTGTGGTATGGGACATTGTGTAACAATACAATTGCCTCGGGAGGAGATTTGATCCTGGGGATAATTTTGCCGCAGCATATTTAACCCCAGGACAATTTCCTATCCCGATTATGATGAAAATTCATTATATTCAATATATTTAACTATACAGCCCACAAACAAACAAACAAAATATGTATGATTTAAGCCAAACATGTAAGTATAAAAATGACGAGTTTGAAATATAAGTTCGGCTACAACTGTAGAAGTTTTGAAGAGTGAGAAAGGACATGTGGAATCTAAATTTACAATATCAACTTTTAATTTCTTGTCTCCAGAATCCTTTATCAGCATGCAGTTAATTAAGAGTGAGAAGTGACATGGCAAGTCCGTGTTTGAAAATACTCTTTTTGTTAAACAAAATATTTAGCAAACTGCTTTTTATGACATCATTACTGAAGGGCTTGAGGAATAATTTTCTTAAAATCACTGATGATAAAACTAATGTTATGTTGCAGGGCACTCACTCTTGTATAGTGATCGTTATGTCAAACTGTGTTCATTTTCGCAACTTTGTTAACTCTCTGCTTCTCGTTTCGATATTTTATAATATTTTGGCGTCACATTTAATAGCCATCTATGTCTCAATACAATATATCACTAATATCCGCTAGTCTTTAACTTTTCGACAGAAGAGTTTTGAAACCAACACGCAATCTTTTTTACCTCTGAGCTTCACCACTAGAACTACATTCCCGCTGAAGTGCATGCTTACTGATTACGACTCATTACGACATTTCAACCGGGGTTTTTTTTTTTTGTATAAAATCTGGCTCGTTCAAATTTAATCTTTGATGATCAAATTCTGTATCACTTTAACTAAAGGATTTTAAATATCACCCTCACAACTCTTTTCTTCTCTAAACCTACCCCTGCGTAAGTGATTCTGCTACCTTGATTTTAACTTCAAAGATGGGAAATGATCTGCCACCTGTTGTAATCCCTCCCTCAATATCTTTATGCATGGCATGAAAATTGATTTCTTCTCTTAAGGCTTTTCTAGTTGAGTAGAAAGGTGTTTTAAGAATGAAGGTCACTCAGAAAAGCAAGCTACAAAAATTAGTATTATTATTATGTTGTGCGGAAGGAACATATTTTCCTCGATATCTGAAAGGAGTAAACTATTTAAATTTTCTCTTCATCAATATATTTTTTTCGAGGTTTACAGACCTTGGTTTTGTTTTACTAATAAGAGGATTTCACGTCTAATGTAAGTTTAGTTGCTAATTTCTTTTTTGATAAATATCTATTAATAATGAAGCCAGTAATCCATCTAGATTTACAATCGAGATCAAAAGTGCGTAAATATTTGGCACTTTAGTAATGTCAGTGAGTGGATCATATCCATATGCATGTATAATATAACATATCCGCTAATATCTTACATAAAAGGGCCACTAAATTTATTAAAATTTCTAGAAACATTTTGGCTCCATGATCCTGGAAAAGAAATACCACATTTTTGCACAACAAATGTCCTCCTTAGGTCTATTTAGCTATGCCAATCTCATAGTATGTCCGTTCCCTAAGCGGATTTGTTTCTTTAATGACGGTATCGAAATTTTCTAGTGGTAATTATAGCGTCTTTTTCGTTATTCCTTTTAAGTTTCAAGTAAATAATAATAATATAACATTTTTTATTGAGATATTCAAGAGACCTTCAAAAAGATCGTCTGTTTATTATTTATGGTAAGAATAAAAATAAGAGTTGGTTCTTCAAGGAAACCTACAAAATACCGAGGGATAGAGAAGAGCGTATAAGAGCTGGCAAACGATTCCATATACGAGTATTAGAAAAGAAAATTAAGAAAAAATAATCATGTGATCCCTCATGCAGTACAGACAACTACTAATAAATATAAAATAAAAGGGCCGGAGAGGTAATATTTAAAAAAAGAGAAGTAATAGAGGCACATATTATATGATCTTGTAGTTAAGGAGTAGAATCTCGAAGGTGATGTAGTAACGCATGCATAGCCAGTCCAGGTTTTGTAGTATTACGGTTGCATGTGGGTAATGTACACGCCTAGGAACCTTCAAAATACCGAGGTATTTGAATAAGATGAAGTGGCTGAACATTGGAACCATGCGGTCGAGCTAGTAAGAAATTTTAGTAATCAAGGCGGGATGTAACTAAAGAGGGATGTAAACTATTATGCTCAAAGTTAGGACGAGGTCGGCTAAGCTTACAGATAAGGAATTGAGATTAATTGCCGACCGCAGTGATATGTGTTTCGAGACATAGTCGACAATCCAAAATAACGCTCATTTTTTCAAAAATTTCGCTAATAGTGCCTGTAATGAACAGCAACACACGCTCGTCCAATGCGGTCAGTTACATTTAGAACAGTAGAGTCAGTGATTTTATTAGACAATAATAACCACAACTGGAAGATCGCCTCAATGTTTAAGTAAGGTATGTGATCAAGAATCCTAGGTAACACAAGCTTTTCAAAGTTCAGAAAGTAAATGTGTTCTAAATGGGATGATGAAGGGTTTATATGCACAGAAAGTGAAAAAAATGATGGGGAACTAATTGGTAGGGGATTGTAAAAAAGCATTATTAAAGAAAACTGGTGTTTATAAGGTATATAGAAGAGAAGACCCATCCTCAGGGTAAATGAGACGATAGATGGAGTGTTAGGGTTGATGGGTAGTGGAAATACATTAGAGCAATGCTCAGATGAAGACAGGAAGCAAAAGAATATGAAGTCACTTATAAGTATATTTTCTCTTGGAATTTAAAGCTCATTACCAATGAAGACGTACTATACAGGAAGTTTGTATTGGAATATCTGCAATGAGAGTGGTGAAGGGAGCAAAGTTAAAATGAGTTGAAATTATAGCGCCGAAGATCGTCATGGAGGCATTGGAGCAGGAAGAGTGCCCAATCTTTCTGATATCATTGGTAGCAAGAACGCCCATGCTGTATATAGCATCACATATGGACATCGGAGAAGAAGGTGGCGAAATTGGAAGAGGATTGTCAGGAAAGTGTATAGATTCAGAGTTAAAATATATTTTAAAATTTCTAATGGACAATTATGGTGGCCATCTACAAATGCTTTACACCCCCAAA
This sequence comes from Ceratothoa steindachneri, assembly GCA_963969495.1. Lineage (NCBI taxonomy): Eukaryota > Metazoa > Arthropoda > Malacostraca > Isopoda > Cymothoidae > Ceratothoa > Ceratothoa steindachneri. The sequence continues at coordinate 116,763,423 of OZ018326.1, forward strand.
TAAGAATTAAAATTATAAAATATTCAACTGAATAATTTAGATAATAGATAACAGTAACAGGAATATTAATAATACCAACAATCGATAGCACCCTAAAACAAAACGTAATAATACATCTTAAAAGAAGAATTAAGCTGCACGACAAGCTGCCCAAAAGAAGCATCCTTCCCTCAGCGAACCATTGTAGCCCCACTTACCTCAGGGACCCTTAACTGAGATAAACATAAAATTTCAAATATATGAAGGCCACCTCTATTACTCAAAAACTCAATTGCCCAAAAAGTCCTAATGACAGGCAGCCTGCCCATTGTACAATGAACAAATGCAAAATTCCATAATCATTCCGCTGATTTGACAAAAAGAAATATTATCGAGTGTTCAATAATTGACATGTTTCCTAATATAAATATTTCCCCTGGCTTATTTAAACTAGACCCTGTTTTAAAAAAACTTCTACTAACTGAAGTAACTTCATAATGCAGCCTGTTGTCACATTTTATTAGTGTAATATCATCGCAATGCCTCCCCCAACACGTGTCTCTGCTATGATCGTGGATTAATTCTCAGGCCTAAATGTTTTCGCTCTAATGATAAACCTTTAAAGTGTTTTTTTTTGTTTTTTTACCCACAGTTTCCATTCATATACACGGCGTTGTTGTGTGTTTATCTTTTTAGGGATGCATATGTCTGTTATTAGTTGCCCATTTTTTTTTTTATTGGTATTTTTGTCTTTTATGTGTTTGACATTGGTTTGTACTATGTGATGGGCGTTCCCTTCGTACGAGGGGTGGTTAATAAGTTTTGCAATTCGGATATAAGGAAACGAGATATGAAGAAAAGTGTTTTATTATTTTTCAATATAACTACCCTCGACTTCAATGCACTTGCACAACTTTTCTTTAAGGCTTCGAATTCCCGACAACAAGAAATCTCCCGACTGCTGTTCAATCCACTCCTGGACGGTGAGCAGGACTTCTCCATCGTCCCCTAACCGGTGTCCACGCAGTCCAGCCTTTAACTGGTGGAATAAAAGTAGTTGGTAGGGGCTAGATCTGGACTGTAGGGGGGATGGTTGAGCTCCTCGAATCCACACTAGCACCGGCGAGCTTGTGCAATTCTGGCCTTGTGGACTTTGACGACGTTGAAGTCGATTATGGGGCGTGAGGTTTCTATGGACACAACGGGCAGAGATCTAAGTCATGGCCAAATTGTCGTGGATGATGTTGATAACACTTTTATGTAAAATTCCAAGTTCTCGCTCGATTTCTTCGACCTTCACCCGTCGATTTTCGAGGATCCTCCTCTCCACACGGGCCACATTGTCCTCGTTGGTCACGTCTGACAGGCGTCCTGGACAAGGGTCATCTTCAATGGACTCATGATCATGGCGGAACTCCCTATTCCAGCGAGCAATAGTTGCATAGGAAGGGGCGGTGTCGGTGTACACTGCAACCATGCGTTTATGGATCTCTTTTGCATTCTTGCCTTCCTTGGTCAAAAATTTGATCACTGCGCGGTGCTCAACCTCTCCATTGTTGAAAGATTTGTGACTCACGATCTGCGATCAGCTACTGCTTCTTGAAAAAACGAGGTAGGAGTGTGCGGCTGCAAGTATTGACTTGTTATAACTTGTCCTAACATGCCCACAAACAGCCATCCCCCTTCTTCTGTTTTGCCCTACCGTTTCGCAAAACCTATTGACCACCCCTCGTATCTTTGTACCCTATATAAGTTTGTCTTCTCTATTTTCATGCTATTCCTTGAAAAGGAATTTGCAAATATAGTTCAAAAGTGCTTTGATTTATCTTTTCATTTTCCTGTGGGTTAATTTTCATATATATATATGTATATATATATATATATATATATATATATATATATATATATATATATATATATATATATATATATATATATATATATATATATATATATATATATATCCTCCAGGATGTCTTTTGTGGCTTCATATAATTCAACCAACAAACCCTGCTCTCTTCTTGAGGCGTAACATGAACTTGGCAGCTTTTTCTTCATTTCCATGACAACGCTGAGGGATCGTAACACTGAACAAAAATGTAAACAAATCACGAACAGTACTACCAACTTCGCCGCATGTTACAATTGAGGACTACGCAATTGAACATAACATAACATAACATAACATAATTTCACGGATGACAAAAGCCACAAGGGCCTATCAAAGGTCATCCACATCCGTCAAAGCACCATCACCAAAGTCCCCTACAATATTATAACAGATCACAAAAGCCACAAGGGCTCATCATAGGTTATCCGAGTCAAACGGCCTCTTTTTTTAAGGCACCCAAACTCCCAGAAAAACTACATCCAGAGGATTGTGTCCAGAAACAAGGTTATCACCAATCAAGGCTTGTCAAGAACTAAATCATGCAGCTATAGATATATACAAACAATATTAATATATACAAAACTTAGGAACCATCACAACCTTTTCTCCATAAACTCATCTAACTTACTCTTAAATACATTTAAGTTTGGACTACCTACTACTCTCCGCGGCAATTTATTCCAGAAGTCTACCACTCTATTGGTGAAAAAATATTTTCTTAAATCCAACCTACACCCTTGCTTTTTAATTTTCAAGTGGTGACCTCTAGGTTGATTCCCATCATCTAACTCAAAAAACTTGCTAACATCCAATTTAGCTATCCCACAAAGAATTTTAAAGAGCTCAATCATATCCCCTCTCACAAACCCCCTTCCTAACGAGAACATATTTAATATTCTCAGTCTATCTATATATTCAAGGTGCCTCAGAAAAGAAATAATCTCTGTTTCCCTCCGTTGCACTGACTCGAGAAGGTTAATATCGTTTTTAAAATGTGGGGACCATGCCTGTATACAGTACTCTAGATGTGGCCTAACATAAGACTTATAGAGTTTAAGAATAACTTCCTTACTTTTGTAACTGACATTTCTCTTAATGAAACCCAGCACTCTATTTGCCCTATTTCTTGCTTAAATACACTACTGGAAAACCTTGATGACTTATGTATTACTACTACTAGATCTTTTCTCATCCTCTACTGAGCTCAGCCAATGCCCATCCATTTCATAGTTCAATTCTATATTATCTTTTCCCATGTTAATAACTTTGCACTTATCAAGGTTGAAAGTCATTTGCCACTTATGTGCCCAGGATAACAATTTATTTATATCCCCCTGCACTTTAAAATTATCATCAATATCTTTAACTACAGCTGCTAATTTGGTATCATCCGCAAATATTGACACTTTATTATTAACTGCCTCTTCAAGATCGTTTATCTAGATTACAAATAATAATGGACTTTGAACTAATCCCTGAGGAACCCCACTGATAACATCCCTCCACTCTGACTTTACACCATTTAGCACTACCCTTTGCTTCCTGTCTTTCAGCCACTCAGCTATCCAATTTGAAACACCCCCAAATATCCCAATCATTTTTAATTTAGTAACTAGTCTCCTATGTGGTACCTTATCAAATGCTTTACTAAAATCTAAGTAAATTATATCTACATTTTCTTCCTTATCTACTTGATCTGTTACAAACTCCAGAAAGTCTAGTAAATTAGTCAAACATGATCAACCTAATCTAAACCCATGCTGAGCATCGCTGATTAACCCCTCCCTCTCTAGATGTTGACAAATCCCTTTTTTAACTATTTGCTTAAGAATATTACAGAATACAGGACTTAGGCTAACTGGTGTAAATTTATTTGGATCCTCTTTACTACCCTTCTTGAAAATCATCGGATATTTCTCCATATTTCAGTGTCCTAGTATACAACTCTTCCAGAGCTATTGAGATACTTTCTACCCCTTCTTTAAGTATTCTAGAATGAATATTATCAGGGCCGGAGGCTTTGGTAGTATCTAACTCACCTATTAGTTATTTTATCGTCCTCCAATCCACACTAATGATAGTAAACACCTCTTTCCCTGACCCATGAGTACTATACATAAGACTATTTAGCTTCTCCTTTGTAAATACTGATTCAAAATGACCATTTAGTTCCTCAACTATTTCCTCATCAGTTTCTCTCACAACCCCTTCATATTTGATACGCCCTATTTTAACTCTGCCAGACTTATTATTAATTTTATAGTAACTAAAGAACTTTTTAGGATCTTTGTTGCTTTCCTGAACTAATTTAATTTATGACACCTTTTGTTCTTTTTTATAATCTTATTTTACTCATTCCTAGCCATTCTATAATCACTTATATTTCGAATATTATTTTCTACCTGTAATTTTTTCTATGCCCTTTTCTTCTCTGAAATTTTTCTAGCTATCTCCTGATTCCACCATAATGGTTTTCTACTTTTGTTCCTAATGGCCTTCATTGGGATACATTGTTCTTGGACTACATTTATTATATGCTTGAAAGTATCCCACATCCCATAAGCATTTTTACCTCTGAATTCTACATCATAGTCTACAAAATTAGCAAGCTTTGGACTTTTACATAATCTCCATTATGAAAATTTGGAACTTTTACAGCATTCTCGGTTATGTTACCCTTCTTAAGTTTAAAGTTAAAACGAACTATCTGATGGTCACTATTTCCCAATGCTTCCCCTACAGTCAATTCTTGAACTAAATGATCACTGTTAAAAAGTACTAAATCTGATATATTGTCCCCCCTCGTTGGCTCATTAACAAATTGATTCAAAAAATTATTCTCAAAGCATTCTATGAACCTGCCACTTGTTCTATCCCTACCTATCATATTTTCTTAGTTCACAGAGTTTAAGTTGAAGTCCCCAATAATAACTGCATCTGTTTCACATCCCTTACTTATTTCCCTTATCATTAGTTCATCCATATCATCAGTCTGCCCAGGTGGCCTGTAAAAAGCTCCCAAATGCACCATTCTATTTTTACTGAACCTAATATCTATCCATTTACTAAACTCCAAGCCTGCTTCATTCAAGTATTTAAACTTGAAACAATGTTGTTTTTTATATAGATAATTATTCCTCCACCAATCCTACCTGTCCTTTGACTAATGTACATATTATAGCCCTGTGAATCAAATTTACTTATAGTGTCATTAAATTCTATTTAATTAACCCATGATTCATTAACAAATAATATATCTATATCCTCATTGCTAATATAACTAAATAGCTCATTCTTCTTGTTTCTAAGACTACGAGCATTTGTATAGAAACAATTCAACCCCCCTATCACTGAAGCACCTCTTGAAACCTGAATGACCTCACTTCTATCGCCTTGGAACCTATTTCTGTTATCTGCCAAGTCCATTCTACTTTTAGTACTATAATGTCCTCTCATAATTCCCTGACCACTATTAGTATCTAGTTTCCCGCCCACAAAGACCTAATAACACGATCATACTCCTCCCACAACACATCTACCCCCCTCCTCCTCAAATGCAGTCGATTCATCGCATACATTTCTTTCATTCCAACAAACCTATCCCACACATCCAGAAACATGACACCTTCCATTTCACACAGGCGACACAAATCTCAGTTTTAAGCATACGAAAAAAATGTGTAAGCCACATGTGGTGTGCACCGGTAACACAATTGTGAAGTCACACATTTTGTGTTTAATCATACGGCCGTAAGACTTTCAATAATATATGCAATGCAAACTGCCTCGTTCGTCCAAGTAACTAACTGCCTAAGTCTCAAAAATTCCGTCTTTAGATTACTAATAAACAGACACTCTCAAAACTGTACAAATGGGGAAATATTTACTTTACTGCTTATAACACAAAAAATATTAACTTCCATCAAATTTGTCTCAGTTTTGTCCAGCATCTGGAACTACTAGACTGTAAAAGATGACCATTTTAGTTATTTAAAATTATTTGAGGTAAAAAGCTTCGGGAATATCCATATCAGATTTTCGCAGATTATTTAAAATTTTTATATGCAACGTTAAAAAAAATTCTCCATTTATTCATATTTCACCTTAATCTTTGATTATCATATCATTTCTAATGTATCTATCTATTGTATTATCCTTACAGAGAATCCTTGAATGTGTTCGCATGGATCCTTCCTATAGATACATATTAATAATTTCTTGTTTTGACTTGACCATTTAGAATTTAATGCATTAAATAGAAAACAAATTTCTGTAAAAATTCTGGTCATTACTATACATATAACCTGATTCATTCAACTTCTTAAACAAAATATGATGAAGATTCGTCCTGTAAATTATCACGGTGTTAATTTCTGTAAAAACAATCTGAGCTAAATAATCCAGCAGGATTAAAGTTTATTTATCAGTTGCCCCTCCCTAACCTTCCTTACTCCCTTTGATAAACTTCCCTAAACCTTTTAACGCCACCCAATTCTGAAAATACTCATGAGTACTATAAAAAAGTCCTATTTATTCCCTTAATAGTAAATCCAATTTATTTGAGGGTGCAACCGTTCATTTTCGGAAGCAGAGCTACTGACTTTGATTCGGTCATTGTCTTCTTTTGTGATATTTTGCTGGCCAGGACGTCGTTCAGGTATTTTAAATAATTACAATTGCCTAGAAAGATGTCATGTGTGAATTGCTATCTGTACATTATAATTGTTGTCATTATCTAGTGATAATGGTAATTCATTTTTAACTAATAAATTTAACAATTTTAATGACTTCCATAAGTATACAGAACATTTTAATGAATTATCCGTTCACAAATACCATTTTATGCAACTAGAGAAAAATAGCAGTAATGTCGTGTGTATATGAAGAAAGATTAAAACAATAATTTTCAGTTTACGAGTAAAAATTTGGCAAGATGTATGGTAACAACCTCAACAGTATATTGGAAACTATACTAATGATATTACTCAGTGATAAGTACCTCGTGACTACTTAAGGTCGGTAAATCCTTCCGAAAGCAGGTTGTCTCGTAGAAAAATGAAAGTATGATACTTTTCTACATTTTAAATTATTGGAATTGGTAAATAAAAGTGATTTTACAAATAGTTTCATGCGATCACTTGGGCAAGCCATTCGAAAAACAAAACAGGCCTCCCTCAAAATCTACTCCCAGCGAAGATCGCACAATGAGACGATTGTCGATGAAGGATCCATGATAGACAAAAGTTGTTATTTCCAGCCAATTACGAGATTTTGGGCATAAATCTGTCACTCTATAGAGGTGGGGCTCTTAGAATGGTACACTGCTAGATTATTTTTCTTAAAGCTCTCTCGTGGTACCTATCGCAGTAATCCATTTAACCTATTAATAGAGTACATTAAAAAAACAAAAGTCAAAATAAAACAAAACAACGAACCAACGAAATGAAGGAGAAAAATGCAAGCAAAAATAAAACAAAAAGTAGAACAAAAGAAAAAACAAGAAAGAGACACGCTCTGGTTTCAGGATGAAGCCTGCATCTCGGCTCTACTCATTCAACTCATGATAATTGAATCCTTTACTGACTGAATCATCTTCAATTTTAAAATCTCTATCATTGATGTAATTATCTGTTTGATCACGATTCGGGTCTTTAACAGAACGTAGTTGAACCAAAATTGGCACTGGTAATTTAACTAAATGATGCAGTCGTCATATAATTGATGATAGACGATGATACTCGATTTTACTTTTTTTTTGTTATATAATAAAATATTCACTAAATAAATTTAACAGTTTGTGCAATGTTCTTTTAGATCTAAAAAATTATAGGTATTCCAAATGCCATGATCTAAGGTATTCCTTAGGTTAACATCTTAAAACTCTTAACACACTGCTTGCACACTTTGTTAGGGGCCCAAGACTTATCTTAATCACCCTATTTAACTTTAAAATATTCAAAATAGACTTGCTTGAAAAATGCCGTGATATGTTCGATTTGAATGCGAATCGTGAGACTACCTAATATATAAAAAAGAATTCGTGGCTCTTTAAAAACTTACGAAGAGACGTAGCAGATACAGAAATGATATGAAAGAAGGAAATAAATATGTGAATAAAACATAAGTTAGAGAGTCACAATCTTAGAAAAACAAAAAAAGCTCACAGGTCTGCTAACCCCTTGTATTTATATTATGTATGTATTATTTCCAGAAGGCGAGTGTAATCACCTATTTATATAGAGCCCACACACAGTTTCACCGCAATTTCTCACATGTAACTCAATAGACAAGTTACAAGCAGTCACAGTTTGTTAATGATGGTTCTTCTGAGAGTCGCAGTCAAAACTGAGGGCAAATAAATTAATAAAATACATAATTTAGCATTATCCTTCCAATAGATTGGTTAGATATAAATAGATAATAAAATAATAGAGTCAATTTTCCTTTTCTAAGGTGTAAGCTGTGCAGAATAACATAACCTGATAGAAGAAAACTAACTGTATTTTTTAAACCAGCGGACTAATTTTAGTGTTAATCACGTGAAAAATCGAACTCATCGGAAATACTGTCAAAAATTGATGTTCTAAAGGATTATTGTATGCCATATTAATATAAATTAAGAAATATGGTAATAATGATAAATATTATTTTGCTGATGAGGAAAGGATCTATTTATATGGACCATATATGTATTACAGAATATGGTGTTGCTCTTGATGTTAACCAAGTTTCAGGACATATACTAGAATTATCGTTAAAGAAATCAAGGTTAAGTAAGTGAATGAGTGACAGAAAGATTGGAACTCAATCATTGACTGGTGGAAAATAAAGGAGAGGGGATGTATGCATAGATAGGGTTCGAGAGAGACCATGCCTAGGGGATTCTGCCATTGTATAACAACTAAAAGGACGAAGTAATAGAGGCGTTATTCCTTCTTCCACCTTTTTTTTCTGAAAAGTCCTTTTAGCTGGAAGAAAAAGAAATTCAGATTTTTTTTGAAAACAGCATAATAGTGAAAAGAGTGTGAAGAGGTTTTAGTGGCACTAAACTGCACTAATTCCTGCTAATAGAAAGGTAATGATATGAGTAAAAATTAAAATCAAGCAAAGAATGGCAGTCGTAAAAATTATATATCTCTTTAGGTGCGTGTCAAGTGACAAGCCCCAAATTTTGTTTTTTAAATTTCTCGAAATTTTATATATTTTTGAAATTTTAATTATAATTTTGATGAGAAACTGAATTTCCCCAAAATATGAAGGTAGAAACATATTTCAACATCTTTCGGTTGAAAAACAGGAATTAGACTTTTGAGGGTTTTAGTTTCTTTATGATTATATATCTTGTGAGAGGAAATTGCCGCATGTCAAGAATGAAAACTGGAAATGAAATGATGAATATCAAGAAATATTTCATCCTTTGTGAATCACTCCTTACAGCAATCGTCCTGAAGATTCAAATCTTGAGAGAAAATAAATGGCTTATGCCAAACATCTAGAACTGGAAGTCTTTTTCGCCTTCATTTATAATAATTATTTTAGATTTTAGGCCATTTTTTATTCATCTTGAATGAAGGCGGAAGTCTTCTTATATTATTAGATTGTACAAAACGTATATAATTCTTTTTCTATGTTAATATATATATATATATAGACTTTGCACGTAAAATTCTTTTGTAAATATAAAATGCGGGTTTTACAATCCAATTCTAACAAAGTATTAGAATGTTGTTTTTTTGTAATACACATTACTTTTTGACAATAATTAAAACAAAAGTTTATACAAATTTTTATAGTTTCTTTTAAATAATATTATGTATATTTTGTCAAAATAATTCATTACCGCAAAACTATAATTTTGTTGTATTTTCCATAGCATTATTTTTTACTTTATTTCTATTTGCTGAATTTAAATCTGAAGTCAAATTTTGTATAGAGGCTACAGAGGTTCGAAATTAGGTTGGAAATAACCATTTAGGCAAAGAACCTGTGAATATTTACTCTCAACAGCGTATATAATCATCACAATGCCTACTAGAATATGAAATATGGCCAAAATAAATCAATAAAGCAACATAACACTATGTATTACTTCTATTAATTTGTGAGAGCCAGTATATATGTATATTATATTTAAATATCAGTGTACACCGATTTGTTTCAAACAGGCTAATGAAATGGAAACGGTTAAATTGTTCCTATTATCGAAAGAATTTGCGCTGGTTTCTCACGTTTGAAGATATCAGAGTCATCTCGTTTGATATTCTATCAGTATTCCGCTAACTGAGTCCCATCAATCGCTCTTGATAGCGTTCTTGCATCGTCATAAGTATTTGTGCTAAGCTCTATATCCCTGTTCATCACTTATTGCCCCAAAATTTTCGAGGAAATGGTGGAGGTGACTATTAAGGAAAGAAGCTTGACACTCATATTGCATCCAAAATCACGAAAGGCCAAGAGCATTTTAGTAATAAAATGCTGATAGTTATCGTCCTTTTTATTAACAAGAAAATTTTATATAACCATCACGATGTTTTTTCAAATAACAAACCAGGATAAGCAGAAATTATTTGCTGAAAGCATTCCAGGTGCCTAATCAATGGCTTCAGAAACTGTTTTATTGAGATTGAGTGTTGTGAAATGAATTTCCTTCGACTGCTGATGTGCTCATTTATAATGTTGGGCATGCCTGCATCCATAGTTTCACGGATGGGCCATTACATCTGAGTCCAGTGTTTGTCTCGAGCTCGACTGTCCCACATGCGGAGATTAAGATCATATATATAAATACCTCTATCATTTTTTTAACTTTATAATCTCCTTAAGGCAACAAAGAATAGAAGAAAGGATTATGTCAAATGGATGATATATAAACTATGCGTTTACGAAGAAGCCATTTTCTTTATATATATATATATACATATAGTCAACAAAATATCTTCTGAGACGTAATTTTATTTGTAGTATGAAGGATAATACCATGAAAAACATCCTTATTTAATATAAGCAAAGTTTAAGATTAGCTATTAGCCCCAAGAGCTTTGCTCCTCATGGACCTCATTATAAGCGTTAGCTATATATTCCTGTGACGTAATTTTGTATAATTATTTTTATTTTTGTAATGTTTTTAATCAATAAAGATTTGAATTTGAATTTAAATTGAATTTTGAATATTAAGTCTAAAAGGAAGAACAAGAAGCTAAAGGGCAGAACAAAACTAACAATAAGTAAATATTTGAAGTTGGTTTTCAATCAAGGCCCACAGGTATTTTATATCCAAATAAAATTAAAAAAATATAGGTAGTGAGTTTTATATAAACAATATACTTTACTTGGTACCAAGAGAGAGGTAGAAACATTAGAACAAAGACAAGGTACAAAATTTCTGAACAAAGGTTAAAGTAAAATTACCTAGATTGAAACAATTATTATAATAAAATATGGATATATTAAAAACATACCTGCTATTAGTGAGTCAAGGGAAAACCGAAAGAATTTAGAGAAAAGGGACAAGCATTGGTGGTGGGTTTTTTGATGGAAATCGTTAACGATTTCGAAGGTGGCCATTTTTGTTATTAACGATAAAGAATCACTAATTTAGTCAGTATTTAATGGTGGGACGTATGTTTCGATTAAAAGTGACTCTAAAATTCTGAGTTGGTCGATATTACGAATAGAACTTAAAATCTCAAATTATTTGAGGCTGGTATCAGAGTTGCATTTTATTGTGTGGTCTCTGACGGGCAAGACCTCCTTCCAAGAATGAGATTTCATCGTTCGGAAACTAACGCCAGGGTGTGCACATACCTTCGATTGCAATGAACAAATGTTACCTCCTATCTATGATCTCTGGGAACACAAGGGCAAGAAATTTTTTAAACAATGACATCACTGAAACAGAAACTACACCCGTGCTAAGCAAGAATCTACATAATTTCCAATTGTTATGAAGAGCATTCGAATGTGAAGTGGCCGAAAAAAATGGCGTCCCTTGATTTAAAGGACAAAACTCTTTAGTTTGGAAATGTAATTTAATAATCTGCATAAGATTGGTCAACCAAATCAGAAATGAATAAATTGGTAAGAAAACTAAGATGAAATTATTATTTAAATACTAAAGAAAATCCCCTTCTTAAATTATAGAGTTAGTGATGATTAGAATAAATAATACCTTTTATAAAAAAAATAATTAATTTTTAGGTACTTTTTAATGTGTCCTACATATCGAACGCCAGGAATATATGTTATCATTTATGCTGTTTTTTGGACAATAAGCACAACAGGTCTGTTTTTCCTGCTGAATTACCTCGTGAGCATGCTTGTCAAATCTGGAATCTTTCGCCTTTTATTCTGATCTTATTGTTGTAATGTGTTGTAGTATCCCTCCAAAAATCTAACCACATTTCTATGAAAGGATAAAATATCAATAAAATCACTTTCTTTGCATATCTTATATAGTTTGCCAAGCATTATTCATGGCAACTTCGATCATATAGGTTACTAGAGATGCGTACGACTTCTTCCTTGGGTGCAAATTCGACATTTTGATAAGTTTTGGTCCATCCTATAAACACCTCCCCTGCGTGCATTATATATCTTTACCAAGTAAGGTTGGTGAATTTCAATACAATTCTTAGTCGATGAGGAGTAGGGAGAGGCCTGACCAACAGGTTAAATTCCCCCTGCATTTGAGCAAATGCTCAGAACACAGCTATCATTTCAAATGCATAATAGTATTTCATTATTAGTATCAGTCATATAACTTAAAACAACCCCTGTTGTTTTCTATCTTGTCTTCAATTTTTGGTAATGAACTTTTTTCTTTCCTGTTCTCTCTCTGTAATTGTGCCAGTAGCATTTATTGACTTTTCACTTAGCGGTGAAAAAATTATTAAAGCACAAATGATATGACAGAGGATTGCAGTTCTGGAGTACATCAGTAAATCTCATAACAAGTTCTCCACTCAAGCCTAATTCAGAATCTAGAAAATCCTTTTCACTGATAGGGTTCAAACCAAACCACATAAGCAAGTGTGGTTATCCGAAAACAAATCTTGAAGCCAAACGGATTGGCTTGCCCAAAATGAATTGTTTACAGCCATTTTTAGGAAATATTTGCACATAGATTCATCAAAGCTAAAAATTCTTATAGTTGAGCATATTGCGTTAACATTTTCATTTAGATAATCTACTAAAGGCCAATTTTTGCAAATTTATCGTTACTGTTTAAACTATTATTTGAAGCAAAATTTAAATAGCTAAAGATTGTTTCAAACATATCACCTCTCATTGCTTTGGAAACCAGTGGATGATATGTGTCTGATGAACTCTTATAATACATTCTTACCCTTGTATTACATTGATAGGCACTAAGCAACAGTAATCGTAATAAGGACTTCATTTCATCCTTTGAAAAATTCAAACTAACATATTTGAAGTTCGTATTTATTTGTTTATACAACGGTTAGATTTATAAGCATTTCATCAAAAACTAATTAAAAATAATGACTAAGAGTGAATTGGTTGCTTGAAAATTCTTGCTTCTGAATATCTTCCACTGAGCAAAGTGGGAAATTGATTTGATATCTCGTTTTGTCCACCTCTTGATTCTGAAGATTGTTTTTTTCTTTTTTTATGATTTGATTCCGATTCACTGTCACGAGAGGAAAAGTTAAATCCACTTTCTGAGCGAAGTATACTTCCTGGCAAGTTATATATTGTTCCTGGACTATCGCCTTCTCCTGTGTCTAATAAGTTACATTTTCTGTGGCATTATCAAGTGAAACAATTTGAATTGTGATCGATTAAGATTTTTTATTATCAGGTCGAAGGTCTTCACTGTCTAAATCGATCACATTATTGGTATTTGATGTCCAGACGTCCTGTAGAATATTCAAGGGTTCATTTTTCTGATATATATATATATATATATATATATATATATATATATATATATATATATATATATATATATATACATATTATATTGATGTCCACAGCTGTGGCAGCGTTATTAATTTTAACCTGTAAGAAATATTAAGAAAATACAAGTTAAAATTAATAACGCTGCCACAGCTGTGGACTTGCATACCGTATGGCCTTTTACCTAATTATATATATATATATATATATATATATATATATATATATTTGTTTTTTATAGAAGAGATTAATGGTTTTGGGGGAGGCTTTGTTGTTTTTTTTACTTGTTGGTTGTTGGCAGTTTGATCTGTGACTTGAAATTGCAACGTCTCAGATCAAACTAACAACAACCAAGAAGTAATAAATAACACCAAGCTCTTCTATAGAAACCAAATGTCTACGGCCTACAAAGTAGATGAAAATGCCATCAAGGAGATCATTAATCGTAATACCAAAGTAGAAAATTTAATAAACAAAGAACAACTTATAATACATTACATAACACTAAAAGTCGACAATCTCCTTATGAAAAATAACGTCTGCCAAGCGTCCTCGAAACTCAAGTCTACCAGCATAGTTTTTCAACTGCTCACATGAAGACTGCAAGCTTCCAAATACTCTATTTATGTTTGTATGAAAACCACCACCCATTCGAGGCTTTTAACAATGCATCTTTAAAACGGAGTGCCGAAAGATCACAGGAAGAGCATTTATAACAACAGCCTAACAAGAGATATATTGATTGTGAGCAGCATTATACAAAGAAAAGAGAGAAATGCCTCTAGAATAAACATCTTATAAGCCATCATAATCAATGAAACAAAAACAACACTCAACCTATAAGATGTAATCGAACATTAAAATTGTTCTAAGAGTTCCATCTCTTTGTTTAGCCCGTTCACTTTGAAATTAGATTCAAACTTGGACTAATAAATACCCCTTCCAAACTTTCTCCAATGAAAAGCGGCAAAGAGTCCAGAATAAGGCAGCATTCATAATAACAAACACAAAAATAAAGGAGAGAAAACGTATGACCGAAATACTAGCCACGGCTGCTCTAAACCTGATTACCAAAGTCCATGAAAAGCGTGCGAGAAAAATATAGACGAAGATTGAGTTGAGGCAAAAATCACCGAAAAAAGCATAGACCTTAACATCAAGAACGAAAACTATGAACGACAAGCCTTAACGAGCAGTACGCTTTGCCTTCAGCGAGAGGGAGGACCAACATACACGTAAGCAAACACTGTGTGCTTATAATAAGCAAAACAAGAACAATTAACAAACCAGGCATAAATGTAGACAAAGGCATCAATGCCTGAAAGAATCACACTACAGAGAACCAATGAAAAAGAAAAATATAGAAGTAACCGAACGAAGAAAACATAAATATATAAAGAAAAGACAAGGAATTAGAATTAACGATACCTGTAAAGGTTCCCCAAACGAAACTATCGAGCCAAATTAAAGGAACTTTTTACAGAGGCAGAAGAAACTGACATGAACTACATCTCAAAGAAATAGAAGAACAATGAAAGAAGATATATTTAAACAAAAAGACAAGCCAGTAACCTGGCCAAATTTCCCCTTATTTCACATGAACACTTTTCACTCCCCTAAAGAAAAACAAACAAACTCATGCTATTTATCTATCTATCTTCCTTCTTCTCTCACCTCATTTTATTTTCGGTTTACATCCAACTTGAATGCTGCAATATATGTTTTGATGACGCAAGACATCCGACGAAGGACTGTCAGGCAGATGAAATCACGTGTTCCAACTGCTCTGAACCCGGTCACGGGTGGAAGGAGTATTCAACACAGAATTCCAAATGTGCGAACTGTGCGGAGGCCACAAGGCCATGGCGATGTGGTGTGCCATCCGTGAAGAGGCAGTACGCACCAACAAGGAACAAATTAAGATACCGAAAGAGGCAAAGACCAAGCCATTCGTGGAACAGGCAGCTCCGAGAATTAAAAAGACCGAAAGAATAAATAACGCTAATCCGCTTATGCCAAGCAAGAGCAGAGAAATAATGGCGATGATAATAATTGGCCATCTTTCAAACTTGGTGCAGCCAGGATCGTTTGCAAAGAAGTTGAACCTTCTTCTGAAAAAGTATGGGTGTAAGAAGAAGCTGCGGCTTCCCGAGTACCCTCCATAGGTGAAGCAACTAATAATACAATTTGTCGATGACAAACGGGAACTAGAAAAGAAGCAAGAAGAATCAGCCAAGGAAGAAGAACCAAAAGTCTCGTTTCCAACCAGAAGTCAATAGAATCAAGAAAGTGAACTCTCAACCACAGAAGAAGAGGAAGAGAGAATTAAATATGAAGGAATTCCCGTCTCCTTAAAAAGAGACAGATTGAATAAATGAATAAAAGATACTTATTTGACGGAGCGAATGTAAAAATCAAGGTCTACAGTTCACCATTAAACAAGCCACCGAAGAAAGATCCGATAAAAATGCTCTAAGGAATAAAATCATGGAAATTCAAATGGACGTTTGAAGGACCCTACTGGGCGAAAGGAATAAAAGGTCTGCTATCGGAGGGTGCAATCTGCATCCCAGAGTCCTGCGTTCACACGGTGAATATGCAGACCTTCAATCAAATCAAAGACGGAATGAAGACTTCGGAAATCTACTAAAATATATACAGAAGTTAAAAGTGAATAAATAGTCAAACAAAGAGACTGAACGCACCGCGACTTTAGGTAGATAGGCGTGACATCAAGTAGTATTTCTGAAAGGGGGGTGTCAATTTTGCCGTTTTTTTCCTGTTGTTTTTATAAAATATGGCTTCAAAACTATGTTCATTTTAAACTCAATTCTTTTTATTATAATCTCAATTTTTTTTTCTATTTTAATATTAAAAAATATATTCAATGCTGCTCCTCTGAAAACCAGTGTAATGTCAACAACTCTATAATTTAAAAGGGGGATTTTGGGGGGTATTTCAATAATAATTTCATCTTAGTTTGGTTATGACTTATGTTTTTTATCAAAGTTATTTCTAATAATTATTTTATTAAAAATGCTGAAGTTCAGAAAATTTATTTTTATATATCTTCTATATCTTAAAAGGGGGGAAATTTAGGTTATAGTTCCTTTTTTAAAATTATTATAATTGGCAAAGTTCAGAAAATTAATAAAACTTTAACCATGGAATCTTTTTTTTAAATTTTAAGTTTTATGCTTAGTAGTGAAGCGATGCCCGGTATCTATATAGGTGAATTTCTTAATATTTATCGGAAATTATTTTGCTGATGAGATAAAAGAGGAAATTGAGCGTGCTCAGAATTTTGTTAGAGTAAAGGAGATAATAAAATTCACTAATAAAAACAATGGTATAGAATATTCTCACCTGTTTAAAGATATTTTCTGGGACTGAAAATGGCAACTAAAGCAAGAGAGTTCGGGTTGGTAGCGTTCTATTTGAAAAAAAACATAAACAGATCAAACATAATGAGTTCATTAGCGTAAAAACATGTTTCAATTGGTTTAACCCGGAGAAACACACTACCCAAAAATGCTCACTAAAGGACATCAAGTGGTGCTCTGAATGTATTAGTAAGACACACGTGACGAGTCCACAGTAAAGAAGTGCAACGGCAGCCATCGAACCATGGAAATGGCCTGCCCCCTAAAACGTGAAATTATATAAAATAAGAAAAAGGAGAAAGTTAGGATTCAGGAAGAACAACACTTTTGTTAAGCTCGCGAAAGGCAACAGCGCAACAATTAGAAGCAACACAAGCTCAGTCAATTAACATTCTAGCATGTATTTTACATGCTCACGTACTAAATATAGCTAGATCAGGGACATACTCGAAAGAATTGAACCTGATGTTAAAAATAATGGACTCGATGAGATGTGGTTCTCCTTGAGCCCTCCGTTAGCGTATCTTGAGCGTGCGATACAAATCTAAGTCTTTCGGCCAAGTAGAACAGCAGCCGGAAACTGCCAGGAAGCCGGAAACAGAGCCTCTAAATGACGCGGAATCAAGAGATCCTAGAATCAGGAAAAGAACGCAACCGCGTACTGTCGTAACAATTAAGACATAGGAAGCCCCAGTGGAAAGTAGTCGTAGGGAGATTAATCCTTCAGCCCAAGCCAAAACCTCAGAAGTAGCGAGTGAAGAATTCACCGCGGAAACCACCGAGGAAGATTGAGAGGGAGATTCTTCGCGGAGAACAACGGAGAATTAATTCACGGGCTAAAGAAATGATACGTGAAGTATGAATATGAAGGTCCGTACACAGACAGAGAAGTTTACAAACTCATTACTGGTGGTAATTTACTTATTCCCTGTGAACTATGTCAAATAATAAGCAAAGAAGAATTTAAAAAAAGCAAAGCGGGAGAGCTAAATCGCTCATCATTAGCGAATCCAGAAAAACAGATAAGAGATCAAGTTCCAAAGAAAACATCAAAATTATTGCTCAGCGAAGAAAATTAAAAATTATTAGTCGCAATGTTGCGGACTAGAACGAAAAAAGACATTCACTACTCAAAGCATATTTAAAAGAAGACCCAGAAATTATAATATTAAATGAAATTAATATAAACCCAGAGCTTACTAAAATAATAATATTTAATTAAGGAGTAATAGCCAAGTATACAAATGAAGTCAACCCTGACCTCGTCTCAATTGCGATAAGAAGCGATGTCAGATTTAGAAAACTTCTATAACCATAATAATTGTAGTGAATTTGGTTTTATCTCTGCCTAAAATTACTTAGGTGAACAAAACTAGAATTAATTTATCTAATTACGGCAAAGAACTACAACAATACTTGAATACAAAACAAAAATTTGGATTAACAACAAAGGCAACTTTACAAGCGGACAATAGGACCCAAGAGGGGGTACCGGCCCCTCTCTAAACATATAACTGAGGTTGCTTTGAAATGCTAAGAGAAACGTGGCATATTACATCTGCACTGAAAAGCAAAAGCAAACGAATAAGCAAAGAGGCATGAGAGCCTCCATACAGCAGCGAAAGAAAATTGAAAAATAAATCGAAGCAAGAAGAAACCAAAAGATGTCTGTCACTAAGCAACTATAATTATCTTAACCTTTACCCTTTTCTACTTTAGTCTAAAATCTCTATCCACTCAACTTCTACTATGCACTTTATTTTTTCTTACTTTTTCAAGAATTAAGACTCATTTATCAGTGTACCCCCGGAAGATGAGTAGTATGGTCGAAAGGGTGCCTCGGGCAAATAATAAATAATGAGCTACAATGATCTTTTACGATCTCTTTCTTTTCAAGGGATAGTATCCTATGGAAATTGAAAAAGTTCTTAATAAGTTGAACAATACCTTTTCTACTGTTGAATATAACCATTCCTATATGTATATATATATATATATATATATATATATATATATATATATCGTAGTGAAGGATATGTTTAGTACATGATTGATTAAAGTCAACAGCGAGCGAAGCTTAGTTGAGTTTACGCTGCAGCTTTTTAAGTGTTCCAAGGACTCTCTTCTCAGTAAATTTAAAACCAGGAAAAAGCCTAGCAATTTGCTTTTCTTTATTAGCCCCCCTCCTCTCTGTTTCCTACCCCCATTTATGGATGAGCAAAAGATAAGGAAGCCTGGGGCCGAATTAGCTATGGCGAGAATCCACACATTTTTGTTCCTCACCTCAATGTGAACAGAAATGGAAAAGATTTGAAAGGGAGCCAGGAGCAAGGTTTCGGAGAAGATATTATTCTGAGAGGGAAAATTGAACTTTTACGGCTTCGGTTTTAATAAATGAATTTCGATCATGATTTCCACACTTGTGCTTCCCTTTTGGGGGCAACTAAACAGGCAGGAAGTATCCTATTAATGATGTTCCTTAGAAACTCATGAATAATTGATTCGCTTTCACCACAGAAGTCCTCATTTTCATCGTATGAAATTGCCAGAACTGGAATCTAATGGCGGCGATAAATTTCTTCTATTTTCCGATCTTCTTGGATTAAATTACCGTTTTCATCATATACGAGGGACGGTTAGGAGGTTTTGCAAATCGGATATAAGGAAACGAGATATGAGGAAAAGTGTTTTATTATTTTTCAATATAACTACCCTCGACTCCAATGCACTTGCGCCACTTGTCAATAAGGCTTCGAATTTCCGACAACCAGAAATGGCTCGCTGCTGTTCAATCCACTCCTAGACGGCGAGCTGGACATCTTCGTCGTTCCCAAACTGGCGTTTACGCAGTGCAGCCTTGAGCTGGCGGAATAAAAAGTAGTCGCTATGAGCCAGATCTGGACTGTTGGGGGGATGGTTGAACTCCTCGAATCCTCACTCGCGCAGGGAAGCTTTTTCAACTCTGGCCTTGTGGAATTTGACGACGTTGAAGTCGATCATGGGGCGTGAAGTTTCGAAAGACTCAACGGGCAAAGACCTTGTCATAGCCAAATTGTCGTGGATAATGTTGATAACACCTCCATGTGATATTCCAAGTTCTCGCTCGATTTCTTCGACCTCCACCCGTCGATTTTTGAGGATCCTCCTCTCCACACGAGCCACATTGTCCTCGTTGGTCACGTCTGATGGGCGTCCTGGACGGGGGTCATCTTCAAGGGACTTATGACCATGGCGGAACTCCCTTTTCCAGCGAACAATGGTTGCATAGGAAGGGGCGGTGTCGGTGTACACTGCAACCATGCGTTCATGGATCTCTTTTGCATTCTTGCCTTCCTTGGTTAAAAATTTGATCACTGCGTGGTGCTCAAACTTCTACATTGTTGAAAAAATTATGAATGATGATCTGCGATCAGCTACTGCTTCTTAAATAGACGAGGCAGGAGCGTGTGGCTGCAGGTCCCGACTTGTCATAACTTTTCCTAACACCCTTACAAACAGCCATCCCCCTTCTTCTGTTTTGCTCTACCGATTCGCAATTTAGAAAGCATCCTTTCTAAATTGCTTGCAGCCTTGTTTGTTGATCTATATCCGCTTGGTGCCAGCGTGCATTTAGTTTACCTATGATTATTGTTGGGTGGCCTTGTCCGGATATTTTAATGAAGTTGTGGACTGGCGCCCCCAAAATTTTTGGAGTTGTGTATCCAGTTGCTATTACTATTGTTGTTATTTGTAATTTAAGTTTAACGGCTATATATGCTTCGTCTTTGATCACTATTTTGGTTTACTTGACGACTCCTTTTATTCATATAGCCACTCTCTCCTTTTTTTTACTTTTAGGTTCGTTTCTAAGACGATATAGTTAACTTTTTTTATTCTCTCCATTTCCTATTCCATATTCTGAATTGAGTACAATGTATAGATCAGTCTTTCTCATGTTTTTTTCCTATTATCCTTTTTTTACCTATCAATCCGTTTGTATTTTTTTCAGAATTTCCAGTTTCACATATTATTCTCTTCCCATTACTCCGTAGTATATTTTAGTAAAAATGCTTTTAATATCTTAGTTTTCTTTAAGGGTGATTTGTCATCTTGCTCTCGTTGGTATTTTTAACTTAGGCAATATAACCCCTTTTGGTTATTTTTAAGCAAAATATTGTAGCAGATGTGTAGTATTGGTATTTTTTTCCCCATATTCATCATAGAGTAGGGTTATTTCATGTTAAATATATCATATAATATTCGTTAATTTTAGTGAGGATTTTCCACGTATGTTCGTATTGAAGTGATCTAGATAAACTATTCTGAATTATCTGATTTGCGAATTGTAGGTAAGTGGTTAAGTGATATATAATATCATACCTGCTAAGATTGAGGTTAAATAGGGTTTAATGTTTCGTCTATGCCCTAGATGATTTTAAATAGTTCTATAGTATGCTTTCGTATAATGGAAGTGAGTCTAGGTGGTTACCTATTAAAATGAAAGCATTTTTGTCGCTGAAAACGTTTTGCCACTTAGTTTTGCCACTAATTATTTACCAGTTGATAGAAACGATAGAAGTAATTAATGTTTTTTAATTTGTAAAAATTAATTCTGGGCATAAAAGGTAAAACAATTTTGTTTGGGATTTTCTCTGGGTTCCTACCGGTTTGGTATGAATTACCTGCGTATTCCTATGTTTATTTATGTATTTAAACCAATAAGTAAACTGCTCTTGTTTGTTTACGGTAATGTGTATAAAATAATTATCAGTGAGATTTTAAAAATATATAATTGATGCTGTTCTTATATATAAAAATCAACATTCAATGAAATATCTTGTAGGAGAAGCGAGATAGATATCTATAATTATTTTGATTAATTATTTTCTAAAGAAAATGACAGACAAAACCAGCTGAGAAAAAAAGAACATATAAAAGATTGAGCTATGAGCCAGACTCCTCGTTTTGTTATATTCTGTATAATCCATCAACTAATATGGTAAATTGCATCATTATTTGCCAATTTATAAATTTTGGGGGACTAAAAATCAAAGTTTTTTCTTATGGATATAAAGTTAATTATTGTGATAGGATACCCCTCGAAGGACCAACGTGAGAATAAATTCCTCGAAATACCCTTTATAGCGCCTTCGAACCCCAGAATAAGTGCTCCTTGGTGCGGGAATTCTAGAATCGATGATAAGGAAGTTGTCTCGCGCTGAGCCGCGACCCGGCTGTATTTACTTAAGCGGGATACACATCGCTCTCCCTCCCCCGCGATAACAGCGAATCCTCGCCTTCATGGCTCACAAACATTTCCTTCCCCCGCAAATGCGCTATTACAAGCTCAACCCTATATCCTGGGGCATACTTCGACGTTCGATCTAATTATCTTGAAATAAGTTTGCACAGACTGGCGTCATGAATTCTTTTGGGATGGCTATGCCCTGGAGCTATCTAACGGACCAGCCACCGAGCGATTTAACCCAGCGTCAGCCACACCTTGAGGAGATTGAGAGTCTGCCATTCTCTCCATTCAGACCTTGTGTCTGTTTCCAGCTAAGCTTCGCAATCCCTGTTCGAGTCGTATCTCGTCGTTAAGATATCACTAGCATATCGCCCATCGTAAAGCTTTGGCCCCTATTCAGAGGAAAGCTCATCGAGTCGTTTTCTTTCTGGAGAACTGTGAGACCCTCTTCGTCTCGCATCCCGCTTCAAGACTCCCGTTCTCCGTGACTGGGCCTCCATGCCCTGGCGCAGATATCTCTCGTGTTTGAGATCACATTTTTCTGGACAAGAGAAAATCTCGTCCTTCTGCAAGAAGTACTCTAAAACCCCCATCTACGAGTTCTCTTCGTCAACACTCCCATAAGTGTCTCCTTGAAGACCCGTGTCGTTGTTCTTCCACTCAGAACAACTTTATGCTTCAAGTTAAAGCGTCCTTTGTCACCTAGATTCCGTAGCATCCCCTTTTAATTGTCTTCCCGCTCAAACTTAAATAATATCCATTATTCGGATTAATGATAAGTTTGCACTCCCTGCTTAATTCTGTCTCATTGTAAATTGTCCCTATTTAATTAACTATTCTTATAATAATAATTTGTTTCTCTTTTGTATATATATTATTTATATTAAAATTATATTTTAGGGTCTTTATCTTTATATATCCTTGAACTGCAACTTGGCAAGTCAGTAAATAAATCCCGGCCATTTGTAATCGCACTGAATCAAGGAACCGGCCTTCTACTCCTTCAATTACTCCAAAGCCTATCGCAGAGGGCTTTGTGTCTCGTGTCGGCTATCTCCCCGTGCAAGTGTACGCGCCTCTACACTGAAAGGGTCTACACTAAAAAAAATATCGAAATTTATTTTATACTTTTTCCAAATTGTACATAGAAAAGAAAAGAAGTTGTATACTAAACAATGTAATATATCCTCATGAGAATATACAGATAAATAGAACGATAAATATAGTTAGAAATCTTTCTAAATTGCCATGATATGGTTTTACAAACTTCTTAGGTTGAACTGGGTTGCATGCCTGTGTTAGGAAGTCCTTTACAGGGGATGACACATTCACAATGTTTGCTCTCTAAGATCCCTTAGTCTTGCGAGTAGGCTTTTCGAAATCTCTATCAGAAAAGCTCAACTCTAAATAATCTAGGGTGTTGCAATTAGGGAAGCTAGACGGCGACATGTCTGGGGAACAGTGATGTGGGATTTTCTTGAACAACTACGCCTCTATCATCCTTGCTTTCTATGCTGGAGCAGAGTCCTGTTGGAAACGTAAGACATTCACTTACTCGTAGGTAATTGGTAGATCCGGTGATGGAATACAGCTCTAGCACCTCGATAAAAACGTTTGTATTGATCTTATCCCCTGTGGAACGATGGGAGAAGGCATAACCAGGCCCTCGCTGCTTACACTGCCCAGAACCATCAAAGAGAGGCAAATTTATTATGCATGACCAAAGGCAATTCGAACACATTCCCATCTCGTTATAATGCCGTTTTAATTAGTAAATGAGATTAACATGGTAAACTAATTCAGATTATCTTTTACATTTTTCCTGGCTTGCAGTGCCTCAAAATGGCGAACTTTTTTACGATTTCAGCTCGTAATTTCAAAAGGAACTCCCTATGGCTTTACCCACAGGAATGCTAAACTCTTACTGGACCTACCCAATGTCAAGTAATCGACTTTGTGTGGCTTATCAGAGGGTTATTTAATACGTTCCTTGCACTGCAAAGTACAAATAGGTCCCATACTGGTTAGCCTTTCTTCCTGTTTTTATAAGGTCGGTCCCTTCAATCCCGCACGTACAAAAAGCTTGGATATTTTGGTGAATCCGGACTGTTTTCTCAATAAAAAGTTAACCATATCAGGTCAACACAAATTAACCATTCATGCTGACCATAACGAATTTTCTTCATCATGGAATTCATCTCTTCACACATCTCCTTTATTATAGTCTAGTAAGCGAAGGGTACAGAGGCAAACTGGTTCTCATCTTGCACCAGAAATCAGTTTAACAATCGCTTACTGCTGTCAATGAACACTCTCCAATCTAATGTTTGCTAGTGTGGTATCCAAGCTTTTGCAGAAGCTGCGCAATCTCTGTATAGTTCAGCAAGTCCTTCTCTTCAGAGGAAAAAAACGAAGGTAATCTTGATGCCTGTTATAGTAGAAGATAATGCGCGCAGTGTCAGAGAGGAGTTTGTTTTCTTTCAATTTAGATACCAACAGATCGGTAGAGGACTTTGACAAGCTGATATTACAAACTAGTTAATTTAGCTTCGTATTTCAAAAATGATGTCTAGCATTATCTTCATAAAGCAATATTTGTTCTTCATATTTTTCAACACTTGAGGCATTTTTTTTCAATAATGTCTGGAAGTTTTCCTAAGACGGGTTTTGATGGTCTCATCACAATGAACTACAGGACGACGTATTGCTTGAAGATCAGGATACTTTAGGTTGTTCTGGTTCTTTCCGTTGATCCCAATCAAATCAATATCATAGTAATGGCAGTCAGTGCTTTGATTTGTCAGCATTCTCCAATCCATGAGAATATCATCTGGTCGAATCTATTTGTTTCACCTACAAAAGTAAAGTACCACAGTTAGTCAAAAGTGCAACATGAAACTCTCAGAAATGGTTTATTTTGAAGAAATAAGAAAGATTTTTGCATCATATAAATATAAAATACACATACATAAAAAATAAAAGTATTAAGTGGCGATAAATAAAATAGTTTACCTGATAAACAAAACCAATAAGATTTGGGGATTGAGCACAATCAAATTGTCCTAAATCATCTAAAATACTTAGAAAATAGGGGTGGTGTTGATCAGTGCTATTAATTTTATCAAGACGTTCAACATTTCAAGTTAAATATAATATATAAAGAAAACCTATTTGAATATTGTTTATTTATTGATTAGCATTTAGTCATTTCTGTATAACGCCAATTTATTTTAGACAAATATTTCAATAAACTGGCAGAAAAAAAAAATTTCCATAAAATTCAATACATTCGGAAAAATATGCCTTCCGAAGCAAAACCCTATTTCTGTCGAAAAGAGGAAGAAAGGAAATTGGAAAGATTTGCTCTACAAAATGTGCTTTCACGCCTATGAAATGTTTTTTGCAACAGGGAAACGAAGGAAAACACTTTGTTGTTGAATTTCTCTCTTTAGCTTTATTCAATTTTCTTGAATTTCATTAGAAAAGTAAAAATATTTATCCCTCTTTCCATTTAAATGTGAGAAAAAAAGACTCCAATCCTTTCGAAATTAAAAGAGCACTGAGGGAGCTTAAAATTTTGTTAGAAAAAAACTCCTGTATGCAATCAATCATACTGAGCTGCCCTATCAATAAAAACAGAACTCAGAACACGAATAGATTCCAGAAATTCGGGAAACATTTTCGTTCAAGAAACCTTGGAACGAAGCCTCAAAGGAAATCTACATATAAATCATTTGAAAGGTTTTTACTTGTATTCCAAATATTTATTGATAATAAGATCTAACTTCTATACCGAAATCGCTATTTAATCAAATGCATTAAATTAAATTAAAATGCAAAGGAATGGACTTCGTAAATTTAATCAATCAATTACATTGTAATAAATATAGGTATGAAAATAACAGTATTAAATAATTTTATTTTTCGGTCATTTCTAACAAAACAACTTATTGGAAATTATAAAAAAGAAAAATTCGGCAGAAGATAATATTAGGATGTAGATTTTATAAGACAAATCTATTCTTCGGAGAATTTTTTAGATTTTGTCCAAATTTGATGTTTAAAGTTAAGTGCTTTAAAGACGAGACGGGTCTAAGAATTTTATTCCTTAATATGGCCTAGCTCTCCTTTAGCTAGTACGTAATTCTCAATCTTTAGTTAGCTACTCAAATAATTTGTCTGAAGGACAACAGTTGTGAAACGCACTTCACGTGACCCCCGGAATTGTGTCTTCCTTCTTATTGTTAATTCACCCAAAGTGTAGGACGCTTAAACAAGGAAATGTATTACTTCAGGTTTAGAAGCTTTTTCTCATATTTCCTATTCACCTTGCTCTGCATTATCTGATTAACATTTATTTATTTACCTTATTACATCACAGATATAGTACAATTTTCTCTGATATTAATTTGATTAAAAGTAGTAGTAAATGTTATATTTCAAATTTCAATAAAACGAAATATTTCTTTAAAAAGAGATAAATAGCCTAGTTAAACGATGAGATAGCATTGTTAATAATGATAAAAACTAATTTAGTGAATAAATGTAACTATTTTGTATATTAAAAAGATATTACTTTCCTTAAAAAAACATTAATTTCATTACAACATAATATTATCAAAGAAGTTTTCCTCGAAATATAAATTACGAAATAAATTGATTTAGAGGTGGCTTTGCCTTCTAATTTACTATTCGCGTTGTTAATTAGTTTCAATATAATTTCTAACGCAAAAATCCAACATGATAAATTACACGATGGGGAAAATATTATATATTTAACATTTTCTTCTTAGTTTCTATTATACAGCATCAGTATAAACTTATAGGGTTTGCTAATGTAAGTAGTACAAAGTAAGAAGGAATTTTGAAAGAGGTATGGAATGGCAGAATATCTTTTTAAATTTAAATATATACTCCAAAAAAGGTAAACGAACAGTTGACAGTTTAGTCCTAATTTGATATTTGGAATGCATATTTCTATGAGGGACAGCCGTAGTGAAGTAAAATGTGAAATGAAAGGGAAAAATTAGAAATCAGCAGATTTAGCGCATTAAAATTACATAGAAAATATTGAATATCAATATAAAATTTACAAGTGAATAGGACGAGACCTAATAATAAATTACTAGTAAATATAATTGATGAAAGCAGAGTGGATACGAGTTGCGCAATCTAATGCTGTTTGTTTGCAGCTTGTTAAATGCATTTTTGACAGTGTAGTTTTGAGGCAATTAATTTTGTTTTTATTATTGAGATTCCAAATTTAATACCTGCATGTTTTTATGATTATGATTATTTTTACTTTAAGAAAAGGGTGAATATTTCCCTTCAGTATGTTATGCTTAATTTATTGAGAGAGCTAATAACTGTCTTCTCTATTTCAATTTGGTTGAATAAAATAAAAAGAATGCAATCTTCACCATTTTTATTCCTCTTAGGTAGATAATCCTGATCAATATGAGTCAATTCTAATTCTACGTGGGCATTTTGTCCAGGTCAAAATAAGGCCATAAATATGTAAACGATTTTATAGAAAGGCGTTTCAATGTTGTTGTTTTATAATTTGAAGAAACCCGAATAGTGAATATCAAAAATAACCGAGGAAAAGTTTTTTTGCATGAAAATAATACGAGCCTGTTGCAAGAATGAAAATGATGCACCATGTATAAAAAATTCGAGGCAAGCCTGTACCAAATACTATAGAAATTAAAATGCCCCAAAACTTGTCCGTTGATCTTGTGTCAAACTATTCCATGATAAAGAAGGATAAAAACCAGAAGGTTTCCTTGTCCCAATAATGCCTAGTTTTCCATTTTTCAGACATTCCAGTTTTGACTCTAAAGTCTCTGCCAAGGAGTCTCTCTATAATATTTTAATATCTTATTAGAGTATAGGATGCTTAATTTTAATTCTGATAGAGATAAACTAGGAGGCATTTAGGTTAAACCCTTGTGGTATGAGTATAATAAGTATTTGCGCTGACAAGGTTAGATGAAAAATCAAGAGAAAGGCGATGTAAACTATAAACTGGCTTCAGGGTATTGGAAAATGCTTAGAATGGTGTTAACCCACAAAGACAAAGAGCCCAAATAAATGGGTGGAAACTTTGACTTTTGAAAACATTAATTTTGTCAGTTTAGCAGAGAATTTGTGTTTTTCTTGTTACATTATTTAATTTAAATAAAACGGAACTTTTTGAAGCAGAAAATAGCTTATAAAAGGAAACGCACACATGAGGTGAACTCGCCTCTCAGATCCGCAGGCAACCTGACAATACGATTGGCCTAACACACCATCGAAATCTAGGCTAAATGTACTAATTACAAAAGATACAAAAATAACCAAATTAGTAAGACTTAGCCTAATACCGGCGCCGGTCCTTCCAACAATGACAACTACGCCACGAGGATAAAAATCACCCTAAAACTTTTCTTTCTTCTTCTCTTTCTTACCTTCCGAAAACCTCTTCTTTTAAATCACAAATACTCATTCCCACTACACACTTCACCCGAATAAAAATTTAAGAACAAAACCGAGTGGGAGGACGCTTCGTTGTCCCACTTGTCCGACCCGAGGGGTTATAGCCTGCTTCCCACAGGGTCATTAATCGTTTGTTACTCACTCGTGAAACAATCAGTGTCACTCTCGCTGAATCCTACCAGTAGAGGCTCATCATCCTCAGGACCATCTTCATCTCTGCTTTCCAATCTCTCTGACCTCTCCTCTTTGCTGACAGCACGATGCCGAAGATCTTTCACATGTTGAGTTATGCCATCCACTTCTGCCCTTTGTGAAGAGGTCAATTTTGTTACTCTTCCGGATTTGAACTTCTTGAAATACTACTTTTGGGGGCCTTTTACCCAGAGCTCTCCCCCTATCATTCACCAGAATCGCCACCTCCATCCTGCTCCTTCCCCTCATCTATTCCCTTAACTCTTAACGAATACTTGTGAACCATATTAATGTGTGCAGTTTCCTTGTTCACATTATCCAAAGCATTTATGTTGTACAAATATACGGCTTCTATGAAATGACAGCGATTTCTGGCAACTATCCTCTTGACTGAACAAAGAACCTTTTCGACTATGGAACTACCTTCTGGAACATATGCCCATCGAAAACATAGATTACATCCCGAATTACCGATGAAATCCTTAAATCACCGACTCCTAAAAATTGTTGTGTTGTCATTCAGGATCTTGCGATGGGGTCCACGTTCGCAGAACACTTGTGACAATAACCGCATCACTCTTTAACACTCCTCAAAGCGCAGTTCGTGCTACAAAGTGAAGCCAATTGGAAAACACTCAATGAAGGTGAGGTAGTGTTTTCTGTGGTATTGAGTTACATCCAATCATAACCGTCACCAGACATCCAAGACACTTAACTTCCGTGCAGCCACTTTTGAGGAGCAGAATCTATATTGCTACAGTCCCCACAATTTTATTAAAACTTGATGCAAATGTTTGCGGGTAGTACGTGGGTGGATCCTCATAGCCTAGTAAATTGTCCAGTCCTTCCAAGGATGGCCCATATTTTGATGAATGATTATTATCTTGTCAGGGTTAGGACAGCCTGCAACAGCGTGCACATCATTGTGCTTACGACTCAACCATCGGTTAGTTACCTGCGTCAAAGCATCAGCAAGGTTGCATTTGCTGGGAAATAGCTCAAGGATTAACTCGATATTATATTCCTCTTTCAATTGGGTTATGACTACTGATTCTCTTCGAATTAGCATCTCACATGATGCTTTTGTCTTCAGCCTTGTTTTCTGAATCACTGCATCAGTTACCCAGCGATAGACAGTAGAAGAATCAGTTTTTAGCTATATTCTCTTCATATTCCAATATAGAGATACGTTTAGCCCTCGAATAATAGCCTCTAAATCTGTCATGTTTATGTGTATGCTGTCCGATACTCACAACCATGATCCGTCATCTATAGTCATTCCACTAACCTGCAAATCCGGATAATAGCAAATGAGCTCTCATCAACGCACATATCAACCTTGGCATTCTTCATATTTCACCTACTATGATCCGGATCATCTTTATCTAATCTGCCATAAATCTCTTCTAACATAACACAAACACATTCCTCTTTGATATCATCATCACATCCTACACTGTAAGTATTTTCCCATCTTTTGAGGTAAGTGTCAGCCACTCTTAACCAGCCCAAACTAGCAAATGTCCAGTAAACTGACCATAAATTAAAAATATGACTCTTCTGGTTAGCACATCTGGTATGTCCTCCAATATATTGTCTGTGCCTCAGTAGAGCTGACCTTTTCTCTCTGGATGGCACTTTACCCTGATGCCTAGAACACGCAACCCAGCTGGCACCTTCACAGGTCTCTTGCATGTTTAACACTGCCTTTGCAGATATTGCTCCCCACCTTCCACCATCCTGCATCCTTTCCGTGCACACATCTGCTTTGCCCGTAAAAAAATCAACATAGGCATTAAGCTCCCTGTAATCGACGAGTGGCCGGCGGATCTTTTTCTTGTCCTTCTGGTTCACTGCAATAACTGGTATCAAGCCACGAGGGCAGGTGCATGTTTTTCATTATCGTACTGTTCATTCCATTATTCCAATTCCTACTGATACTCCTTTAACATGTCGTATTCTCAAGATTAGGCTCCTTTCCCTCCGATCATAACCAAGTTACAACCCAACGACACCCATCAAATACTACATTAAAGTCCCTCTCATCTATTACCATGGCTGTCTTTTCTTCCTTACACACAGATATAGCTACCAACAATTTTGTTCTGTTTCAAACTGTTATCTTAAAAGTCAACTCAATAGTTACTCTTTTCAATAACTCAATACCGTTCATCCTCAGAACTAATCCAAAAATCATCAGACCGAGATCTACCACAATCACCTGAACACTTAATTATTGCCTCCATGACATGAGTTAACAAAACCCTCGCCTTGGCAGGGAACCTCATGGTAGCTAATCCCAACTAGTTCAACAACGCACCTACTCTAATCTTGACACATCCCCTCCTCAAATATATATCTAGCATACCCACTGTCTCAATAACAGGCCACAAGGGCGCCATTTGGAATTCCTTAGAGGAAGAAGCTGACGCTAATAGCTTTTCCTCGTTGAAGTTTAAATCTGTCCTTTATTATGTGACCAGGTTTATTGCGCCTAAAACACACACGAGACTTATTTGATGTAGTAAATCAAATTTCTGACTCCAAAGGCGAAGTCGACAGGCAATCACCAGCAAAGTGGTTTGTTTGCCAAAATTAAAACACAGTCGCGGGCTCATTTTACGCTCAAGATCAGTACGTCGTGACCCCTTCTCTTTTTCATCGTCTCTGGCTCTACCATAACATACATTATCACTGTCAGAGTCCTCATTCAAACGCATTTCTTCCCTTTCCACAATCTGTGACAGGTTCATACTATCAATACGCGCGCCTGCCCTAAGTGTATGTATAATAACACGATCAGGCAACCAATTCAAAAAACACAAGATAACATTTTTTAATACTGCAGCCAAACAGCGAGCTCAATTTGTTGAGTCAGCTAAGTACAAATCTACCCAATATCCTTCATCAACAAGACGCTTAATGAACTTTTCATAAGCTGTAAATAAATCCAATCAAAGACCAGCTTTCAGGACCTATTTTACTACTTCTGCATCTTTCTTGATATCTTGACTGTACTACAAATACATATACTAAAAAAACACCTGGAGTTAGCCCCAATGGGATAACCTCGGCTGAGTGACCAATTTTTATAGTCTTAGATGTTAGCTTCACTTTATCTAACAACTCGACTAATTCTTTACAGCCATCATACTCCTCAATTAACCGCAAATCCCTAGACTCCATTAGTATTCTAGATAGTTTGTAGAAAGAAATAACCTATTAAAGGAAACATATACACGGTTTAAACTCACCTTTCAGATCCACAGACAAACTGACAATACTGAAACGGCAAGGTCAGTCCTGGACTAGTGACATCGATAAGTAGCAGAATGCAAACTGAATTATAGGCTAACAGGTTTACCCTAACACACCACCGAATGCCTATTTCGCTGCATCTGCGAATGCTCTTACCTATTTGCCGATATATGAAAAACAAAACCAGAACACCTTCCAAAGTACAAATAAACGAAACCTACGGTAAAGGTATTAATTAAAAAGATACAAAAATAAAAATAGAAACGACTTAGCCCAACACCGGCACCAGTCCCTGAAACTACGACAACAATGCCACTAGGATGAAAATCACGATGCGTAGAGACAACAAGAAAAGAAAACCAAAAGTTTTCTTTCTTCTTCTTCTCATCTCCCCAAAGACTCTTCTTCTTTTAAATTACAAACTGCCCTTCCGCTTATACACTTTTCTTACCTGATCATTTATATTCTGACTCAATTTGTAAACAATCAGTAAATGAAGACAGGAAGGAGAGCTAATTTATTGCATATACCAAGATGTCTGGACTTAGGTAAGTCATTTTCTATAATTTTCAATGTGTACAATTATTAATTCGAGAGAAAACCGCATTCTGTTACTTTTATTATCAATTAAAATATGATGCCCATTTGAATGGGCTTTATGTAGCTCAATTAGGGCATTGCAGCCTAAGGAGAATACTTGAATCAAAATACTTGTTCACTCTCAATGCTTATGTTACATTATTTTCATTATATCTGATATATAATTATCCCCAATTGTCAGTATGTCAGGCAACCAATTCAAAAAACACAAGATAACATTTTTTAATACTGCAGCCAAACAGCGAGCTCAATTTGTTGAGTCAGCTAAGTACAAATCTACCCAATATCCTTCATCAACAAGACGCTTAATGAACTTTTCATAAGCTGTAAATAAATCCAATCAAAGACCAGCTTTCAGGACCTATTTTACTACTTCTGCATCTTTCTTGATATCTTGACTGTACTACAAATACATATACTAAAAAAACACCTGGAGTTAGCCCCAATGGGATAACCTCGGCTGAGTGACCAATTTTTATAGTCTTAGATGTTAGCTTCACTTTATCTAACAACTCGACTAATTCTTTACAGCCATCATACTCCTCAATTAACCGCAAATCCCTAGACTCCATTAGTATTCTAGATAGTTTGTAGAAAGAAATAACCTATTAAAGGAAACATATACACGGTTTAAACTCACCTTTCAGATCCACAGACAAACTGACAATACTGAAACGGCAAGGTCAGTCCTGGACTAGTGACATCGATAAGTAGCAGAATGCAAACTGAATTATAGGCTAACAGGTTTACCCTAACACACCACCGAATGCCTATTTCGCTGCATCTGCGAATGCTCTTACCTATTTGCCGATATATGAAAAACAAAACCAGAACACCTTCCAAAGTACAAATAAACGAAACCTACGGTAAAGGTATTAATTAAAAAGATACAAAAATAAAAATAGAAACGACTTAGCCCAACACCGGCACCAGTCCCTGAAACTACGACAACAATGCCACTAGGATGAAAATCACGATGCGTAGAGACAACAAGAAAAGAAAACCAAAAGTTTTCTTTCTTCTTCTTCTCATCTCCCCAAAGACTCTTCTTCTTTTAAATTACAAACTGCCCTTCCGCTTATACACTTTTCTTACCTGATCATTTATATTCTGACTCAATTTGTAAACAATCAGTAAATGAAGACAGGAAGGAGAGCTAATTTATTGCATATACCAAGATGTCTGGACTTAGGTAAGTCATTTTCTATAATTTTCAATGTGTACAATTATTAATTCGAGAGAAAA
The DNA here is from genome assembly GCA_963969495.1 of Ceratothoa steindachneri. NCBI lineage: Eukaryota > Metazoa > Arthropoda > Malacostraca > Isopoda > Cymothoidae > Ceratothoa > Ceratothoa steindachneri. Next base: position 116,797,597 of record OZ018326.1, read on the forward strand.
CCGCATTCTGTTACTTTTATTATCAATTAAAATATGATGCCCATTTGAATGGGCTTTATGTAGCTCAATTAGGGCATTGCAGCCTAAGGAGAATACTTGAATCAAAATACTTGTTCACTCTCAATGCTTATGTTACATTATTTTCATTATATCTGATATATAATTATCCCCAATTGTCAGTATGTATATGAATATATATTTAGGATCTTATAAAATTTTTATTACTAATATATATAATAACTAGTTCTTTTCTCATTATTACAATGCATTCTAAGGTAAAACACCTGATCGTTTCTCGTGCGTTCCTTCTTATGGACATGTGTTTTGTCTTTCAGATGTCTAAGACATGTTGAAAAGGCAGTCAAGTACCTATTTTTATTAGCTAATGAAGAAAATGACAGATGGTTTAAATTGTTTTGGAACTTGCATAGATGGGGATGAATCTGGTGTAGACCACGCTAGTGGGGATATAGCTCTTTTGGAGCAAGAAAATGACTGATTACTGGGAACGAGACTTCTGGGACAACCCTCCATATAAATCTTACAAACCGAAACAGTCGCACTGAGCCTTCCTTTGAATGGAGTGCAACAATTTATGAAGATCAGGTAGAGTTTAGGTGTGATTATAATGTAGCAGACCTTGGTCCACTGAGGAAAAATAATAAAAAACGCTTAAAATCTGCGTATGAGTGGAAGAAAAGTGAATTTCAGATTTGTAATGAAGGTGATGCCCTAAGATTGCAGGAAGTACATAAACTATCTATTGTAGAAAAATGGGAGATAAAGGATTTACACCTATGGACATATTCAGATGACTTGGGGACAAAGAATTGATTGAAATGATCAAGAGAGAGACGAACTGTTATCATCAAGTTAAATTTGGGAGAGTGTCGTAAAATTCCCCCCCTTTTTGTTCTATCTCTAAGAGTGCTAAGTGTGTCTAATATATATTGATATTAAAAGAATATCTTAAAGAACAGAGCCGTTACCAAACACGTAAGGATATAAAAGAAACGCCCACTAATTCACAAAATAAACTTATATTTTATCTTTATCAATTAAATACATAACCTTATACATTAACTACAGCAGTACTCTGAATATTATCCTAAACAAAAATTAATTAAATTAGTTTACCCTCCAAAATTTGGTTAACGTTTTCTCTACACAAAACAATAATATAAGAATTAGGCTTACGGACTCATGTGGAGTTTAAAGGGCCTCAGAAATGTTATTGCATCACGACGCGTTCAGTGTGTCCAGTTGTAGATGGGGGAAATTCTACGGTCGTTTTGGCGAGGGTAGCAGCTGAGGGGGTCCACACGTTCTTCCGGGTGAGGGGGGGGGGGGGGTTCTTCAGGGACGAGAACCAATACAGTGCTTTATGCAACACCTAGGCAGTCGTGGTCTCTCTGGCGAGAGTGAGTCGAACTTGTTCTTAAATCAAGTTAACTTGGAGTGCGGTGTGATCACCGAGTAACGAGCTCGAGGAGGAGCTTTTCTACTCTGTTACTTATTTCCTTATGGACGAGGACTGACTTGGGCAGGGTCTTCTTCAAGGGCGAGGATAACGAAGGGGGGTATTTCTGGCGAGAATAAGTTACTTAAAGTTTGGTGTGGCCACCGAAAAACGGGCTCGAGGGGGGAGCCTTTTCCTTCTTCTTTTCTTAATTCCTCAAGTACGAGGAATACCACTGGTGTTTAAGGTGCACCAGGCTATGAGGAGTCTCTCTGGCGAGAGTAAGTTGAACTTACCAAAGTTAACTTATCGTTTGGTTTGATAACCAGGGACTTAGCTCGAGGATGAGCTTCTTCTTAGCCCCTTAAGGTAGGTAGCCCTGCCTCTCTTGCAGGGTACTTCTTGGTCTGGCGAGCCAAGTACTCTACCTCTCCAGTCTCGGTAGTTCGGGTTGATCCGAAGACTTCGTCACCTAGAGACTGACGTATACTACCACTTCTTCTTCTTAATTTCTCAAGGACGAGGAATACCCCTGGTGTTTAAGGTGCACCAGGATATGAGGAGTCTCTCTGGCGAGAGTAAGTTGAACTTACCAAAGTTAACTTAACGTTTGGTTTGATAACCAGGGACTTAGCTCGAGGATGAGCTTCTTCTAAGCCCCTTAAGGTAGGTAGCCCTGCCTCTCTTGCAGGGTACTTCTTGGTCTGGCGAGCCAAGTACACTACCTCTCCAGTCTTGGTAGCTCGGTTTTGGATCCGAGGACTTCGTCACCTAGAGACTGACGTACATATACTACCACGATTTTCCTCAGAGTTCCTCATTTATACCTCGCACCCCCACTGGGGGAGTGGTAAGGGGGGGTGAGGGGCTTGAGGACGGCCCCAGGAGAGTTCTTTTTATAAACGGTCTATCCCACGAAGTCAAACATCGGCTCCTCGTTAGCCATCAAGATTGGGAGAACCCGTCTCCAATTTCTTGTTCGACGTGAAACTGGATCTCACTCTCCTGGGGGAGATCTTACCTTTTTGACCTTTAGGGTCTTACATGGCACCGAGTTGTGCCACACTGCAGTTAAGAACTGACCTACCGATGCCTTCGACGGATGTCTTTGCGGTAACCGCCTTGTGACTGCACCAAGAGGGGACGGGGGGGGGGGGGGGGTAACCATTCCCCGACAACACCTCCCATCGAAGAATTTAATGGAGAGGTGGGATGCTCCCGGGAACTCAAAACACCTTACTCAACCTAGTCGAGATTAGCAAAGTTGTATTTCTTGAGCCCTCTCATACATTAAGTTTCCTAACACATGTACACCCTCGCGCGCGTTTACACAGGCAATGTGTCAAACTAGACATACTCGATTTACAATTTTACATAAATTTTAAAAACCTTAATTCGTCGATTACCTACAAAAAAACCCAACAAAACAAGCTACTTCCTTAGATTTCTAAGTTTTTTTTGAGAACTTAAATCCTACCGATAAATATTAACACGTACAACAAATGAAAGCATGGTTTCACGCTCATTAGGTACTGAAATAACCCTCAATGGTTTTTTGTTTCCGCCTATAGAGTAGCTGTACTTTATCGGCTCCTTTGATGTAGCTGATCCTAAAATGGTGCTCTAAGACCAATACTTTACCCGTCCTGAGTTGGCCGTTCGGGTTATTGAGTCTACCCCATTATGGTACAAAATGGTAGCAGTATTTCAACCTACTCGAATTACCCTTCTTATGGTACTTGACTACCTTTAAATTGAACATTATGGCTAGAGCGGCCTGTTGCAGCGGGGCATAATTGATGAGAACTTGAGTCCCATAGCTCTCCTTTAACCAGGTACACGGGAAGATCGTGTCTGGGTTCGATCTTTGGGGATCGAGAAAACTTTTCCCTGCGAGGTCGTTAATGGGCGTGGCGCTCACTACGACATGGCAATTTAGTGGTAACTCCGTGGACGTTCCGTTCGGGGAGGAGACTACTAGGGGTAGGGAATACTCATCCGCTTCTACCATTTGATTAGTCTTACACGGGTGTATCGCAATAGCACCTCTTTCCTCCTTCATTGTCAACTCATTTGACTCGATTCACTTCGCCGGTAGTTCCTCAGGTTCACCTGCTCGTACCTCTACCCTCTCTTCTTCCGTGATAACCCCATTTGGCTGGGTTCTCCTCGTAGGTTTTCCTTTAGGTACTCCTGCTGGTACCTCATTCCTACTTCCTACTTCTTCCATCGTTACCCCATTTGGCTGGGTTTTCCCTTGATGGTCCTTTCTTAGGTCCAGGCCGGGCTACAACTTCCTCGGCCTCTATGAGATTCTCGATAGGTGCTCTTTCGAGTGCGAGCAATCTTTCCTTTTCTTCTCTCTCTTCTCTTTCAGCTTGAGCACGTTCTTTTTCCCTCTTCATTCTCCTTTCCTCAGCCTCTTGCTCTGCTTTCGCTATTTCCGTTTCCCGTCGGGTTCTTCTTTCTTCATCTTTCAGGTTTATCTTTAGTCTTCTTTCTTCATCTTCCATTTCTATCCTTATTCTGAATTGCTGTGCTTCTCTTTTCAACAGTATTATTTTTTCGCTTGTTTTACTTCCTCTCAGCATTTTTCTTTCCTCTATTTCTATTTTCCACTGTATTCGGGATTCTTCACTTTTCCGGTTCATCCGTATTTCTATATTTTCCCTTTTTCTATCAAACTCTATTATTTCTTCTTCTTCTTCTCTTTGTATTCTCAATTCTTCAAGGATGTAGGCATCCATATCCTCGCCTTCAAATCCCAGAATTTGAGCTTGTTGGTAAAATCTTTCGACCGGATCCATTTTGTGTTAGTCCGTCGAATTTTCCTTACTTTACTCTCAGGTAATTATGCCAGCACTCACCAGGTAGCGCTCAGCATAACTTACCCTTAATCCCACTACTATGTTGATTGAAATACCACTCCCGACAACAAATTTACCACTTGGCCTACCAATTACCTTTAGATTGTTACCACCCCTAACTCTACCAATTTTCCTTTCGTCAATTATTCTCTTACTCCTGATATGATATTCCTTTACGTGTTGGCTCTTTCTTAATTTAGATACTGCTGGGTTCTTTCTAATAACAACCCCACAAACCTGACACCACTTTTATTTATGTCGTAGAATTCCCCCTCCTTTTTGTTCTATCTCTAAGAGTGCTAAGAGTGTCTAATATATTGATATTATAAGAATATCTTAAAGAACAGAACACACGTAAGGATATATATAAGAGAAACGAACATTAATCCCAAAATAAACTTATATTTTATCTATATCAATTGAATACATAACCTTATACATTAACTACAGCAATACTCTGAATATTATCCTAAACGAAAATTAATTAAATTAGTTTACCCTCCAAAATTTGGTTAACGTTTTCTCTACACAAAACAATAATATAAGAATTAGGCTTACGGACTCATGTGGAGTTTAAAGGGCCTCAGAAATGTTATTGCATCACGACGCGTGCAGTGTGTCCAGTTGTAGATGGGCGAAATTCTAAGGTCGTGTGGGCGAGGGTAGCAGCTGGGGGGGTCCACACGTTCTTCCGGGTGGGGGGGGGGGTTCTTCAAGGACGAGAACCAATACGGTGCTTTATGCAACACCTAGGCAGTCGTAGTCTCTCTGGCGAGAGTGAGTCGAACTTGTTCTTAAATCAAGTAGACTAGGAGTGCGGTGTGATCACCGAGTAACGAGCTCGAGGAGGAGCTTTTCTACTCTGTTACTTATTTCCTTATGGACGAGGACTGAACTTAGGGAGGGTCTTCTTCAAGGGCAAGGATAACGGAAGGGGGTTTCTCTGGCGAGAATAAGTTACTTAAAGTTTGGTGTGGCCACCGAATAACGGGCTCGAGGGGGGAGCCTTTTCCTTCTTCTTTTCTTAATTCCTCAAGGAGGAGGAATACCACTGGTGTTTAAGGTGCACCAGGCTATGAGGAGTCTCTCTGGCGAGAGTAAGTTGAACTTACCAAAGTTAACTTATCGTTTGGTTTGATAATCAGGGACTTAGCTCGAGGATGAGCTTCTTCTTAGCCCCTTAAGGTAGGTAGCCCTGCCTCTCTTGCAGGGTACTTCTTGGTCTGGCAAACCAAGTACTCTACCTCTCCAGTCTCGGTAGTTCGGTTTGATCCGAAGACTTCGTCACCTAGAGACTGACGTATACTACCACTTCTTCTTCTTAATTTCTCAAGGACGAGGAATACCCCTGGTGTTTAAGGTGCACCAGTATATGAGGAGTCTATCTGGCGAGAGTAAGTTGAACTTACCAAAGTTAACTTAACGTTTGGTTTGATAACCAGGGACTTAGCTCGAGGATGAGCTTCTTCTTAGCCCCTTAAGGTAGGTAGCCCTGCCTCTCTTGCAGGGTACTTCTTGGTCTGGCGAGCCAAGTACACTACCTCTCCAGTCTTGGTAGCTCGGTTTTGGATCCGAGGACTTCGTCACCTAGAGACTGACGTATACTACCACGATTTTCCTCAGAGTTCCTCATTTATACCTCGCACCCCCACTGGGGGAGTGGTAAGGGGGGGTGAGGGGCTTGAGGACGGCCCCAGGAGAGTTCTTTTTATAAACGGTCTATCCCACGAAGTCAAACATCGGCTCCTCGTTAGCCATCGAGATTGGGAGAAACCCGTCTCCAATTTCTTGTTCGACGTGAAACTGGATCTCACTCTCCTGGGGGAGATCTTACCTTTTTGACCTTCAGGGTCTTACATGGCACCGAGTTGTGCCACACTGCGGTTAAGCACTGACCCGCCGATGCCTTCGACGGATGTCTTTGCGGTAACCGCCTTATGACTGCACCAAGAGTGGACGGGGGGGGGGGGGGGTAACCATTCCTTGACAGAGAGATTTATGTGTTACAGTGAACTGCATCAGGTACTTGGCATGTTTCTTCTCTTAGGTTAAACTGCAGTACTAAACAGACGTTTATTTTAGGAAAGCAGGCGCACATCCAAAATTTGGCTGTAACTCAGTTTGGAATAACAATAAAGCGATTTGAGGAGATCGTGCGAGGCCTAGACTTTGCAGACAACTCAAAGAAACCTTCGGATGATTAGATATTTAAGATTTGCACGCTTTTTGTTCAACGCAACATGCTCTTCATGTATATCGCTCAACCACTTTCTATGGCATCGGTAATTGATGAAGCCATGAAACCATATTATGGGCGACATGGATTCAAACAATTTATTAGAGGAAAGCACGTGATATTTTACACAAGTTCTGGTGTCTATTAATGAATTTCCGCTTGTATTAGGGAAAGTTTCTGGTTTGGAGAAGAAATGCCTGTGTGTGAATCTGTGGCCGTTGTATTGGCCAAAAGAACAGGACATAAGGGTAGCAGTGGATATGTTGACAACTTTTCTTACAACGCTGACTCTCCTCCAGTCTTTCCGGAGAGCGAATATTAGGCTGACATTCGAAATTCGTAAGCACAGAGTCGAGAATTTTCCAGTGTCAGACATCAATAAAAAAGAAAGAGGACAGGCAGAGCTGTTTAAGGGAAAGGAAAAGAAGATTACTATTTGTACATGGAATGAAAACGGTGATGTTAGGGTAGCAACAAACCTGAAGTTATTGTATCTCTGACAATGGGCAAATGCAAAAGGTGGTCAAAAATAAGAAAGAAGTGTGTCGAAGTATGGCCAAGTGTACGGGGATAAACGCACACGGGCTCTAAGGATGGCTAAGCAAGGCAACAAATGTAGTTGATCTAAGAGTGCGATTTGAATAGTTAGCTGCAGCTTTGTGAGCAAGGAATATTCCAAACACAACGACAATTTTTTTTTAATCTACACTAGATAAAAGCTACACAATAAATACATATATATATATATATACGAATAAGACGGAATTAAATTACGAATACTGATTTAATAACCAAGGTTATTATATGATTAAAATGGAGATTTGGGGTGGTGAGAGATTCAACTCCTTTGAACCTCGAGAGGGAAGCAGGGCGAACAAGGGGGTGGCCTCGGTGACCATGATTACTAAGGGGGAGAGACGGGAACCCGAATAGGGTGACGCTTCCTTCTCCAAACTCTGATTTAGTGAGATGCGTACTTCTTGTCCTCAAGAGGTCACCGGACCAACTTCGGAGGGAGGGGGAGGAGGTAACTTCTCCAAACTCGGAATGAGCGAGGTTTTGGGCCTCTTGTCCTCAAGAGGTCACCAGAAGAACTTCGGCGAACGGCTTGTCCATTAATTGATCCGAAGGCGGTTAAGAAAGGCTGACGTTTCCTCAAGAGATTTTTTTTCCTGAAGTAATATCTTTTGAGGGATGAATAATACTATTTTAGTGGGTCCCTCTACAAAGTCGTAGTAATTCCTCAGCCAAACATTGTGTAGCTTTACAACGAAGAAAGTTGAGGAGTAGATATCTTTGATCAGTTTAGGGGAAACTTTAGTTTCATTTAGGAATCGAATGTGGAACTTTCCTCTTTGTCGCTTTCTTCTGAATGGCTCAATTGAAAATTTAGATATTATCTACAGAAAAAAAAGCACAGCTAGTGTATCTGATGGACATTTTCAATGTTCTGTTAAAACCATCACAGAAACCTCGTGGACTTGTGTTCCTAATTTTACCCGAGCATGTAGGCTACGGAAAAAATATCCTTATAATGGGATCGGGGATACTCAACGGCGGTGTGGTGTATGTTAGAAGAATGTGAAGCCTAAGAGCTTCAAATGAGATGTGGTACTACACATCCAGTTCCTTGTTGAACATCATACAAAGAAATAGGAATGTGTATTTCTCAGTCTAGTGATGTAAAGGTATATGTCAAAGCTCTTATCAGTTTCATGAATTTATACTTCCAAATATTTAAGAGTAAGCTTTCCTGTAATTTTATTTTAATTGATATGAATCTTATTATAGCCGGCTACTTTATATCTATGCGGTCGATTCTTCTGATAATTTCATTAGTCTCTCTAGATCCATTTAAATGGGAGTGCAATATTCCATTATTGGAGGAGTAAAATAGGAAAAACATGCATAATTCTTACTTTTGGATCATAATTGTGAAGTTCAATAAGAACAAATAAATTTGAATGATAGTGAAGAGAGAGGTCCGTGTTGTTGAAAAGGTTAATACGCGATGTTTTAAGTATTTGCGAGAGAGGCAAGAACATGATTTTAAGATGCATTAGGATTAGTGAGTGCTAGTTTCTATAAATGTTAATATATGCAAGAGATAAACTAAGGTACTAGCACTATGTATCACTAGATGCTCGAGGTAAGATTCAAAAGATATACAAAACATTTGCAGGAAAAGTTCACTAAAGTATTAAAAAGGGTTTAAGTTTCATAACATAGCAGGCTATCTGGGGCTTTTGCCCAGATAGACCTATTTTTCAGAGTTCTTCAATGAAATCATATCTATGATCCCTTCCACCAATAAAAACAAGAATAATAAATATTAGATTTCTATATTGTTACCTTTAAATAATATTAGGGCATTATTTCCTTGATTCTGTACTTTTAGGCATAATAAAGGGAGAAGCCTAAAACCTATTGAATATCATCAACAACAAGAACTGAGGGGTGATGGAATTTTTATTCTAGTGATAGAATACAAGTCATCGTGCAGGAAAATGGTTGAAGAACAGAAAAGAAAAAGAATAAATACTATTTCAAATATGTCGAAAGAGCTTAAGCTGCTGCCTCTCATGAGATTAGCACCCAAACCAATGATTTCTTTAAGATGGAATAACACATATTATTCAGTAACCTTATTTCTAGAAAATAAGCTTAACAACCATATATTTACGTTCCAAATCTCTTAACTATATCGCCTTTTGAGCGGTCGTGAAGATTTTATTCGTTTAAAATATCAATACTCTTGATACCATCTTTCTCTATAGACATCCCTTACAATTCTAAATATTTCGGTTTTTAGCTCTAGGCCAACTTTCAACCTATGACAGACAGTGTTATATCAGTACTGAGGACTTTTGATAAATTATTAATTTAATTTTGTCGTTCTAAGGGATTCCTCATATTTATAGCATAGCAAAATTATGTACTGGCATTGGAAAAGTCTTTTTGCAATAGTTATGATGCTCTCGAGAAAGAACACAATGATAGTTCTAGTGCGGTTAGGCAATATTTCTGTTTTATATTAGAAATCTGTTTAGAAATTGCAATATTACTCAATGCAGCGACCTTTGGCGTTGAGCACGCTTTCCAGGGGTGACCTAAAAGTCGGTCTCACGTTGCGAATGAAATCCTTCTGTATGTTTTCCCGCTCGGTGACTAAGATAATCTTCTTCTTCACGAGCGTGGTTATTTTGAGCTTAGGAGCACTTTCGTAGGCCTCTCCCACAGTCAAACGTTTAACAACTTAAAGTCTGCCAAGAGGAGGTCAATCTTTCAGGTCGTTCCCGTTCGCCTCTCCTTGACCCTTTGGAGGGTCATCTGGCTTACCTGGTGACGCTTATCAATGTCGGACTTGTGCCTGCGATCACATTTGTCGACAATGGAATGACTTTTTAATGAGAGCGAGCTTAAAAGGATCTTCAAGTTTGTTTTACAATACATTTTCTATCAGACAATCTACTTTTTAAAAGATAAAACAAACCAAGTGTAATAAATCTTTTAGAATATCCAGTAATTAAGTAACTAATGCGACTTTGCCCATTCAGGCTTATTTGCAGTTGTTTGGCTTCAACTTGTATTACATTTATTTTGATCGATTATCTCTTATTAATCGGAATATAGCTTAGCTCGATCAAATTATTAACACCAAATAAAAAATAATGAACATTTTTATAATTTCATATCGGTTTATGGTCAAATTTTAACACAAGTTTGCTTATTTCATAAGTAACATTCGGCTGAGGGTAATCAAAAGACTAAATGTCTTACCAGAATTAAAAAGAATCTAAGGATATTGGATTGGGAAGCTTATCTAAAGCACCATATCTTAAGAAATTATTTTTTTATATTAAATATCTAGAAAATAAAATCCGAAGTCAAAAGCAAACTAATGTAATTTGATATCAATGCTTATATCAGACTTTGGAAACTGTACTTTTGTCTTTTTGTAGTGGTGGCAGACAAATAATCAGATTACCAAATCAATATATTTTTATTTTAATGGTTTGTCTATTGAAGTCAAAGGGGACATATATAGCGAGATGAGAATTAAGGGAGACTCTTAATTCTGGTAATTACTTTTAGTTGTGTAACCTGATTTACTGTTTGGTCGAGCTCTGAATTAAATTGATGTTCAAAATCTCAAAACTGCTTCTATGTTGATTATAATTTAAGAAATTAGGGCTTTCCTCGTTCATGAGGAAATTTATTAAAATCGTTTGGGGTGCGAAGCTATGCGTGGAATGATAATTTGGTCTTTTGGCCGTTTTTATTACAGGATTGAATTCAATAGCAACTTTGGATTCAGTATGGATAATTTATTAAGATACGTATGGAATATAAAGACTGGTAAATTATTTTTAGTTGTGAATTTAAATGAAAATCGACCTTCGTATTGATTTTTTTTATCTTGCCGAGAGTCCCATTATTCTGACAAACGCATGTCACCCAGCGCGGAGATCAGTTTAAATGTGAACAGTTTTTAAAACGAAAGCTCAACCTTGCACGGTTGTACGTATATTGCTTATGCGTAGTTTGAAAGCTTCGGTAAATTAGGATATGTTTAAGAGACCTGCCACTGCTCTTTGCAAAATTCCCTGAAGACGGAAGGTTGTCCCATAGACTGTTTGGGGAGGTGATATTGAATGATGAGTTTTCGATTTTGCGTGATAGTTGGAAAGGCCCTTCGTAGTTTGTGAAACCTTGTGGTGAGAATGCAATTACCTTAAACCGCACTGCAACGAGCACGAATGCCGTACTTGGCTCGATATATTTTACTTTATCAATTTTAATCGTTAAAATTTACGTTTAAATATAATTGATGACTTTTAGTGGAGTGTGAATGGAATTTGGGCATAGGAAGCGAGGGAAAGTGTTTTATGATCGGTAAATAATTATATTAGCTTAATATATAATCAGGAAAGATTTTCCCACCAAAAGGTATAGAACTAGATGATCCTTTGAGAAGAGGGACATTTTTTACGCCTATTGGTTTGATTGGACGAAAAAAAGAAAAGATAAATTATTACCCAGTTTTTATTGTTCTGATGCATATTTCCATCCCTTCAATAATTTTATTCGGCAAAAACATAAATAAGACATCAGGAAGTGATTGGTAGACTTTTGTAAATTTATGATTGTAGCATTATATTGAAAATGCAAGGTTTGCGCCGGAAGATCATGGTAAAAGTGATTTAAGATATTTAACAACTCTTTTGAGGAAATCGTAAATAGGGACCTAAAAAATAGCAATATTCTCTATAAAAAATTTTATAAATCCCCAAATTACCGTAATAACTGGAAAAACAGGCTGTTTTTCCTGGTTTTAGGGTTAATATTGCTTATAATCGAAAACAATAATTTGCTAAGTTTGAAAATCTGTGCATTATTCAAAAAACTGCCGTTTTTCAAGCTTTTTTAGGAAATTGATCAAATTATACAAAAGGCCGTTTTTCCAGGTTTTGCAAAAATATTTCATATTATACGAATAACCATTTACACCATCAGAAATTATTTTTGAAAATTATTTATCCGATCAAATCAAATATCTTGGATATTCCCTCAACGGTAAGGAGATGCAACAGTATATTCCCGATCTTCTTATTCCAAATTTGCATTTTATCAAGCTAATTGTTGAACCATATGAAACTAACCCTTCGAACACTTGTTTAAGAAGAGTGAGATGAATGACAATAAAGAAATGTAAAAGTTAAAATGAAATCGTAAGATGGAAAATCATTGAGCATTACATAATTAATTAACAGAAAAGAAGTTAATGTCCACTAAATGGTAGTTTAAAAAGAAAAGGAACGTTGGAAGTTGGAGTTGATTGATGAGTAGAAGTAAGCACGGATATGGATAAAGAATTATTTATCAACTTATTTCTGAAAAGTTACAACTTAAAAAAATATTTAACGATTTTATTATTTAAACATATTTACTATATATTTTCAGAGGAATTTCTAGATAAGTTATTCCAAGTTGTTGACATCTGCTAAGAAAGATTTTACCCTATGTTTTCAATTTATTTTTTTATTTTATTTATTTATTTATTCCATAGTTTAAAATCGATATTTCTAGTGGCTTCATGATTATAAAGTTCAACTATTAATTTAAATAAACCCCCAAATTACCACAATAACTTAAAAGAAGAAAAAGGTGTTAATGACCTTTATCAGTTCAAATATGTTGGAGATTCACTCAACAGCATATATTCGCATATATTCTAACCAGTCTTGCAACATTATTTTTCGATTTAATTTAAGTATTTTTCAAGATATAGTCAGTTATGTATTGTCTTGTTTCGTAACAACAATATATTTTGAAATTTTACAATATATTTCGTATCATGATCATTTATATAGTAAATAAAATGCAACATTTGCTGCTTTTCTACCTTAATCATGACTATTTCATTATAAAAGGTGTCTAAAGTTTATTTAAGTTTAAAATAAACTATATATAGTGCTTTACTTAAGTTAAACAGTGCGTAAATTACGTAACAATATTCGATCAAATTAGTTAAACATGAGTAATAGAGTCGAAGGCCTGAGTTAAGTAAATAATCAAGTTTTTGGGGGCCTTTTTTGTCCTCTTTGAAGACCTTGAGAAATATTTATCTAATTTAGATAGAGGAGGGTTAAAAATGTATTTCCTAATAATGTAGGGTACATTAAATCGTTTCTTACACAGGTCACCCTCCAAAAACGGCCCTGCACACACTTTTTGTGATATATCCTTCATTCATTCAATAATTACCTTTACTTTGCAGGAGATGACAGAAGCAGCGCCTGGACATAACTAGATTTCAATGGGAGCTCCAGCAAAGAATATACTGCGTCATACATTACTACAAGACCTGCTCGTTCAAGAAAGTGCAGGACACTTTCATGCATCAGTTCGAATATAGAAAAGGCCCCCTCTAAGAGCAGAATTTAGGACTGGATAGACCACTTCGAGAACTATGGGGCAGTGAAGAACCTCAATGCAGCCTTTGCAAACCATATAAGCCATTCAGGACGCCCCCAAAAGCATACAGCTGAGCTGGTCGAGAGCGTGAGAGAGTCAGATCAGCAGAGTCCAAAACGTTCTGAGCGCAAGCGAAATTGTCACTCGGTATATCCCGTGAGACTTGCAGGATAGTGCTATTAATGGGTGTAAATGCCTACCCATACAGTAAACAGACGAAGCATAAGAACAAGGAGCAGAAAAAATTTATGGCAGTCAAGATAATGAAAAAGATTCAGGAAACCCCAACTTTCCTTAACCTCGTTGGAATTTCAGATGAAGCTCACTTCCATCTTTAAGGAAAGGTAAACTCGAAGAAAAATGTCTTTAGAGGCTCCTACAGACCAAGTGAGGTAGCCACCAAGACCTTATACTTCCGTAGGTGCACGTCATGAAGTGTAATATCAGCCAGAGGCATCATCGGGCCATTCTTCATCTGGGAATCTGGCGTGACAGTGGCAGTCACCACAGAACGGTATGTTGATGTTATCAAAACCTTCAAGAGAGAGCTGCATCCCCTGTTACCTTCGCTTATGGAGAAGTTCTGGTTCCAGCAAGATGGAGCAAACTCTCACACCACAAACCTGTCCCTAGATTCGCTGAAAGAGAAATTTGGTGGCCGTGTGATCAGTCTCAAGACTGATTTTGAGTGGGCACCTCATAGTCCAAACCATATCCGCCAGATTTCTTTCTTTGTGGCTACATTAAGGATCGCATGTACGTAATGAGACCCAGGACCATCACGGAAGTCAAAAAGCCATCAGGGAGGAGATCAGAGTCATTAGTGGGTCAGTTTTTCAGGATGTCATGGACAACTTTGTGCTGCGCCTCAAATGCACAGAACTAAATGGAGGTAATCTCGAACACGTGCTCTAGAATACATAAAAAAAGGTTCAAAGACTCTCATGTTTTGATCTAACGTTTTGAAACACAATAAACTAATTACCGCAAAAGTTTCATTCAATTCTTGAAGAAAATTAAGAAATGAGGACAATCGAAATTTGGGTCATTTTTTTTGCGTCAACCTATAGTAAACCGTCGATTTGAACATTTTCGTTTTTCTGATATAAAATTTTACTTAATTTTTGGTTATATCCATATTTCAAATTGTAAACTCCTTTAAAGTTGATCACGCCTTCTATTGTAGGTAAAATATTTTTATTTACGGCGGTAAAAACATTTTCATGTTCTTTATATAAATCTTTCATTATATAAATTAGATAGTCAGTGAGTTAACCTTTGGTTGTCTTTAAAGGGCTCAGATTCTTTATTTAATTGGCTCACAATTATTTACATAACTATAAATATCCTTAAAATATTTCCCATAAAAATTTATCCAGAAACAAATTTTATCGTCCTAATAAAAAATATTTAACTTTACTCGAGAATTCTTAATTTAATGTAAACTTAAATATTAAGGAAATATAGGCTCGTTCACCTAATTGAGAGTGGAATAGAGGTAAGTAATAAGGAATATGAATATACCCGTACCTTATCAATCCGAATCCAAGAATTTCTAAAAGATAAATAATAGGGTGTATTGAATTTTTTATCGATTTTCATATCTAAATAGAGTCAGAAATTTGTACATGCACGAGTAAATAGCCTATGTAAATTCATAATAGTATAGCTAGTGATCTTTTGTGCTCGGCAGAGCTATGAAAATCCTGTTTTATTATTAAAAAATGTATTTTATTATAATTTTGAAAATATTATAATATATATGTAAGTAAAGGGAAGCCCAGAAGAATATCCCATTCATTTGTTCCAAGTATACCTTCCCTCTCTCTATCTCCTAAGTATAATTCCATGTGGATTATCCCTGAACCCAACGAAATAAAAAAAGAAGAAAGAATTTGAATAGCCGTCAGCTGCCTCACAGGTGCAGTTAATTAAGTTGGGCGTGCTAAAGGCTTTGACTTCGCCGAGGAAGCGCTAATCTCTGTAGTCGGGACGCTGCTAGCCGAAAGTTTCCCGCCCACATCGCAAAAGCCAATAAGACTTGGGCCAGGCCAAAAACGCTAATCTGTCTGCCGCAGGAAGTGGTAAGCCAGTCGTCTGAGTTTGCCAACGAGGAGAAACCACAAAAATGGCCGTCATATAATACCCTGGGTTTTCTAATATCTCCAGTTTGAGGACCCGTCACCGTCGGTTCAGATCTTTTATCTCTTTCACCAAGTCCCTGGTATTCGCTTATACCATCGAGGTTAGATCTCACCAGGCAGATCCACCTCTTTTGTGAATCCTTACTCTCTTCAGAGCAAGCCTCGAATCGTTTTCGTCCCCGAAGGATTGGCCGGGATTCCTCTCGAGTCATCTGGAACCCCACACTTTCAAGGATCTCCAGTTTCCCGTGTGAGACTTCGCGCCGAGCACCCTTAGACTCTCAATTTTTGAAAGTTGCACTTCTCTGGAGTAGAGGTGCCATCGTCCATCTTTAAGGAGGAGCGTGAACTCGTCTTCTGGTCTCCTGCCCCCTTCATTTTCTTCACCGTCAGGATATTCGTCCGAGAGTCACGACCATTGTCCGTCTTCATTTCCCTGCGCCGACTCGATAAAATATTCCCCTTCCTTGAGGTGACTCGATTAAGGTAAAACGACCCTTGCTTTTATTTCCCTTTAATCGAACCACTTCCCGAAATATAAATATTCCTTCTGTATATATGATTTATAGTATACTATTTAAAAGCTGATTAACAAGTAATTAGCGTTACCCGATTGCCAATTAATCTATATTCTGTCAGAATTGTCGTTATTTACATTACCTAAAAATTTCCCAAATATATATATATATATATATATATATATATATATATATATATATATATATATATATATATATATATATGTTAACTAGTGACTTATTAAATATATATTTTGGTTTTGACACTTTTAATATACCCTTGAACTGCAACTTGGTAAACTCATTAAATGCTATCAGCTCTTGTAGTAAATCGAACACTTATACCTCGTAATCAACGGATTACTCTAACGAAGTGAACATACTTGTATGTAGTGAAGGACGCGTACGTACATTAGAGGATATATCTATATATACCTGTATATATACATATTTTCGTCTTTTTTATCTCATTAAAAAGACATAATATGTAAGTTTTCTTAGGCATGCTATCTTACGTTACTATATTTGTCCACGGCACAGCATCAAATATTGAAAAAAATGTATTTTATGGATATTCATATTATATGATCGACTCCATGTCTCAAATAATGCATTAATATCGGTTACAACATCCAAATTTTGGATTATATTTACGTTCATTTGATGTCATCAGTATTATAATTACAGCTCCTTGCTAGCTAATTTTATATAATGCAAGTTTTATAAGAAATAGGAACCCAGAACTCACCACGAGGAGGTAACTGTTTGTGAGTTTGACCGTATCTAGCCAAAATCACCCTTAATTTGTTTGCATGTCAATTTACATACGATAATCTTTAATATAATCAAATCGTGGAATATTTGCTCAGGAGTGAAGACGGGAGTGGATGAATCAATCCATCACTCAAATCCATCTCACACTGAGAAAGGCATCCGTTACTAATTTGATAAGTCTCTCAAAAGTTTGAGTATGACAATGAATTAGTGTGGTATAGGTCAATTGGTTGGTCTCCCCTTTCATTAACACTGGTCAACAACCAAAATGCTTGTAAGAGCAGAATTGCAATTTTCAACTAATTATACTCGTAGTTCGCTGATAAAGAACATAATAGTTAAAATTGTTCGTAAAGCTCTACTTCTCAAGATACACCTACGCGTCACAATAGGCTCCAACAGGCTTACCGCAGTGTGTTTTTTACCAAACTCACACTCTAATTGCACTTTATTATTGTTCCAGCAGCAATAGAAGGGGGTTGTGCTGTGCATGTTTACATTTTGAGATAAAAGGTAGGTGATTTTCCAACTCAAGAACTTTTTAAACTTATAATAAATATTCATTGAGCAAGCTATTGATATGCATGTGAGGCATCTTATATAAATTTCTTTATTCTACTGAATGATATTAATACTTCTGCTCAACTGTCATGCTCTGTATTATAATAATAAATATACTGTTTTTAACTTATAATTTTGGGTGTTTTCTTTTTTCAGATGTCCCGTACTTTTGTAAATAAGTCAAACAACTTCTTCTACATTTATGGTGAGGTGACATTTGCATCAAAGAAGCACCGTATAATTGCTATGGTTAGAAATGCATATCACCTATAGTTTGGAGACCAGGATAAGAGCTGGGCTCCTCACATATGTTGCAAGTCCTTTGCTACTAACCTTCGCCAATGGTTGAACGGGAAGAGCCAATAAGATTTACCAGCAATTGTTATTTCTGCATGGTACCGCCACCTTCAGTACTAAAGGGTTTGTCAAAGAAGTAAAAGGAGTATATTCACTATCCAAACATTCCATCCGTTATTCGCCCATTTAACATGGAGAAAGTCTACCTGTTCCTATTTCACCAACTTTGGGATCCTTCGAGTCAGATGAGGAAAGTGGTGATGCTGAAGCAGAGAAGGATGACAGTGCTGGATTACAGTGTGACACAAATTTTGATGAAATCCAATCCTATAGCCCACATCTCATAATACAAGGGAACTCAATGACCCCTTAAGGGGTCTGCCCCTACCCAAGAATAAGGCAGAGCTGCTAGGTTCTCGTCTTTACCAGTGGAATCTCCGAGAAGCTGATGTGAGAATTTCAAAATTTCGTGTGCATGAGAAGCATAAATGAGAGAGCCGTATCCATTTCCAAAAATGTTTGCGGCTTCAGTTAAAGAATTTTTTATTTTTCTTGAACAATAATGGTGCTTAAAGTGTCATAATAAATGGCACAATTTCCTTGAAGATGCTGGATGGTTTGCTGGTCACCTAGTTTACCCGGAATAATTCATCTTCCCTGTTTTTAGACCTGCAAGAGCCGAAGTACAGCTATCGCTCGACACTGCTCTGTAGATAGCTAGTAATTATTTTTTGACAGTGCTCGACTCGGCATCATCTATCTATCTCAATGTCTGGAGATGGAATGTAATCGAATTGTTTAATTGGAAGTTTGTCACATTCGTTCACTTATTTTCAAACTGGTCTAGTAAAATCCAATGGTACGTT
The DNA here is from genome assembly GCA_963969495.1 of Ceratothoa steindachneri. Taxonomy (NCBI): domain Eukaryota; kingdom Metazoa; phylum Arthropoda; class Malacostraca; order Isopoda; family Cymothoidae; genus Ceratothoa; species Ceratothoa steindachneri. Next base: position 116,816,297 of record OZ018326.1, read on the forward strand.
TGTTTTGCCGCCCAAATCTTGAATAAGGTTTGGCAGTGGGAATTCATTACAGTGTAATAACCATATGATCCATTAAACTGTTCGAACAATTTTTATTTCAATCCTGCAAATAGCTGCACCCTTTCTCCTCATGTTCACTGCATTACTATCACAAACCATCCATAGATACAATATCATCGCTGTTAATATTGTTAGTCTTTAGAAAGCTAATACTACTGGATTTTATTGCAGTGGCAGAACATGCTGTAGGATTGAAATGCTTCATGTACAGGGATTTTGGTTCTTGAACTAAACTAAATTGTCTTCAACTAATGACTTCTATAAATATTATTCTTAATTTCTTCGTGTATCTTTGTTCTATCTTTACCACAAAGAAAATGTTCAGCAATTGTAGCGTTATCTTGTTATCTTGCTAATACTCAGAACAAACCCTTTTTCTGGCTCTTCGTCTTAAATTTCGATTAGTCACTGAATTGTTATCACTCAATCGGATCAAACATATATGTATGCTCCCACAAAGAAGAAGGCTAAGAGGCTCATCGAGTAACTTGAGTTTAATTTCTGTTTTTCCATTTATGTCATGTTTTTTGTTGGGTGTTAATTCTTATGATGACGGTGAATACATAGATATATATTGTTCTTCAAAGTAGTATGACGAAGAAGGCTGCTTTTGAGAAGTTGCTTGTCACTTAATATTCCACGGATCTGGAAGATATGTCATTGTTCCTTGTTTGAGCATAGCCAATCTTCTTTGAAGAGTCTTCTCATTTTTCTTTGTTAATTGAACATCTAAATTTCCTATTACCATTTTTCAATGGCTATATTTGTAATATAATCGAAAACGCATGTTATTTTACTGGCACTCATCGTTCAGGAGGGCAGCAGCATTTTGCAAATCAGTGAAAAATAAGATTCTCTTTCTTGATTTCTTAGTGACTTAAAGTTTTGTTGGTAACGATTGATTCTTTTTTTAGCTTTCAGCGATGTGATGATGTTAGTACTTTTATCGCAATAACTTTTCAACATTCGATTTATCCAGGCATCGGAACTGCTAGAATGGAAGCTCATTCCCCAATTATTTTTTCCGTGACTACACTGGCCTTAAATGTAGGTTCTTTCATTAATGATCTCAACTCAATTTTCAATATGATAGGAGAATTTTATCACATCTTCACACGTGGAAAAATAACGCAGAGACAAATTTTCATGATTACTAAATATTTGAGGCGTAGCTGATCTTCTAGTTTTGCGTAAGCCATCATATAAAAATTACAGAATATAAACGAGTGATAAAAATACAGACACTTCTCTTCAATGGTAGGGAGATCAATTTCTCTCTTAGGTAGAGGAGGAAAATCTAAAAAAATACAATTTGATCCACATTACTGAATGATCTCAAAATTACCAATGATTAATTATGTACATATAATCTTCCTTTGAGAAGGGTATCGAAAGCATAATTTCGGTGTTAATTCTTTTGTATTTTCACAATGTTTAAAACAAAATGGCGTGCAAACGGATAAACAAATGTCATTCGAATAGACAGGTATGAAACCAACGATGAATCCCATCTACTTTGGAATTCGATTTCAGTTCATTATCGAAGGATAGAGAAAGAAGAAGAAAAAAACTATATATTAAAAAAACTCTTCTTATTCATGAAAAAAACTAATGAAGAATGATGACACCATGCGAAATTTAATAATCAATGGCTATATTTGTAATATAATCGAAAACAACTCGATTAAAGCAGATGATCCGCATTAGGAAAGAATAATAAAGAACATATATATATATATATGTATATATATATATATATATATATATATATATATATATATATATATATATATATATATATATATATATATATATATAAATATATCACTATCAACTTTTCAAGCATAAGCCTCATCTTTAAAAGTTTTTTCAAATTTGTGCAATTTATTTCCTTTTTTGGCATATTTTTGATGATCATCTCTGAATCTTGTTTGAGGTTTCTCATTGCTTTCATTATAAACTTAAATTGGGCTTGTTTACATATCCATGTGGCTAATTTTCTATCACGTCAAGTTACCCCAATTATTATGCATTAATCAGGTCCTTGTGATGTTATATCTTATACCATGTGTATTTTGCTCATGTACTAAATTGCAAATCCATACATCATAGTTTAGTTTATTCATTTACTTATATACTTTTCTTTTTAGGCACATAAACATTTTGCTTTTGAAGATAATGTTTTGCTTTTCAAATGCCAGCTAGCTTAGAGTGATTATGCATGTATGTCAAGCATTACCCTAGAAGAAAACGATTTGTTTTTTGCCCCAGTAAATTGGTGGAGATTATATAATCGCTAACATACGAGTATTTTGATTTGTTTGTTTACAAAATTGCACGAAAACTAATTTCCTGATAGGGAAATGAAACATATTAAGATATTTCCAAGACTATATATATATTATATTGCTAAGCTAAGCCTTCTTAATACGTGAAACAATCAATGTTGAAAATTTATTAAGCATCTTGAATTATTTAAAACTAGAAATATGTAAAGGTAAAATAACAATTAATTTCTCGACAAAGATTGGAATACATCTAAGGAGCTATAAACGCATACAATAATATTAATAATAATAGTGTCGTGGAATGGCCAGACTCTCTCTCTCTACATATATATATATATATATATATATATATATATATATATATATATATATATATATATATATATAAACATATAGATATATTAAGATTCGACCTTAGCCAGTTTGTGAACGGGAAATAGTTACGAATTCAATAGGGATGGTGTACTTTTTTAATTGCGGCGTTATTTCAAAACAAATAATTCAGACTGCAATTTGGCCACAGATTAACAGGTAGCTGTTACTCGTTTTAAGTTTCAGGAACAAGACAATAACAAAAATATACCTTTACTAACAAATAAATAAAGTTGAAATATGTACAGGTACAGGGTTTAAAGGGAATGATTGTACATGCGAAAATTAACTGTCAAATTGAGAAACTGATCGGGTTCAGGTCTGTGATTGAAAGGGGATTTTAATCCGGGGGTCACACAAAGGATAGGGCAGTTTGGGTAGACCAGATTATAGAATAATCTGTAGGCGTCACCGATTGCCACCGCTTACGTGTTCGTTAAAGGGTCGGGATACGATGGCTGTAATGGGAAAGCTGGGTTACTTTACAGGGCGGATGAGGGAGCACACGTAGTTTGGCCTTCGGAAGTGGAAACCCTCGTCAGATACTCGCCGAGCGACTATATCAGATTTCACGGATGTTGATTTAGCCTTTGTCCTCGAATTGAAATCGCCGGTGTTTCCAATCGTGACGGATGAGCGTGTTCTTTGCTCGTGCGCGCTGATAGGCGGGCAGGTCCTTGAGTGCTCCACGCTAAACTGAGTCGGGGGATTATATAGGCGTTACCTAGTGGCTTAAATGACCTAGATGGAGCCTCCACGACTCGCGCGCTCTTGGGGAAAGACAGCGTCTCCTTCAGGGGAACCGAAATAAAGATTGCTTAAAATTTTCGACGAGCTTTGATCTATGCCGGAGGGCAAGAAGATGGCTGTGAGGATATGTGAGACAAGAAGAATGTGTCCCTAAGTAAATGCAGATAAGGTGCAAAAAAACGGTGTGGACCGCATCCTTGCCGTAAGTCAGCCTCACTTCCAACGCTCTATGCGGTGATCTCGAGACCACGTGGATACAGAAGGGCACGTGGTCGCCCTTCGACCTTATTCTTCTACAACTAGTAATGATAATAATAATAATAATATACATATCAATAATAAAATACTAAAATAATAATAATAATGATATTAAAATAATAATAATGATAATAACCTCGAAATTGTTAGGTAGAGGTAAAATTACAATTAATAACTATACACAGGCTTACTTTTGGCATACATCTATGACGCTAAAGCACATAGATTAATAGTAATTAAAATAAAAATAATATTTTTAGTATCATTAATAAACTAGAAATATTTATAAGCAAACTTACAATTAATAACTCTACAAAGCCTTAATTTTGGCACACATATTTGCCGCTAAATCGAATACATTAATAATAATTATTATTATTATAATAATAATTATTAAAATAATAATTTAATATTGAAATGTAAAGCTATAATCACAAGAAATAACTCTACATAGACTTAATATTGGCATATATAAGGCTCAAATTGACCCCTTACATTAATAATAATGATATACATATATTACACTGGACAATAAAAAGAACCCTTTGTCTGGTGCCTGAAATATTTCAATGAATTCTAAAGAGATTTTGAATCTCCTAAATTCGAAAATAACTTGAGTTTTCTCCATCAGATATAGTTTTTTTGTCTCTCCTCATCTTCATTTTGGCTCTATTAGATGCTATTATTGCGCATGGAAATATTTCTAATTGTGTACATGAGTTGATATTAGTGATTTTTACTGCAATTAAACAAGACTGTTTCTCTATTTAAACTATTTAAAATCTACATGAGGCAATTAATATGAAACAATTAAGAGAGCATAACACATAAACAAACAAAGCACAAGTAAAAATTAAAAATTGAAAATAAACGTTGGCAAAGAATTTTGGCAGAAAATTCAGGGAATAATTTTACGTTTATTTGCGCACCGTTGTTGTTGAGCGACAGGAGTATCTCATTTTAAAAACTAGCAAAAGTCTGCTACCATCACATCGTCTCAAGTTCATTGGTAAGGAGCTTTGATCTTCTGATGGAATCGTTTGCCTTGTTTGTCGCTAACACCTACGAGATTTACAAGAATACGATCAAGAGGACTAAAAAAAAAATGGATTTTGATGCTCATATTCGCGCAAATATCACGAAAAGTTGATAACAAGTTGGTAAAAAGGTCTTCATAGTTTTCACTTTTGTGTTTCCATAAAACATTTGGAGAATTAACGGAACACTTTTTTGAAGAGAACATCTTGCTCATTTCCTATTGCTTAGTTCACATCTGAAAAATCGGAAAAAAATAAAATAATTCGAATTACAATAACGTTAAGAATCTAGTGTAGTGGACATGCACACATACATAGTGATTAATTTATAATATATACACACTTAAGATATATACATATGGACATTAACTCCACACATATACTTATATACATATGGACATTGACTCACACACAGACCTATTAACATATAAACTTTGAGTGAAACCTAATAATAAAGGTAATTTTTCAATTCAGGAGACCAATTTCTTAAAGGAATGATGTATATTTCCTAAACACTAAAAACCTTGTAGACCAGTGTTATTAATAATAACTAACTAGAGATATGTAGGGGTAAATTAGCAATTAATAACTCTACAAATATTTAAATTTGGCATACATATATGACGCTAAAGCGCATACATTAAAAATAATAATTGCTATTATAATTCTTATAAACAAAATAATAATTATAATATTGATAATGATAATAATCACTGTCGTAGGCCAGGTTAGATATTCTGACCTCCGTTTGCTCTTTGTGTCTCAGAACGGTTGTTGGATAGCACGCACGGCATCTCTGTAGTTAAGCATTGCCTCGAATAATGCAATTTAACTTTGGGTTCCAATAAATTTCTATGAGTGACTAATTATACTTGGCAGAATTAATTCAGCTATCTACAAGATTCTGAATATCAAACTGGGGGAAACAAAATAAACTTTACTACTGTTTTCGTTTGGTGTCTTTTATGTTTCCGTTTGGTTTGTTGTTGTTTGTCGTGTGTCTCTGTGATCGTGTCTCTTTCATATTCTTTTTATTGTTTGTCTTTATCGAGCCTTTGTTAGTGCTCGATGTTGGTATTGCCCTTCGTGTTTGTGTATTGATTACGTTGTTTGGCTTGTATTTTTTGTATGATTGGTGTTTGTATGATAGTTTTGTGTTTATGTGTACATGTGTTCTATGTTTTCATCGGAGCAGTGTTTAGTGCTTGGGAAGCGTCGATTTCGGGCAACCTTCCCGCGCAATCTGGCAGGGATGTTGATCCTGCCGCCAGTTTTTCTTACTTCCGGGATAATATCATTGGCCATTGTAGACCAGACCTTTTTGGCCAGTTTTGGGGTGGCGATATTAATGGGCTCCAGTCTTTGTCTTTGGTTTAGTACCCTCTGCTGAATCTGCTCCCTTCTTCTAGTCTTGTTAATGCAGAGAGTTGCTGAGTTCTGCATTCGCTGGAGTCTCTTCATGGTGGTCTTGTTGGCCATTTGAGTCACTACTGCTGGGTAGATGAGCTTAGCTCGGATGAACATCAGGTATAACTTCCTGATGTTCGCCGAGCTAAGATCATGGAACCTATATAGCTTGGGGATCTCTCTCTTTGCCATAGTCTGCCTCTCCTTGTAGTGACTCGAGTATCCGCGGTCGGAGATCTTTAGGCCCAGGATGGTGCCTTCGGTGGAGTAGCCGTATCTCCTCCCATCTATTATGATGTGCCACGTAGACTCTTGGCTCAACGGGAGAATCTTAAACTTTTCCCTGTTTGTCCGGTTCTTCCATTTCAGTTCATATTAGTAAAGTTTACGGAACTCTGCAATTGGGTTGTTTGCCTGATCCCTCGCTTTCCTGACCCTACTCGGGACGATCTGCGTGACATCATCTGCATATTGCAGATACATCGTGTCCCGGTGTATAGGAGTAGGGAGGTCGATGGTAAAGACCAGGTAAAGCAGGGGCCTCAGGCAGCTACCCTGGGGAACGCCCGCTTTAAGTTCGAGTTCAGGTCCTTTATGCTCTTTAATCATGATGCGTGCCCTTCTGTCCATGATGAAGTCACAAAGGATCCGTTCCAGGACCGGGTTTAGCTAAAGACCGAGTATTTTGTACTGTAGTCCGCTCAGCCAAACCTTGTCGAAGGCCTTCTGCACGTCCCTCATCACGATGTTTACATACTGACCCTTTGCTCGGCAGTGAGCGATCTTTTCGGTTAGGAGCGTTAGGGCTGTTTCCGTGCCCCTTTTAGGTCTAGACCCATGTTGTTGGGGGTTATGCGCTCCCAACTCGTCGAGATGATTCTGTAGCCTATTAGCTAAAATCTTTACGAAGATCTTGCCGGAGAATTCTAGGAGAGAGATAGGGCGATAGTTGGCCACTTGGTCTGGGGGCTTGTTCCCCTTCGGAATAAAGATGATTTTTGCCACCTTATATCCATCGGGGAAGTATCCTGTATTCAGGGGTGCATTCATGGTGTTCATCATGCCCTAAATAATTTGCCTTGAGGCATTTACCAAGTTGTTTTTGGCCAGTCCAGACCAGCCGGGGGCTCTTTGTTTTTAAGGACTTTATGGTGTTCAAAGTCTCTTCAAGTGTAATCGGGCTCCCGTGGTCAACCATCTCTCTCTCTCTAGAAACTTTAGGTTGTGGGTGGGTCCTATGTAACATCGGTCTAAGTTCGTCGAGCAGTCAGTCTTTGAAGTCCTGGTCGAAGTCGTCGTTTTCCTCAGGTGAGATTGCAAAGACCTGTTTCCAATGATTTCTGAATCTTTCTTCTAGAATGTCCGGATCTTCTATGATAATATCGCCATCCTTGATCTTTATTTCTCGCCTGGGAGGCAATCCCCTAAGTCTTCGGACGCTGTTCCAAAAATTTACAGGATTAGTCTCCCGGTCTAGTTTGCCTATGATATTGTCCCAGATTTCTTTGTGCTTTTCGAGGATTTTGTTCTTCATTTCCTCGCTTAGCTGTCTCATTCGGGCTGCCCTTTCCTGTTGGGGCCTGTGCTGCTGACTTCCTCATAAATGTCCCTGTGTTTCCTGGCGATATCCCTCATTTCATCCGTCCACCTAGGTTGCGGGAGCATTTTGTACGAAATTCTGGGCACGCATCTTTCGTCGGCTTGAGTGAGGAGACCAGTGATCTTGTTGATCTCCCCATCAATTTCCTCGAGATTAGCGTCGCCCAGGTCAGCCGGTTGATAGGTGCTGAGCATTTCTCGGTACAACTCCCAGTTAGCTTTCGCGTAACTTTTCCTAAGTGTGACGGGCTTGAGCATAGGCGCAAGCGAAATGGTGGTGACGATCGGGATATGATCGCTCGGGACCACAGGTCCTGGGGCATTGGCTATATTGAAGGGGAATTCTGGACTTGCCAACACGATGTCTAGATTTGACACCGAATTCCGTGTCAGGAAAGTTGAAAAGTCTGGTCCAACTCTCTGGAGCTTCTTCCTATCAAGAAGTAGCTCCAGGTTTCGTCCCCTTTGATCGACCCGCCTGTAGCCGGAAGCTCGGCAACAGGCGTTTATATCTCCGCCCAACAATGCTAGCCTTTTGTGCCCGAAGAGGGTATAAAAGTTGTTAATCGGCAGGTATTGTCTCCTGGGCAGCTGATAGGCTGCCGCCACCGTTAAACCTCCAACCAGGATAGGAATTTCGACAGCCACGAATGATTCATCTAAGTCCGAAAGTGTTTTGAATTTTAGGGTCTTCTTGATAGCGATGGCGCAGCCATCGAATCTTGTTTGTGTGTGGTTCTTTTGTATGACTGTGTAGTTATGTATTTTTATTGTGTCAGTGTTTGTGTTGATTCCGTGTTCTGAAATGAGAATGATGTCTGGGTCTTTTTTCCGGAAGATGTTCCCGTAAAGAAGAGATTTTCCCTTCCATCCAATCACATTCAGTGTCAGTATTTTTAGCGCGTTGTTTCTGTTCTCCATGTTTTTCTTGTAGTTGTGTATTGGAGTTTGATGTGTTTATGTGTAGTGTATTTTGCCGTTTCTTACCTTTTTGAATTCTGCATCACTTAGGGTAATGCAGGAATCCTTGTGTAGCTTAACGGCACCCTTTAACATTGCTTCTTCAAAGTCTTTTTCTTTGTCTTTTGCTGAGTAGGTCCATTTATATAATTTTTGGTGAATACCCTGAAATATCTCCTTGGGGAAGAGTTTCTGAGGGTATTGGTTCACCTTGCTTGTTATTATCTTGAGGTCAATCTCCTCTCCGTCGTAATTGTAGGTACTCTTCAAGGTTTTTGACCTACTTCTTGAGCTTACGGAGCTTTTGGTTGCCCGGTACGCGACTTACTCAGCGTCAGACTCCGAAGACGATTGGCTTGTCAGGTTGCCTTCAGCTTCCTTCATTCTTCTGGCTGCCCTTCTCTCCCTCTTCTTTCGGCGCTTCTGTGCCTCCAGCCTAGGGTCAGTCCTGGTGGGGTTGGTTTTTGCCGCTGGGGTCTTTGCCTCCTTTGCCGGTCGGTCAACTTCTCTTTCCTGGGGAAATGGAGTCGCCGGTGCCTCGGTTGCCTCCTTTGGCTGAAATTGGAGCTGCAGCACGTCACCCGATGGGGGGAGGGCGTCCGGAAACCACATCTCAACCATGCCATTTTTCTTCAGCATGAGATTGAGGACCTTCGCGAACGTTCCCGGTTTAGTGTGATTGTTAACGTGCGCGAATAGGGAGCACGTGAGAAGCTTCGTCGAATTCTCATTCTTAAGTTTGAGATAGGTTTTCGATGTCTTCTTGCCCGAGGTCATAAGTGGCGTGGCTCTTGCTGCTGTAGCTTGAGCAAAGGAGGTGGAGCTTCTTGTGTGTACTTCTTATTTTTTCGTCATAATTATCTCCCTCTTTTTTGGGCAGGACATAGCAATTGCCCCGTGGCTAAGGCCACAGTTAGGGCATTTTTCTGTGGTGGCCTTACACTCAAGCCAACCGTCGCCTTTCTCGCTACATTTGGAGCAGGTGACAGCTTCGTCCTTGCAATCTTTGGTTGCATGCTGCTCCATTTTGTAGCACTTGAAACATATGAGGATTGGGGTAAATTCTTCCCTCTCAATTTGGTCTGCAGAGACCCTGGCATTAAAGAGGAGAAGCCCCCTTCCTTTGGCAGTCTGTGCCATCTTTGTGTCACTGAAGATTACCTTAAAAACGTGTTGGTATTCGGTGTTGTCCCACCTATTGCGGAACTTAATCACCTCCAACACGTTTGGTTTCTGTTAATTTCTTCTTTTATTTCGTCTTTGGTGTGCTGCCTGATCCATGGATTGAGTTGTCTGCACATCACACTTCGATGAACCTGTATCTGAGGGTGGGTGCTGGGCGTTGAGGCCTATCTCTTCAAGCACCTTTTGCCCTTCCTCTGTAGTCAAGGTTTCTACGTCTGCCTCCTTTTCGCAGACTGCAGAATAGTCAACTGGGCTATCGATCAGCTTCGGGATACCCACACTCAGCTTCCCAAAGACCGTGGCAAACACCGTGCCACGGTCCAGTTTGGAGTGTCCACCTATAACCCTTTACGGGACTCTTGTGGCTGGGTGGGCCTCCATTTTCGTGCTTCTGCACCCCCTCTGTCCGGGAGGGGAGGCAGATCTTCTTTGTTTTAGTGTTTGTTTTCTGTGTTTTGTATTTTCGTGTTTAAGTTTGTATGTGTATTGAAGTGTATGGTTTTATTTACGTTTTTCCGTGATGGAGAAGAGGGGTCCCCCCCACGTTTGCCGGCCGCCTGGATGAAAGTGAGAATTGCCTTTTTTAAATAGAGGATGATGATGGATGGGATGAATCCGGGTGGGATCCTTTCAGGGGTGTGATTGTATGGCGGACTCATTGACAACGCCGCCCCCCCCCCCCGAGGGTTTTGAATTGCGACCGCTCCCCAACATACCATAGAGACGGTTGTATGTCCCTCTATGGTCCTGGAAGGGGCCGTCGCCGTAATTGGCACTGAAGGTTGCAGTCCGTCCCTTGCCTGGAATGTTTCTGACATTGTCCTCTACTGTGGGCTAATCCTCAAACCAGCTTCTTCCAATGCCCCCAATTATGGTCAAGCAACTGCCTGACATAGTTGGGACGAAACGTGAATGACAATCTCACTTCACATCTGACAGTGGTTCACGCATGAGGGTTGGCCGAGGACTTAAGCAGTCATCTGCTTAAGTTGGGCCGCTGTAGATAAAGATGATGATGATTAATAGGGACTGAATGAGGATGGGGGGTAAGGTGACACCAGGGTATAGCTCTCTTTTTTAATATTTGGTCCTAAAAAAGGAACCAAATTTTTGGAGGCGTGGGCAAAAATCGCCCTAAAATTTTCCTCCTTTACCAAGCCAGGAAATGCGTGCTGCGAAGTGATTCTGCCCAAGATTTCCGTCTAGTCAATGAACAGGAGGATGGACATACATTGCCCTAAATAGTGGAAGGGGGGGAATAGACTGCCCACCTCTGAACGGTAATTAAGGGGTACAAAATCCTGAAACAATGCAGTTTTGTACCCTCTATAGATTGTTTTCAGGTAGGGTGATCCACTAAGAAGTTATAAAGGGTTAAAGCGTATTTGAAGGGACGCTTGGGATTCATTATGAAAAAGCTCACAAAGTGCATGTGAGTCAAAGTTATGCAGATAAAACCACAAATGAAAAATTACTCGGAATCGTTTTTCACTTTTCCTTTGTCTGTGTATCTGCTTGGGAAATATATTGTATAGTATAATTTATATATATATATATATTTCATGTGATCTGTACTAATAAAAAAGGACCTTTTTGAGCTAGTTTTCTTGACGAAATAGATATAATGAAATTATAAAATCAATATAGAGTAGATATATGTAACTAATAAACAAAAATAATCCTTTTATTTTATAATAATGCTCATTAATCAGTTTATCATGCTATTTATATATATATTATATATATATATAGGTATATGTAAGAAAAATATATCGTGCAACTTTGGTGAAGACAAAAACAATTTTTTATGTATAATTTATGCCTATGAAACCATATACTGGATGTAGGTAAATATACTTATGAATTCATAACCATTAATAAACCTAACCTAAAAAAAAATTAGCTATGCATATCAAATCCTATTTGATATTTATTTACTGCATATGATAAATATCACTGCATCCCCAAATATGCATTTTTTCGTATGTTCAAAGAACACCTGGCACTGCAGCCTGGTGTTCTTTGAACATACTATACATCTACCTTGCAAAGCTGGTACCAGAATGTGATTGATTCTATCAAATCTTGAGCCTATGCATGCCGTAGCATTTGACCCACGGCGCCGTTTTCGTTCTTTTTCCATTTTTCGGAGCTTTCTCACTATTTCTTGTCTGAACTGTAGGTGAGTCCTATTGGTGGAAAGGTGTATTTTAAATTTTGGGAAAATCGGTATGTTGCTATCACAGACATATTCAGAATGTGTGGAAACACATTCCACCACCATTTTCTAGATCGTAAGCTGGTCAGTAAGAAGATAATAAATTTTCAAAGACATCTACCCCCATCCATTCCTTTAATGTACAGGCTAATTAAATGGGGTTACGTAACAGCTTTTTTTCTTTCTCGGTTTCACTCTTCTATCTACCTTTTGGATAGGAGTTATGCTGTAGTAGGTGAAGGAAACATTAAAAACTGAACTGTCATTCCATTTGACGCAAATAACTGATTGATCCATCTGATTTAAAATCATAAAATCCTCTCTCTCTCTTTTCCATTTCTTCGTTGCTCGGGAGGAGATAATGCTCTGTCCTGTTTTCTCGAACTGTCCGGCAAACACGGATTCCTCTCTGAGTTAAGTTACTCGTACTTAGAGTTTGTGGCTAGTAAAAAAATTATAAATAAAAATTACATGCTTTGAATAGTTTTGAACAATTTCCAACATTTGATCCACTACCCGATAGCACTTCCTTCTTTTCCGCAATGAATAGACAAATTGTATGGATAGCCATTAGAGCCACACATCCTCCACATTTTAAAGGCATTGTAAGGGATCATAGACTCATCAATACTCAGAAGTTCGTTAAATACCCCAAATTGCGGACAATTTGTGCGAAGCATCTCTAAAAGTGGCTGCACTTTAGTTACTTTTGACTCAAGCTAATTTGTTGTTATCAGCGATGTGGATATACCTTTTTATCGTTTTAAATATATCTCTGCTTATTGTTTTTTAATATATTGGACCTTTTATATCTTCACTAGTAGATCAATATGAATTTCAGAAGGTAAAGAAGGATAACCATTGAAAAGAACCAAACCTAGAAAATTCCTAATTTCTACTTCACTTACTTTAAAAGCTGGAACATTCTTATCTCGTCTTGCAAATAAATTTGCCTGTTCAGTAATGAAAATTATCATGTCATCGGAAAAAAATAAAGAAAATATGGAAAACACATCTTTATGAGATAGTTTTCGCCAACCTTTTGATGTGCACTATAATGATTTAGAGCAACTTTATCACTTATTCTCCACCTAATTGCAGTAGCAGGCGACCCACCTTCCTCATCTAAATCTTCATTACTACACGCATGAACTTCCAACTCTCCAACTACTTCTTCAGGAAATTTTGCTGATTCAGAAGATCATAGTCATCTTTTTCATCGCTGCCAATTGCCCTATTGCCAGATTCAGGTGGAATAATCACAATATCAGCGTTACTCCTTCCCTCAGCATATTCTCTTACATTTTCCAGAAATCGAAATCATGGAGTCCCTCTCCTCATTCTGTAAATACCACAAACAGTATAAATGTATGACTCCATAGCTCAGAAGGTAAGCATTTGATAAGAAATTTATTGCTGCATTGACAGAAATTGAAGTTAGAGATAAATATTTACCTTAGTAAATATTGACATATTAGGCACGGGCTCGTTACTTTTAGATATACGCATACATATATTTGTCTGTAGACGTATGTTCATACACACAAGCGTATGGACACGTGTTCACACACAAGCATGCATCCAGACAGGCATTCATTTACTTTATTAATATATTAGTAGTTTTTTTTTATGTTACACTTAATTGGAAATTTAAATAATAAAAATCAATTTTGCCTATAAACACAATGTAAATGGAGTAAAACTAACGAAATGAAATAAGTTACTTATACATAAAACGATATAGAATCCAAGAAGAGATGACGAACTAAAAGTGTTTTCTCTTTGTATTCAGAGTTGCAAATGACTAATATCACATTAAACCTGTGATTGCGCTAAGATACAGATTTGAACCTGTTATAATATGTGCAGCGTGATCGAAATATAGGAACAAAAAAGGTACCAGTAGTGTCCAACGTTCCCATTTTGGGAACATTATATTCAGTCCTATTTTTCTACACAAGATTACCAGTTGGATCTTAGAATTTTTAATAATTATTTGTAAAATCATATTCTAAATTATAATATCAAATAATAGAAAGGTATTAAAAACTTTAACATTGTTTTTTTATTATATTTATAATATTAAGTGATAACTGTAATTTTTATATATATTTGATGAGCATAATATGGTTATTAAAAATTTAAATTATACAAATATATAATTTTTTTTAGAATAAAGTATAGTTTTACATTTTGGGATCCTCAATTACTGAATTAACCTGAACATTGCATTTAAAAGTCATTTAGAAGATATGTTCCCAAAAATGGGAACGTTGGCCACTAAAGGGTTAGGTTAAATTCTGGGTGATTTAAGATTTAAAGAAAATGTTCCAAAGAAAAACATGCTTTTTCATAATTTCACACAGGAAAAAAACTACCTCTAATATCTGTGAAGGAAAATGCTCTTGTAAGCTATTAAAATTTGCCAATTCATAGTCACAGGTCATAATTACTGGAATAAATCTAGGTTCATGTCTAATAATTTGTTATAAGTTCCACGAACTTTATTTTATAGCAGAGTGTATATTCTTCCGTTTGTTTTCGTCCAAAAATATAAGTTTTTCATTCTTCTGGGATAACAAGACTGGCTAAATCGATGGGACTCATCGGGTATGATCTTACATGGTTTTTTTGTCCACGTACCATCTTTATTAAAGATCACTTATATTATATAGCTCCTCGGAAGGCTTGAGATAAATTCTGTAAGCATTCGTTGACAACTATAGCAATCCCTTCGACTGCGTTGCTTGTAACCATCCTTATTTGAGTTAAAATGCGGTCTCTCTCAATCTTTGCTGAAAAAGGATCTTGTGAATGGTTATTAATATATTTAACTATTTCTTCATTTTAAACATGAATTCTTGATTTACAGGAATCTGTTCTTTAACACATATAAAATTTTGTTTCTTACTCCGCGCTATATCTATCAAAGACACAGATAAAACCATAACTTTCAAATTTTGGCTTCCCACCGTTTGATGTAATATTCGCTGCCATATTTGGCGTCAAAGAAACGTTTAATCAATGAAATACTTTAAATTTTATAAATTTAAATAAATTAAAGTGAAACTCATGAAAACGAAATTATATGTGAGTTCTGGATATATAATAAGTTTCATAACGTTTGATTGTAGGCAAGCTAGTTCACCCATTCGAAAGAAGTCTATGACACAACTAAATTTAAAATTCTAAAACATTTTCTATTTATACATTTCACTGCTTGAAAAATATAATCGCTGTAGCAGGATGCCTGTTTTTCTGATCACTCCACTCTTTCACGCCACTTTTGTGTCGTTTTATTTCTTGTGGTAGTGATATACTTCTTTGATGAAGTAGGCTTTGATCTAAGAGTGCTAATTCGGTTACGTTTTTGAGGAAGAGCTATTTTAACACGTAAGGATAAGCGGAAACACCGGATTTATACCAAAATAAACATATATTTTCAATAAAACACTTAACTATGAAAACCAAACAGTTAACACATGTCTATCTTCGTCTCAATGCTAAACTCAAGTATTCCTGTTGGCATCTAGGCCTATGGCACGGATACCATGACAAAAAGAAACAAATAGGCTACACGTAAACACACCAATTGCCGATTAGTATTTTTATCGCGACTCTATTTGATTAGCGTTAAAGATTAAATTAACGTAAGCTCGTATACAAACAAATACGAGGGGCGGTGAATAGGTTTTGCGAATCAAAAAGGCAAAACAGAGGAAGGGGGATGGCTGTGTGTGGGGATGTTAGGGCAAGTTATGAAAAGTCAAAACCTGCAGCCGCACGCTCCTTCCTTATCTATTTATGAAGCAGCAGTTGATAGCAGATCGTCAGTCACAAATTTTTCAACAATGGAGAAGGTTGAGCACCGCGCAGTGATCGAATGTTTGACCAAGGAAGGCAAGAATGCAGAAGAGATCCATGAACCCATGGTTGCAGTGTACACTGACACCGCCCCTTCCTATGCAACCATTTTTCGCCTGAATAGGAAGTTCGGTCATGGTCCTGAGTTCCTTGAAGATGACCCTTATCCAGGACACCCGTCAGACGTGACCAACCATGACAATGTGGCCCGTGTGGAGAGGATGATCCTCGAAAATCGACGGGTAAAGGTCGAATAAATCGAGTAAGAACTTGGAATATCACATGGAAGTGTTATCAACATCATCCATGACAATTTGGCCATGACTAAGGTCTCTGCCCGTTAAGTCCCTAGAAACCTCACGCCCCATAGTCGACTTCAACGTCGTCAAAGTCCACAAGGCCAGACTTGCATAAGCTGCCCTGCGTGAGTGCGCTTTCGAGGAGTTCAACCACCCCTCGTACAGTTTAGATCTAGCCCCCAGCGACTACATTTTATTCCGCCAGCTCAAGGCTGCAGTGCGTGGACGCGGGTTTGGGGACGATGAAGATGTCCAGCTCGCCGTCCACGAGTGGATTGAACAGCAGTCAGGAGATTTCTGGTTGTCGGGAATTCGAAGCCTCAGGGACAAATGGCGAAGTGCATTCAGTCGAGGGTAGTTATATTGAAAAATATTAAAACACTTTTCCTCATATCTCGTTTCCTTATATCCGAATAACAAAACCTATTGACCGCGCCTCGTATGACCGAAGTTCTTGAACAAGGGATATTACTTCCCTTAAAACGCCGATCCTTGAATTTTGTAGAGGTAGTAGGGCGGGAGAGAAATTAGACGATGTAACTTCTAATTAAAGAACGGGAGCTTGTTGTGGCTGGGTTCTTTTCCTCTCAATCTTACGGAGCTTGAGATGTGAGAGTCACTCAAGTGTAAGCAGGTAACTTTTCTTCAGTCAGACTTTTCTCCAATCTGTAAACGATTCTTCGGTATGGCACCGATATTCATATTGACTATTTAGGTTAATTCTTCCCGGGAAGGGGGGATCGATTTCCTCAGTCTGATCCTATCGTTACTCACGGAAAGAGTCTTGTATGACTGAAGGATCGATCTTTTCGAACTGAAACTTCTTCTCTCTTATCGAATTTTAATCTTCTTGTCTGTCTGAAGGATCGATCTTCACGAACTGATCCTTCTTCTTCCTCATCGACTTCTAATCCTCTCTTTTTCTTTGCGGGGCTTATTTATTGGTGGATCACCACCCCATCTACGGGGGAAGTGACCAGGCCACCAGGAGGGGAACGCGAATGGACAGAGCGAGAAGTGCCGAGGTTGGCACTGGGGTGCCCAAGTCCGCTCGCTAATTAGACAGACTCTCAACCGCACCGCTATGGGCTTGCCTTTTGACTAGCACCGATTTTTTTCATAACCACGGGTTAATGGGTTTATGTGGTCCCCTTAAAACAGATGTTAGCTCTAACTGCCCAAAGTGGTGGGGAGATCAAACAGGGTAGGCAGTTACGGTTATTCGCTGGGTACCGTTCTCACGCTTCTCCTCATGGGGGGGCTTTAATGTACCTATACTCCTCCGAGATGCTCAATGTAGCTATTTCTCTACAATCGCATATTCTTTCTGAAATTTGTAAATTCCAATAGTATACATCTTGATACCGGAAAAGGCGCAATTAGTAAAATCCCCTCAAATCTCTGCTCCATAAATATTTAGAAATATGTCTCGCAAACTTTGCATGAAACCAGAGTACTATAAACATAGGTAGTTTATTTACAGGCTCCATCAAAAAGGGATTTAATTTATTCAGTTTAAAATATTCAATATATCTCATAAATATTAATAACGAGTCAACCGTTATTCTAAAGACTTTTGGGGTCGTTATTTAAAATTTATACCCCGATTTATAATTTTTTTCATATCTTTGTAAATTTTTGTTAATGACATAGTATTTTAAGAGATTAAACCACCATATTAGAAGATGACCATTGTGTGGGATATTCCCAAATTCCCTCATAAAACTTCAGCTGTCAACCATTATCCTAAGGCCAAAAAATTGTCCCCAAAAGTTTCATTAGTCCTTTCACTATCAAATGAGATATTATTTTTGTATAAATACTTTTGTCCACAGGGCTAAGATATAACTAATTCTTCGAGATGAAAGTAAATAGTAATTTCAAAGATAACACTAATAGAGAGCAAATCTCAACCAAGGAAGATCAT
Source organism: Ceratothoa steindachneri (assembly GCA_963969495.1). Taxonomy (NCBI): domain Eukaryota; kingdom Metazoa; phylum Arthropoda; class Malacostraca; order Isopoda; family Cymothoidae; genus Ceratothoa; species Ceratothoa steindachneri. The sequence continues at coordinate 116,834,521 of OZ018326.1, forward strand.
TCCTCATATTTCTGAATAGTTAATCGTATATAACCGGATATACTAACCAGATCTTTCGTCAAAAACCAAATCTTTTCTATCTAGGCTAATCCTCTAAACTCCAGAAAATTTGGTAGAAATCGGGTAATTAGTTTTCGTAAAATTTTAGAGAAAAAGAAATTAGAAGCTCGACGTTGAAATTTGAAGATTCAAAGATATAATTTTAATTAACCTAATAATAAGAAAATTATTTCCTACCTGATAAAAGTGGATCTTGGTAAAAAAGATACTAGTTACTTGCTTCTAAACTAAGGCTCTATTATTCAACCCGATTTAGTAGAAATCATTAATTAGTTTTCGTGCAATTTTTTAAACAAACCTATTAAAACCTGTGGCCATTGCATAATCTCGACTTATTCTCTTTGCAATAAAGCTCCTCCAGGTACGAGTATTTAGAAACTCAAAATTAACACTAGCAGCCTAAAGATATCATTTTTAGTTAACACTTTAACTGCGTCGGTTTTAATTCAAGGCATTATTTTCAGTGCTGGAGGTTTTAAAAAAATAATTCAATTATATTCTCCTCAAAATGTTATTAACACCATTCGTTTTAGCTTTCTGATTACCGTGATACTTTTCCCCAATTTCTACACTGAGCAGTTTGAACAAGAGCGATCATATAATTTTTGGCGAATATTTCTGCGTCCTCCCTGCCAGGCCTAAAAGGGCATTCTCTACCCTGTTCTTTATCGCATAATATGAATTAAACTTTATAAAATAATTAAATATCTTAATTACATGATTTACTAATAAGAAATAGCTGACTAGTTCAAACTTTTATTTATTAGAAAAACGCATAAAAAAATTCAGATAAATGTCCGAACACCAATGGAATGCGTAAAATTCGAAATCCCGTTATAATCCTAGACCTGGTTTCAGACCATGTTCTCTGGCCTTTTCAACGGTGACTATTAAAAAAGTAAATTACTCGTTATTCCACTGAAAATATAAAAATTATAACAAAAATATAATTATATTATGAACAGATATTTTATTAAATTTAAAATTTTAAAAATCTTTCTCACAGGGATATCTATTAAAACAGCGATAAACACACAGAGAAACATCGCATTCTTCACAAATAAAATTTGTTCGCTGAGTTTTCTCCTCCCTCCTTTTTGGGGGAGCACAAACGTGACATCTCCTTCTTGCTCTTATAGGCTTTATAAAATGCCTCTCACTGAGACGCAGTGATTTATTACCTATCTGCCTATTTGGTCCCCGATTATTTTTATGATATTTTTCAATCATCTGTGTTACAACAGTTTTGGAAAAGTCATGAAGTTGCCTATCGACACTTTCTCATTAATTATACATGAAATAGGCATTTAGCATCGGTGAGTCTAACATGAAAAAATTTGTACATATTCAATTCCACTCAATAACACATCACTCTTATCTACAAGTCGCATCTTCTTATTATATTCAATTACAGCTTTAGGTTTCCATAAAACATTTCCATCTTCATCTTTTTTACCACTATCACATATTTGTTCATCATGTACTATTGTAAAAACGTGTACACTCCGTTTGTCACACCATTTTTTTAAGAGAATATTATTTAACTTTGCAAGTGACAATTCACCTTGTTTTAAATTTCAGCATATATTTTCCATTTTGGCGAACTGTTCCACGAGATCTTGTCTCTCTCTTGAATCAGTTATCAATACGAGCAGGGCTAGTGTACAAGTTGTCAGTATATAGAATACAAGCCGCTGTTCTCTTCCTTAACAGGAAGAGCTTGGTTACACAAGCACCCCTGCAGAAGTGTGGCCTACGGCCTTATTTGCTAATCTTAACCGCCTTTTTTAATCCCCTTTATAGACTCTTTATTTTAACACCCTGAACACCCTTTTCTTCTTCTTTTTCTTCTTCATCTTCATATTCAGCTTCACCTTCATCTTCTTCTTCATCATCTTCATCTTCTTCATCTTCTTCTTTTTCTTCGGTCTGTGTCCTACGGCCTATCATGATTCTTTTTTCTTTTCTCCATCTAAATTTGCTATAATAATTTCCATGCCAAAATTTTAATATATTTTCTGAACTTTACCATTTGTAATTCTTTTAGTTTTTAAAAAGTGACAAAAATTCGATACTTATATTTATTTCTGAACTTTACCATTTTATTTTTTTATATTATAAAGGAATTATTAGAAATAACTTTGATAAAAAAATTAAATCTACTTAGGTGACAACCGAACTAAAAGAAAAAATCTTATTAAAACCTTCAAAATATCTCGTTCTTAAAATATAGGGTTATGGATGTCCCATATTTAAATAACTTTTAAGAAGTGCCATTACTACTGATCCATTAATGTCTAAATGGGGCTTAATAACAATTTCAGTCCCCTTTCCAATATAAATAATTATATCTAGTACATAACCTGTTTTGCAATTATACAACGCAAACACTTTTATTCCAAATCTGTCTTTTAGATGGGATGTATTGACAAAAATGCAGTCTTCCTCGCCTTAGAAGAAGATCTATGCAGATCTTGAAATTGGCGGAATTTTTTCTGGAAATTATTTTTCACGAGATCAGGTGCAGGTTTTATTTATTTATTTTTTTTTTTAATTTTTCTAGTGTTATCACTAAAATGCAGCAATCCTACTATCTAAAGGAATCGATCCCTCCCAATCAATCTTCCGAATATCCTCTTGTTCATGGATGTCATCTTTTGACCAATAATCGTTTATTTTGTTTTGCTTATTATGTCCCATCAAAATTATTATGCAGAGGAATACTCGAATTCCATCTGCGTTCTTTTCCTTGAAATTAGATAGGCGACTATTTGGTTTGCACGTAAAGTTTCTTTAATATATTTATAGTAACTATTGCTTTCCTTGACAGTGATATCTATTAAAAAATTATCAATATATTGTTCGTAATAATTGATTTTTTTTCCATTTTGTCCAATGGAGAATGCCGTGGTCAAACCTAAATGCATAAATTCGAACGCTTGCAGGCAGGTAGAATAATTTGCCCTTGAAAGCCATTCCTACGCCAGCATGTGTGAATTGTTGCCAGGCTCTTGACGTGTTCGTTTCTCTCACCGTTCTTATGTCTCTTCTGTCTCACTCGAATTTGACCTATTTTCTTTATCTAAATTATCAAAATCGATGTCAAAACTTTCTAATGATAAACTTGAAGTCCATTTATCGTCAGTTGATAGGATAATAAGATCGTCAAACTCTACATTCGCAAAAAATTTACTCGTCTCCATGATACGTTCGGCATTTAAATCTGACTCGCAATATTGTCGTCCATCAAGTCTCGACATTTTGGGGCTAAATAACTGAACAAAGCTAAATTATTACTATTTAATATATTTCAGTATATAGCAAGTTTTCATAGAGAAGAACTGGCCGAATATTACGTACATTGACTTAGTATAGAGCAAGAGAGAAGGAAGAAACTATATTTGTAAATGAGCAGTTAACCGCTGTTTCTGAGAGAGACCATATAGAGACAAGCAGCAGCCAAAGCGTTAATATTTTAGTTAGGGAATAATATCTAACCTAATAAAACCTGATCGTGTTCAAAAACAAATAGTTAATTTCTATGCTAAGGGTCTAGTACTCCACCAAATTTTTTAGAAATCAATTTACTAGTTTTTGAGTAAGTTTGAACACGAAGGAAGACTGTCAAACACGTAATTTCTAACTTCCTTTTCAGAGGTTTCTAACACTAACTTTTCTTTTCAAGATTTTTTTTAAAGTTTATCTGGTTGACTTTAAAATTTTTAACAAGGTGTGCGCCAAACAGGGTGTGCGCCGAACATGTTGTACGCCTAACAGTGTGCGCTCTGAACAGGGTATGTGCCAAATTGGATCTGCGCCAAATTGGTCCGCACCGAGTAAGGTAGCAACGAAACGTCCTAGACCCTAAATTCTATCATGTCGTCCTCATGTAAGTTAATCATGACTTTTATTTCCCATAATTTTTCATCTTTACTCTTTTGCCTACAAGGTTAACTTCTTAAAGTAGTGTTTAAATATGTTCAAGGTCGTCAGCTATGAGTAAAATATCATCTCAGAATCTATTGTGATTCAAGTAATTCGCATCTTTATTAATGTCTGCGTTTTGCCAGTTTACCCGACTGACGATTAATTATAAGCAGAACTTAAAAATTATTGGAGAGATAAGATCCCATTTTCTTTCATCTTTCTATAATTATAAAGTGTCTGAATCACTTATTCAATCTAATGTAAGATCTTTAATTTTGGTATAATTATTCTATTATATTTTAGTAGATCGGATCTATACCTTGATTCTTTAAGAATGTTATGATCACTGGTGTTTCGATTAAATGAAATGTTTTTTGGTAGTAAATAAATACTATTTATAGAGAAATATTGTCTTTTAAATTTTTTCATTAAGCTGATTGAGTGTAGGTAGGTAGCTAATCGTTACGAAACCCTTTCGGAAACTAGCTGGTTCCCTCGGTTGGTGGGGATCTAGCTGTTTCTTTAATATGCTGATAGGGAGATTTGTGAAGAGATTATAAATACACGAGAACTTTAGTTTTAAAGTCTCGTTTGATTACCGTATTTGTGTAGACCTTCAGATTCTTGCCTTGTTTTAGGGACTCAGAAATTTTTTGTTCAGTCCACTATATACGCGTTGCTCACAGTTACTCGGTCTTAGTCAAATCACTCTCTTGATTGATGTAGGGTTCGATGGCTTTAGGAGCAGTACTCTTTGGTTGATTATAAAGGCCCAACTTACGGGGATTGCCGACAGCTGCATTTTTGAACCAAAAAAGTGCTTAGTTCATGGATGGCTCTATTCTTGTTACGAAAAAGTTTCATTGTATGCTACGTGTGGGTTCAATGTATCTAAGGCTTGAAGACAAAATTAGCTTTTATAGGGGTTCAAGAAGTTCTCAAGGAGTGGATGGATGGTCCATAATTCCCTAGGCACCAAGTGCCGCGTGATTAAAGCAGATGCGTGATTTCGTCCAAGGATGGCTCAAAAGATATTACAGCATATCAAAATTAGTGATCATAGACGGTGAAATTGGTGTTCAAAGAAGCTTCAATGGCTTATCCTGAAGTTTCAATGAGCTTTTAAAAATTGTGGCTCAATATGGGCTCAATTAAAATAATTCAATATTTCAATGGTTTGCTCATAGACAATCTCCACTAGAGCTGTCAAGATGAAATTGATAGACGCAGATAAAGTAAAAAAGCGAGCCAGAAATATTGGACCGTGAGGGGCGACATTGATTTAATTGTTAGTTGTAGCATGGGTACTCATTCTACGCTTCCTATCACCTAGCGGGAGACGATGTTTGGTAATACAAGAAAAATATACCTAAAATTCCCGCTGTTAAAAAGCACTGAAAATTTGTGGAATATATTCTTTACTAGATGGAATGACCAGTAAAATTGTCAGTGACTAATTTTATATCACTTGATTAAAAAGTCTTATCACTCTGATTCTAGACATAGTTAATGCCGAATGTAGTTATTAGTTTAACTAATTTCTTAATCAAAGTAACTAAACTTTTATAGTGAATTTAATTTATTAGTAAAATGTATCAGTAAGATGTAGTTGCCCCCTTTGATTAATTTAAAAATCAACTAGACTATGTGATTGATATCAATATTAAATTTAAAAAGGCATTAAGCAAAAGCTATCTATCCTTCATTCAAGCAATTTGCCCTCTCTTCTGGCCATGTTCTTGATATCAAATATGCCCAGTTCGGGAGACTAAATCTGTAGGCACAACCTGCACTAAGATTCATGTTTTTTAATAGAACTTACTTGGTGGTTTTGAATAGCTTCCGTGTGTGAGTGAATTTCGGGGGACGTAAATAAATACTTTTACTCGGGCAGTAAGGAAAAGGTTTAATGAGATTTTGTGGTTTAAAACTGAAAATAATTTATTCAACTATATTAATTTAATATAGGGAAAATAGTAGCACATAAGCAATGGCATTCATTTCCGTGAGAAGTACTACTAAGAATGAATTAATTTTTAATGCACTGAATACAATGATTACCCTTAAGTACTGAGCAAACAATTAAATGATATGCGAATTGATATTTATGGTTCGGACTGTATATTAAAGTTTGCAAACCCATAAGGTAAGTTAACTCTTCTATAAGTTCGGGGAATTTACGTGATGGAATAAAAAATGAATCTCACTCGATAAGCTGCTTCTATTCCTCTTCAAATAAGGGATTTTGAAAGATACTCTATTTCGCAAGGAGTTTCGCTCAATAGCAAGTAAATCTGATGAAAAAGAGAAAGCTTCCTTTAGTATGTTGCTTGAGAAAGGCAGAAACTCGGGCGGGAATACCTTTATGCAATTGGTGTAAGTAGTCTCACAGAGGTAAGCTGTTGACAGATTAACTCCTGAAATTAAAAAGGATAATTTAGGTAGGAAAAGAGACTTGCATCCTCTATGTTTCACTTGATGGGCACTATACTTTTGTTACGTAGAGATCCCTAGTCAAGAATAAGAATTCCGGTCGTTTGAGGTCGGCATTTTTTCTTTAAAAGATTCCAAAGGCTGGGCAACAGATAAGGGTAGTAGTTACAGTTTTTATATGGAGCATTTACGATCATAAATGGGGAAGGGGGCAGCGCTGACCTTTTAAATGTGCTAAGGAATTCCATGCATAGTACGTTCATCTCTTGGATGCGAATGGTCGTGAACGTGGACGAAGAGGTATGCAAAGGGCGGGTCAACTGCAAATAAATGAGGTAGCAAGGCAAAGAGTAGTGCAACCTGCAATCAATCAAGCAAAGCAAAATACTGTCTGCTTGTTGGCTAGCATCTAAAGAATGAGGACAACTAGTATGTGTAATTGAAAACGAAATTTACTGCGCGTTTCGGTGTAAAACCTAGCCATAATGAAGACCCTTGTGAAAGATCTTCAAACTCAAGGCTTATAGTAAGCCGTTTTTATCCTTACTTTTGGTTGCAAATCAAGAATAAGAGCACACTGCTAGTAGAGAGAGGGCCTGGCCTATCTTGTTCAAAAGAACGTACTAGTTACACGTAGAGTGGCTCTATGTCTAACTATCTTGGTCTGTCGGTCGGTATATCGGTCCGTGTTCCCTGTTTTCCTTTTTTTGTTTTGGTAATAACATCATAACTATTCGGCCTATTCTAACGAAAGTTGAAATCCTTATGTTGTTTTACATTCCCATTTGAATGATATAATTGTCAAGGCCCTCTAAAAGTTAGTTCGGAAATTATATTTTTTTGTCAATAACCCTTATGTTGATTTATATTCTCTTACCAATGATATAATTGCCAAAGTCCTCTCAAAGTTAGGCGTGTAACTTTGGAGCAAAAACGTCATAATTATTCGGCTGATTTTAACGAAATTTGAAGACCTTATGTTCTTTTATATTCTCTTTCGAATGATATAATTACCAAGGTCTTCACAAGGTTTGTCCCGGAATTATTGAAAGTTTTGCATATCGTAAGGTTATAAATCAGCATAAGTGAGAGCAGGCAAGTTTGGTCAACATACCTTGTTCTATTTAACTTTTGGCACTAAACTGTATACAAGTTGAAGGTATTACTTAATTGGTTTGATTCAAATACAGCTGGGAAGGAATTCTGTACGACATCTAATACTTACTCTTTTAGTCTGTAAAGTTGCAAGGAAAGGGATAGATTATGAACTAAATTTAGAAAAATAACTAATTTAACTCTATAATTAAAATATTAGAAATATAATATAACATAAGAGATCGATGACACCTCAGTAAATGTTGCTATTGAGAATTAAATCGATTTAAATGCACTAATAATATAGTTTCATTTTAAGAACTTGGAAAAGACTTATGATTGCGATGATATACACTCTTTTTGCTGCCTGTTACAGCTTGTGAACGCGCAAAAATATTAAAGCCAGATGATGGAAGTAACCTTAGATTGTAAGTCTAGTTGTAGAGAGCGGTGATGTGCTCACTCTACTTTTGACATTGATATTAAGACAACAGGCGATTAGTCTAGTTTAAAAAGGGTTTCCTAGAAATGTTCAAAATTAAATTCAAAGTGATGTGAGTAGGTGTTTTCAGGGGCCAAAAGGTGTGTGGGTAGAGAACTGGAAATAAACAAGTGAGATAGAGAGAAAGTAGTATGGGAGATTTGCAAAGAGATGCAAGAGCTTGGTGGTCAGGCCTATGGCTCTTAATATTAATTGTCGTGTGTTTCCTTTGTTATTTTCGTTAGTTTTTATTATTATGGTGTTCAAACTATTTGTCTCCAATAAATTCCATTGGGTATGTAGTGTAAGTCTTTATTGGTAAGTTTGTTTTTGACAGTCGGTATATTTCTATTATTCAGGGTATTGTTATCTTCATCGTTCTTTTGTCATTATCTTTTTGTCATTATCCTTTTCATGCGTTGAACGGCAATATGGCACGACTTATTGCTTTTCTGTACTGGTTAATCATTTGGAAGATTTAAATGTTGTCATCAATTCTCGATGACAACATTAATGGGACTTAACCCCGCCTCCCGATGCAGCTTTTCTTGGCGTCTTCAATCCCGCCTCCGCATACCTGTGATTAGATATACGCATTTGTTCTGCACACTTGTACTTTCCTTTTTTGTGTTTTTGAGAAACGAGAGAGTAGGGAAGCGGGGTACGGCAACACAGATCTTACAAGTTCATTGTAGATCTTTTTTTGTTGCTTTTTACGGAGATTTCTGACCATATTCGAGTCGTGGCTGCAGCTGAGGTCTTGGAAATTGTATCTTTGACGTGCTTTCTGTACCCGGATGAAGTAATCTTCATTGCGAGTACATTGCACCCTTGGTGTAGGAATGTCATCTATCCCGTAGCCTGACATCATATAGTAGTCTTCTGCCAATGGGGACTACTTTTTACATTTCTTGATTAGTTCCAATCGTTCATTCTACCTCGTAGATGTTTAGTCTTTTGATTTCTGCTGCTGTTATAGGACATGGCATAAGCGCGTTCCTCCATGAACAAGTGATTATCATGCTGAAATCATCGGCGAATTTAACCTTGAGGCAAGTGGGGTTCGTAGGCGCTGCGACAGACGCTGCGCTGTGTGGGACTGGACATGTAGAAGATAGATTAAATCTGAAGCTTGAAATGCTTTTACTGAATAACTTTTCCTTGCCAAACTGCTTTAGTAGGAGTCTCCTTGACAAGTGGAACAGAGATGAGTTCTGAAGTTTAAACTGCTGTGACTGAATGAGTTTGCCTCCACGATTCGGCTCTGTTGTAAATTAGTTTAACTTCTTCCGAATGGAAAAGGAGAATAGAAAACCATTATCTGACATGTCACAAACAATGGATTATTTGCTCTTACGCTCAATCTATATGCTTGCAAGACCTCAGCCAGAACTGCTGTGTGGTGAAATGGGAATACTTGGGTAAGTTTACTCTAGCCTTTAATCGCAACCAGATGTACGGAGTTCCCAACAATGTCAAATGGGTACTGATTAATGTTGCTTATCTCCCAGTTAAGGTTCATCACAGATAGAAGCTTTTAAGCACGCACCCTTTACTCAAATGTGATATACAATTTAATTTTTTTTTCCCTCTGATAATTCCCCTTCTATTATTTATGTTATGCACTTTCTCCCTGGTCAACAGACTTATAGTAGCAGCACAAATTATTTAACAACTAGGAAATTTTAGGACATTAAATAAATCCTGGGTATTATAATTTGTTATGCATATCAATATGAATATCATAGTGAATAAGGGGCATAAATATGCGATTTATATCACCTACAATTAACAAAAATTTAAAAATACAAAACAGACCTAAAAACATGTAATATGAGCAGCATAGAAGAAATAAGCAGATGAAACACTGGGAAAATTAAAGGAACCAGAACTAATACAGGAATGTCAGTAGCGTGTTAATACTACCCCTGTCGATATGAGAGCATTTATTGTTCGAGGCATGCTAAACACGAGGGCATAATAACTGAACGTGGTGATTTTGCCACATCTATCGGCGATGACTACCTTCAGTTGCTCAATGGGAATGGGCTGACGATGTACTATGGCCTTTTTCAGGTCCTGGCAGAGGTACTATCTATTCCCAAGAACATTTAATATTCGAGAACATTTTTAAAGAATGAATTGAAAAGTTGGTAGGAGGAGTAGTAGAAACTAGTTGCAAATTTTTTTTAAATTAATAAATAAATACCTTTTAACATAGAAATGACTTAAGAGTTGTTTGAATTCTATTCATAAAAATATAATACAACTGAAAAAATGCATCTTAAATTATCGGATGACGTAATATTAGGTATCGTAATGGATAACATTTATTTGGCACATCATCGCCCTCAAATTAAGTTAGGTGTTTTTTAATATATTATATATGTAGGTCATGTCGTAGGTCAAGGTCAGATCTTTTACCTTCGCTCGCCTCGATCAAGGCAGAGGGAGCGCGATAAATATTTTGGGGAAATTTAAAGCCGGAGTGCGTGAAAATGAATAAATTAAGTAAGAGTGCGGTTGGTCAAATTAATAAAACTTATTAGAGTTTCTGGGCATAGCAACTGGTAAAACAAAAATAAGATTTACTATTATACATACAATTTACAAATAAACGAATGTATACGCAAAGTTACAATTTCAAGGTCAAATAAACTTGGGGATGTTAAAAAGACATTCGTGAGGCGGCTGGGCGCTCTAAGAAACTGGATTCATGATTGAGTCACTCGCGGAGCGTACTTTTAGCAGTATACTTTGGGAAGTTGTTGAAGAGAGAGATTGCAAAATGGGAATCGCAATCGCTACGTTTAACCTTTAGGGTATGGATAGATGGAGTATTACGCTGGACGGTACCTGATCTGATAACAGAATAATAGTCAGTTATCGCTAGACTATCGTCATTCTGGAGAGAATTCTTGCCTTCGGACTCGTGGGGTGCAGGAACCGAATCAAGAGTTTACGCGTCGTGTTCAAGGGACTGGCTGATACTACTCTCTTGAGATCAGCATCTGATATTTTATACGGGCTCGCGGGAAGTGACTTGCCCGAGGCCCCGAAAGGGGGTCCTATTTTATCAGATGCAGTGCTAAAAGAAGTAACCTTAGCTTGGTTTACACAACCTGGCGGAGCTACCGCCGCCATTCTGGGTTCGAAAAGGTCCGTCCATCGTTCTTGTTATCACTGGAAGTGGGTTGGCTTTTTCAAGGCGCTGCTCTACGACTTTCGTATGTGTGGCGCTTTTGTTTCTCTCTATGACAGGTCAAATCACAATTTAAACAAGGCATTTAATTTACAATTCTAAATTATTATAGCATTTGCCATGTAAAATAACATTGATAGGACTTAATTCATATATTTATCCAATTTCCATTTGTTTAGATAAAATGGGAACAATTCTTTTTTTATTATAAAGATTTAAGGATAGAGAAACCGAAAATTTGTAGATATTATGAGAGCAGTAAATATTTGAAAACAATTAATTCGATTTTATGTAATTGAATTGGAATATTATATAGATAAATTATTTTATGGTAAAATTAAATGACCTGATTTTGCTAAAGTTCATAGCAGATGTTGTATGATGTGGAAAACGGTGGCTATGGTTGCACATTAAATTATAGTTTTCCACTGGCAAGTAAATTCCTAAAAATTGTTTATAATATAAAATGTTATACCATTGGTATTAAATTAAGACTTACATATATCAAATATTTATTATAACTTTTTGAAGTTCTCATCTGAGGTCGGCGTAAATTACACTTCAAAGAAATATGGCAAACTTATAAAATACAAAAATATTCAGCACGTTCAGATTATTTGTTAACATCATATAATTTACCAAATGATAAAAGCCACAGAATTAATCACAAGCCACTGTACTCAGTTCCTAACATCCCTCTCTAAATTGTATTTACATGATTTTGCTCCATGTACACTACCAAACTCGTCACGCTTAATGATTACTCAATCTCTACCACGCAAATAAATGATATAATATTTTAGATATTATAAAAGAGTATGTCATTACATACCCCCATAATTGTTAGTAGAATGTTTATTGGTAAAAATCATTAATAGTTGTTTATTTTTAACATTTTAATGCCACATAAAACAATATTTATGTATAAAAAAGAATATTTTAATCCAAACTACTGCTTCCTAAGCGAAGTGAATGGGACAACATCGGACAGCCAACCAGTCTATTTGGCAAAGTCTGCCAGAAAACGAGAATTTTAAAGTAATCTACCCTTAAATTTGTACTAATCTTCAAACAAAATTTTACTTTAAAAGGTTAAATTTCTATGTTTTCAATTTTATAGCAATATTTTACAGTAAAGTTAATTACATATGCAGAATTTTTAAGAAAAGAAAGTAAATGTAGATGAAAAGAAGAGACGAAATAAGCTGACAAAAAGTAATGGGCCGAGAGGTTCGTCATGTAAACACTCTGCAATTATATATTATGTTAATTTATATTTTGCGGAAGAAAGGCTCATTGATTGCTCTACACAAGTGTCTGCAGAGCTTGTGAATTAAGAACTTAGAGGTTCACGGTGAAGCTGTGACTTGAGATGAAGCATGCAATTGAGGTGAGCTGATGACTGTGTCATGAGATCACAATATGTTTCACAACTCTTCTCAATGCCGCTAAATAGGCTCGACCGGTGTAAAGTTGCAAAGTATAACCATCACGGGGTTACCAGCGTTTGCTGTGAACTTTGGTCTACCATGAAATAAATGAGACCATGTAGTTGCAAGAATCCTTTAGTTGACGTTGAGAGTTAGTGGTATGAAGGCGAAACAAGCTGATAATAGAGATGGAGTTTGCCATTCGTTGGATTTGAGTTGATACCCAAGAGGCAACAGCATTACAATGAGACAAACCCCTAACGAACGATTAAACAATGATCAATGCTCGAATGTAAGATGTTATTATATCCTCTGAAAAACGAATAAAGTGATTGATAATGAAAAATATTTAGGTACCATAGCTACCAGCACGAAGATGAGGCAGAAGACGGAAAATAATCGAGACAAAAAGGCGATGGGACTTGATAAACTTAAAAAGAAAAAGATGAAAGCACCAAATACGCTCCGGGCCATAATAATAGAGAGTGCAATGAACTTTTAGTAGTTCGAAAATCTACATAGATGCCGAAAAGTGACCTACGATGAGCGAGAAGATTAAGATGACAAAGACATTCAAACAATATTAAAAAATGATATTTGAAATCGCTTACTGCCCGGTTACTGAACAAACGTTAGATTCAAATGGTCAACAGGCAAATAATGTGACAGTTGCTTGCTCAAAAGAGTAAAAACGCGAGAGCAATCGTCCCGTACTTTGTGTGATGGAGCAGAAACAAAGCAAATACCGCATTTGAACTGCAGGGAAAAATCTCAATTTAGAGATCCAACTCCAGAATACACAGAAAATATGATGCAAGCCCAAAGAGAGGAAACAACGACATATGGCTTATGTAAATGTAAATTTAAATCCTTCTATTACAGATCAAATTAACTGAGTACTAGGTAAATGCCAAGCAGTTCACGAAAGAACATGTTATATCTCTTTTGAGAATCATAAGAAAGAGAGAAGAAAAGGAAAATTTCCTAAACTCACCATCTTTCTAATGTAGTGGCTTCCTACATGAAGAAGCACAAAGGAAGCACAGAATAAGTATGGATCAAGCAATATAACAGAAGACCGAAATTCAACGTTTATACCCGATGTAAGCCTTGGGCATATTAGGAGCTAATCTATGCCAACAATTCAATAAACTACAGAAACGTCGGTGCAATTTGAGCAAAGAAGGTAGCGACAAATCTCAAGTCACCTCACTATTATAAACGAGAGTACAAAGTCCGTCAGAGGAAAAATGGTGTCAGATGAAGATTGTTAAAAAGACTGTTAAGACTGATTTAATACTTTAGGATGGTAGCGTACACTGAACTATGAGAACAGACCTGGCAACGATGGTATATCGTATAAATGAACAGCCACAAAAATATAGCACCTCATAGATTTATATTTTTTTACAGATTTAATCACTTTTTTATAACTAATCTTAATATTCATTAATAGATTTGAAAAATATCTATACTTTGCGAATATGTTTGAATTTTTGGTAAATATGATTGAATTACTTAGCATTTTATTTAAGGTTATAATCAATAAAATTGTATGTTTTCTAAAATCAGAATTTAACCAATATTCCTCAGGCTTTAGCTTGAATTTATAACTAGTGGGTATTCACTATGGTGTGCGTTCTAATAAATTGCATACACTAAGAGTGCACAAAATAAAACTTAGCAATAAATAGACAAAAATAATTATTAGTAGAAAGATTCTTAGACCAGGCCCCTCCACAAATTTCTTCAGCTCAAAATTATTCTATATATCCCTCCCCAAATCCTTTTCCGACAAATTTCCCTATGGCCTCTTCCACGACAGCTACCCCTCATCCACCTGTGAAAAACCTTGCCCTGATTTCCTTTGCAAATTTACAACAAACCAGTTTCCTCCTAAGAAGATCGCCCCTAAAGCTTTTCACCCAACCCGAATCTCCATGCAGCTCCTAAATCATCCTTCACAAGCTAATACAAAGCCCCTAAGAAATCATCTTACGCTAAATCAACATACATCCAAGCAAAGCTCTTCCTCCAGCGGTAGACTATCGGAGCTGTCCCTCTCTTCCCAACTTGCCCCAACTTGCCTTCTTCCCCTTCATCTTCTGAATCTGCCACTCCACCTCTCCTACCTAAACAGCTACTGACTCTCAATATGACTCCCAAAGTTAGCGCCGAGACACACCCTGACATAACACATTCAGAACACTCTTGCCGTTTCCCTAGTGTAGCTAAGACCTCCGGTTTATTTGATCGCCACAGGTAGTTTATACCCGTGACGATCAAGCACTACATCTTAGAATTCTACTCCCCTATTTTTCCTCTCGGCTCTCACGTAGTGGACCATTGAGATTTCTTTTGACTTCTTATAACTTTTAATGAATTAAGTTGCCTCTATCTCCAGGAACTATGTAATCATGGGTGATGTTTAAGTCTATAAGATCTCCGGGTACATATCTTTTCCATCCTCTCTTGGCAATTCTGCATGCACTGGATTCAGCCATATTCGTCTTTCCATTAGCCTCATTTCACTCTCTTGACCTTTACTTTGACCTTTATATGGATGCAGTCTTTCTTTTCCTAAAAGGACAGTAAGTACACTGTACGCTCGGTCTTCTTCCCTTTTTACGACCGTCGTTCCTCTAACTAAATTTGTAAATTTATCCTAAACTTTCCTCCTTGCCACTCTTCTACCCATAATGAAATATTCTACTTTTCATGACTCACTGCCCGCTAACATAACTTATCGCCATTCTTCAACCAGCCCTCTTTCTTGGCTTGATTTTTCCCTTGTTTATAATGAAGCACTGCAGGACTTTTCTTTGGTTGTCTTCTAAGAGGAAATTTGGTAGCGACCACTTTCAAGTTTCTATTTATAATCCATCCTATCTCAAATGTCGCGAGGCAGAGAATGCACTTTCAAAGAGCAGACTGGGCCCATTTTTCTCCTGATAGAACTTGCTGCTCTAGGCTGTTTAATAGTTCTGGGTTGGGCAAGAACTAAAAAGTCCACAACTCATTAATTTACTCATCTAACAACTATTTTATTCTCCAATCTTCATGCACAGTCTATCCAAGAGATGTCTTCTGCTGACCTTTTCAGTGTAGTGAAACATTTCGCATTAAAAGTGCGTATGTCGCCGGAACAATGACAGCGTCTTCAATCAACATAAAATACAGATGAATCATGGAAAAAAAGATCTAAGAAGCCTGCTGCCACTCATGGAATACGTTCGTCCCTAAGATTTCTAATTCTTCCTCAACCAACGAATTCTGGTGTAAATTTCTTGACCACACTGGCTAACCCGCCAACCTATACGCGACCTTCCTAGAGAAAGACACTTCTTTTCTGCGTTTGCTGAGAGAGTATCCTTTCCCTTCAATTCAATTTTAGATTCCTCATTAAAAAATACACTCCCATGTTCCTCAGCACCCACTGTGTCCTTATCAAACTTCTCTAGTATATACAAAAACTCATTGTATCGGTAATCAAATTTCCGCTGGATCTGGTTAGTTGAAAAATTCCTTTGGGGCTTGTCTAAAGAAAATCGATTTCTAGGAGATCTCTTCTTATTCTTCTATAACCATGGCCTGCTTAAGACAAATATGGTGAACTTGGTTGGTTTTCGTTTCTTCTAATTCACCGAGCTACATGGATTTATTCAGGTAATTTCCCCCAGTGAACTTCAGTGCATCAAACCACACCTAGCTAACTATTCCTTATTCTCGTAATGCTGTCATCCAAAAAAGGTTATGAAAGCCCATATATGCGGGGTTCAAACTATGCTAAGTAAGGGAAATCTAATCTATATCATCTACCGCAGCAGACTCACTGTATCCGACGTGCTCGTTGGGTGCCTTATATACTTTCTCCCTATTCTTTGCCTTTTTCTTTTTCTCTGTGCCTAACCTAACTCAGACATCTATGTTTAATCCTAGCAAATGGTCCATTGTTCTTCCCAAATAACGACCGCTCCTTTCTCTCTGGAATTAGTATTTCTTCACGTGATAGAATTTTGGATTCGTAGTCTTCCTAATTTTCCGCTACCTCTTTCCTTTCTCATAGGCTTAGACGATGTAAAAGCGGGCTGAGTAGGAAGCCAAGAACCGCGCCGAAACTTTTCCGAGTTATGGAATTAATTTTATTCTTTGGGTATTTCTAGCAATATAGTGGTGAGGGTTTTCATATATGTGCCCAAAACATCAAGAAAAAACTAAAAGTGTTGGGCATGCGATATCTACCAGTTAAATTCCTACACATTTCATATTATATGTGTTAATGATTATAATATTTCATTTCTTTAAGATCTGTTAATGATAAGATGATGTTTAAAACAAGTAATTATATCGTGCAATACGCACATTGCACGAGGACGGTTTCAAATTCCGACAAATCGCCCGGAGGGTCACGAGTCTGTAAGCAACATAATGACAGGTCACTGCGTTGCGTCAGGCGTGAGCCTACGGGATCATTAGAAAACGGCAGTCCAGCTGCAATAAGAAAGGACAGAAGGCAGTCAGTTTAATGCATCCGTCAGAGATGTCCGTCGTTGTGCTTGCAAAATCTCTGAAGTCAGCAGGGACGTGAATTATGGAGCAAGGAGACCACGTTTCAACTCTGAACTCAAGATAAGATTTGACAATAGAAAATATCAATGAGTAAACAGATTTAAAAATATAATTCTTTGCAACATTATGAAACAAACGTTCAGTGCCGAATGATAGTGACATCAAAACAAGTATTTTCAACAAGAATTTTGAATGTTATTCAATATATATTTGATATTTACAAAAACGTATGAACTTTACATTGAACAAAGAGAGACATTTATATTAGGCAGATTTTTGTTTAACAGGCAAAATGATAAAATCTTCAAATAATTAACTCCCCGGGCACCAGACGGCATTCTATGTTGAGTTCTGTTGAGCAATATTAATAACTGTAATTACAACTTAATTAAAAATTAATAAAGAAGATGTAAATTAACGAACATACTTGCAATGAAATATATAATATTATGTTTTTAAAATATTAAACTTTTTATTTAAATCTTGGACAAAAACTTAAAATGAAACAACCTACAATTTTTCGCACTTAAAGGGGGTCAAAAGAAATACAAATAATTTAACTATTTATTTTACACTACAAGGTGACCAAAACGCCAGCTATGTGAGTCATGAAATTGAGGCTATATAAACCATGTTAAAATAGCTGCAACACAAGTGATGATATATCAAAATGACACTAATAAAATGGGTGACCTACAAAATGGCATAAACCACTCATCAATGTCAGGTAAAAGCGGGTGTGTAATAAAGATATGCTCTCCGTCTTAGCCATATATATATACCTGTTTTGTTAAAGACCTGGTTGTATTTTGATTTTATCATATTTATTTTTGAACGTTCCAACTGGCGAATGCAGTTTTGTATCTGGTTTTAGATTAAAGATCAGTTGCGCAAGATCCATTTTTATTTTTACAATTAATTTGAGTTTGGGGCCTCGAGCTTTAGCCTTTCTTAAGGCATCTTCAGACGGGAGACTTCGTTATTTTTGAGGGTGCGTTAATTTGGTGTTTTTCCTTGGTTTTGCCTTCTATACCGGTGAGGTAGCTCATTGTTAGTCGTGAGCAGGAAAGAATGAAATTGATTTTCGTTCTTTGGTGCTTATATAGGTCAAAGTCAGTGTACCACGTTCCTTTAGCAAAAAAGGTGAAGTAGTCGCTCAGAACTGGTCCGTTGGCACTTAGGTTTAGGGCCCATCTCTTTAATGAGAGTCACCTCCAGAATCTTCAGACAGCGAAGGTCAGGGTTTCTTCTGAATATGGAACGTTCCAAAATAAAATGGATAAAATCAAAATACAACCTGGTCTTTAACAAAATATCTATAGACGAGACGTTGCTCCTAACATAAAACGATATATATATATATATATATATATATATATATATATATATATATATATATATATATATATAAATATATATATATATATGTTTTACAATCTATTGCATGCTTTCGGATGGAAAAATACTCTTTATTGCTCAATTATTTCCCGGTTCTGTAGCTTATACTCATTTGAGAATCATGCCTAAAGAGAACGCACCCTGCTTCATCTATAGGTCCTAAACTTACAGTTGGGGGCAAGTAAATTTATATACAATGCACAAACTCAATGGCGTGGGAATACCATCCTTCACTCTAAATAAAGTTGCCAATATTTTTGTTGTGGATAAATAGAAGTTTAAAATTTATTTGCCAATAAAATTTCCTTAAAATGGTAAATAAACATTTCTGGAGCAGGTCATTAAAAAGGGTGATGTCTGACAACATGAGGAACCTAAGTTTCTTGGGTATCAGCTATAGAACCGGCATTGAGCAATAAAGAGTATTCTCCCATCAGAAAATATGCAAAAGATTGTTAAACAGCAATCTTTAAATGTGATATATATATATATATATATATATATATATATATAAATATATATATATATATATATATATATAAATATATATATATATATATATATATATATATATATATATATATATATACATATTTATATATATATATATATATATATATATATATATATATATATATATATATATATATATATATATATATGTATATAAAGGGTGTTCCATTAAGACAGATCGAAGTTAGCAGTAAATAAAACAGTTTATTGGTGAAAATTGATTGATTTTACTATTGGATCATATTATTTGAGTTATGGCAATTAAGAGTGAAAAATAATATCGACTAAATGTCCGCCAAGACTTTGGTGGCACACTTCCACTCGATGGTCAAAAATTTTGATGACGTGTCTGCATAGTTGCTCCTCGAGCTTACCAAGATGCCTTATTATCTCAGCCTTCAGCTGCTGAATTGTTGTTGCTTGTTGGAATAGACCTTACTTTTCAGATGACCCCAAAGGAAGAAATCTAAAGGCCTCAAGTCACACGATCTTGGTGGCCAATTGATCTAGCTGTTTTGAGAGATGATGCGACCAAGGAACTTCTCATTCAATAAAGCCATTTTTACATTGGCTGTGTGGCATGTGGGGCCGTCTTTTTGAAACCACAAATCTTCGACATCCATAAAATTCAATTTTGGTCATAAAAAGTTGGTTATCATGGCACGGTATCACTTGCCTGTCACCGTAACAGAATTCCCGGCCCAATGATTCTGCTAGCAAAAACGGCACATTAAACAGTGACCTTTTGTGGATGCAGTAGATTTTTAACAAACTTCCTGGGATTTTAATCAGCCCAAATGCGACAATTCTACTTATTAACGAATCCACCAAGATGAAAATGGGCTTCTTCACTAAAGATGATTTTTTGCAAAAAATCATCATCGGCTTGTCTTTGCTCGTGCACCCAATTGACGAATGTACGGTGCTTCAAATGGTCAGCAGTCTTCAGTTATTGTGTCAATTGAATTTTGTAAGCGTGTAAACACAAATCTTTAGTCAAAATTCGATGTAACGTTGTTGTGGAGAGGTTCAATTTCTGCGGCGATGACAAATAGAGGTGTCTGGTTCTTCAGCCACATTCTCGCGCACTGCAGCAATGTTTTCAGCTGAAAGGCGTAAACGAACACGCAATGGCGTTTACATATCTGCCCCCGACCCTGTTTGTTTGAATTTACGAACAATTATCCCAATTGCACTCTCGGTTGGTCCATTATGTTGACCAAAAAAATCGCGAAGTGTCCGAAATGCGTTTCTGTTTGAACGTCCATTTTCGTAATAGGCTTCGATAACTTTAACACGTTGTTCGATTGTAAATTTTTCCATGGATAAAATTGCCATAGACTGTAGTTGTTAAATCTAAAAGGAAAAGAAAAAAATCATTAGGCGCTTAAACTTAACTTACATTTAAAATCAGTGCAAGTTATTGGAACACCCTTCATATATATATAAATATATATATATATATATATATATATATATATATATATATATATATATATATATATATATATATATATCAGAGGCGACTCCAGGTTATCAGCGTCACTCGAGCTCATCACACATTTCGCATAAGACACATGTATAAAAAAAGGTCAGAGACGTAATCCACACCGCCGACTTATATATGCACTGATAATTTAACAATTTTGTAATTAATTTCTGCTTCTCTAACTCATTTTCTTGGAGGAGGATCAAACTCAGCTGCCTGCTCACTGAGAGCAACTGTTTCGCGCAGAATATTTTCATAATGTTTGTCCTTACGATAACCGTCAACACAATGAATAAAGTCATTTAATTTACTCTTGATCATGCTTTATGTCAAGTAGTTTACACTGTAAGATATCAAAGACTTCTCCAGCCTGAGAAATTATGATATGAAAGCAATTTGATAAAAAACATGAATGTGAAATTATTTAAGTTTGCCAATAGATTGTCTGTTTGACAAAGTTTATCTTCATCCCACTTTTCACTAGAGGAGCAGAAATTTTTTAAGCTTTCAAGCAATAATTATATCGATGACACAGTTCTTGAACTATATCAACATCTTGTTTCGCACACTGATGGAATACTGACATTAAACTGCCTGAAAACGATTTTCTGCTTGGTACTGGAAGATGTAAATTTACTAAATACGTGTAAATGAAAATAATTTTTTTTACTCCACTCACTTCGCCGCATTTTTACTCAAGTCTAAGTTTAATGTGTTCGCATAGCAGTGAATGTTCAAATCATTTATCCCTTAGCTTGCTCTGTACTACGTTTACCGTTCCCGCTATTACAGCGGCTCTGTGATAGGTCAGGCTCACTAATTTATCTGTAACTTCACTGAAGAAGTTCAACGTAGTTGCGATCACATCAGCCCACTTGCACAACTTTCATTATCACTGACTTCCTAGAATCCCCAAAATCGTTCACATATTTTGTTTTCATATACATATCTTATCATGATCGATAGTTGGCTTGCATTGCAACGTCTATAGTTTCGTCGGCTTGTACAAGCATAAGCGGAGCTTTATCAATTTTACTTCTAATTTCATCAGCGATGAAATTTACAATCGCTTGTATTAGTTAATTTTCATTGTGCTTGAGATTCCTGAAAACCGTTTCGACCCTTCCTTAGTAGAAGGTCTAGAAGCAAACACGGTGTCGATTTCAGCAAATTATTGCAATAATAATAAAGATCCAAGAAAATTCTTTAGCTATTATAGAATTAATAACAAATCTAACAGTGATAAAATAGGGCCTATTAGATATGAAAAGGGTTTTGAAAGAATCTGATAAGGAAATAGTAGAGGTTGTTAATGATATTTTTTCTTCAGTATTTACACAAGAGAATCAAGATAGATTAATTGAGGATAATTTTAGGTCAAGGAAGATAGTGGTAAATACCGTTCATGTGAACAGAGAAATAATTTAAGGCTCATATTGGAGCTAAATACTAGTAAGTCATCTGGCCCAGACAGCATTCATTATAGGTCACTCAAAGAAGTTGTAGATAGTATTGCAATAGATCTTAAGAAGATATATACTAGATCACTAGAGTTTTGAGAAATACCTAATGATTGGAAATTAGCGAATGTAGTTCGAATTTTTAAAAGTTAAGTAAAGGGGACCCAAATAACTTTGAGCCGGTAAGCTTAACTTGTATCATTTGTAAAATTCTTGAGAAGATAGATAAGAAGGGGACTTCTGACCATCTAGAAAGTGATAGGTTAATAAATGATGCTCAGTATGGGTTTAGAAGAGGTAGATCGTGTTTAACAAATTTACTGGATTTTAATCCTTATTGCGCCTCACTTATTTTCTCGAAATCACCCTGGCAAAATTAGCCTTGGTACAGCATTATGGAAAATAATAAAATAAAATTATAAACTTTATGATCGGTGGCACGCCCGAAAAAGTGTATTTTTTCAGCCGAAATCTAACATCATCAAGTTGCGTTTATGTTTCGTTCAGCCGCGCTTGATCTTGGGGAGGCTGTAAATAGCAAAGTGTCAATTTTTGCTGATGACACTAAATTGGCAGCTGTACTCAAAGAAGTTGAGAGTAGTTTAAAGTGCAGAGGGACTAAAATAAGTTATTAGCATGGGCTCAGAAGTGGCAGATGACTTTTAACCTTAAAAAATGCAAATTTTTTAACATGGGAAGGGATAATAGGGAATTTAGCTATGAAATGGATGGGCATTGGCTGAATTCAGTTTAGGATGAGAAGGAGTTAGGCGTAGTAGTAGATAGGTCACTGAAGTTTTCAAGCAGTGTATTCAGGCAAAAAATAGAACAAATAGAGTGCTAGGAAACATTAGCAGGAATGTTAAATACAAGAATAAAGAGGTTAACCTTGAACTCTACAACTCATATGTTCGGCCACATTTAGAGTACTGTATGCATGGTCACCATATTTTAGACATGACATCAACCTGCTAGAGTCGGTACACAGGAGAGCAACAAAAATAATGCCTTCCCTGAAGCACCATAAATATGAAGATAGACTGAGTGTACTAAATATGCTCTTATTTGAGAGAAGATGTGTGAGTGTAGATATGATTAAGCTTTTTAAAATCTGTTCTAGGATAAATAAGTGGGATTTTAGCAAGTTA
This sequence comes from Ceratothoa steindachneri, assembly GCA_963969495.1. Lineage (NCBI taxonomy): Eukaryota > Metazoa > Arthropoda > Malacostraca > Isopoda > Cymothoidae > Ceratothoa > Ceratothoa steindachneri. Next base: position 116,857,726 of record OZ018326.1, read on the forward strand.
TTTGAGTTGGAAGGTAGTAAAGGACCAGGGATCATCACTCAAAAATTAAAGAACAGAGATGCAGGTTGGATGTTAGAAAATATATTTTCACCAATAGAGTGGTAGATTACTGGAATAGTTTGCCATCTGTGACGGTAGACTGTCCGAACTTGAATGTATTCAAATGCAGATTCAGTGATTATATGGGGAGGGAGGGTTAACTTTTAGGGGTATTCTGGACTCATTCCTGTGGATGCAGTTTTTTATTATTGTATATTACGATTGAGTTGGATTTTGATGAGTCTTGATGATGATGCTTTTTGTTTTTGACACATTTTTGTGTATCCTTAGAATTTTATATTGTAGATGCATAATCTGCCACAATCCTCTGGATAGTTTAAATTGTATATTGTAGATGCATGATCTAACACAATCATATGGATACATTTTGTGGGTTGGTTTTGACAGATGCCGATGACCTTTGATGGATCCTTCTAGCTTTTGTCATCCGTGAAATTATGTTATGTTATGTTATAGTTCGGTGTAATTTCCTCTATTAGTTAAGGCTGTTACTTCCTTCATCATGTTCCCGTAAAGACAACTCTTGTTTACACAGGTATAACACTGCATTTATTAACTAATTTAAATGTTTATTTTCTTCAATTGCGTTGTTATGCCGTTCTTTTTCCAGTTTAGCAGACTCACTAATAGCTGTTGCAATATCGTAGGGTCCTTCTTTCGTTTTTAATCGATCCTTGTAGAAATTAGTAAAAGTGGATCCTAGTGGTGAACTCCATTTCTTTGCTTGTATAGTTTTTCATCAGCCGAAGAGAAGGGTAATTCCATTGTTCATGCTCTCAAAGGATTAAAATTTACTGATGAACTGAACCGTAACGGAATATTATCTTTCCATAACGTTAAAGTAATAATAACATGTAAAAATAAGTACAAAATCCAAGTATATACTAAACCAACAAATTCTGGAAGTTGTCTTAATGGAGAAGGGGAATGCACAACAAGGTACAAAATAAATGGCATACAAACATACATAAGACGGACATTATTCCATCTCTACTATTCCTCTTCACACGGGTACGTATGCACGCCTGGAGTGAGGGAGCTTACCCCATAGAAGGGGAGGACTATCGCCCATCGTTTGAGTAATGGCGAACGCTACCCGGCTGTCGTTTGTCCCAGCCACTCCCAGCGTGGCTAGAAGGGAGGGGGGGTGACTCCTTGTTTAAATACTCGGATTGATAGGGGCTACATTCCATGAACCCGCTCCTGTTCATTCTCAGGCTTTTAAGGTTCGAAAATTGTTTTTAGGCGACAACGAGTTTTATCACGTGGAGGTAATGCTTAAAAGGGACGTTATTTCTGCCATCATGTGCTTGTTCCCCCACATTATAATTACACGATACCAAGCGTCGAAAATATTTTTTTTACTGTTTCATAACTTCCTAAACGTATTTGGACGAAGAGGTCAAGGGATATTCATCGGTGGCCTAAATGCCCCATCAATGATATCCAGATACAGTATTAACTACAACAATATCAACAGAAATCTGGAAACTCTAATTGAAATGGCATTATGGAGTGAGTGGAACCGAATTTCCCAACCTATATTGGACTAAGAAGGGCAATCAAGCCAGATATAGTACAGGTATCACCAGATCTACTGTATAACTATTTAAGAGAAAAGGGGCTACTTTCCACCAGCAACCATGAAATGGTCATTATGACCATATCTACGGATCCAATACAAACGAAATGTTCCAAAATAAAAAGATACAAAGATACAAATGGGCTAATATACGCCGAGGAATTGGCAAACTACCAGCAACCGAAACTTAATGATGCGACACTGGAAGAGATAGACTTAGCCACCGACAATCTACTGAAATCGTTGGTGGACGCTGACAGAATCTGTGTACCAAGAGCAGAGTATATCACAATACCCTACTCTAAACGTAGAGCCCAAATAGATGCAATATAGAGGGAATGCAGGGGACTCGGAGTAATGCTAGAGCCATTTGCCACTACAAGAGAGAGCAGTGCCAGACGGCAAGAATTATGAGCGGAGCTAATAGCGGTAGTAGACACAGTGAGAGAGGAGCAAGATGGGACCAGTTTGTCGAATCAACCGATGCTTAACCTAACTCAACAAAGTTCTGGGAAAAAATAAAGCTGGCAAGAGGTAAAATGAGATCCAGAAAAAGCCTATCAGTTAAACACAATGGAGAGTAAATAAGAGAAACTCACATATGAGAAAATGCATTCAGAGAGTATTGGAGCGGAGTCTTCGATATCTCATCCAACGAGAAACAAGAATTCTATCAAGAGCACGAAGACTAAGTGATTCAAGACCTAGAAGAAGACAGGAATGAAATAACAACCAACGACACAGCATCTATAGAAACTATAGTGGGAGAAGGTGTCTAACCAGTGATACTACATGAAATCAAAGCGACAATCCAAGTTACGAAGCAAAAGGCGCCTGGAAAATCGGGCATTACAAGGAAGACCCTCTGAAGAGCACCGGACAAATTCCCCAACATATTCGATAAGCGCTGGATATTTTCCTGATTCGCTAAAATGCAGAAAGATTATATTACTGCCTAAACCAGGGAAACTACAAGACAAACCGGGCCATTATAGACCCATCACGCTATTAGAACTAATAGCAAAGATTATGGAAAGGCTAATAAAGAGAAGTTTGGTCCAGCATTTAGAAGAAAACAACCTGATACTAAAGTGCCAATTTGGATTTAAGAAGGAAGAAGCACGGAGACGGTGCTGACCCTATTAGTAGAAACTTTGAATGGGCAAAGTATAAGCAAAATTATTCAGACACCATACTGAGAGATGTCAGGAAAAGTTTGATAAGGTATGGAGATGCGGACTAAAATTTAAAATAAAGAGACTAGGATTACCAGCAATTATGACCTAATGTTCCTTGCGACTATATTGCAGATCGAAAAGTTTATATAGGAATCGAAGAACATCAGAGTCCAGAATTTGGGCTTAGACAAGGCATTTCTCTAGGGGGTTGCCTAAGCCGCACACTAAACAGAATCTACACGAGGAACCTGCCAGATCCAGTCTTTGATTCAACACTATACCTCCCGTTTGCGGACGATATTACGATAGCAACCATTAGCCAATATAAACATCCACCAACAATGACAGTGTCTGCGGCTGAAATTAAACACCTAAACGATTATGAGAAAAAAATGGAAAATCTGCACGAACACTGACAAATCTATAATTTCACCTATGGGAAGAAGAAAAACTTCGAGAATAATAGTCGATGACGGCGTTTATAGATATCACACAGCAGGAAAGGTCTTAGTAATGAGAATTACAAGAAATGGTTAGAGAATACACGTAGGTCAGAGAATAGGCTTTGCTAAGGCAAACCTAACTAAATTGTTCCAACTAGGGAATTTGTGTAGGAATAATAAAATTAAATTATACAATATATTATGCAAATCTATAGTGTTGTATACGCCTATTCCACGAAATAGACTGCACAAAACGAACATCGTAATACTGCAGAGAGTCCAGAATAGTGGAATATTGAGAAGTATAGTGGAATACGAGAAGAAGCAAAAGATGACGATAGAAAGACCTACATGGGGATATAGATATGGAACCGGTTAACATGGAATTACATAAAATAGAAGTAAATATATGGGATAGATTGAGAAAATAATTAACAAGCAGGAGAGGAGAACAATAGTCAGACCCTTAGAGTATAGAAGAAGTAGAGGAAACTTCCGAAGTAGAAAACCACTTGAAGAACCAGAACCATTATATAGATAGAGAGATATTATTGTACAAAAAATAAAAGGAGAAATGATACAAAACTCAACTGCAAGGAGAACCAAAGAGTAAACAAGTTGAAACTAAAGAAAAATAGAGGCGTAAGAGTCTTTAATAATATAACCAATTAGGAATATCTTAACGAGACAAAAGAAGAAAATTCAGATATTGCTGGTCACAGAGCGACTACATAAACCCTACCATTTTTTCATTTCATCACTTTGCCTAAGAAATTCTATCCGCTCTACTACTACTTTATACTTTTATTTTCTAACTTTATAAAGACGTAAGACGTAAGGTTGAAATGTACCTCGAGCAAAAAATGAGAAATTATAAATATTTGAAACCTTATTCATAATATTTCCCAATACCAAAACATCTAATAAGAAAATTATAAGAGCCTAAATATACAATATATATAAATATATCGGTGTATGTAGAGAGAAGCTATTTTTTGGCAAACACAATCTTCCTTAAAGCTCTCGGAAAGAGCTCTTCTCACATACACGAGAAGGTAACATAAAATAAGCTTTTCTCTGACAGCCCAAAAACTATCTTTGGCTTGGCCTTTTTAAATTTCACCCCTGCTTATCGAAGAAAATGGATTTTTTTTTTCTCCAATTTCGCCACGCCGTTTAAAATGCGAAAAATTATTGCAGTAACGCAATCATAATTATGCGGTTAAATGGCTATTTTTTTGCAAACACAGTCTACCTCAAAGCCATTGGAAGGAGCTCTTCTCACATACACGAGAAGGTAACACGTAAAATATGCTTTTCTTCCATAAGCAGGGGGGACATAAAAAAAGGCCAATCGAAAAATAGTTTTTTGGCCCTCTGAAGAAAGCTTATTATATAGGTTCCCTTCTCGTGTAAGTGAGAATATTTCCCATCGAGGGCTTTGAGGAAGACTATGTTTCCAAAAAATAGCTTTTTACTCGCATTATTATGATTGTTTTACTGCAAAAATTTTTCTCATTATATATATATATATATATATATATATATATATATAAATATATATATATATATATATATATATATATATATATATATATATATATATATATATATATATATATATATATATATATATATATATATATATATATATATATATATATATATATATATATATATATATATATATATATATATATATATATATATATATATTCAGAGGGAGATTATTTCAAATTCATTTGTGGAGCTAGCTCTGTGATGGCTGACAGCGACTAATATAATCTTGATATCAGATTATGAAAATGATGAGAATTTTATAGTAAGTATATTTTTTAGTTTTTTAACGTTAAATTCACCTATATATATATATATATATATATATATATATATATATATATATATATATATATATATATATACTATTTTGATATAAATAAAGAATGATATATTTTTTTCACAATTCAGTGGAGTAAAATGAATTGCCACATTTAAGATTGTGTGAATTATTACGTAATATTTCACATATTTTTTTCATGAAATTGAAGTTATTCATTTGATATTTATTTTATGCATTTGTATAAAGTATCAAAAATCTAAAAGAATATATTTTTAGTCGCGTGCTAGACAGGTCGCGAGCGACTCTACATGTCACTATGTAGGTTGGTTGGTTTCCGTTTTGCTTTTTTTTGTAATAACATTGTAACTATTCACCCAATTCTGATGAAATGCGAAACCCTTATATGATTTTACACTTTTGGAGGGAATGCTATAATTGCCAAAGTCTTCCCATTGTTAGCCCTGGAATTATTTTGTTTTAGCAATATCATCATAACTATTCAGCCGGTTCTAACAAAATTGAAAAATCTTTATGTTTTTTTACCTTCACTTTCGAATAATATATTGGCCAAAGTCCTCCTTTGGTTAGCAGAGGAATTATTTTTTTCGGCAATAACATTATAACTTTTCGGCCGATACTATGCTAGACTAGAGTAGGCTATAATATGCTATACTCTGCTAGGTAAGATTATAATATACTATGCCTGTCTAGACTATACTTTGCTAAGCTATCGTAAGATATAATCAACAAGGGTAAGATATACTATGTGATAGAACGGTTTGAGGGCGCTTAATTTCAACCATTATCACATGTTATTTAAAAACACGAGGCTACACACGTGCAGTTTCGCCTGGAAGCCGGGCGCATTATAGCGGCCACCTGAGTCAATGTTTAAACAAGGAGGTTTATCTTCCTCGTGCGCCCCATGCACCGACCTCACCAGATTGAGTTAGGCTTATGGGCAGATAAGGTATTGTTCTCAGGCGCGGCTGTGAATTCCCTCGAAGCCCCCACTCCATTGTCCCCTACGCCAAGGGGATGTCCTGACTATTTATATGGAAACTTTACCACTGAGATCAGATTGGAGATCCAGATTTTCTTTGCGAGACATCTCTACGATCCACTCTCACCTTGTGCGCCAAGGGCCCTCGACCTCGAGATCCACCATCACTTGTCCAGAAGAGGATAATATCCCTTGAGTGCAAAGGTTCGAGCCTTCATGACGCCAAGTCTATAAGGCTTCCCCTGTTGTTCAGAAATAGAACAACGTTAGAACAGCCATTGTTCCTTTGAGCCCGTTGACAAGAATTGGTTCTCCCCCCCCATCCTGTTATTCAGAAGAGAACAACGTAGAACAGTTATTGTTCTTCAAGCCCGTTCGCCAAGAAACGGTTCTCACCCTTCCCCCTTGTTGTCCAGGTAGAGAACAACATTAGAACAGCCATTGATCTCGAGCTCGTAGACAAGAGACGGTTCTCACCCCCCCCATCTGTTGTTCAAAAGAGAACAACGTAGAACAGCCATTGTTCTTCAAGCCCGTTTGTCAAGAAACGGTACTCATTCCCAAGACGCCACGTCAGGATCATCTACTTCTCCCCCTTTGGCTGGAACTCGCCAGCGGACCGAAATCCCTTCACGTCGCCCTCCTCTGCACAACAAGTATAATTACGTAAGCTGAACGTTACCTTTGAGTATTTAACCCTTTTGTCAACCCTATCCTGTGCTTTAAATGGTTTAGCGAACCATCCCATCCCTTTAATTTATATTTGTTTTACCTTTTTAAATCTCTCTTAATCCTCGGATTAGCTAGATTTCCCACGACCCTTTCCATTCTCTGTTTATGTCAATATTTTCCGTTTTGTGTGTTGTTGATAGTTTTTATTAACAAAACTTCATTTTATTAATGATAGCCATATTATTATCCTTAAGCTCAATTCCACTTCTTAAGCATAGCGAAGATAAATAATATCGGTCAACCCAGACACCACGCACTCTAAAGATAATTAAATAAGTTCTCTCAACGAATAGTCATATATGGTATATCGTTGAGAGTCCATTCTACGACATACTATGATAATTTAGGCTATAATATTCTATGCTAGGATAGCATCTACTATGTTAGGTTAGACAATAATATACATATCTAGGATAGTTAATGCTAAACTAGGTTATAATAGGCTAGGCTAGGCTAAGCTATAATAGGCCAGGCATGGCATGAAAGGCTATACAAGGCTAGGCTACGCTATGATATGCTAGGTTAAGCTATGATATACTAATCTATGCTACACTAGGCTGGTGTTCGCTATACCAGGATAACATAAGCGAGCCTTTGCTATGGTAGGCTAGGCGATGTTATGCATGTTATGCAAGCCTAGGCTAAGAAGTAATAGTCTAAACTAGGCAATAATATGCTATAGTATCTAGGGTAGGCTAGGGTAAGGTAGGCTATGATATACTATACTTGGCTATGCTAATCTAGTCTAGAATATTCTAACTAAGCTAGGATAGGAAAAATTATACTAGGCTAGGCTCCAGTAAACTAGGCTAAGCTAGGCTAAGCAAGGCTAGACTAAGTTTTATTATACAATTGTCGACTGCGCTAGGCTAGGCTAGGTTATACTGCTAGACTATGTTAACCTAGTATTTACTATGGTTTCTAGTATAAGATAGGCCATACTATAGATTCTCTGCTAGGCTAGGCTAAGCCATACTATGCCAGGCTAAGTTATACCATGTGAGGCTAGGCTAAACTATGCTAGCTATGCTAGAGTATGTGATGGTGAGTTCTACTATTATAGTGACTCATAGGCTAGACTAGGCTAGACTAGACTGGGCTATCCGATGCAAGGCTAGACTATACTATGGTTGGCTATGCTATGACTTAATCTACTCTGATATACTATGCTATACTATACTATGCTATCATATACTATGCTAAGCTAAACTAGGAAGGATTTATTATGTTAGGCAATCTAGGCTAGTGTATTCTATGCTAGGTTCATTATGATAGGTGAGGTAATATTATGAGAGGCTATCTTATGTTAAGCTAGATTTTGCCTGGCTACTATTCGAGACTAGACTAGGCTAAGCTTAAAATGTTATACTATTCTAGACAATACTAGGCTATACTATGTTATGCTATGCTAGACTATACTAAGCTAGGATATACTATGCTACACATACTATACTATATTATACTTTACTATGTTTTGCTATGCTATAATATAGTAAGCCGTGTTATACTATGCTATAATATGATAAGTATCACTCTGCAATAATATGCTATGTTATAGTATGCTAGAATGTGATATGCTATACTATTCGACTATGCAATTAGGGTGTAACCATTCTTTTGCCTTTCCAATCCTATATATGAGGTGTGATAAAAAGTTAAGGCCCGCCATTTTAATTAAAAAAACATACATTTTAATATAATTTAGTTCTGGTTTTTAATAAGTTTTTAGAAAGTTGTGATTTTTAGCCACGTTTTGCTTTTTTATAACATTGTAACTATTCAACCAATTCTAACGAAATTTGAGACCCTTATGTTGTATAGTGGTTAGCGAGCTTGTCCGGCAATCGTTGGGTCGGCAGTTTAAATTTCCGTCCGGATTCTTTTGGGGATGGGTAGGTGGAGCTCGTAGCCATGACAGGCAGTCCATCTAAACGAAGGATAACTCTGATTTCAGAACTCCGGAGCTACAGGCACAATTTGCCTCTTCCAGAAGATCCTCTGTGAGTTACTCACTCTGCGAGTTTACATTCTCTTTCAAATCATACAATTAGCAAAGTCCTCCTATGTTACTCTGGGAATTATATTGTTTTGGCAAAAACATCATAACTATTTGGCAGATTCTAACGAAATTTGAAACTTTTAAGTTGTTTTACATTATATTTCGAATGATATAGTTGCTAAGGTCCTCATAAGGTAGCCCTTGAATTAGTGTCTTTTTTGCAATAACATCATAACTATTCGGCTGATTCTAACGAAATTTGAAACCCTTATATTGTTTTACATTCATTGTCAAATAATATAATTGCCAAAGTCATCCCAAGTTAGCCAGGGAATTAGATTTTAGGGCAATAACATCATATGTAACTATTCGGCCGTTTCTAACGAAATTTGAAACCCTTAAGGTGTTAATATTCACTTTCGAATGAAAGAATTATCGAGGTCTTTCCAAGGTTATTCCGGGATTTATTCAAATTTTCAAAGTAGTAAGAACATAAATCAGATTAAGTGAGGGCACGTGACTTTTTGGTTAGCAGTTCTTGTTTCTATATGCACTAATTGTAAGCATTGGTATAATTTTCAGTTTCATAAAGGCCAGATCCGCTCTTTTGTCACCTGAATCGGAAGCAGGTGCTCAATTCTATCATAACGAAAAGAGAATCTTACATCAGCGAGAAGGAAATGAATTTTAAATGAAGAGCTTTTGCAGCTTTAAGGCGGAAAGACAAGATTCTTAAAATATTGTACGTTCTAAAATAAGTATTATTTGTTACTGTATGCAATTATAAACGTTAACCCAGTTAGTCCCAATGTGCTTAATTTTGCTTTGAATTTTATTAAACTTAATTTCGGAAGTGTTAAGATAAGTTTTTTTATGTGTTTTTTTTTTTAATTTTGGATATTTTAATGTAGAAAATAGGTATGACTCCTTCAGGAGACCATGGAACTTTAAGGTATAAAGATTAAATGAAAATGATAAATTTTAGATTTTTTTATTTTAATGTTATTCTTGCATGTTTTATTGATATTTAATATGACAAAGAAATTAATCGCCTTCACTTACATACATATGTACAGATAAATGTATGGGCTTACATCCAGGTGCATGTACACATGCACAAACACTCAGGAATGAGGTAAATAAACACTAATAAAAAAAATGGAAAGTTCCAATACTGAGTAGATAATAATACAGCACTTCTGTAAAAAACACAAAAATGTTCAAATAAGAGATGAACATATTAGATAAGAGCATATAAAAGTTGCGATTCAATAAATGGCATGTAAAACTTTGTGTTGTAGATTTATATTTTTCGTCAACTTTAGCCAGCATAACTTCAGATAAAGGGTGCTATGACATTTTTAGCTTTGATTTTTCCTATTTTCTTTGCTCATAACACAGATTGAAGTTAAAAGAGATTTAGCAAGGTGGTTAATGTTGTCTGTCCTTACTTCCCTTGGTGAGATACATCTTCTTTTCCTTTTGGGCCTGACCTTAACCGTTTTAAAGTCATCCTTTCAGGGTTGGCTATTTTGACAAGGACCTGAACCATGGACCTTCTCTATTCTTTGTTATGAATTGAAGTTCTGGAGTGGCTTTCGTAAAGACGTCAGCAAAACACCTTTTCTGTGTTCAAAGCAGCAATAATATGTGAAAAATATCACATTTTATCCCTGATTGCAGGTCAAAAATCTGACAGAGATCTAGCAAATATGTCTACACCACAAATTTCTTTATTATATGCTAGTATTAGGTAACGCTGTTCTATATTCACATGTCCTTGACCTTTTTGGCAACCATTTGCTACACCTATTGGATTTAGATCTTTACAATTACTGCAAAGAGTAATGGCTGCATTATCATTCCAAGTGACTACCTTGACCTTTTCTTTCTGAACGATAGTCATAGGATCCTCTTGGCTTATTTTTCATTTCTTTGGAAGTAAAATTTATGCAATTATTTGTCCTGTGTGATCGAATGAAACCAGTCGGATTTATTCACTTTCTTTTCACATCCAAGATTTATGTTATACGAAGTAAAAAATAGTCAAAATACAGCCTGCCTTAGTAGAACCAGAGTAATTGGTATTTTCAACTTTACCCCATTCCTCCTTAACCATTTTTCATAAGATATGGCTCATACCATTGCCGCAATCAACTTATCATATCTTGCTTCCATAAAAGTCAATAAGTTTCAGACTCTACTACGAGCAAAGAAACGCGCATTAGCAATGCAGCTGCAAACTATTGCTAATCTCAATTTAAGCATGAATTGGGAGAAAATTCATATGATCACTCAAAGACATCAAATAACCAACACACAAAATATACACCTTATATACTCTTAGGCACAAATGGTATTATGTTGCAGTGTTATCATAATGTTTCTTTAACTTATATATTAAATATATAAGTTGATAGTAACTAACATAATAAATTACATTAGAATAACAGTTCATATGTAAAGTAGAGTCAATATATATTAAGAGCAGTTTCATAGTAGACACTCAAAGTTTATTATGATTAAAATCTATATATCGATATACAGTTGGTATTATTAGTTTTGTGATATTTCTTCTCAAATTTATATAATAATTAAATATATTTATACATTAACTAATTTACTAGATTTCATTAGAATAGCATTTCCTAAGTAAAGTTGACTCGATATTTTAAGAGCAATTGCATAGCGAATCCTCATAACTGAAGAATGTTTTGATGCACACTACAGATACGAGTATAAGGAATGAAAATTAAACTACATAGATAAACAAGTAGCTTATGATAAAAAATTAAATATGGATACAAAATTGGTATTATTTGTATTGGGTTAATGATTCTTCAATTTATATATTAATTATATATTTATACATAAACTAACATAATAGGTTTCATTAAAATAACAGTTTATAAGTAGATTTTACTCTGTTTCTCACTCCGTGGAGAAAGTTTTCGAAGAAAGTTGCTTATTGGTTTGACGTATAAGAGATCCTGAACAAACCCAACACCCTTTAGTTAGGTCTTTATGGATTTAAGGGAATTTCCACACTTAATCCATGCTAATTTTATTACTAATTTTCATAAATGAAATTTGCCTATAGTTTCTGTGTTAAAGATCCATTGCATTCCACATTAGTAATTATAAGAGGATTAATCCAAGCATTCTGGTATCACGTAATTGTTGTTCTCAATTTGTATTCGTCTTTCCATGATGTGATCGCCGAGGATTCTCTATATTTTTTTTCTATTTTGAGGGTAATAGTGTTATAGTGCACAAATTTTTCGTATTTCTCCTCTTAGTTCGGAATCTCAACTGTAAGTTTTTGCCCAAATTACTTTTCATAATGTATTCCACACTTCTTCTGGTTAGTATTTTCTCGCTCTAAAACTTTAACGGTGAATTCTTAAAGCGATATAGGCCTGTAGCTATTTAAAAGGCTAGGAGGTTTACCTGGATCGGGTAAGAATCGCATTTTTGCCCTCTTTAATGCGTCAGGGAAGTAGCTGTTGTTCAGGTTTCTATTTGGTAAGTTTTTGAGGAACATGATGTTTTTCGAGAGGTTTTTGAGGGTGAACTTTTTGATTCATGATGGAGCTAGCGCCTTTTGATTAAATCGGTAAATTTCCCTTATTCTTTGCTCTTCCGTTGTTGTTGCCGCCAATCACACTTGTTTTTCCTTAGTGGGGTGGATTGAATATACAGAGATTATTTTATTTCGTTATTCCTTAGATACTCGTGCACCATTTCTTCCGTTACTTGAATGAAGTCATCGTTTTCCTCAGACGATATTATCAAAAGTCTCTTCCACTGCTAGCAAAAAGTTTTTTATATATCTTGGTCTTCTTCTATTGGCTTACCGTTTTCAACCATGATTTAATACACTCTTGTGGGATTAATCTTCCGGTTCAGTTTATGATAACAATGAAATGAAATGGAAAGTCGAAAACAAAGAACAATTCAACCAAAACGCACACTTTTGGCCCTCATATGAGGGACCAAAGCATGATATGGATCGAGGCTGAGTGCTCATTTCTAGTCTTCTGCTTCGTGGGAAGCAAGTGTGTCTGCAGGATTCAATTGTATTTAACGCTGTTCATCATTCCTTCACTAGTAACAAGCCACCCTAGTCCTTTAGTGCTGAACTAACCCCAAAATCTTCTTAGGTGGGTATGTTGGTGCCTGTTGAATGTAGCCTGGCTGAAGTGATTCATCTTTGCTTCGTCTTACTACCACTGACCTATGCCCATGTAACTTAAAAATGCGATTCGTCTGAAAACATAACGTTCTTCCAGTTAGCTGCCTTCCATCCAGCATACTTGCCTGCACGACGAAGACGTTTTGTCTTCATGGCAGAGGTCAATAGCTGTTTACCTCCCGATTTTCTAGCAAATCAGCCAACTTCAATGAGCCTTCGCCGGAAGGTTGGTGAAGAATCATTTACACCAGCCAAAGACAAACCTCTCTGGATTTCTTTATTGGTTTTCTTGGGATCCTTGACACTATTTTTGATGAGAGCCTTGTCATCGTGTTTTGTTGTTTTGAGTTTTCTTCCACATTTTCCTTATCGCAGTGTTGAATTTTCACCAGTGTCTTCAGCTCTTTTCAGAATGTCGCCAGCGGTTGACTTTGCTGCCTTCATTCCTTAGAAATTCGTCTGATGTTAACTAAAACCAGCATGTTTTCTAAGAGCCATAATACTTGCAGGCTTCTTTGGTGCGATATCTATAATAAGTTTATAGACTAATAATGATTGGAAGTTGAATATTCCGGCAGTACCAAGTACACCACGGAGCACGCTCCCAGCAATAATTATCCATGACAATCTCTAGTGTAGCAATTTAGGGCTTAGTATAGCTAAGGTACAACAAAACAGTTGCCAGATATTACCAGTACACTATTTAATCTGTAGGAAAAGCAAAAATTAAGACATTAAGAAATAGTTCCAAAATTTGGTACTGTCCGAATTAATTTGCACACTAATATATATATATATATATATATATACATATATATATATATATATATATATATATATATATATATATATATATATATATATAGGGTGGGCCAAAAGTCACGAAGGAGTGTAAATATTTAATAGTCGTTTATTCTTATGAAAGTGTAATTATTTCAGTGGTTAATATATAAAAAAAGGGGTTTACGATTATATTTCTCCTAGTTGTGAAAGAGTACATCTTCAAAATGGAGCTAATTTTCTAATGAAAGAAGTTATTAAATAGTTGAACCTCTTCGCGACTTTTGGCCCACCCTGTATATATATATATATATATATATATATATATATATATATATATATATATATATATATATATATATATTTTAGTGTAGTTGGGTAGCAGACTTCCTGAATGGAAATTTTGTTGAAAACCATTGTGTATTGTGCCGTAATTAATTTCCTTTGGCGACTTTCTCTTCTTCAAATATCTTTTTTATTCCATCTCGAAGATGGTGGATCACTTGTCCACTATTTATCTCATTTTTAAATGAATGTGTCTGGAAAAAACAAACTAAATTGCTAAGCTTTCGATCTTATTCGATCATCTTTGGAGCGTTTTGAAATGTTCTTGCCTCCTTTACTGATGTAATGAGTGGAGTGAGGATCTGACAGAGTGAAATAAAATGAATTTGAAGGGGGATTTATTCCGCCTTGGTTGAACGTAACGTTAGAAGAAATGTGCCACTCCTCTGAGTGGAATTTTCAGAGTTTTAAATGTGCGATTCATTTTAGCTTGTCCCTTGACTCTTGATGGCCGGCTTATCTTCATTTATTAATATGGCTCCTAAGATGTTCACTTCGCTTTATTAACCTCTTTTCTTTTAATAGTCGTGTTATCAACGAACATATCTCTCGTTAGCTTAATATTATGGCCACTCTCCATATAATTCTTAGGCCCGTTGCTTTGTAGATGCTTAGTTAAACATCTCGAAAGTATAGTGGTTGTCCTGCTAATATATTTTGAGTTATTATAAAGCTTACACTCTTAATCGGGGAAGATGAACTCATAAACTATGTTGGTCGACTTGAGATTCAAGGAGTTTAGGCAGGCGTTGTTTTTCATCAGGAGATTGCTGGCTTTTGTTGTTTTATAATAAGTGATAAGTTGGATTTTATCCGTTTGATTTTTAACCTTGATGTTACGAATAATAATCTCCTTAATGTTTTTTCATCTATTTTATAGGCCATGGACATCTGTTTTCTGTAATACACTTCGATGTTGTTGACTTCTCCCTGTTGACTTTCAGTTTTATCCGCATGTTTGTAATGGTTATTTAAAAATTATTGGAGTTGTTTTACTCGTGCAATCTCTTGGTGGAAAAGTTCCCACGTAGAGCAGCATTTATATGCTCGCCGGATGTTTCAGCCGATTACGCTTATTTTATACCTTTCAGGGCATTCACTCTCCGCATTAAGGCATCTTCCCATGTCCGTACTTTTCCTATGTACTTTACTGATGTAGCTGTCATTGATGTTTTGAACGTCAACGTCCAAGAAAGGGAGTTTATGACCGTGCTCAATTCACTTAGGAATTGAGCACGAGAAATAAACTCCCTTTTCTGAAATAAGTGCTTAACTTATTTAGTTTGAAATTAAATGGCAATGTTATACGTTTGCTGAAATCATTAGAACTTGCAGGCTTATTACACTGATAAGTTTACCGCCAAACTACATCAGTCAAGTTGCTAGTATTTAAGGACGCCGACGATTCATATGCCTACTTACATCAAATTGAGAAAATTGTTGAATTGAACCACTGGGACATTGAAGCCGATGGAGTGGCTCGACTACTCCCACTCCTCAAATACCCACCTGAGGGAAATTTTTACTTCGCTTCCCGCCGAAGCCAACCTCGACTACTTCTCCACCTTCAAGTCGGAATTATTATCGGCTGTTAATATTAATTCTGATTTCTATATGGCAAATTTCCGCCTGTCGAAGATAATTCATAGCAAGACCTACCGCTAATTTGGATTCACCCTCCAGACGAGTTTACAATTCTGGTTGGACTCAGCCCAAGTCAACCGCAACTACGAGTCCGTATTTGATTTCGTTTTACGGGATCAGCTGATGACTGCATTACCCTCCGAAATGAGCGCATTCGTGAAGGATAGACCAGAGCTTCCTTCAATGAATATATAGAAGAGGCAGATGTGCACGCCTCAAGGCACCACCTTTACTCGAAGGACAGTAAGAAGCCTCATCCTTATCCCCTAAAAGTATAGGTAACATCTCCAAGATGCCCCCGAAGAACTCGCCCAAGTTTTGAAAGGTACCTGGTCCCTCTAAACCAATGTACTATCCCCCGCCGCGATCGAGGGATATTTAGCCTATCATAAATAATCCCCCAACGTCGAATTCCCCTCGAAGCCTCATATTGTGTTTTTTATGCGGTATTCCCGGTCATGTGAGGACCTACTGTCCACAAAACTCACAATTACGTTCTGCTCCTAATCAGCAACCCACCAAATAATTGTCTCTCTCTCATACGCCCGCTCAACCTGAAATACCGCAACTTCCCAAAAAAGTAGTTCTTTGGGACATTAAACCAAATTCCTGTTCAATTTGCCGCTGGTCAATTGAAAGTCGCCTACCTCATTAGTGACGGACTCCATTTTTGCTCCAGTTCGGCTGAGGATAAAACTCAAAATCGTTCGTTATGTATCCCCCCCTTTACATGTTCTCTAAGTGCTCCGACTCGCCCAGGATAGAATACTGGGTTGTCATTTTAGCCACAATAAAACAGCTCAGAGATTCTTTCGTTATTTCTTTTGGCCCGCTGCTGGCGAATAAATTGCCGAGGTTTGCAGGTCGTGTAACATTTGTCAAAAGACTACAGCAAAAGGACGAATTTCATCTGCCCCCCTCAAGAATGCCCCAATTTTCTCGGAGCCATTCTTTAGACTGGCCATGAATTTGATTGGCCAAATTCACTTCCACATCTAACAAAAGACACTCGTACGTCCTCACTCTTTTTGATTTTTCAACGAAATTTCTCGAAGCAGTTCTGCTTAAAAAGATAGATAGCGTGACCTGTTCTAAGGCCCTGACTTCTATCTTTTACCACGTGGGCATCCTGAAGGAAATCCTGTCGTACATTGGTAAACAATTGATTCTTAAACTAATGGAGTACGTCGATAAGCTCTTTATGATCAAGTCCCTATTCCCCTCCCCTTTTGACCCCACCGCTAACGGCGTCTGTGAAAAGTTAAATGTTACTCTGAAGACAATTTTTACAAAGTTTTGCCATGCTCAGCCCCGGGAATGGCATCGATTCCTGCTGGTTGCCCTGTTTGCCTGCAGAGAAATCCCCGACAGAACTTTCGGATTTGCCCCCTTAGAGATTTTGTTTTACCGAAACTTCCGAGGCCCGATGAGCATATTGAATGAACTTTTTTCAAACCTCTAACTAGGTGAGGAGATCAAATCCCAATATTCTTACGTTTTAGACCTTAGTAAGCGCTTTAAAGAATGCGCCGATATAGCTTACAAAAATACGGACCTAAACTTAAAAAAGTATAGGACCTATTTTGACATTAGATCAAAAGAAAGGCGATTCAAGCCCAAGGACGAGGTGCTGCTCCTCCTACCAACGGAAACAAATAAGCTCTTGTCCCAATGAAAAGGACCCTCTCCAATCATAGAAGCATGATGCCGTGTAGATTACGTAATACAGACCCGTTCAGGAAAAAAACGTTTCATGTAAATATGCTTAAGCGCTACCACCGCCACGCCTGCATTAATAATATAATTGCATTTGACGAAGAGGCAGTAATTGAAGCCTCTTATCCCTCTAAGCCTCATAATTTAATTCAAACTGTATGTGTCGAGTGTAATAACAACTACCCTCTCCCTTCGCTCCCTGGTTCCCGTGAAAGCTCCGCCTCGGAACTCGATTTAATTCCCCAGCTGGAACCTCCTTAGAAGAGGCAATTGGCTCTTTTGTTGAGTGAATTCCCCAACTCAATTTCCGAGAAGCCTGGTTGCATGATATAACTCTAACTAACCAGGAGTCCATTTGCTTTAAACCATAGCCCTTGCCCTTTCACTTGCGTTCTGCTTTTAACGCCGAAGTAGAAAACTTGCTAAAATTAGGGATCATTGCTCTTTTCACGTCGGAATATTGCTCTCCCATTGTTATGATCAGAAAGCCTGATCACTCTTTCCGCATGTGCGTACACTTTAGTAAGCTGAACGCTGTAAAGGTTTTCGACGCAGAGTATATCCCTTTCATAGACCAGATCCAACATCTATTTGAAGAAGCATAGTTTACTTCAGGCATACTTTCAAATCCCTCTTAAGGCTAGTGCCCGAAAATACACCAAATTTCTCACAGAAAAAGGCCTTATGCATTTTAGGAGTCTTCCTTTTGGTTCATTTAATGCCTGTAGTAACTATAATCGCATGATGCGCCGGATACTGGATGGGCTGAATAATATTTCCTTTTACTTTGATAACGTTTACGTGGCCACGCGTACATGGGACTAACAGCTAAACTCCCTACCCTCCCTCCTCTATAGGATTCGTGAACATGGCCTTACTATAGGCCCTATAAGGGCCATTTTGACAACGGCAAAATTAAAAACCTTGGTTTCCACATTTTTGAAAATCAAGGGGCACCCCAACAAGAGAAGTTGAAATCCATCGCCGACATACCCCTTCCGCGAACGAAACTATTACGCTCTTTTGTCTGATCGACTTCCTTTCAAAGAGGCTTCTTTCAAAATTTCGCCGCTTTAGCCTCCCCCCCCCCTTATCTTTCTGCTAAAGAAACGTTCTCCAGACATCTCGTTTGGAACCCCCAGGCGACCGCCCACTTCCGTTAGCTGAAGGAAAAACTAACGTTAGCTCCCATACTGCGACTCCCGAACACGAGCAAACGATTTTGAATACGAACGAATGCTTGTAGTGAAGGCATCGGTTGTGTTTTGCTTTAGTATGAAGAAGATGACAATAGTTATCCCATTACGTAAGATAGCCGAAAGCTCTCGTGACTTGAAAGGAACTACGCGGTAATAGAACTTGAGGCTCTAGCGATCGTGTGGAGCCTGCAGAAAGTAAATACATATTTGTTAGGTAAAGAGTTCGTGATCGAAACCGACCATCGCCCATTGGCTTATTTAAAGAATTTAAAAGCCAGAACGGAAGGCTTATGCGTTGGAGTTTACTTTTAATGGAACACCATTTCCGAATCATGTACATAAAAGAGACTGCAGACTGTCTAAGTAGGAATCCGGTCGAGGATCCTTCCCATGCAAAGTATATTGTGTTAAGCCTTGTACTCCCGTGTATATAATCGATTCTGTGTACTCACTCCTTTTTAATAATCATAGAACTCCGTACTAACTGAGTACGTTTATGTTCCTTGGTTTACCTGTAAATATTTTTTGGTATATATTTGTCTTTTGTGTCTTTTTTTCGCGTTGTATTTTTCTTTTTTTGTATTAATAGGGTTCCACTACCCTTTTCATGACTGAATACTAATTAAATTGATTTTTTGTCACTCTCATTTAACTATTTACTGTATTGATTTATTTTGTTTTTATGTTCGCTGGTTAACGACGATACCCTGCTCCAAAGAATTAAATGAGAGTCATTCTTTGATAGCTTTGTCAACTCAAATTTAAATGCCCGCCTTTATTGTAGACCTATAGACCCAGGTCAAATGTTTTCCCATACACGAGTTACATGAGTGAGGATGCCTTTTTACCTCCTCTACGTATCGCGAAAATGTTATCTTCGGAAAGAAAGGCATGGGAGGGGATGCCCTAGAAGGATCAGCGTGAAAGGAAGACCTCGCGCAATAGCCCGCCCAACCCCTTCGCACTAAACCACGTGCTCCTTGGCGTGGGAAGTTTAGAATCTTAGAGAAGGAAGCAGTCCCTCGCTGTTTCACCAGGCTCGGCTGTATTTGCTTTCATACGTTCCTCGCTCCTCCCTCCCCAGCGATAACACCGAGTTCTCATCATATGCTCCCCTGGCTTTTCTATTACCCCAGGAGCGCAGCCGTACTAACCCTACCTCCATATCATAACGCAAACATTGCTGACCGATCAGACGACTCGTTATCTCGAAGTAAGTTTATATAGACTGACGTCGAGAATCCTCTAGGGACGGCTATGCCTTAGGGCTATCTACCAGACCAGAAACCTGGCTATTTAGCCTTGAGTCCGCCATTCCTTGAAGAGATTGAGAATCTGCCAGTTTCTCTATCCAGACGAGTTTTGTCTGTTCCCCCGCGAAGTCCGGCAATTCCTTTTCGAGTCCTACGTCGGCGTCAAGATCTCACCTTCAGATCTCTCTCCGTAAAGCTTTGGCCCCTGTTCAGAGGAAAGCTATCGAGCCACCTCTTTCCAGAGAACTATGCGGCCCCGTAATATCGTCCTCCCTTCAAGACTCTTTCGTGTCTAGGACTCCCTGCCAAATCACAGAACAGTCTCGTGTTTGAAATCCCATCAATCTGGAGCAGAGAGAATCGCGTTCTTCAACAAGAAGTGCTCAAAGCCACCATTTTCAAGTCCTCCTCGCTAGGACTCCCTGAAGTATCTTCTCGAAGACCAATACCTTTGGTCTTCCCCTACTCAAATCACCAACACGCTTCGAAGTAAAGCGATCTTGTGTTGTAACCCCCTGATTACACCCCGTCATTCATCACCCGCATTTACTTTTGAATTGACTGACCGCTTAATCGTAATTAATATCTCTTGTTAGATTTAACGTTAATTTTGCTCCTCACGCTTAACTCTGTCATATTATAAATTATCACAATTAACTATCTTTATCGAGTAATTTGTTCCCTCTTTTTTTGCATATATATATATATATATATATTGTCCCATTTATTATATAAAGTAAAATTATATTATGGAGTCTTGTTCTTTATATATCCTTTAAAATGCCACTTGGCAAGCAATTAGATAAATCCCGGTCGCTCGTAAATCGCACTCTGTATAAAAATCAAAGAGGCGGGTACCAACTCCTTTCAGTGCCCGAGAGCATATTACAGGCGGCCTAGGGTCGGCTACCTGCTTGTGTATGCGTCCTTGCGCCGAGCACTAATGATGTAGTAAATTATTGTCTCCCTGGGATTAGCCCGAGCAGGCTAGTGGGTCAAGTAACATGATCTTTGTTTATCAGGTCAGAGGTGTATATGGAGTACTCTGTAATTTTCTACTCACTTGCTAGTGGACAAGGGTGTGTGAAACACCCAAACTGTTCTGGAATTAACATGTCTTCAGGAAGTGTGGTTTAATTCCTCATATATATATATATATATATATATATATATATATATATATATATAAATATTAGAATACATCGCATTCACGCGACATATAGTCAATGCTATATATAACTATGTTGCTAAACATCTTGGAAACTTCGCCCCCGGTTTCACACAAATACTTATTTTACCAGTTCGTTTCCTCTGATTTCATTATGTTCACCTTTGCCCCGGAACCACGCCTAATAATTAATGTTATCCCGTTTTGTTATTTCTGATTTCTTTTTGGTTCGTCTTTTAATTCGCTTTTATTTACTGGAAGATGCTAGCTTCATTTTTCATTACTCATTTGAGAATGGCTGCTGACAGATGAAACTACTACTGTTCTCATATATATATATATATATATATATATATATATATATATATATATATATATATATATATATATATATATATATTTATTATTTATATATATATATTTATATATATTTAAATGCGGTTAAGGTAATGGCATTATTATACAACTGCTCTGCTTCAGGTCCAGCGGGTGATCCTATCCTCCTCGAACGGGTAACTACCCTTAAGGATGGCTCATCCACCAGCTCCCCAAACTAGTTTCAAATTAATAATAACAGTTTTTTGTGATGGTAAGCAAGGCGACATAAAGGGGTGACTTTGAAACCAGTTTTTTGCGGCTGGTGGATGGGCCATCCTTAAGTGTAGTCTTTCAGTTCGAGGAGGATAGGATCGCCGGCTGGACCTGAAGCAGAGCTGTTGTCTAATAACGCCATTCCCTTAACCGCATATAAATATATTTTCCATATATATATATGATAAATAACACCCACAAGGAAAACAGAAAAACGATTCCGAGCGCTTTCGTCGTTATTCTAAAAAAACTCTTCATGGAATAACGTAGGTCAGGAGAGACAATGTCTTAAATAGTAAAGAGTGGGGGGTTAATACGGCTACCTGGATCAAAATCCTAACTAGGGAGTATAAATTCTTTAAACACATTAATTTGTGATTTAATGTAATTAGATATGATAGGATCTAGGCTAAACAATCCAGGGCTAATATTAAAATTTCGGAAAGTATTAATAGAGATACTCTCCAAAATATTTCTTGAAATGAAGTTTGTAAATTTACTAACAGGTTTAAGACTATTCCAATTAATAGTATAATTCTGACTATAGATATGTAAAACTAATGCAGATTGTTGACAACAATTACGAACATTAGTTTTATTCTGTTTAACATTCAATTCTTTACCTGTCTGTCCATAATAGCATTTTTCACAATTATTGCAACCATTAGAATATACAATGCCTGGTTTAGGGGGTGAAGTTTTTACGAGAAGGCGATGGATAGTATTTTTATATTTAAAAATAACATTTATGTTTGAAGCTTTTAGTAAACGAGGTAATTTAATGAAACTTTGGTTAAAAGTTAAAACTAATAATACATTTTTGGCATGAAATTTAGGGATGTTAGGATTAGGTTGATAAAATGAACGCTAAGCAGAATTATAACAATTTTTAAGTATGTAGAAAGGAAAACACAAATTTAAACCTATATTATATATCTTATCAACCTCTTTTTCCAAATATTCGGGTAAAACAATTCTCAAGGCATGGAGAAACATGGAAGAGAAAACACTTCTTTTGATACTAATATGGTGATCAGAATAGAAATGGATGTATGAGTCAATGGCTATAGGTTTTTTATAAATTTCATATTTGAAACCTTGGTCTGTTCGGTGGATCAAAATATCTAAGAAAGAGATGGTGTTATCTTTTTCATTTTCTAAAGTAAATTTAATTGAGGGGACTAACGTGTTAATTTTTTCAAGAAAAGTATTGATACTAAGATCATACAGCCAGAAATAAAGAATGTCATCAACATAACGCATCGATAAAATAGGGGTTATGTTGGTCTGGGGAAATATTTTGGATTTAAAAAACTCCATATATACTCGTAGATTAGCGAGTACCGGGGACAAATAATTGCCCATAGCCATTCCAAAGATTTGACGGTAATATTTCCTGTCAAAGGTAAATTTACACTTGTTAATATAGAGGGAAATAAGTTTAATAATAGTTGAAGCCGGTATAGGAAGAACAACATTTACAAAGTACTCTTTGAGGAAATTTAGGATATCGGTTACGGGAACTTTTGTAAAGAGGGAACATACATCGAAACTAACCAAGCTAAAATTATCAGGTTAAGGAAGATCATTATGTTTCCTAATGAGATCGAGACTACTTACGATTATTAACGATTCTGAAAGCTCTCGGAATCGTTTTGCCATTTTCCTTGTGGGTGTTATTTATCATGCAAATGCGTAATGATTAACCACAATATACGAATCAGAATTTATTTTTTAGCACATAACTAGTTTCATCAGTCAGGGAACAATCTCAAGTATGTAATGAAAAAGGAAAGAGTTTCCTGTAATTCTAAGTAAGTTTGAAACTTCCATTATGCTTCATATTCGTTGATCCTGTATATCTATTCCGCCGTAATTCTAACCTGCAATGCCAACCTTCTGTACTGGCAAATAAGCAACTAATTAATGTGGTCGAAAAATTGGATGTTAAGGCAGCCCAAATTTCTGGGTGGCGGTATATCTGCGGTGTGGATTAATTAGACACCCACCTTAGGAAAGTCTTACAACTAGCTCAAACTTTTCCTCTTGGTGGTTTCCAATTTTTATAAAATCGTATTCATCCATTATTTAGTGACAAAATAACCTTTTTCTGTTGATATTTATTGTAAATATCAGTATCTTCTATTGCATAACCATATGCCATACTTGGTCGCAAACCTTGACACATCCCGATAGACGATATCCACGCTTTTCCTTTCCTTTATGCTTTTACAATCATCTCTATGAACTATGAAAACAATTAGTTCCATTTCGTTGCTTTTGGTTTTATGAAGCAAAATTTCCATTTGTGTAGCTAGATCATCTTGCTACCTTTAGATTTTTGGGATATATTCAGTAAAGGATCCTTCGACAGGTATGATAGCTCTCCCCAAAAGACAATGGGGTTATGCAATTTTTATCTCTTTGTTTTGTTCCTTTACAATTTTGTTTTCGAATTATACGTTGGAGTTTTCGTTCTCCTATTCCCTTTAGCTACACACATTTTCCAGAATTCACGTGATTCAGAATTCCTTTGTGGATGTTTCTGCAACTATTTTCTCGAAGTTTTGATCCTATTTTTCGCATTGTTTCTCGTATATTAACCTTAGCAATTATAGCTTCTGTCTCCTGAGTCCGTTAAATCTTTTCCTATTTGGTACTCCTCTTTGTAATTTCTCTACTATTTCTTTTCTCATCGGTACCAATTTCATCTTGAGTGGTTTCACTGAGCGGTGTCGTTAGTTACGTCCGAAGTTTATCTTTGTACTTCTCTCTATTCGCTCTGTAAAAAGTTTTGCATTTCCCTGAAGGTATCTAAATAGGTTGCCTTTGATAGGTATTATATTTGGAGTCTGGTTACTGATTGTTCTAGTAGTTGTGGATTAATAAGGTTAGCCAAAGAAATGTTGTCTTTGTAGCATATTCTATTAGAAATTAAGTTTCGATTTTTAGTCCCAGTCGTTGGAATATTCCTTCGTTAATCAAGATATTGAGTTGTCTTCCATATATATTTGTATATCAATTCCAAACCGCCACACAATGGGCGTTGTAAAGATCCATCAAGAAAACCGACACTCATAATTAAATAGGCGGAGGAAGTTATATACCAGGATTTAGGTTCGTCTAGGTGGCAGATAAGCTGTTGCAACTACGATGTCTTTAGTTTCTCAATATCAATTATCCTGATATATATTCCTTATTCGAAGGGAAGTAGCGCTGTTTCGTCCTTTGGTTTCGTTTCTGTTTTGTTTGGGATCTCCCTTTATTCAATGACTCGAATTTTTTTCTTTTAATGTGTTTTTCTACAGGTGACTAGAGTGAACGAATTTTTCGTAGCTTTATTGATTCGCGATGTTCAGTAAATCTCGTGTAAGATGCACGTTAGTATTTTTGCGTTTAGCGTTCGGTCTAAGTTAATCTGAAATCCAATCTTTGCTAGGTCTCTTAGCTATGGTAGCCTATACGTATCTGCTGTAAACTTTTGTGTTCCTTTGTGCATCTTACTCTTTACTTTGTATAATTCCTATCATTTAAGAAATGACCATGCTTCTTTGTCTTCCTTGGCAGTTGATGCTCTTTTTGGTTGCAGTGTTGCATGTGCGCTAATAATACTTTTCTGTTTCGCCTTGAGAGCAGATAATTAAGCGTTTTTGTGTCAGTTTTGAGTTGTTTGCTTCACAATGTGCTAGCATCTGAAGCAGATCTGGATGATAGTTAAGGCGTCTTCTTGAATGTGGGTGAGTGGGTGGGGGGTTCTCATATTGTAAACTAAAGGACTTTTTCGAAATTATTCGAAGCATTTCCCGTCGATTAGCTGCTTATTTTGAAAACTTGGGTGTTTTCTTTAATTTTAACTATTTCCTATATTTTTTAGCCAACGTTGGCTCTTCTGTAGCTCCTCTTTCCTTTCAGCCCTCATGTGTTTTATTCCCACCTATGATTAAATTTTCCGATCAAAGCAAAATTTTTGGAGATTAATTCGGCCTACCGAGAAGAGGAATTGCTGAACATACCTATTTTGGAGACAGATTACTGTGAACCTGAAGGAATCTATTAATTTAATCATGGGTGTTTCCTAGTCCGTGAATATGAGTTGCACAATTTTTTGTATTATTCTCATCTTTCTGTCTAGTATTAAATTTGGTTATTATTTCTTTTACGTTAATTACCTTCTGTGTAAGTTTTTTTACTTCTTATTTTAGCATATTTTGTACTTTGATCAAGTCTCTTTTTCTTTCTTGGCGGTCGGATGACAAAATGCGGAAAACAGCTTTGGGTACAGTAATTCAGTCAAATACTGAATAATGCTCGATTTTGCCTATTTCACCTCATGACCGCTCAAAATGAGGAAGAGTTTTGAACAAAGCACAAAAATAAATGTTAAGAAAATTAACCTGAGCTAACTTAAACAATCTTTCCATTCTTAAATTACCAGTTTGTGAAAATATACAAACATTTTGTGTCTACCGAAGTAAGAAGGGGCTTCGCCTATCATACCCCCTTTTGGGGGAAACTCTAATCCATCCCCAAATTATTTTAATCAACTTGTAGTATAAACAACTCGAAAGCACACGCATTATTGACCCTAATTTCGATAAATAACCTCAAAATGTTAAAAAATACGACTCTGGTCACTGTGAACTGCTCTAATGAGGTGTTTGAATTATATTTCACATCCATTACAAGCCTAAAGCTAGGATTTCCAAACCAAAACAAAAGTACATAGGAAAAGGTGACAAATTAAGTTGTATGGAAATTTTATAAACATTGTGAGGTTCATATACCTTTTTTTATAAAATACTTATCCACTGTGACGTGACCAGAACTAAGAAAAAAATATTGACATTCAAACTCTTATTAAGAGTATAACTGACTGCTCAATATATTCTATGTTGATGGATTTGCGAAATGTGCTTGAGACAATAGGTTTGATAATACTTACGAGTATTTTAAGCTATTACGGCTTTCTAAATATTAAACGCATTTGAGTGGTATTCTTTTAAAATCCATGGGGATCAATATCTCTTGAGCATGCTCCTCCCTTTCGAAGAGAAGGGGCTTTTCTTAGAGAATATCAGCTGCAAAATCTACCAGTTTCCACTACTGGAAGGACTTCATTTATCTGTCGCTCTACCTAGGTAGACTTATCCCTAACAATATTCCGCAGTTAGGTTTGGGCTCGATGTGGAGACTTGTTCTCCTATTCCTGGCTTCTTTACTGAATTACCAACTGTAATTCAGTCTTTATGGTGACCAAGCTTTGTAGTACCATAGAAATAAATAAGTAATCTATATAAATATGTAAAAAAATAGTTTAGAATAGAATAAAGAAGACAGCCAAGTAGAATGGGTTTATTTTATGTAGGAGATCCCTTGAAGGAAGAGTTCCCACATGAAGCAGCATTTGTATGCTCGGCGGATGTATGAGGTGATTACAGATTACTTTCAGGACATTCAGTATCCGCGTTGAGGCATCTTTCCATGTCTGTTGCTTTTCTGTACACTTTTGTGACGTAAATACTTCACAACAGTCACGTAATTATTAACACTACACTTTCGCGGCGTTTGTCAAGCCACATGAAAGATGGAGACCCCAAAAATCATATGGAGAATGTACATAACACCAGCTTAGCGAGGGATATATTATTTATTAAAACCACAATAAAAAAGGAGGAAAATCAAGCTAGACTGAACACCTTAGAAGCCATCTTAATTAACGAAGATAGGCCAGCTATCACCCTCCAAGCTTCGGGCTGGAATCGAACATTAAATTTATTTTAAAATTCCGTTCACACCGGAGTGGCCCGTTCTATTGACATAACGTTTAGCCTAGGAGGAATAAATATCCCCTAAAATCCGTTTTCTTTTCATTCGCATTCACCACTTGGATCGCCTTCTCGCTGAATCACTCAAGCTTGGTAAAGCAATCACCGAAAGCATCTCCACTTTTCCTTAGAAGATAATTTTCGCCATCGAGGTTGGAAGTTTAAATACAATGGAAGTCACAAAAATGTAAATCTGTAAAACTGGAAGAAAAATAACACTCGTTAAAAGAAGATTTGAAGATAGGAGATCATCTCAACCTCAACCACATCCTTATTCTTATTTTTTATTTTAATTTCATATATTGTCTCCTACAACTTTTCTCCACCAAACTCCAAATTTTCCAATTCGGGAGGTATTAAAACAGAGAGAATTAATCATTTTTATTAGGCGCATCATACTCATAATAACTGCCTAATTCCCCATCCCCAAACCCCAACCTAATCGATATGCCTTGTGTCGTGGTACAACCACTCTATACCATACACGAATCCTATATTATGTGGGAAACGGAGGTGACTTAATCACCAACTGCAAGACGAAACGTTGAAAGACTGTTTGCAGGGATTAACGACCGACTAGGAAGTCACACTTGAGGCGTTGAGTTTCAAATCCTAAATAATCAGACAGAGTGCATAAATGGTCGGCGTGATTTACTTGAATAGTTCGAGAGTTAGTTAAAGATGAAGCCACGAAATATAATTGTATTTACAAAGATTAAAATAAGAATAATGATAGGCAAAGGGCAATTATTTAAATTGAAAGAGCCTATTGATAATTATTATAAGGAGGGATTCTCAAATGGAATTAATTGATTAATGTAACTAGGCTCAGATCAAAACGGGCAACTTGACAAAACTAATAATGGAGGTGCTTCCAGTCTTACCTGCCGATGGCATCGAGGAAGGTCCTTCTAGCGATGAGGAAAGTGGGGAACAATCCGATAAGGCAAGTTGGGCACGTTCAGAATGAGGCAGATGGACCACGATCTGAACCAACCTTACGATGAAGATATCCAAACTTCAAAAATGATGTTCGACGGGAAATGTGGGAATTCTCGCAATTGCACTGAAAGAGGAATCTTCTTTTCCTCAAAGGTAATCGATGGAGATTTTCTTCGATCCGATTAAACGAAGGGAGACTGTTGCGCAAATTCAAAGGTTTTCTGTTCACACAAGCTATCAATTGACTTGGGTAGATTCACAGCTAAAGATGGCTGCTGTCTGAAGAACGCTCACTGGACGAGAGGATAAGGACAGCCTTAAGGTGTGGGTTGGACTCTTTGAACTACAGAATAAGCCGAATATTCTGGAGGGGAAATGGGAGTTTGGAGAAAGGAGTCACAAGCTCCAGACATCTTAATCCGGAGGCGGAGTCGATTCATTATTTAGCAGCAAGGGGCGAGCCAGAGCGGCTCTTTCACACCTCATCACCAATATGTGGGGGGAGGAGGCTTGGAACGAGTTCGCAGGATTGGGAAATATTTTCACAACTTGCTCAGAAGTCGAAAATTCGAGAATTTTGGAACAGGAAATGACGTCGTCCACGGTAGGGATACCATAACACGTGATCTCTGAAAAATTGGGGGGGTGCAGAGGTTTGTTCTTTAACACCCCTCCCTTTGATTCGATGGAACTTTTCTGAGAGAGAGGGTAGAACAAGGAACATCTCAAATTTGGATAGGATTAATTATTTTTAAGGCATTAGCCTGATAAAAAAATGGCGACCTGATCTGTATTCGACAGGCTTTCAAAAAAGGCTATTATATTGATCTGAGCAAAAATTAATGTAAATGGGTCGACCAAGAAAAATTACATTTAAATTAAGGAACAAAATTAGAACTTTGTCTAAAAGGGTATTGGAACAACAACCCACACAAAAAAACCAGTATATTAAATAAGTAACTACAAGGACCAGAGATATATGTACAGAAAAAAAGAAAAAGTAAATTAATATATACCTGATTAGCTTACGGGTTTACAGCCGACCTATAATTTAGTGGACTAGCCAGTATTGTCGGCTAATGTATTTCGGCTAAGATTAGCAGCTATACAATTTTCGGTACCACGTATATACCAAACTTTGAACTGATATTGTTGAAGTATCAAAAGCCATCGCATTATACGTTCGTTCTTGCATTTAGTATTTCAGAGGTACGAGAAAGGACGATGATCAGTCTCGACAATAAACTCTTTCCTATTAAATACATGCTAAATTTGGTAATACTCCATACTATAGCCTAAAGCTTTCCGTTCTATTATCAAGTTATTACGTTCACGAGGCAGTAGCTTTCGGCTCGCGTAAGCTACCGAATGGCTTTCACCTTGGTCGTAGTACTGGAGCAGCACGCATCCTATTCGTTCGTCACTCGCTTCCGTCTGGATACCGAAGTGCTTAGATGGATTAGGGAGAGTCACAATGGTGGCGGACACTAGCTTGTCCTTAAGCACCTGGCATCTGTCAGTAGCTTCGGGATTGCATGAAAGGTGATATGAGGATCTCTTCTGAAGGAGGGCACATAAAGGGGCGGAAATAGACGCGAAGTTAGGGATAAATCTACCTACGGTAAAAGGAGGTCGATCCCATGAATGATCTCAGTTGTTTCTTCGTGCGGGGAAGGGGCATCTTAACAATGGCTCTCACCTTTTCGTCCTGGCGGGCAATCTGATTTTTCGATCGAACAAGCTCTTGAGTAGTAGGGACGATGTTATGCTCAAATTGATTGGAGCAACCGGGAGTCTCGGGGATGACACCTTTAAAGCCATTTTGTAATTGCCGCAGCTGACCCTTTTGAAGAGGTGCTAGCCTTGGAGAGATATCCATTTCGGGCCATGGTAATTCCGGAGATCTAGTTAAAGATGGGATAGGATAATTACCATTTTGTTCAATGCATACTACTTGTACAACATTGAGGGAGTCAGCCGGATACATTGCTTCCAAAGGGGACTCTTCATCGAGGACTACAATATTGTTGAAACACGCACGGCGGTGATATTTTTTTAACATATTAATGTATAAAAACCTTATCTCCTGAGGGGGTTTGAATCAGGTAATTCACTGGTCCTTTTATCTCTAGAATGGAAAAGGGGCCCTTCTTCTGGCTCAGGAGTTTGTTACTCTTCGTGTGAAGTACCAACAGCACCTCCTCGTCAGGTTTAAGTCTTTTTTCCTTCGCCTTTAAATCGACATAAGTTCGATATTACTCTAAATTTCGCTCAGCATTTTAGGGAAAAAAAATCAAAGAAAATACTTGTAAATAATCATTTTCGGTACAAACAGACAAAGAAGCAGGAAATTAGAGACTAAAAGAGGAAATGGTATTTTTGATAAAAGAGCAACAAGAAGAAAACTGGAAAGAATTCGCGAACAAAATAGAGCCACGGAAAACCTAAGTGAGGCCTGGAGAATGATAAAAACAATCAAATGAAAATGACCAAAAGAGCCAATAAAAATAAGAAATAAACAAAATAAATACCTCAAAAGCAAAGCAGAAAATGAAAAAAAGTTTAGAGGAAATTGTCAACAAAAATTATACAATAGAAGAATAAGATGATGAGCGCTTAGAAGATTCGATGTGAGTACAGACGTGTAGGCGGGATTAGGAGCTTTAATCATTCTGGAGGAGGTAAAAAGAACAATTGCCTCCTTTAAACCAAGGGATCTGGAAATACCGGGCCCACAAAACAAAACTACGAAAAAGCGCCTGAAAAGATACAAATATATATTAAAAATCTATTCAATGCATTCCTTATTATCGGTGCCTAAGCACGAATCTTTAAAGAAGCAAAGATGGTTTTCCTTCACAAACCAGGAAAATTACAGACCAATATCGCTGCTTAATTTTATGGCAAAATGTATTCGTTAAAATACTGAATACGAGAAGACTCAGGGAGATACAACAAACACCAGTACAGCTTCAGGAAGATAAGAGACGCAACTTATGGCGCTCGCGCAATCACAACCGAAAAAATTGCATAGGCCAAATTTGAAAAAGGATATGTGGACGTGGTACTCCAAAAATGTCGAGAAGGCCTTCGATAAGGTGGAGGGCTTAAGATACAATCTCCTTCAACCCGATCCCGGCAACCGGATGGAGAAAATACTGGCTAACTACATAACAAACAGGGAGGCGTAAATTGACATTGAAGACGAGGAAGGACCCAAATTCCAGCTAAAAACTGGGGTGCTTGAGCACTACTTTGTACTCGATGTACCCAGCGAATATAGCACCTCCATTAACACCAGACTGAATGAATGTGCAATACACCGACGACATCAGCCAGCCGATCACCACTCGGGCCACAAATCCCAGATGGCGAGCTATGTCATCAGATCAAGAGATATGAAAAATAAAAGAATTCGAAAGGAGATGGAAAATTAAAACCATGTTGAACAAATTTAAAATAATCCCAATAATGAGAGTACAAAAAGACGGGATAACCATCAGTGGCAGGGAAAACAGGTACACAGCCGAAGGAAAAGTGCTGGGCCTGCAGATGGGGGTAAGAGGATATCACGCCCATATTAAGGAGAGGCCAAATCAAGGCCAAATCAGGAATGAGATTGATATTCAGCCTGAAACATCTGGATTAGAAGAGAAAAAAAACGCTCTACAAAGCAGTTGTAGAGTCGGTGCTAGTGTATCCACCGATCCCCATCCACACAACAACTAAGACAAACAAACAAAAATTGCAAAGAGTACAAAATAAAGCCGCCTACCTTATAACTAATACAAGGAAGCCGAGAAAGGAAAAGACTCCTCAAAATAATGGATATGGGAAGGCTGGACCCAATAAATAAAATTTTTGAGAAACGAGCCAAATAAATCTGCCCAAAAAATGAAGTAAATAACCAAGAGACTATAAGAATTCTAGAAATAGAAAACATCAATTACGACCGTCAAGTCTTCCCCAGCAATAGGCTCCGCCTACGGCGCCAGGAAGACCCAATAATCACCTAAAAAAACCCCGCCAAAACTATCACAAAGGCATATATGCCTGAAAAGAAAAAACAGGGATAAAACTGCATAAATTAAAGAAATTTAGAACAACCTAACAAAAATTTAGAAGAAAAGCTACATGAACAGTAATAATACCGAATTTGTAATCAACTTAGAAGAACGTTACCGAAAGGTACCCAAAGCAACAAAATTAAGATTTTCACATAGATAATAAAGAAGACAAAGAACAAAATACTTAGAAGCAACCAATAAAAAACACAATTAGACGAGCATTAAATAGAGAAACATCAGAGGAAAGAGATCACCCAGTACCCTGGCAAATTTAATTTTCCATTCTCTCACACACACTAACACTACCCCCCCGTATATATATATATATATATATATATATATATATATATATATATATATATATATATATATATATATATATAACTCTCATGCTATATTCTAACTATCTCACCTTCTTGTCTTACCTATTCTTTCCATTCCCATTTTCATTCTGACTCAACTATTCTTTACCGATAAAGGAGGAGGGACACTCTGAAGATGATCGCATAGATCGAGAGCTCCGCAATTAAAGTCAAGTTTGGTTTCTACCAAACACATTACATTTAAAAATGAGATGAAAGTAGGAGAAGTTGTTTACTATCTAGAAGATGAACTAATAACGATAATAAAAATGGAAAGTTTCAAAGAAAATTAATAAAGGCGAAATATACTATGGTCTTTAACAAAATTTGCATACAAGAAAGTCTGCTACCCATTTATACTGATATATATATATATATATATATATATATATATATATATATATATATATATATATATATATATATATATATATATATATATATATATATATATATATATATATATATATATATATATATATATATATATATATATATATATATATATATATATATATATATTTATATATAAAGGTTGTTCCATTAAGACGGATCAAATTTAGCAGTAAATAATCAGTGTTATTTCTTAAATCCATTTATTATCCTATTTTTTCAGGATGCGCGACGAGGCTCCACAAGGACGCCCGTCCCTCAGCCTCTTTTCTCAACCTCCAACGTTTCAAAAAGGATAACTTCTTTATTAATTTACATTTGAACGCATGATCAATAGTTGAACTCTATTATTGGAAGTTTGAACTTCCCCAAAAGATTTTTTCAGCTCTCTCAGCAGCTAGTCTGGTAGATTGTTCATTATATTCAGACCAGCACCACTAGAGACACGTTCGCTGACAAAATTTGAGGGCGTATCAGCAACGCAAGACCTTGTGACTAGGAAAGATCAGGATACATCTCCGCATGCTTCTTCTTCAGTGAAATGCATTTTTCTTTGAGGTACTAGTTATTGATTTTTGATGCCTGCTGATGGAGCTGCTCATCTTCATCCTCACTGCTTGAAGATATATTTGCATTCATAACTCCGGTTAGAGTGGCGATTGTAGGTGGTTTTGAAGCATCGCGTGGTGTAATTTTTTTTTGGGACTGTTTGAGACCTGCTTTTACCAATTTCGTGAGAAGCAGACTTTAATTCTCTCCTTGATTAACTAAGAACTTAATTCCTTGAATTTCTGTAGCTGAGGATGCTAATACTCTCTTCAGAATAGTTTCCTTTGGAATGGCGTCCGCTATTTATGAAAAGTTATTGCTGTTTTCTTGGTGATACCTTCAAACGGTTGAGTACAGTGATGCAGTTGTTTAGATTAGCATTGTCTTGGGATTTTAAGGACTTGATTTTAGTATTGAGCTGGCGTACAAGCAGAGTGTTTCATTAAGAACTTTCATCCTTATCATAGTTTGCAGTTATGTTCGAGCGGGTGGGAACATCATGTTTTACAAAAATTCTGTTGAGCATTTATTCTAGTTTGTAGTTTCTTGAGTTCTTCTTGAGCCATGATTGAATGAAAAAACGGGGCCGCAATTGACCTAAATTTTAGATAAGATTAATGAGTGATTTTTGATTGGAAAGCTATGTTGAATGTTAAGGTGCAGTTGATGACTGGTAGAGTTTGTGTTATTCACACCAGAAAGAAACAAAACTTTCTTGATATTGGGACCAGCATCTCTCATGACACAGTGAAAATCATCCGTAGGCAGGTTTCATTTCACCAACAGTCAATGAAATAATTCACTTAGATATTCACCTGTGTAACGTTCGGTGAGCGGTTCAGCGCACAGCATGAAACTTCATGGTTTGAAATCTTGGTCTACGGCATGACAAGTCAGAGATAACAAATAAACTTCCGATTCAGTATCAGACTGTAAAAGTCTAGGTATATCCATACATTAGTGTATAGATAAATACACCGACACAGCTGCGTGTCCGGCCCTTATTCCAAATTTGCCTTTCGCATCGAATCTCCCTCACCCCTTTTTGCGCCGCCATAAACGCGCAGGTCGAGACGAAGAAAGCGCGAGTCGCGGTGAGGCGTAAATATGTCGCATGTCTGGCAGCAGTCAAAGGGTCGTTCGCGCAATGATACGGATTTTAGGAGAATTCGGTGCTCTCTCTCGATTTTAGCTCATGAGGGAAATAAGAGGGTAAGTTCTCCCTGGAGTCAGGCAAAAGATCTTGGACCTACGTTGTGTGTCGAGCTATTCTAAAAAAGAAAACAGTTAACCCGTTGCAGGCAAAAAAACTTCGAAGAATTGGTTGTTGCCGTCACGGTACTTGTAGGCGACAAACTTCTCTCAGCTGCCCCATTCTTCTAAGTCAGAGGTTACACGGGAGCTCCCTCTTCGGATTATTCTAAACGCAGCTAGGTAATCATTTTGGGCTACCCACTTCAGCAGCCAATAATTGGATGGAACACTTCGAGGAGAAGAATTCCGAACTGAGTCACAGTCTAACTCTTCTTCGCGATCCGGTCTAGGATCATTATATCAGGACGCCAGTCTAGGATTAGCCAGTGTCGTGGTATAGATCTATATACCATACATACATCTATTATATTTGAATTTAGAGTGCGCGGGGTTTTCCTTAAAATAAGTTTGGGGAGGCCAAGGGCCGGTTACAAGGTCAGATCCATGTAGGGAAGGGCTAGTCCAATAGATGCGACTTTAAATCTTTGCAAGGGCCGAGAGTTCCAACTCTCACCTAGTTACAGTCTGTTACACGGCTATGATGAGCTCAAGGGTCAAAAAGTAAAGGAGTCAGACGGGCATTCTTACGGAGAGAAGATTTCTTAACTAGTTCTAGGGTGGATATTTGTTTTATCCAAGAAGAGATACTCGGTTTTATCTCACAACTTTTCCTTGCCTTCAGCGTATAATAACCAATTCGAGGAGGAGTAAGATCGCCTGCTCTCGTGAGCTTCTCTCACCCAAATCTATTAGCATTTTTCCTCACACGGGTACATATGGACGCTTGCCAGCGAGGGAGCTTACACAATAGAAGTGGGGGGCTATCTCCCGTCATTTGAGTAATGGCGAACGCGGCCCAGGTGGCGTTTGTCTCAGCCT
This sequence comes from Ceratothoa steindachneri, assembly GCA_963969495.1. NCBI lineage: Eukaryota > Metazoa > Arthropoda > Malacostraca > Isopoda > Cymothoidae > Ceratothoa > Ceratothoa steindachneri. Next base: position 116,893,725 of record OZ018326.1, read on the forward strand.
CTCCCAGCGTGGCTGGAAAGGGGGGGAGACTTTTTGTCTTGTTTAAATACTAGGAGTGATAAGGGCGGCATTCTATGAGCCCGCTCCCTTGCTTCCTCACGTTTTGAGCTTCGAAAATTGCTTGTAAACGACAACGAGGCAATGCTTAAGGGCGACGTTATTTCTCCCATCACGTGCTTGTTCCCTCACATGCCCCTCTTTTCGAATGTTGGACCTTTTCTAATTAAAAAAAAATTAATAAAGGGAGAAAAGGGACAACCCGATACTCTTTTAAGTGAGGGAAGGAATGCGAATCAATCCGACTCGTTTTCTACAGAAGCATAAAGGAATCATACACAATATACATACGCCGTTACCAAGCTATACACTATAAACAGAAAATTGATCAGCTTATTTAAAAATTGTCATGAGACCACACAGAATACTATACATACTACCAAGAAAAAAGAATATTTAATAAAAGACATAGATATATAAGAAAAATCTAAAACCACACGACCTATGTTTTCCACTTGGAGAGTTTAAACCCAAAAGAAAACAAGAAAGATAACGGGGACATTCCCAAATCATATCGCAAGGACAGTTATTCTCACTTTATAAATATATAAAAACTACAAAGAAATGGCCGTAAACAAAATGATCAGTTATCCTTAAAAGAAAATAAGTAAGAGTACCTTAAATTCTTACGGATATAAATATATACATACAACTACCAAACATTTGTTTAGGCCCATTTTTCACGGAAGTAATCTGGATTAGTGGGTAACGCATTTCTGCTGAGGGAATCGGCCATCAGATTATCTGTCCCTGAATAGTTCTTTTCGCGGGGTAATAGTTTACGACTAGCGTAGGCAACAGGATGAGTTCTGCCTCCGTCCTCATATTGAAGTATCACACAATCAAGGCCTTCGTTGCTGGCGTCAGTTAGAAATCTGAACGATTTTTCAGGATTGGGCAACTTAAAAATGGGGGCAGAAACTAATTTCATTTTCAGCGATTTAAAATTAGCGGTGGCAATCGGGGTCCAAGTTATTGAGTCTGGGAAGTTATTCGGTTCATCAGAAGAACGGTATATTTAAGCGTCCTTCACGGTGTCTTCGATCTTCCGATCAATTCGCCCCGTTCGAATCTCTACCTTTCTTTCTTTTTCGAACAGGGGACTAAGAGACGGAGCTACTTTTGCTCGCTCGCAAAGGCTTGAGAATTGAGCTCTTCATATTTTGAGTGCTACAGAGGAGATAGAGGGGTCCAAGGCGTAGCTCTCTTTGCTTTTGTGCTAGTTCCTTTTCCATCTGTATTCTCCTTTCTTCTACTTTTCTTCTTATAATTATTGTTCTTTCTTCTGTTTCTTTTTCTATCTGTCTTCTTCTTGCTTCGTCTTCTATTTTATCTTTATTCTTCTTTCTTCGCCTTCCTTTTCTATGTATTTTTCTTCCTTTATCTTCTTTTTTATCTTTATTTTTCTTTCTTCGGCTTCTTTTTCTATCCGGCTTTTTCTTTCTTCGTCTTTTGTTTTATCTTTATTCTTCTTTCTGCGGCTTCGTTTCTATCTGTCTTATTCTTTACTCGTCTTGTAACTTAATTATTATTCTTCTTTCTTTGGCTTCTATTTTCCATAAGGGCAGGAGGATTACACACTCACTCTGAGCCTTGGCTAATTCTGGGATTAGAATTCCCTTACATTCTGAGTTAACTGGAACTTCGAGGGGTCATGATCCTGGGGTTCTTTTCTTGCTCCTGCACATGTAGTGACCGGCTGGGACACTGGGTTAAGGAAGATTTGAGGACTTTGTCCAATTAGTACTGAAAAGAATTTAATTGGGGCCTGAAACTGCTTCGGCCCAGCTCTTAAAGTACTGACAGTCGATGTAGCACCTGACGATTGGTAAGCGGTTGGAACGTCCTAAGTAGTTATGGACTACTATGAATTTATTGTGGTCAGGGGACACAGGGAAAAAAGCTTCTCAGACACTATGATGCACGTACACCCAGTAACATGAACGATAGTGGGCGTACAACAGCTGTTTACACTGCCATTCTCAAATTCACTTAGTGACCAGCGGGCCTTGAGGAGATGAAGGACTGGGGGTTTAACGGGGAGAATAGGGTGAGCGGCAGCGTCTCTTACTTGTTCAACCTGTTGAGGGGGGGTTGCTCCGAAATGTAGAGTTCTGGGGACAGTTTGAACTCATGTACTTCTCTACTTCGCACGTATAGCATACAATGGGTCTCTTTGGGAAGGATACTAGAGGGAAAGACTTGAAAGGAGGCTTGACGTCTCTAGGTTCTGTGGAGGAAAAACTTCTTGGTTTCAAGGGGCCTAGAATTTTCACGAACTTCAACATGGAATTTTGATTAAATCGGGGATTTTCTGGTCCGATTTAGGGGAAGGGGGAGAGGGTTTCTTGGAGTCCTTAACGTACAACTTATGACTTGCCGCGAAGACGTCTGTTTCTTCAACGCCTTCCCTGAAGGATCGACAACGCTGGTCCTTCACGTCTGCCCGGATCTCTGGGAGCAGCAAATCCAGTAACTGGTCCCTTAAGACAAAATCTAATATTGACTCATAATCGGGGAAAATCTTTGACGACTCTAGCCTAAAACTTAAGCTTTCTTTGGAGAGTATACCCAAACTGTCGGAAAGTTTGACCCAGTAGGATCCTGGTGCAACGAAACTTATGGTGGTAGTAAGCAGAGGTCATATTATTGGCTTCGAGTAATTCAGCCTTATGGGTAGAATAATTATTTGTGCATTCTTGGGGCAATGAGATGAAGATATCTTTTAATTTCGAGCTTGTCGAGGGGAACAATTTTGCTACTCTTTCCTTTTCCAAATCAATGTGATTGATTTCGAGAATTTTCTCAAGATGCGTTAGGAATAAGGAAAATTCCTTGCCCTCCTTAAATATCGGGAGTTTAAGGGGGACACTTTGCGGTGCTTCCGATCTGCCACTCACTGATTGAGTTTCTTCTTGTGCTTGCATCATTTCCACTTCGTGCTGGCGTATTTGTTGCCTTTCTTCATGTTCTAACTTACGTTGTCTTCTTCTTGTTCACGTTTTCTCTCTTCTTTTTCTTGTTCTACTTTCTCTTCACTTTCTCTTTCTTCCCTAACATGTTTTTCTTTATTTTGAATATTTCTACCAAATCTATTCCAGACCGTCCAAGAGATTCGCCCTGCGCTTCAAAAACTTCAAATGAATCAATATTTTATTTTTTCAATTTTCTTCAAGATGGCGCGATTAAAAAACACACTTACTCTCATGATACTACCCTAACCTGAGAAAAAGAGAATCAGGACACCTCCATCATCCTGAAACTCCAAAACCAAAGAAGATTGCGGATTGCCGAAGCCTTCATTATTCAAATGAAGAAACCGGCGATTAACGTGAAACTTAAGCCGGAAACCATACTTCCTGCATCTTGGCGTCTCCGAGTTGACCACCGTTAAAAGAAGCACGTTTTCAAATCTCAATTTTCCTTTGCCTCCTTTGCCAGAAAACTAGTTCGGAGCGAAAAATAGTCAAACTTTAACTTTGACTTGCTGTAAGAGCAGATGTGTGTAGGAGATAGAGTTAGGCTGCGTGGACAAATAGCGGAAAATAGACCAGTGGTGAAAAGAGAAAAAAGTTTGGAAGGATGCAAATAGATGCTAGTGCCTGGTGATCAGGCCTATCTCTTTAAAGTACTTTTGTTTTTGTGGTTACTTTGTTGTCTTTGAGTTAGATTATATATATATATATATATATATATATATATATATATATATATATATATATATATATATATAAGGTGTCCCAGAAAAAAAGTAACCGTACTTTGAATTAGTATAACTAAAAACCTATTAAAGATTTTTGAGTTTTGCAAAATAAAATAAATTTTCCAACTATTTATCTGTCGATTCTGGAAATCTCACTAAATTCCCTTTTACGATATTGATACACTAATGGGTGTAGTGAAGGAGGCTATCAAAATTATGTTTATGCAAGGAAGTAAAATAAAGAAACTTCTAAGTTTGAAATCAACAAATATATTTAAATATATTTTAAACAAAAACACCTCTTCATATGAATAATACAAATTATTTTTTTAATTTTCTAAGCACCGTTTCCTTCCACATGTCGTCCATTTCTTTGATCGCATTGATTGAACAACCTTTTTGATTAACTTGTAATTTTCCTAAAGTCTATTGACTTCACTTTTGTTGCTTTGCGATGAAGTAAAATACACTTCATTCTTTAGATATCACTATAAGAAATAATCGCAGGGGATCTTGGGGGCCATTCAATTGCATGATTCAGCGCGACAATGCGGTTGTCAAACGTTTCTCTTAATTTTGTTCTTACAGCAAGCTGTCTATTTGCTGGGGCACCGTCCTGAATCCACCATAGTCTATTGAATTGATTGCCATAAATCTGGCAGAGTTCCGGAAAGATCCTTTCGTTGATCATGCTCAGGTAGGCAGCACCATTAAGTTATTCTTGTAAAACAATGGGCCGACAAGATAGCCATTCCCGCATATTCCGATCCACAGAGATATTTTCTGTTGACAAATACGTGGGTCAAAGTTGAATGCTGTAGGGTAGTTCAGCGGCGCATATTGCGGAATATTATGGCTATTTACCTTTCCATTCATGAAAAAGGCTGCCTCGTCACCAATCACAATGTTTTCCAAGGAACGAACAGGTTTATGGAGAAGCCATTCCACAGATTGTCCACGACGAGGAAAATCAGTTTCAAGAAGCTAGTGTCTTGCATGCATCTTATAGGGATGCCATTTTAAGTCATGTTTAATAATCCGGTTAAATGATGACTTTGACAATTGTAACCCATTCCTTCTGACTGATACATGTGGATTTTGAAGAGGTTTCATTTGAACATTTTCGATATTTTCTGTTGTTCTTATGGTTTTCCTACGATCCGAACGACCTTTATTTAGATTTAAGCATGTTCCTTCATGTTGGTATTTGCAAACGTTTTTCCAAATTGTAGGTTTGCTTGGTGGGTGCCTACCTGGAAAACGTTGTTCAAATAAATTTTGTACTTGTTTAATCCTGCCAGTTTTAATAAAGTTTGTGACTACACATACACGTTGATATTTAGTTAACTACATGATTAAAAATGGTTCTATGGAAGTAAACTTTGGACAGAAACGTTTTGATTTGCTTAGTAAGCAATAATGACGAGACCATACCACAATGTGGCTGAAAAACCACTGTAAATTGGCGTAGGCTTTGTTTGAAGAGTCGCACAGTAACCTAGCTTACCTAAGCTTCCTATGCTTCTCTTGAAAGTGCACAGTAGCCTAGCCTTCCTAGCCTTCGTTTCATTATTTTACTTCCTTGCGCAAACATATTTTTGATAGCCTCCACTAAACCCATTAGTGTATCAATATCATAAAAGGGAATTTAATGATATTTCCGGAATCAACAGATATATGGTGGGAAAAATAAAATACTTTTTGCAGGACCCTAAAATCTCCAATAGTTTCTGAGTTATATCAATTCAAAGTACGGTTAACTTTTTTCTGGGACACCTGGTATATATATATATATATATATATATATATATATATATATATATATATATATATATAATATGGCGTTCAACTCATTTGTCCTCAAAAAACAATTAATGTCCTTGGGTATGATATGCACATTTGCTGTTGTGGTAATAATTACTTTATTAATTAATTTAGTGTTGTGTTTAGTGTCTTTGTATTATCGTATATCTTGTAGTGAGTGTAATTCGTGTTTTTGCTTTTTAGTGGATGTCTTCTTCGGTAAATTTTGGACTTCATCGGGGAAGGTTTCAAAGTTAGGTAAGCTTTTTCTTGGTCAGATATCATCATCCAATTCACGATTAACTATTTCCTGCATATTCCTTGTCCGTTCTTATATGACAATGTGAATGAGACTTAACCCCGCCTCCCGGTGCAGCTCTTCCTGGCCTCTTCACTCATGTCTGTATGTGCCTGTAATTAGATACGTACATTTACCTGCACCACTTGTAGTTACCTCTTTTGTGTCTTCGAGACGAACAAGAGGGCAGAAGCAGGGTATAGCAGCGTCGCTCTTATAAGTGCATTGTACATCTTTTGACGAAGATTTCTGAACCTATACGTATAAAGTTTTGACGACAACAGTGGCCTTGGTGATTCTTCCTTGGACGTGCTTCTTGTACCCGGATGTAGTAATCTTTATTTCGAGTACATTGCACTCCGAGGCGTAGGGAAAACGTCTATCCCACAACCTAATGTCGTAAAGTAGTCTCCTGCCTATGGGAACTACTTTGACTTTTCGTGGTTAATGCGGATCTTCCACCGGGCCTCTTTGGTGTTAAGATTTTCAATTTCTGCTGCTGTTATACGACTTTGCCAAGGCGCATTCACCTATGGACAAGTGATTATCTGGATGTTTATCGGCGAATTGACTGTTGAGGCAAGTGAGGCTTACAGGGGCTGGGACATCAACTGTGTAAATCAAGTAGAGAGTGGAGGGACGGGCACCTCCCTGCGAGAGGCCCGCAATCAGCGGAAACTTTGGTCCGCACGTGCAACCTAAACTGATGTACGCCGCTCTCTCCATTACATAGTCCCAGAGAGTTCTTTCTAAGTTTTTACTTAGGCCCAGTCGTAAGATCTTGTACTGCATTCCCCGTAGCCACACCTTACTAAACGCCTTTGATAGATCCCGACAAACAATATCCACGTGACTCCTTTCATGTTTTGCTTAGGCTAGCTTTTCCGTGATGATATTAATCGCAATCTCCGCACTTCGCTTCCTCCTAAACCCGAATTGATGTGGGTTGAAGAAGGAGTTCTCCTTTAGCTAAGTCACCAGTCTTCTGTTGAGAACGTTCTCTTCGAGCTACCCGCCAAATTCTAAAAGTGAAATTTGCCGATAGCTCTCCTTCAACGTTGGGTCCTTTCCGTGCTTAGGCAAGAAAATCTTCTTAGCCGTTTTATAAGCATTTGGAAAGTAACCCGTGTTCAGACAGGGTTTATATATTCTTTTCATCCCTTCGATGATATTGGCTGGTACCTTTTCAAAGTTTAGCGTGGAAAGCTAGGATTGTCCTTCGGCTTTTTGTCGAAATGAGCGGAGCGCGCCGAGTAGTTCTTCTTTGGTAATCTCGGCGTCTCCGTCGCGCTGTCTCTCCACTTGGTGGTGAGGCTGCGTCTTGTGTATTTTTTCGTTAAGCTCGTTGATGATGTTGGTTTCAAACTCTAGGTCATAGTCTTCGTTTTCCTTTTCAGTTATACTGCAGATTTTTTCCAATAACTTTGGAATAACTCTTCAATTCTCCCTTCTTCCGTATCGATATTTCCATCTACCTTTTGTAGCTCGATCTTATACTTCTTCCCAGTCGATCCTTTGAGATTTCTGATCTTTTTACAAAATATTTGAGAGTTGCTTCGTGATCGAGGCTATCGATCGCATCATCCTATCGTCTCCATTGTTGTTCGATGATCAACTCGTTTAGTGCTTCTTTGACTACTTTACTGTGTTGCATTGAGTGAACCGATGCATTCCTGATGTTGACCTCATACAATAACTTAAGCTCACGGTATAAATCTTTCATGTATTCCGTCTATATGTAGGTAGACATGGCCCTATACTCAGATGTAGGGACACAAGCCTTATCTACGCTGATGAGATGGTTATTGAGGTCGTCGAGTGCCTTTCTCAATCTCCTCGAGTATTGATTCGTCCAAGTTGGGCGGATCGTAGGCATCGAGAAGGCGCGTCGTACCGTGCCTAGTCTACTCTTTTGTAGTAATTTCTGACTACGGCTGGACCTGTATAGGGGTCCTGTTGATAGTGAGTAGGATCCCTATATGGTCACTACATGGTATCCAGACTGGTTCCATCTAGTAATTGAACGGCAGCTGATGATTCGCTCGACAGATGTCTGGTTTTCTGGCACTTCCTTCTCTGACAAAGCTGGGGAAGTTGGGGTCTATTCGTTCAGCAATAGGCCAGTGAGAGTGTGAATTGTTAACACATCTCCTATTGGCGGCTGATATCCGGTAGCAATGATTAACTTTCCTAAGTAAAGTTCGATCTCAATTGCGACGTAGGATTCTTCTAGATTTCTTTTTTGCTTTTATTTAATCCCTTGCTTTATTGCAATAGCGGCTCTGTCGAACCGCTCCTGCGAATAATTTATGATCAACACATCTTAGTTCCAGATTTTCATTTTTGCACTACGCGTGTCGAATACTTAATTTCCCGTAGAAATAATATATATAAGGTAGCAATTTTAAATAATTCCATTGCTGTTAATTTCCTGAAGATGACTTAACATGGTCGAAAGACGTCTAGGAATAAAGAATGTCATTCGCGGATGTTTTTTCTCGCCTCGAAGACCTTATTAAAAAAACTTATAAGAAATATTAAGAACATACAAGTTAAAAATAATAACGCTGTGGACTTTAATAGAACCTACATACAATATATATATATATGTATATATATATATATATATAAATATATATATATATATATATATATATATATATATATATATATATATATATATATATATATATATATATATATATATATATATATTGAAAAAATAGCACGTGAAAAAAGTATTCAACGAATCTAATAACATGAGAATATTGTTATTAAACAAAATAAATCTTCTCAATTAAAAAAAAAATTAAGATTGAAGATTCGAAAAGATTTATAGCAACAAAATTTATCTAAATTGCCGAGTCATTCATTGATAAGCTTCAATAGAAGAAGAACGTTTGTTTTGAGCAAGGCAGGTCAAAGAAGCTGATCAACCTATTCGACAACTCAATAATTAACTTCATTCAGATGGATTATCAAATAAAGACTATTTCTGAACTAGTTTAAGCGCTTTATTCGACTGTAGGTTCTATAATTAGAAAGCATCGCGAGTATGTAATCTCCTCAAACATGTCAAGATCTGTTGGTCCTCGCACGATTAACAAGCGGTCTCGAAGTTTAATGCTTCGAAAGCTAAAGAATAATCTAATAAATTTTATGATGATCTACGAAACGATCTATAATTTTTTGTTACTAAAGGGAACATATAACTATTAGTAGAGATCTATCGTAATGATCTGCATTCTTTCACTCCCCGCTAACCTCTACATCATAATTAAGAGCATTTAACGTGCAGTTCAGAGTTTGCCAGAGCGCATTTCAAAAAGAGATGTAGATTTTTAAACGAAGTTAGTTAGTTAGATGAGAATAAAATATAACTTTTCGGCCATAATGATGCTCGTCACATTTTGACAACATAAGGAACTACCTATTATCCTAAGTAAACAATTCCAACATGGACAGGGAGAAAGTAGTTTCATGGTTTGGTGCTGTTTTACTGTACAGGTCACAAGATCACTCCGCATCATTGATGAGAAAATGCCACGTATGGAAAGATACCGGAGGAAAAGCTGTCTCAAGTGCTAAAAAAATCTACGCTCTACATTAGTGGATATTTTCGCAGGAAACCGGCCCCAAGCAAACTGAAAAATTAACTCAAGAATAGTTTAAGACTGAAAATAATCTTTCTTTCGTGGCTAAGTCAATCAAAAGACCTCAATCTTATGAGCATTTGTGGTCAATACTGATGGCTGGAATCCTAAGGAAAATCCCACAGAAACTTGTCTTTTTGATGGAGATTTACGTGGAGGAGTGGAACAAAATAGCAAGGAATGATTGCCAATAGCTAAAAACAACCTATGAGAATCATTCTCTGTCAAATTTATGTTTACTGAGTTTCTTGTTAGCTTTACAAAGAAAGGAAAGCACGAAATATTTCAGAAATTATTGAATCTTTAAGTGTCCAATTACTTTTCCCCTCACTGTATATATATATATATATATATATATATATATATATATATATATATATATATATATATATATATATATATATATATATTAGCAATTAAGATTTTCTTTGTTCCTATTCACCCTGAGGTTAGTGCTAGAAGCACACCCATTGGAAATACTAAGTTAAGTCACATCATATGTGGTTAGCCGTAAGATAGAGTGCATATTGAACCCTTTAAGGCGGCAACATTTAAGCTGTTGATACCTCATTGAAACGAGCGCAGATCGCTGCCAAAATCCATACTATTTATTATATTCCATGGCGAGTCTTTCCAATAGTAAAATAGTGAAATAAACTCGTAAATAATGATGGAAGAAGCTCGAAAATGTAATGATCTATAGAAAGATCATATATCTTAAGATTACTTCTTTGCTGACACATTTGTGAAAGCACTCTTTGAATTAACGGATTTATTGGATCCAGCGAAGAATCAGATTTAAAGTGTTTATTTTGGTATGAATTTATGTCAATACTTCGCCAAATTATTATAAATATAACCTAAATATTATAAGATGTCGAAAATGATATAAATGTAAGTATGGAACACCCGAAAAACCTCGCCACCTAATGTGCTCTCAATAAGATCTATAATTGATTGAAATTCGTTGTGATTCATACAATCGGCTTTGAAGACGCTAAGGTAATCTCATAAATGTATACAATAATAAAATGCTAAATTTGAACTCATTATTAAAGCCAATTCAATACAGATTTTACTTAGTCGTATTTAAAAAATGAGATTCGGTTACATATTAAGATGGAGTTGCTTATCAGGTTGACTAGAACTCATTATTAGGTAAGTTTCTGCTGCCACACCCCCTTCACCTAAAAATATGAGCAGTGAATGGTAGGCGACAAGCTAGCCTTATTCAATTTATGATCGAGCTTATGCGACCGCACTAAAAAAATTCACCGAAACCTTACAAATCCTATTTTATCTTAATATAGTCACGTGGTCCAGGTGAACGTGTTAACAAATTAATCAATTCAGAACTGGAATGGGGTTATATAAAGCCGCAAAATGAAGCCATATACATACATTTGTTTGAATAATCTACTAAATGTGATGAAGACATTTTTAACCCCGAAGCTGTTTAACTGACATAGTCTGAGATTAATATAATCTTATCAACCTTCAAAGGTTCTTTTTACTACAACGTATTTGAAGAGATAAATATATCAATGTGGAAATTAAGTTATTTAACAAAACAATACCCACGATGACTTACTATACTGCTTACTGTCTTATTCCATCGTTATTTAGGATCCGATCAGTGGACTAAAATATTATGCCCCCAAATATTTTTGGCTCAAAGCAACCCTTATTTACATACATTAACATATAAAACGATCTGAACAATTGTATTTACATCTCTAATTTTTTAATTACTTTGACAGAAAAAATCCAAACTTTCAAAAATTGATATACGATAATCCACACATAAAAGGTACTTATGTATAATGGTGATGAGAATTTGAATAAAAAATAAAATTTATCCGAATATAAGCAATTTACTAGAAAATTTGAAGTGTCTAAAATGGTAGGTCACAACGCTTTGGCTTCTCAAAGAGAGAACCGGCTTGGTTTGCATAACATTAACTTCAGTTAAACCTCCTGTAGCTAAGTTAGAGTATTCTCTTGCCCTTAGCGCATGTTCCTGCGCTGAGTGGAGCCAGGCCTACCCCTGACGCCAGAGCCCGCTTTCTTCCTGTTGCCTTTTTGCTTTCATCTCACCCCAGGGGGTAATTTGAGAGGGAATCTGGGGAAACCCTAGTCTGTAGGTGTGTGTAACTGGGTATGTATGTAGTTTTAGGGATCTGTTATAAAAATAAGGAAAAGTTGTATGGAGAGGGTGCAGAAGGATGTCCAATGAACACAATGCAACTTTACCCTCAGGCAGCGCAGAGGAGTCCTTCTTCCTTTCCCTCAACTAGCCTCCTTCAAGACAAGTCAAGGAGAAAATAGCCACTTCCGAAAGTATCAATGCTGGTAAAATATCCGGTCACGCACAACCAAACGGTGTCAATTAACCTCATTTGAATCAAAATTAGTCCAAATTTCAAAGAATTTGACTTTACCGTAGAACGAGCATATAAGAGAACAATCCAAGCGACAAGCGCAATCGTCAATAGTTAGCCTTGGACCTTGGACCTTGGACATAAAAGTAGGAAGATTTAGGGAGAGTTAGAAAGAAAGATAGTAAGAGAGGAAAGTGGTGAAATAGGGTGAGTTTAAACAATAAAGGATGTGTGGGAGACAGAATAAATAGGTCCCTGGCGAAAGGGTAGCTCTGTTTGTTTTTGATTTTTGGATGTATTTTGTTTGATTTTTTTTTATTTAATAAACTATAGAATTTATAGTTTATTCAATTAAATTCATCCTGTCATTTAATTCTTATATTTTCAGAACTTAATGTTCTTAATGGTTTATAATGGTAGTCAAGCCTTTATTTGAGGCGGGGTTGTTTCTATTTCCACTGTGGGTTTTCGAAAAAGTTTAGTTTGAGTTACATTTTGAATTTTTGAAAAGTTTGAATTTATACTAAAGAAACTTGAGCATTATACTAGTCGTTTTTTATGTTTTGTCGATTTTCTCATCTTCATTTTGGACTCACGTAGTCTGCCCAATCTGAGCCTTCCAATTTACGTGTTTCTTGTAGCGCTTAGTTTTCCCTTAAAAATTTCCCGCGCCATGATTGGCCAAATTTTGTAATACTTATGTTTGCGTAGAAATACTATATTTAATGTACCAATTTTTGAATAGAATAGTTGAAAGACGTTTAGGAATAAATAATGTCATTCGCGGATGTTTTAGCCTCACCTCGAACACTCCGTTAAAATCTTGTAAGAAATATTAAGAAAATATAAGTTAAAATTAATAACGCTGCCACAGCTTTCGACTTCAATAGAACCCGCATACGACATGGCCTTTTACTTAATTATATATATTTGGCCGTTCAAATTTTTATTAAAAAACAAAATTTAAACTAATATCTCATAACTCTGATGTTACTTTTTCAAAATTCTGTTTATTAATGGTGTCTCCACTCCTTCCGGACCCATTATTACCGAAATTACTTTCACCAAATATTAGTTCCCAAAATATAAGCTTTCCTTTCTTCACCTACAACGAGAAGAATTGAATTAAATTTGCGCCTAGCTTTGAAAGATATTCATGGACGAATTTCTTTGCCTTTAACGTTTTCATTTATTTGATTAGCCTTTTGATTAGATTTTCAAAGCATTGTATTGAATGCTTTTATGAAATGGAATAAGTATTATATTAGTGGAAGAACCAGCCCTTGCTTGACCAAAGAGATAAGGTGTTTCGCCGACTTAATAATGGAAATCACGTATAAATCAGAAGGATAACTAAGAGCTTGCCGAGAAGCACCAAGCTTTCCTCTTTCTGATGATGTAAAGTTCAGGTAAAGCGAAATACTTTTCGTTTATAACCATAAGCAGTAAACAGAGAACCCTTTGTTATTAAACAGGGAGCAACAATCATCTTACCGTCAGGGGTGTATGAGTGTGAAAACCCCTTTAGTATATTTCGAAACAGAAGAGAAAAGTGTAATTGGGTCATAGAACCAGGGATAGATGAAAGAGCATTGATATGATTGACATATTTCGTGCTTACTTAGGTTTCTGGAGTTCTCAGCGCAATGCGTTCGAATCGGCCCACCGCCTAATTAGATGCCAGCCCTTGCGAGCGGAATACTCTATGTGGCACTATAAGGCCTAATTTACTAAGGAATTGAAGGTTATTTTTAATAGTCATGGATATATGACTATACCATACATGTTCCAAATAAAAATATAGTTAAAAAAATACAATTTATTCTAGAGAGGTTTCTATCCGTTCATGAGGTACTTTCCAAACAAAATGGAATTTATTTATCTATTGTTTAAAACCAAATTTGGTGCAAAAACTATTATTGGGTCCAGATCAAAGAATATTTCCCTGAGAATAATATTTTCTAAGAAAAAAAGTCGAAGCATAGGTTGTACAAGATGAAAAATTTCAAAGGTAAATTTATACGAAAGAATCCAACGGCGACCAACAAAAGAGGCGTTATAATTCTGAAAGAAAATCTCGTGTAAAATATAGTGAATATTCTAGGTTTTTAATTACTGCCTCATCCTCCATACTCGCCTGACCTGCCTCCTTTGATTATCACTTTTTGTCTTTACAGTATCTGATTCGCAATGCAGGATACTTTTATAATGACGAAGTCAAAGAGAGACCAACAAATTATTTTTCTTTGCTTCAAAGCCTAACAAGTTTTATTTAAGATACATAGAAAACTTCACTGGCTGTAAATTAGTTTGCAAAGTAAATTCTTTTGTCCAAACCAGTGGTTTTTAACTGGGGTGCTGAGTCACCATTGAGTGCCGTGATAGCCATCAAAGGTTTCCCAGGGGCCACCAAGAATTCTTTTTTATAAATGCTCAAATGTATTTCAAACCTCTCCCCCGAAAAAATCTAACGACACTCTAAAGTATTTTCTAACTAGCTTCTCGGCGTTGTACAACCTAAAGAAACGCAAGAATAGAAAGAATACAGAGAGTCAATGAAGAAATGAGAGTGGCCTTGACAACTATACGTCTGATTATTAAGTAATTATATGATACTCATCAAGCTCAAATTTTCCCATTAAACTTTTAAAGGTAAGATCTATTTATTTTCCAAATTTTGATCACTTATTTAGATTAAATTAGGTTAAATGTCAATTATGGTTTATCTTGAAGTGCTTTCTACCTAATTAGGTATTTATACGAAAATTATTTTATATTTTGGTGCCACGGCTGCTTCCGGATAGCACTTAAGGAGCCACTATCATAAAAAGGTGGAACATCACTGTTTTCTTCAATCCACCTAAGTTACAAACACGAACATAAACAAATTAACTTTCTTGGAAAAGTGATGCTAATTGTTCGTTCAAAGATGACGACTTGAGATGAGCGAAAAAGGCTTGTGATCCATATTAAACACTCATTATGATGAAATAATTATAGTCGGTCTCTCACAATTTAACTGATAGCAAAGGCTTTGTATCCCTTCTATCAATAATACTATTTCACCAAATATTATATATATATATATATATATATATATATATATATATATATATATATATATATATATATATATCTCCTATTAAATTTACCCATGCCAATATGAAATTATATTCTGTTAATGACTAGTAGATAGGAGGACGGGTAACGGTAAATAAATATTATTAACGAAGGATCTTTTGTGTAAATCTTAACGAGACTTTATGAACACCCTGAATATTAGATAGAAGATCTTTTTTTCATTAATTTGAACTTATTTATGTACATTATGCCACATGTTTATAGCTGGTGAATGAGCAAAAGAGATTTTAGTGGAGACAAGACAAATATGGTAGAATCTGGAAGTGTTGTAGGATAAGGATTCGAAGCACTTATCAGTTTGTTATACAATTAAACGTGTCTAAAGTAAAACTTATTTTCTCTAATTAAAAACAAGTAGTTTAAGATATCTAGCGATGCAAAATCTCAAGTTTTTATCAAATAAGAAAATTATAAGGCTAACTCTAACAAAGAGCGACCTTCCAATTATCAAATATGTTCTGAGAGAAGAGTAAATGACGAAAATCATCTGAAGACAACAATAATCGGACGAGGCAAGTAAGAAGATTAAAAAATTGCCTCTTTGCTATGTTAACTTGGCAATGGATGAAGAGGATCTATTAATGTAACTGTACGAAGAAATAACAATAAAAATTTCAAGTGGATTATTCTTACTCTATTGCAAAGTAAATATTGTATCGTATGAAAACTTCAGTCATTTTATGAGGAAAACTTATAGCATAAGGTTTTCTATATTGACGCGATAGAAACTATCGAAAGATAATTTTGTGTTGAGCTCATAAAGGAACTAGTCACTATAAACACCAATTAAGGTAAAGCCACATATCACTTTTAACTAACTTTGGGACACAATCAAACATTTAATTACGAGGAAACGAAAGGTTCTATATGTTTCAGATTTAAGGTTGAGTGAGCAATCGTCTCCCTCCTTTTGCATGGAATATAAAATATATTCAATAGTAAAAGAATTATAATAAAAAAAAGTTGAATGAAATTATGGCCATAACGCAGATCAGTTTGTCTTTTACACTTTGGGAGATATAGATAAATAGGATGCCGGTCCTACCCTTTCCAACCGTTGATGGATCATGAAGAGAAAATACCCGCGATCGGTGATTTCCAGTCCCATGTCCATACCTAAATCCCACCATGTCCCACTATGGTTGTGCCCTTTTTACTCGGGAAAGGTTCGAGCACTTAGACTTGCGGACTATACGACTCTTTGGAGGAGGCTGGCTTCCTCCACTTTATTTGACTGTTCTTTTGTAGGTCGCTTTTTCTTGTGCCGGGATAGGCGGGCCTACCACTGATGCCAGAGCAGTCTTCCTTTTTGTTGCTTTTTTGTTTGTTTTTTTTATTTCTTTTATTAGACTGTACTTCTTCTTTCTCTTTTTTATCTTTGTCATTTGTTATTTACATCTTGATGTTTTTTGAATCTAGCCTACTAGTGGGCTTTAACGTGAGTGCAGCGCCTTTTGACTTAGCAGTCAGTGGCCAGATTAAAAGGGTGGTCTAGGGAGAGAAATAACGGTGGAGGCAAGGAGTCAGTAGAGGATAAGTAGATGTTGAGAGAGCCTTGCAAAGGAAATTATGCTATTAGAGAAAAAGGGAATACTTCCATATTCTGGGACATACTAATTCACAAGGAATCCAAACTAGACTTGTTCTTATCCTTTTCCATCCCGTTGCATTTTTAATTTATTGCTCTACTGGTATGTAATCGCTACTTTTTTATAAATGTCGGAAGAATAGAATAATCTGTATATGCATACAAAGAAACTATCTGTAAGGAGCGTGATTGTGGCGTTCGGAAGGTGACGAACACTAAATTAGTAAAGTACAGACCACATAAGAATATCAAAAGCCTGCGCGCTGAAGATCCGGTGACAAAGAAAATATTGACGGCCAAATTTCTCTAATTTTGGAAAATTAGGCTAAATAAGAAGTTTATGTGTATATATATTAACCCGCCGCTCCATGTTGGATTTCTTAATATGAAAAGGAATTTTGAGGACAGATTATATTTATTATTATTAGAATTAACCGATGGCGTTCTTCAGGCCACAGGCGTTAACACAGCTGCTTTCAACTAAATGAAAAATCGTCAAAAGTAAGAAATGGATATTGAAGGTACACTTGAAGCAACTAAAGGAAGAGACAGAGTATGCCTCAAGAGGAAGATCATTCCATATCCTAGGTTTGAATTTAGCGACGGAACCAACCCATGTAACATAAAAAACTGAGGTGCAAGCAAAAAGGGACAACGCCAAAACTTAGGGAGATCGGGGCCCACGATAGTTTCAGTGGAAAAAGTGGCATAAGGAACTTGAGTGGGAAAACAAACGCGAAACCCATGCAGCCAAAGATTTGAAACTTGGGAACCATCGTAAAAGGAATTATAGCAATGGAGTAGGGAGCTAGAGAAATTGAATTTGGCAATATGAGCGATATTTTGGTAAAACTGAGAGCGGATAAGTTTAAAATTACATAGGCAGAACAGACATGCTTTGAAACATTAGACATTTGTACTTTAAGAGAGAGTTTCTTATTAAATCCGATGCCTTTATTAGTATTAGAATTAAAAAGGGCAGCATAGAGTCTAAAAAATTGAGAACTAAAACAATACTTTCACACCAAGAAATATCAAAGGACTGCCCACAGGCATCCTCCCAGTTTTGTCAAGAATGAGTTTAAGATAGTTGTTTATAGACATTTGGTATGATTTCATAAGCAGCTCGAAGATACCTAAGAGTTTCAACAAATAATGCTGAGGAAAAGGTTTAGTAGACTTTGTGGTATTGCTATAGAAGTAAAATAATAGAAAAAAGGGACGCATAAGGTGCAAAGTTAATAAGTTACATAATAAAACAGAGTAGACATAGAACTTAGCCTCTTCAAAAATCATAATGCTCCTCTGGCTATGTGAAATAGATTATTTAAGAGCTGATAGATAAGAGCGAAATAATAGAAAGAATGGTTGTCCACGATTACCAGTGTAAGTAAGCTCGTATGTCACATTTCTTACAAGAGATTAAAATAAACGACAATAAAAAACAACCAAACGAAGAAACTCACCCAAAGGAATAAAAACACACAAAAGCAAACCAAAATTATGAAGTCAGCTCCGACGTCAGAGGGAGCATGCGACCAACACTAAACAACTTTATGCAGTAAATGAGGCTTAGCTGATCCAAAAATGAAAATATAGCACATTTTGTTGTGCATAATCACGTCCCAATTACAAAATACAAGTACATAATAGTGACTCCGCTCGTCCAGGTACAGGACAAGCATCGTTGGAGTAGATCTGCGATGTGGGGACACTTAATCTGATTGTGCCGGACAGTCTGAATAACCAGGCATTCTTCGCAGAAAATGACAGCGGAGAAATCTAATTTCAGTGAAAAAGAAGGCAACATGAAGCTGTCGTGAAATTGGGGCTGGTCCACGTGAGCAGTTTCGGCCTGATAGCGCTTAGCTTTTGGCTCCGCTCTTCCGTACTTCATCTTCTTAACCATCTAACCCGAGAGCTGACCTGATTCTTGAGATGTAGTTAGTTGGAGAAGAGTGAAATGCTAGTCCGGTTACCAAGTCTTCGCCTAATCTTTCGCCCCCTCATCAAGACGCTCATTTCCTGAAATTTTACATGCCCAGAAACCCACCAGAAGAAAATCTCAACATCTTTTCGACTCCCAAATAACTCAGGCATCAAGGATATTGCAACTCAAGCGTGCAGATATTACAGAGACTTCACGCAAACAGTCCACTCTGTCTGTCCCTATAAATCACAAAGTGGTATCTGAACCGGCTACGACGTGTAAACTCCCTTACCAATAGGTGTATTGCAACAAACTCAGCCGTCAAGAAAGATGCAGAGCCTGGTAGATCTCCCAAATCTTAATGCATAGCGTATAGGGCATTGAAGCTATCTTTTCCTTATATTTGAAGCCATCTATGTGTACACTGGCACCGTTTTATCGTAGCATGCCGTGATCTACAAAAAGTGAAAGCAATACTCACGGCCCAGTGGATACTTTAGGAGCAGTCGTTAGACGATAAATGGTCAAAAATAGTACACTCCGGGGTGGCGTCCTGGGCAGATTCGGAGGTGTCACCAGCACAAGAAATACAGCTAGGGTTCAAAGCACTTGCCCACAAATAGAGCTGAAAATCTAAGTATATGCTCAGTGTCGCAGCCTCATGACTCGGAGCATGGTAAACGGGATATTTTCCTGACCAGATCCCGTAATCAAGTTTTGGCGTTTTCTTCCAATTTTGAAGGACTCATAAACTGTTGAAAACCCGTTTACGGTTACATATTCATACCATACTTTTAATAACATATCCTAAGAGCTAAATAAGGGCGGACTCCAAACGCGGCTTCGATCTTCCTAGCTTGACGAGCGGCAATGCAATTTTAGTGGCAACCTATTTTCGGCTAAATTGGCAAAATTGATTTACTTTATGAAAAATAAACTATATAAAAATGGGAAAAATATCGAGTCTCAAAGGTTAAGGAAGTTTCCCAAATTTGTCTTTTTTCACTGAAATAAACAATTATAGAACATAAGTATACAAATAAAATAATGCATGTAATAAACAAACTTTCACATAAACACATACAAATATAGGCGCATGTACATTTCATAAACAAAGAATTAATATAGGTTGCATAATGTTGGTTTTACGAACCTAGGAGTCCAGTTAGTAGAGCAACTGTAAGATCCTCATCTTCATACATCATGCAAACCATCGCACATTACGAGAAACTATCTGTTTTAACTTTATTTAATATTCTATGTGAAAGAAAGAAACACAGATTAGATATGAACTTAATTAATTATGATTTAATAATTTATAACAACCTTCCTCTTTACAAAAAGAAAATGGCTAAAATACAATGAGATACAAAATCAAGCGTCGAATGCGAGTATTTAAAGGATCAAGCAGTTTTCAATGTAATGTCCAACAGGCTTTCTAGGTATAGTAGAGTGAGGAAGAATAGATTCAGGAGAGGCATCAGGGGGAGTAGTTGAAGGAGGATCATCAGAAGATGTATCATTTTAAAAAGAACAGTCAAGTTTTCTATATCGAGTAGATCGACGAGGGATGTTTTCCAGGAGGAATTCAGGGAAAGAAACTAATGGGGAACATCATGACATCATGAATTAAGATCTTGTTCAGTTTCAACATTTATAGGAGCATAAAGAAACCGTATGGGGCATTTTGTTTCGGAATTGAGATCTGGTTTAATTGGCTTGCTTCGGCTGGGGCCAAATCGTAGAGATCTACTATATCTTCTCGGCCTTCTGGAAATCTGATGTGTACATATTTAGGATTAGCTTCGATTAGTTCCACTTCGCGGAATAAGGGATTATACTTATTTAGTACATGTAGTTTTAACACTATTTTTCCAGGTGAAACAAGCCAGCTCGGTATATTCATTCCCGTCGTGGTCTTTCGAAAGAATGAAAAAAAAGGTCGTGAGGAGTTGTGTTCTTTGAAGTACATAACAATGAACGAAAGGAATGAAGAGCATCTGGGAGAACGTGTTCCTAATCGTTAATGTTTAGGTTTCCAGACTCCAACGGAAACGTAACAGTTTCCCATACACTTCCTACATAGCCTTCGCATTGTCCATTCTAGGTAGGATGGTAAGGTGTTGAACGACTCGTAGGAACCCCTTTCTTATGCAAAATGATTTTATTTCAGCAGACATGAAAGAAGTACCTCGATCTGAATGCACGTACCCTGGTAACCCCAAAAGAGAAAACAACGTAGTAAGACACTGTATAACAGTTGATGAAGCAATATCCTTACAAAGAATAGTCAAAGGAAAACGTGCGTATTCGCCTACCAAATTAATAAATACTTATTGGGAGAAGGACATTGGACATAAAAAGTGAGAAATATAGTAGAAGAGGGTTTTAGTAGGAGAAATAGTGGGAAAATAGGGGAAAAATGATAGGAAAGCGAATATGAAGGTAGAATGAAAGACAGATCCCTGGTGAAAGGGTATCACTGGCTTTCTTTGCGTTTTGGTTGTGTTTTTTTTTTGATAGTATATAAATACAACATCTGGTAAATGCACTGGGCATTCAAGCCTTTGTAGTAATAAGATATTATCTCTACGTGGCTTTTCAGGAATATTTTCATCTTCGATTCTGGGTGTTTCACACCTAGATTTGGATTTTTTATGTGTTGATTTGTTTTACTTGTTTTTTGGCGATATTTCGCAAAAAATTTGGGGAAGTGTTATTAGAACTAAATTTAGCAAGTGCTCATTCAGTGGCTAAACTCGTTTGGCTTTGTTCGTATTTTGTTGTGTTATGAATGGGGGTTATCTAGCTTTAAGTGAACTTTGGGTCGACGTTAATGTCATTCTGTAGTCTACTGCTTTTGAAACTAATTGGTCGTCTTAAGTTACGTAAATTGTCAAAGTCAATGTGCTCGAGTACAAACTCGAGCACATTGACTTTGACAATTTACGTATTGAGAGAAGAAGAGGGTAGTGATCCTTTAAAAGAGCGCATTGCTCAGATAAGCTCTTACTTCTCTGGGTAATAATATCGAGGTTTTTACCTTTGACACGTTTAGCACCCTGGCACCACTCGCTTAGCGTCATCTACAGAATAAGGCAAGATTCATACTTGAACAAAATGGTGAAATCGTGCAATCTCTGAAAGACAGAGATGTATGAAGCTCGACAAGATTAAGTTGGGTCATCTTTGAGCAAAGAGTGCGTGATAGGGTGTCAGCAGCTCTGTTGAGCTACCTAGGACGATGCATAACTTCGGTGCAAAAGGGCATCATTTTCTAACGCCATCTAGCAATCGGTTCGTTCTTTATTTTACTCTTATGACGTGAATTAAACATTTAAGATATAGATATTTGATCTATAATTAAGGTAAACTTACTACCATAAAAAATGGCACCTTTTGATCACCTCAACAGTAGCATAGGCATCCTTTTAGAAAGAGCAGTGATTTATACCAGAGGAATTTAAGGATTTCGAGAAAAAGGCAAGGGGCCGTTCATTTTGGTTTAAAGTGACCCCAATGGCACTATTTGAGGCATATATTTGCAGTGTAAATGGTAAATTTACATCTATTTTCGCCCTAAAAGCGTTAATATTATTTGATTTTTTTTTCTGAGACTGCATTTGTAGCTTGTTCAGAAAGTGTAAACTGACAATTAATTCGGATACGAATTCTTTGAGAAAATCTTGGAACTCACCGCGCGTAGTATGCAAGCAATCTGACTCATCGAACCAAATAAACTAAAATTCATATATTATTATTTGAAAAGTTGCATTTGTTTTTATTTAAGGTCATTTTATGTTTCTTAGCAGCTTCGAGAAACTTAGTTAATGTTCCACATGCATGCGGCCGCAAAGAGTAACATCATCTACATAAGCGTACGTGTCCTCAAGATTATTTTAACGAATGAAATCGTCCATAATTTTCTGGAAGTAGCCAACACCGTTGGTTAGACCAAAAATTAAACATTCAAATTGTCAAAGCCTCTCATCCACCACAAAAGAAGGGTAAACTTTATCCTCAGGGTGAAGGGGAACACAATGATAAGCACTACTTAGATGAATGGTGTTAAATAACTTATTGGTTGATATCTCATTGACCAATTCTTGAACATTGAGTAATGGATACGAATCCATGTAAGTAAATTTGTTAATCGTTGGTTGAATAGTCAATTACTAAACATTTCTTTGATTGATTCGAGAAAACATGAACTTGAGCTCGCCAGGGAGAGGTGCTCGGTTCCATGAAGTATTCCTTGAGCATGTATGCTACTTCAGAACGCATAAAATCATAGTGAAACGTTTTAAATTTGCGTTACTTCGTAATGACTGGTCTGCAATCAGATGATTAGTTAAGGAAAACTCTTGGGCGAACCGTAATCATAAAAGCCAGAGAGCTCACTTTGAGTTCAAGTTGAGGACCTATAAATATAGCTTAAAGGAGGAACGTTTACTTAGGAAGGGGATTCCTATAATAATGTCAGCAGAACAGTCAGATAAAACAAGCAAACATACTGTCTGGTACTCAAGGCTTCCGATATTTATGCTAACCTTACAACAGTCCTTGATAGAAGATGTAAAATTTGTAGAGGCCATAGATATGTACCTTCATAAAGTTTAAGATGAAAACTAAAGGAGTTCGCAACATCTTTTGAAATGAAGTTCTGGAAACTGCCGGTATCTAAAAGAACCATAAAAACACAGCCATTTACCTCCAATTTTAGAGATGACCTTATCATAATTAATGGCACACTAGCGAGAATTGGATTAAAGGTCAAGACTGAGACTTTATTTATAGATGACTTGCATACCTTCGAAAATATCCACTCTTCCTACATTTAGAGCAAGTAACGTCACTTGCCCGACAGCGAGCACGGTTCTGTTGTGAGGAATTCACGCAATAATAACATACAAAAGACAAGCAGCCAGTGTTTGAATACATGTGCAGCTTCTGGTGTAGTTGGAAGAAAATCCAAACAATAATAATATAAATTTCTTATAATGTGCTCTTCAAGGTCAGAGGCTTCAGAGAGCGCACGTTCGGCTGTGGGCTGAGATCAGGTGGGTGAGTAGGCAATCTTGAACAGATGCGTTTTCAGGAGTCGCTTGAAAGTGGTAAGTGAGGCAACAGATCTAATTTCGGCTGGAAGAGCACTCCAAAGCTTGCAGGCACAGACTGAGAAGGAGCGGTCGGGAAGAAAACCACGTTCCATTATTCCAGGTGAAATAAATTGAAGTAACTCAAAGGTTAAGGAAGGTTTTAAAGTTATGCTTTATTTCACTGAAATAAACAATTACAGAACATAAGTATACAAAGAAAATAATTCATGTAATGAACACACTCTCACATAAGCACACACTCAATATAGACACATACATTTCACAAACAAAGAATTCATATAGGTGGCATAATATTGGTTTCTAAACCTTGGAATCCAGTGGACATAGGAACTGCAAAATATTAATCTCCGTAAATTATGCACACCATCGCACATTACGACACACTATATGTTTTAAATTTATTTAATATTCAAACCTACACAAAAAACACAGGATAGTTAACTTAATTATTATGACTTAATATATTATAAGAGTTAGCAAACGTTGTTTCATTTATTAATATTTTATTTTAAAAACCATATATTCCGAGAAAAAATGGATAAAATCCCATATTTATCGTCCTAAGTTGCGGTTAAGCAAAACATACCTCCGTATATCTTAAAACAGGGTATTTTCTGTCAATAGTATTTAAAAAACAATCTTAAGAGCGAGTGAAAACTAAGCACAACTCTGGATAGAGCTTTCAATTCCCATTTGCAATAATGTGGCGCACGATGTTGGGTGTACTAGTAGGATGGGTGTAAGTTACGTCTCTTAAAAATGATTGATTCTGGGCACTTTTTGCACGCTTACGCGATATTGGGCTGGTTAATATTATGAAAACACTGGCAAAATAAATGATACAATATAAAAAGATTGCATTTCAAATCCAATAGAAGAGATTACTTTACATATAGAAGAGTTTGAAAATAGACTCGTATGCAAGAGAAAATTTCCAATCAAGTCAATAAAAAAATTAAGAATAACGATGGCAAGAGGTTAATTTTTTTAAAAAGATTTAATTTTTGCGCTAAGCAACCATTAAACCAGGTAAATTCTAATATCAATGCCAAGAAGAGGATCCGATCTCCTTTCAACAGTGCATGTAACTTTCCGCTATGGCACCCAGTGAGAGAGTTATAGGTTATAGACTGGTCCCTCAAATCTTTAGAACACGATTGGAGACGACTCCTCTAAGGCAGATTAGCATAATTTGGGAAGTTTTAAAGATGGCCAGAAGTCGAATACGATTTTAGCACAAAACATTAAAGTTCGCCTCTAAAAATGTATAAACTCACACGCTAGGATGTCAATAACCTAGGGTAAAAGAATAAGATGGGGAGCACGGGGAGTTTTAGCCAATGAATCAAAACTGAGGGACACTAGAACCGTAAAAACTCTTAAAAGAGGCATCTTTCAATAATGAATTCAAAGAGATTGTTAAATTATCTAAATAAAATGTTGCAAAGAATTTCCTTTTGAGTTGGGGCATGGTGAGGATAGAGTTAAAAGCGTAAATTTGATGCTCAGCCAAAAGTTTAATCAAATTGATTCTTGTATAGCTTTGGTTGAGCAAGAAATTTTGTATACGACCAGAAACTGGTTATCTCTCCTTTTCCATTGATATAGAGCAGGGGTCTCCAAACTACGGCTCGCGGGCAAGATCGAGCCCGCCGCTGCACTGTGCCACAAATGAGCTCAAATATAATTATGTGCATATAATTATATGTGAAGTGAGCACATCGAACGAGGCTGACTAATTAACATTTGAAAGCAATTCTCTTGATTGGATGCAGCAATTACAAAGCAAATATTGATGATATCTTAAAAGTTAAACGCCAGTTTCACGAATCTCACTAACCCTTTATGCAGCTTAGTTCGTGAGACTCGGATATGTGCACTCTGAGTGTGATAAAAGAATTTCTTTCAAATGTTCATTTGTGGCACAGTGCAAGGGCGGGCCGGATCTGGCCCGCGGGCTATAGTTTGAAGAACCCTGATATAGAGAAAGGCCTTCTTTACTGGATATTATATTAGCAATGGGCAAAAAACCTTCTTATCCACATTTTGTGTGCACACAATACGCCCCCGTCGAAGTTAACCGAGAATAGTGCCGAACCATTAAGCGATTTTGCAGAATCTAAATAACGCATCAGTATTAATACAAAAATGCTCTCTTATTAATGTATCTAAGACTATGCGAGTGTGCGATATAGCAGGGACATGAGATAGAAAGTGGGAGGGACAGGTGAGATAAATTTAGCCTACTTGGTCACAGTCAACCGATAAGAGAAACGTAACTCCTCAAAGCGGGCGTTTTCAACCCGTTAGTTAAAAAAACATTAAATTTCAAATCCAATGTTGCAAGGAACCTCCACTGCATATAAGGAATAACAGATGAAAGGGAGATAATTTTCAAAGAACTACGGTTTGCGGTTAATTATGGTCTTTGCGGGTTCGTAATTATGTATTTTTGTTAAATTGAGCCAATGAGTTTTTCGACGTTTATGACTTTTCCCTAGCTTGATAGGGGATGTTAGAATGATTTGGAGGACGTCATAAACGCCAAGCGCCAATAATTGGGAATCCCTTACGTAAGCTCCCCTAATATACTAACTCTCCGGAAACAGGGCTAAATCTCAGATAAGTAGAAGCACCGCGTTTAATTTTAAAGAAGTTAAGCTATGTCGGTTGTGGTTAGTCGACGGATGGAGTTTTTAATTAGAATTAAAGCCATCTTAAATAAATGCAAATCAGAGATAAATCCTTACTATTTAAAAAAATTCCTAATGTTTTACTCTATCGAGGCTTCTTTTGATCATAATCTCTCTAAAATTCTTTAAATTGATTCTGTGGAGGCAAAATCGCACGTAGTAAACGTTTATGAAACTGGCCACACTCTTGTTCAACATGGTGTGGGGGAAACCCACGAGGAATTCCCTGTCCAGCACGGAACTTCCATGCGCTGTAGAAGCTTTTGTTAGGCTTAAATTGGAAAGCCAAATCCCTTTTCCTTCCACAAGCGTTAGCCTCGAACCGCGTCCACCGCGGTCTGCCTTTACACGGGTTAGAACAGCTTCGGCTAAAAGATTCGAGGCCATTCGAGAGTAGATCTGTTTCCCACTAACCCCCACCCCCTCGCCGGGAGAGACTCAGACATATATAGTGCTCGTTTCCCATGAGGCAGAGACAGAGTTAAGAAGTCTCGCCAGGATTCAAGAAGATTCCCCTAGTTCCAAGTCAAGTGCTAACAACAAAGCAAAGTGACGGCCGAACTATTTCTGTATTGGAATTATCCCCAGCCAGTGAGGTAATTCCATTAAACGATCGCTACCCAGTGATTTTTCCTACTTCACTCATCAGCTCATGTCAAAGCCCTCCTCGTTCGCCCCTCGTTTTCAGGTGGCCAAAATACTCTCCCCTGGACCGGACGTTACAGCCTCCCCCTTTTTGGAGAACCGTCATCACTTTAAGTTCCCGCTCAGAAGCTCTGAGCGCCTTCGCCTCACCTGCAGAAGACATCCGTGAAGCCTTACCCCGACGTCTCCCCCGGAATCCTCCGTAAGCCAACCCCTCTCTCCCTTCAGTAACCCATTTAAATAGTCTCCTCCCGTATCACATTAATTTAAACTTCATAGTCTGATTCATAACTCAATTACCCCCCTCGTTTACCGGTGTAATTTTGCCCATTAATTCATCTGATGTAATTTTGCCCATTTATTCTCTGATGTAATTTTGCCCATCAATTCTTTCATTATTCTTATGTAAATAAAATTATATTTTAGTTTATGCCTCTTCAAATAACCTTGATCTTTGCCATTGCCCATAGTTTACCCGTCCTCGTTGCACTCTTATCTCGCATTTCCAACCGTTTAAACTCGTGGTGTTCCTCCCCTTTGTCAGTTCGCCTTTAAGTTATTGGTCCCTCCCCCATAGATATAATATGGTATTGATATAATATAATGTCATACCACAAAACATGGCTTTCGGTTGAATTTACATCTAACCCTAAATTTTCCTTAGGAAATATGGCTAGGAAATATAAGAGTTAAGTACCTGCTGCAAGTTTTGGCCATGTTGAAATATAGTTCATGTTTCTATCCACTATCCTATACTCAAATCATTGAGATGTAAATTGAGACCATAAAATACTTTTATCTCTGAATTCCCTATCAGAGATTTAGATCGAGTTGGATTGATTGTTATGTTAATGGGAAGGATAAGGTTAGCATGTGTATAATGAGCAGATTTAAGAAAGAAGGATGCGAGGAAAATTTATCAGTCTCAGTACAACTAGCGCGAGGAGTCCTAAGACGGCTCTGGCAGACAAGATAAGTTGATTAGCTCTCTAAGTAGTATCAGAGAGCCCAGGTTTACGCCCACAATGAAATGTAAGGGAAAGGGGATGGATTTGGTCATGAAGGCAGCAAGAGGGTCAGAAAAGAGAAGTGTAATTAAGATCATTTGTAAGAAAATTAATGTCCATTGGAGAAAAAAAGAGTAAACATCCAAGGTCATTTATCTATGGTCGATGTTGAAATGACGGTGATAACGACAATAGTGAAGGTGAAATAGCGAAACTTGGTTGCAAAGGGAAGAGAGACAAAGGACTGGGTACGGAATTGTCTGAAATTGCCTTCGAATATTCATTTATAGTGTGGCTAAAGGGCAAATGGGAAGCCCACCATATCAAGCATATTTTCATTTAGCAAGTTAAAGACGGAGACAAAATGTAGGAGAGAATAAAGACTAAATATGTCCAGAATTCCTAGATATCACGAAGTATAGTAAAGGATATTTTATTTAAGGAAGTTAAGCAAGATTTAGGTTTGAGGTGAAATAAGGTTCGGCTGATCAAATAACAAGTCTCTATTCTACTGAAGAGAGAGAATTTGATAGAAAAGATAAATTACCAATTGTGTTTATCCTTATAGATATGGAGAAGTATTTTAAAAATCACACAGAGAACTAGCAGAAGGAAGAATCAGTCGGGTCAATAAGTGATTAAGAGAGAAGTTGGGTGAAGATATCGACTAGAAAATATGGCAAAAATTAACAGGACCACCCCTAACTAATGCGGCATGTTTCATCTTTATCATTATCTTATGGATAGAAATGATCGTTATTATGTTTGTTTTATATTACTTGGCCTACTAAACTCGATGCTTAGGTACCTCTATGTAAACATTTACCACATTATACTCTGCATCTTCATTTAAAGGAGATAGGCAAGCTTCGACGATGGGGCCAATGGATTTCTCACATATCAGATGTGCAGTGGTAACAAGATCCCAAAATTTGTTTAGCTTTCCTTTCATGAATGAAAAGTTAGCAAATTTTAGTAAGGTTGTTACAGAGGTAGGGAAACATCTAAGCCAAGGCGAAAGTTTTAAAGGTACTATAACGTGGTTGGTGGGTGGAGGGCAATAGAAGAAGGTATAAATTAAATAACTGTTATACTTTATTATTATAATTAATTAAGTTCATAACTCACCAGTGTTTTTTCTCTAGGTTTGAATATTAAATAAAATTAAAACAGATAGTGTGTCGTAATGTGCGGTAATGTACATAATGTAGGGAAATGTAGATCTTGCAGTTCCTATACTAACTGGAATCCTATGTTTGTAAAACGAACATTATGCCACTTATATTAATTCTTTGTATTTTAAATGTACATGTGCCTATATTTGTGTGTGCTTATGTGAGAGTATATTCATTACATCTATTATTTTATTTGTTTAATTATGTTCTGTAATTGTTTATTTGAGTGAAATAAATCCGAACTTTGGAATCTTCCTTAACCACTTGGCTACTTTAATAGCTTAACAAAAAAGTCCTGAGGCATAAGGGAAACTATGTAAGTATACAGTGAGATAGCACTACAACGAAAAAGAACAAAAAACCTTAAAGTGTGATCTCTTAGTTCTATGATTACGGATCCTCCGAAAGTTTTCGTAATGACGAGCATTACGAAGTCACGCAAATTTTATACGTCTGCCTCTAAATTACTTCGTCGTGAAGTAACATACATAATCAAGGAAGGCATCTTCTAACCGAGCACCTCTGTCTGGTCAGATTAATTCCATTTCGTGTTGGATCAATCAAAGAAAAGTTTAGCAATTGACAATTCAACAGACAATTAACAAATTTACTTACTTGGTTGCATATCCATTACCCAATGCTGAATAATTGGTTAATAAGATATCGACTCATTAGATATTTTGCACCATCCACCTAAATAGAGCCTATCATTGTGTTCCCCTTCACCCTGAGGATAAAGTTTACACTGCTTCTGAGCGGAGGGAGGCTTTTTCTCTTTTTGAGTTTCCAGGGTACGTGCATTCAGATCGAGGTATGTCTTTCATGTCTGCTGAAATAAAATCATTTTTGCATAAGAAAGGGGTTCCAGCGAGTCGTTCAACACCTTACCATCCTACCTGAAATGGACAATGCGATCAGTATGTAAGAATTGTACGGGAAACTATTACGTTTCCGTTAGAGTCTAGAAACCTGCACATTAACGATTGGGAACACGTTCTCTCGAATGTTCTTCATTCCTTGCGTTCATTGTTATGTACTTCAAAGAATGCAACAAACGTTTTATTCATTCTTTCAAAAGACCACGACGGGAATGAGTATACCTAGCTGGCTTGCATAACCGGGTAAAGTACTCTTAAAACGACATGTATGGAATAAGGATGATTCTTTATTACGCGAAGTGGAACTAATCGAAGCTTATCGTAAATATGTACACGTCAGATTTCAAGACGGCCTAGAAGATATGGTGGCTATCCACGATTTGACCCCACCC
Source organism: Ceratothoa steindachneri (assembly GCA_963969495.1). Classification (NCBI taxonomy): domain Eukaryota; kingdom Metazoa; phylum Arthropoda; class Malacostraca; order Isopoda; family Cymothoidae; genus Ceratothoa; species Ceratothoa steindachneri. Next base: position 116,924,189 of record OZ018326.1, read on the forward strand.
GGAGAGAGCCATTGAAAGAGATCGAACATATTCCTAATCTTATTTCCGATACAGAATCTCCATTACTTTTCTTGATGCTCCTATAAATTTTATAACATAACGAGATCCTAATTTCATCATGTCATGATGTTCCTCCCCCAGTTGCTCTCCCTGAATCCTTCCCCTGAAAATATCCCTCGTTGATCTAGTCTATATAGAAAACTTGACTTTTCTATTGAAATTGATACATCTCATGATGTTCCTCCTCCAGGTGCTCCCGCTGAAGTCTCCCCTGAATCTATTTTTCGTTCCTCTACTCGACATAGTAAGCTTGTTGAACGTTACATTGAAAATACCCGCATTAGACGCTTGATCTAGTACTTCATTGTATTTTAGCCTTTTTAGCCATGTTATAATTTATTAAGTTATAATTAATTAAGTTCATAATTCACCTTCTTACATACCATGTGAAAAGTACATGTGTCTAAATTTGTATGTGGTTATGTGAGTGTATACATTATATGTATTATTTTCTTTGCATATTTATGTTCTGTAAGTGTTTTTTTCATTCAAATAAAGGCGAACTTTAGAACCTTCTTTAACCTCTTGGCTCGTTCAATAGCATAATCAAAAAGCCTTGAGGCATAAGTGAAACTATGTAAGCATACAATCAGCTATCATTTAAACGAAAATGAAACCAAAGAGTACAATGACATAAGACATTAATAGTTCATACCTCTCTGCAGCAATATGGAGAAAAGTAGATGCACGATGTATGAAGATGCTTGATAACCGATTAACCAAATCACTATAACCCTATAACAGGAACAAAAAAATATGAATACACGACTTTTATCTTTTATCTAATTGGAATGTATCTAAAATTCCATGAAAACTATAGTCATTATCATAGAGCAAATTTCATGGCTAAATGATAACTTGGACTAAGGTTGGAGGGTATAAGGCTTCCTCAATCATATACATTTTTGATAATATACCAGAGAAAAATATCAATGCGATAATGCATAGTTTGGTTGAAAGCAGTGCCCTAGCTGTTGCTATGGTTTTGCAATAATAAAATAAAGATATGTAATGACAGAATTTGTACTAGGATGAATAATTATTCTTTGAATTTTATTTTTTAAATCCTAGTTAAGTTTAAATTTTCTTTATTATTTTAAGAGAATTTTATTGAATCATATCCACTCGAAAAAGGCTTTGGTATGTAATTTGCTGAAGTGAAGAGGAAGGCGAAAACTCACACGTGTCATTTATAGATAGATGGTAGCTATGAAGTTATTCTTAATAAACATACAATTGCTAAAATGATGTCCACGTTAGTTTTCCTTTTTAAGTAATAAGCGAGGAAATTTAGTAATATTCTCGTGTTCCTAGCGTTTACCAGTATATATGATTGATAGGAATCAAATTAAGAGCCCCTTAGGTGAGCGCTATTTTAAATTCAGTCGAGTGGTGGACAAAAAACATAGGTACAAAAGTAGCATGAAATTAAATGTAGATAAAATAGGCCTTGAGGAACTATATCATGAAGCAGTTATAATTAAAATAAACACCACTGAATGTATTCTCAATCATAAATATTTTATAGATTCTATTCCCAGTCTTTCAGAATTTATTATTTTTAGGAATTAAAAATTTCATTCGCAACCTCATTTACTTCACAATAACCAGTAATAAACTTATAATAGAGACCTATTGAACCTATTCTTGCTTTCATTAATATCTCGAAATTTTATTCTTTAGTTCACCTAAAAACTGGTAGAGGTATGTGTACATGTATGGATGGGTAGATAGGTTTGTGTACGAAAAGTTCAACATGGAAGAAGATAGGTAAATAAATATAAACGAAGATTTAAGAAATGGTGCAAAAACAACAGGAAACCGAAGCGATTAAAATGAAAAGTACTATTTGATTAACAAATTTGATACTAAATACGAGTCATCAAAAATATCCTATACCAACCAATAGCGATTTCATTTTAACAAGCAATCGAAGAGCTAAAAAGAAAACGAGACAGAAGGCAAGCATAAATTCATAAACCGGTAAAGGGGAATGTATATGTATATATGGAGATATTCATATATATATATATATATATATATATATATTATATATATATATATATATATATATATATATATATATATATATATATATATATATATATATATATATATATATATATATATATATACACTCTGGTTGATGAGAATGTCACGTCTTAAATCTAATAGAGTAAAAATGAGAATAGGCAACCAGCAATTTCAGGGAATACTAAGAGTGGTATATTTCTATATTTATTTATAAATTAAAGAGAAAGATATAGAATTCAAACAAACAGCAAAAAGAAAAAGGGAAATACACAGAATGAGAATAATAAATTTGATCGAATATAAAGATAGATTCAGAGTAAATATTTTATAAATTGAGTTCTAAATTACGGAATGATATATTTAATGTATGGATGGATGAACTTGGGAATAGTTTTGGACACAGAATAATTGCACGAATTATAATCTAAGGGGAGTGGAAATGGTGATAAAATAGGGAATTACATTTTGCATAGTTAAGATATTCGATTAAATTAAATAATGGTAACGTTGATTTACTAACCTTTGTCGGGCGATAACGAGAACACGAGTGAACTACAATTGTCAGCGAAAATTGGGGGCGAGGAAGGTTGAAGCTGATTGGTCGGTTTAAAATACGTCAGACAAGGACTTGGATTGGTTGAAATTTATATCCTCAAAGTATAGGATAATTATTATCGGACAATACGTGGGTAAATTCTGCTGGAAATCATACGAGTTATATATGATTGGAATTTGTCCTACATGAATAGGAATTAATGGGAGCGAGATGAGTAATCTCTCAGACGGGGAATTATACATACAATTGTACGAGCTAGAAAGGATGTTAACTGTTATACAGGATTACATAATTGTTCCATTAAATGCCACCAGACATTATTCATCCGTTGATTGTGCGTTTACCGTTTTAGGTTTTAATAGTGGTAAAAATTATTCTATAGGATGGAAAAGAGTCAATTATCTACCAGGTTTCACTCAGGTTGAGAAAAATTTCAGGAACAAATCAAAGAATAAATTGATGCTTATACTATAAAATTAATATTCAATATTGATTAGTAATTATTGCGAACCTTTACCATTTTTAGCACTTCAACTTATCTAATAGTAAAATAAAAATTTGATAATAGGTGTTTAGAAACTATAATTGGAAGAAACTTAATTCAATGCTATTATATTCAGTGGAAAACCAATTTAAATTTTAAATTTGAAACCGAGCAAAACCCAAAAAGTTATTTCCAACTTTGCTTCAGGTAATTAATTTCTGATATAAAACTTATTCCTCATCCATTCTTGGATAAGGAAAATAATGGATGAAAAATAATAATAGATAAGGAATATAGAAAAATACAAAAACACGCGCCACAGTTAACTATCTTCAGCCCGTAGGATGACCCCCTCCCCCTCACACACACATTTTCTGTGTTTAGGTCTTTAAGACCTTATCAACGAGTGAAAATATACATATTCGGAGAGCTTCTTAAATAACAGAAAACAAAGAAGAGGAGAATGGGCAATTGGATGAGTGTAAAGAAAGAGAGTATGGGAGATTCTGCCATAAATTTAGAGGGAATGAATTCTTTTTTTCATTTTTACTTTTATTAGCTAACAAAGGAATTAATCTAAGGAAAATAGACATTTAATTAAATTATAATCTGTTAGAGTTTTAGTGCAAATTCGCTCAACTACCCTTCTTTTCACAAAATTGATAGTATGCATTAATATCGTAGCATTGACCTAATCCATTCAGAGATTTAGGGTCGACATATTTACAAAAAGGAGCATAGCAATCAAGCCTGAATCTGACACTGCTCATATGTTGTTTCACTCCAAAACTTAGATCTTTACCAGATCACTTATGTGACATTTATTACAGACTTTACAAAAAATAGAATATATGGTGCTGCCAGAAATCGCTGGTAACCCCTCTGATGGCGACAGCTGGCATCTTCATGCTATTCGTCGGCTATTAATATTCGCACCCACGAGAGAGATGGTACTGATTTCGCCGCTTGGATAGCCTACAAAATACTTACGTTAAGCTTGGTAAAGCAGATAAAACATAAGTAAGGACAACCATTAGCCATTACTTATTCACCGAAGAGCTGATACATTAAGAAAAAAGAAAAAGACGTTACTGGAAACTGAAGAAACATTCATCGCCTCTCATCTTAACTTTCATAATTCTTATTTTCATCTATCGACTCACACACCGTTTCGCATCCCACACCAAAAATCCTCCCTTTAGGGAGGTACTGGAAAAAGAGAAAAATAAATACTTTTAGGCCAGTTAATATTTAATAATATGACTGCCTAACCCTTTCCCCCACCCCAACCCCCCTGAGCCAAGTGCCCTGGTTAATGAAAGCTGTCACCACGACCTCGTCCCAACTATGCAAGGCAGTAGCTTCTGCATAATTGGGGGTACAGGTGGAGGGAGGTTTCAGGACTAGCCCACTGCCAATAAACAGTACCAGAGTAACCTGAGATAATGGGACGGGCTGCAACCTCTGCAGGAGAGTATAACAAATCCGCCTCTGTGGGGCCCCCAATACCACTGAGGGACACGCAACCGTCTCAGTGTATGGTAAGATGCAGCGGCAGTTTTTTATTTCCCTGGAGTAGGCGGCTTTCCCCATGAGCGATGGTTGATTCGGCGCTAGCTATCTTCAGCCCCTCCAGAGGAGCCCACCCGGGACCATCCAATCATCATCATCATCCTCACCCTTGACGGCCTAATCAGCGGGGCCTTGGCCTATGGGTCACCGGGACCCTCACAGATAACAAATCTAACATTATGAACAGAGCCTGGCCGCCCCAAACCCGAGAGAGAGAGACCCTCATCAGAGCACTATAGACAGAGATAAAGATAGCAGTCATCAAGATCATTGAAGTCCCAAACGGCTACGTAGTTTTATGCAACAAATAGTGAGACGTGGAAAAGCTAGTAACGACGGAAAGAAGAAACATATCAAGAAAGATCGGCCTACAACCAAAATTACCGCCACAGCTCCAGGCTAACTGCTCCTTCATTTATAGAAAAGTCGACCTTTATGTGCGCTCACATACCAAGAATGAGCTAAAGGAAGAGCTCGAGAGGGAAAATCAATAACTAAAAATAAAGGAGATAATTAAATTTGGACCACACACTCACGTATTTAAGGTTACTTGTACAGCGTCCGAAATGGCCAATAGGGCTATGCAAAACGGTCTCCTGGCCTTTGGAATGAGGATTCCACCGGAAAACATACACACGAAGAAATTTCGAAACGTGCAAATATGCTTCCAATGCTATGCACTGAAAGAACACGGCACTAGGGATTGCCCTAGTAAAGACAAAAGTTTGTCGGAATGCGGGAGTGAAGGTCACAATTTCTATGAATGCAGGGAGACTACAAAAAAGTGCATAAACTGCCAAGGTCCAGACAGAACAATGGCCGTGAATTGCCCAAAACGGAGAGAGATAATAATAAAGAAGGAAAGAGAACAGACTTCAGGCAAGAGAAAAAATTATCAATCAAACATACGCACAAGTGGCCAAGGCAACGGTAATTAAAATAAAACAAACAGAGGAACAAAAAATAAACATAAACGTAAATGTGCATAATATTGCCCAAATGGGGACGTTTGCGTACACACTCAACCTTCTCCTCGAAAAAAATGGAGTAAGGAAAATGAGGTTTCCGCTCAATCCTCATCAGCTCTTATATACGGAGTCACGGCTGGAAAGACTCTCCCAATAAAAGATATTCTCGAAGTGGGAGCCGCAATAGAAGAGAAAAAGGCAATTGATGAGTTAGAAGTGACCACAAAAGAAGAAGTTGAAATAGAACAATCGGACAAAGAATCTAAAGACAAAAAGGAGAAAAAGAAACCGAAGAAAACAAAACAAAGACAAGACATGGAAGATACAACCGACTCGAATTCCTCAAAACAGACGGAAAATGAAAAAGGCTGCAGGTATGAAGACAAAGAATTCAAACTCAGAATCTTTGTACATGAAGCCTACCCCTTACCAAAGGGGGCCAGACCCGCCGACATCAGAAAAGGGCTGGAAAAAGCACCTGCAAATGGACATACGTAACCGACCATGACGAGAACGCAATCAAAAGACTTATATGGCAAGACCGCATTAGATTCTTCCCCAATGATATTAGACCTCTAAAAAAAGAAACGTTCGACAAACTTACAAACGGAAAATACCAAAGCCCAAAGGAGGAGACAAAAAAGCAAAATTAAGATAATGGACCAAACAAATAGAAAACTAAAAATATTATACCTGAACTCGGACGGATGGAAGACTAAGGCCATAAAATATGGAAACCTATTTAGACAAATAGACGCAGATATCATATGTACCTCATAACATGGGTTGAATAGGACATCATCATAAAAATTAATAATTACAATGTATTAAAAAATAACCCAACAGGAGAGCGGTACGATGGCACGGCTATAAAAAAGAACCTACACTACACTCAGGGACGAGAGGTCGACGAAGCCTACATAGCCGTGACACTAGAGATGGATGCCAATCTCATGCAGCGATCACATAGGAATTCTGGTGACGATCAACCAGAACCCCATAATGATTTCCATAACACCAAGGAAATCATATACGAGGGCAGACTGGCAAAAATATACCCAAATATTAGAAAGATACCAACAACCAGACCTTAACGGCAAAAAAAGTAGAGGTACTGAATAACATAATGGATAACCTGATTGAGAGAATGATAGAGGCCGACAAACAGGCAGTACCACTGACAAAATATAAGACCTTACCACAACCCAAATGGAGAACAGAAATGAGAAGAAAAAGCAAAGAACATCAGAATAAAATACCAAGAAATAAGAAAGTACAGGAGTTCTCTGCAGAGAGAAAAAGAGCTTAATCAGATGTAGAAAGAAATGATTTTCTTAATAGAAGAACAGCAAGGAGAAATGTGACAAGAACTAATAAATAAAACAGCCACAACCGAAGACCACAAAGAAGCATGGAGGCTAATAAAAGCGATAAAAGGCAGACCACCAAGAAAGCCGATCAAAATAATAGAAGAAAATAAAGAATACATAAAGCCCAATGCAGAAATAGAAAAGAAATTCAGAGTCCATTGGAGCAAAATCTATACAATTAAAGATGAGGATAACATAAACTTTGACAAAACAACAGAAAGAAGAGTCAACCAGACCATAGTAGACAACATTCACAGATTAAACACGGCGTCAAAAGACGAAAATAACAGAAACGAACAAATAGGCCTGGGAGCCACAATATCAACCAAAGACATCAAAAAAACCATAAAAAAGCTTCGAACAAAAAACGCCAGGAACAACCGTTCTTACAAAGTACAAGGCCCCAGAAAATATGGACAAAGATAGAAGAAATGCTCGTAGAAATGAACGACGAAATTAGAATACCGGAAGCAAACCTAAACCGAAGAAAGAAAGCATTCCCGAGCAGTAGGCTCCACCTACAGCGAGAAGAGCAACGTATATACACTTGAATAAAAGTAAGCTTAACTAAAGAAAAAACAAGTAAAACAAAGGCATGAATGCCAGAATAAAAGTAAGAGAAAATAGAAGAAACACAAAGAAAAATTAGAAGAGAGGCTACCCGCAAGAGTACATAAATGAAAAAATACTCAGGCGCAAAAACAGAGTACATAAGAAACAAAGACTTAGAACAAACCAAAATAAACTAATTAGAAGAAACAACAAGAAAGATATCAACATAGAATGATATAATTAAATGAAGAAGAATAGCCAGTATCCTGGCAACTAATAATTCTCCAAATCACTCACACTCCCTCCCTCCCCCCCAAACAAAACTCTCATGCTATCTACTCTATTTCCTTGCTTCTCTCACCTAGACATGGTACTCTTGTCAGTCGACTGATATTCATCGCTCCACTTATCGTGCCAACCTTTACATCCACTTCCAAGAAAGCTCTCCATTTACACAAGGTGCAAGGCCAATGGCTTGAGACACATAATAAGAATTCTGACTATAGCCCTTCTAAATAAAGAGTGAATGTGTTTTCTAACCTAACCAACCAAATCGTCTCGTTTTAATAAATGTGATAAATTTGTCAAATCCTTTGAAATGACAAACAAATGGTGGTTTTAGGTTTAATTTTCTATTAACCAGAGAGACTAGTAAGTTTATAATTGTCTTGGGAAGAAAAGAGAATTATTTGGGGGCGTCTAAAGTTAAAACATCCACTTCAAGCTCATTTATTGTAACCATCACCAGCAAGACAGCTTCAGGTTAAAGAAAGTGGCAATCTCCGAATGACTCTTGTTGCTGTTTCTAAGGACGAGGAACACTACTCTTGTTATTTCCGCTTTCATCTACGAAGTTGGCTTGTATGGGCTGAAATACAGATAACATACGTTCCTCCTTTACAATGCATTGAATCAGTAAAAAAGCTTCCAAGTTCATCGGATAAATAAAACGACAATTTGAATGCAGAATTGAAACCATTGTATTGAATATATAAAATGCATTACTCGTAGTTCGATCACCTTTGGAATATTGTACACAGTTTTGATCACCATATTTAAGGAAGAATATTGAAAGGTTTGAGAAAGTGTAAGTAAAAGCAACCAAACTAACACCATCGTTAAAAATATATAACTATCAAACAAGATTGGAATTCCTAAATTCCTTCAGCCTAGAGACGAGGAAAATGCGGAGCCATCTCATAGAAACCTTTAAGATATGAAGCAAGATTAAAATGAAGAAGCTGACCATGGTTAAAGTTAAATGATAATGAGACAAGGAACAACGGTAGAAAGCTACTACCGTTGCATTTTAGAACAAATCTAAGTGACAGTTTATTTTACTATAAAATTTAAACTTTTGGAAAACGCTGTCTCGGCATGTACCATCTAGTAATATAATAGACAGTCTTAATAAAAAAATAGACACAATCATTCATACACTCGCCTTTTATATTTTAAATATAAGTGAATCGATAAATTTATGTACAAATAAAAAAACAATGTATAATGACAAGTTTCTCAGCATGGAAATGCACATATTTTAAGGAAATTAAAATATGGAATCAATATAGATAGGAGAAGATAAATTTAAGCAAGAGATTCCAAGCATCGCATCATAATTTTATTATTTCCTCTACGAAACCTGTATGAGTATCTATCATAGTGATGTGTTAATGCTGTTTTTTTATTATTATAGTTATGCCAAGGTAGGCTTTAAAAAGCTTTAATATGAAAATCCATAGTTTCACTCCTGATTCAACTCAACTAGGTAACTTTTCACTTTTCATTAGCCGCGTGGCTGACGAAGAGAATAGTGGGGAGTGCCTCAAGTTTACTGTTAATTTGCCTCTTTTTAGAGTTAATTTTGGGGTATTTTTTAAGATAGGGAACTTACACAAGAACTTTCTCGGCATAGACCGAAGATATTTTAAGGTGCTTTCTTTTCTTATAACAATCTGTAACACTCGCCCCCCCACCCCCTCCTATTCTTTCTCTCTCTCACACTCTCTATCCCTCTCTGCCTCTGTCTCTCTTTCTCTCATAATAGAAAGGTACAAGCGTACCAAATACATTTAACCATGGAAAATCAATTAGAAAAAATATTAACAACGGGATGATGGTTTAAGAAGCCATCTCATTAGACTGTTTGGTGAAAGTGGTCAAGCTCCTAACTCCAGGATGATTTATGTCTTGCAAAGAATAGATTAAACGCCTCTTGTTGGCTGGTCCTCTTGCACTCGAAGTAATTCATGTGAATTAATTTGTATGTTTAACTTTAGTCGCTTGTTTATCTATGCATAGCTTCGCTAAAAGGCAAGAGCATCAATTTTGAGAAGAAGAAAAAATAGTATTGTTTACCTCTATTAGTGTTCTGTTGAGAGCAAGTCCGTGCTTTTCTTTTGTATTGTTATTTTGCGCTTAATTTTAATCCTGAAGTTGAAACCGATACCATTACGAAGGTCATAGGCCACACACCGAATGTCTCCCTGCGAATTGCAAGGTGCTGCTGTAAGTATGAAGGGCAAAGCCCCTCGAGGCTCTTGTATCTCCTAATAATTTACTCTTGTTCTTCTTTTCATCGATGGTTATTTTCTTCAAAGTCGTAAAAATGATGAAAATGTACAACCTGAAAGTTAGAAGCGCCCTAAAATTCGAAAACATAATGAGACAATTAAAGTAGGAGTTTGGGACAGGAAGCGTGCCGAGTTCCCTTCATAGAGCCTAAAACTAAATTCAGCAAAACGCTTATGAACTGATAAAACTTGGGCCTTAATTATTCGACGTAACTGTGCGACTGAGGGAGAGGCACGTCCTTGGGGTGATGGATGAGAAACGCTGATAAATTTGGGTTGTCTCGAATATACTAAATATGAGACAGTAGATAAAAACCGTGGAAGAGAAATGGAGACCTTACCACGTAACACTAAGAAAAACATG